>WOXC01009356.1:0-600000 GCA_011680675.1 Gymnobelideus leadbeateri | reverse complement strand
TGAACATTTTTCTAAGAGTATAGAAGCAGAGAGACCATAGCTAAAAGTGACAGGTCTTTTTGAATGCCTCCACAGTCAGTCAAAGAGCCTTCTCTTCCAAAAGTGGTTAGCCAAACAAAACCAGTTATAGAATTTCTATACTCCGCAGTCTGTCTCTCCAAGGTATTTCCCTTCTATCATCAAGATTCTTCCAGAAGCACCCTCCACATGGAGATGCCATGGGAGGCACCCTGAGTATGTGCCAGACTCCCCCTCCCCCAATTGCAAAGAAATGTAAACTCCCAGACTTTCTTTGTCAGAATAGGACTCTTGGTTTATAGGGGGAATCCATGCTAGTCAATTGGCCTCTTAGCAGTTGCTTGATATGACTAATAAATGTGTATTTCTAAAAGATTTGATCACTAAACACAACTCTGAGTGACTCTGTTTATTTGCTTATACAGGAATGATATGGCATATTGCTCAAAAATTAAAAAAAAAAATAGAAATCTATGATTCCAAAGACCACACTCCACTCTCAGTTAACCTTTGACCACCCAACTATTTCATTCAAAAGACATACTGTGGCCACATAATTTAGTCAATACAGTGAAAATGAAAATAAGAAGGTTAAACATTCCTCTATTAAGCTATCCACTTTTAATCATTTCAACAAACCTTCTTCCCTCAGAGGTTGTAGAAAAAATTAAAGGTATTGTATAACTGGGACCTTCTCTCAAGGTCAGAGACTATCACTATACCAAGGAAAAGCAAGGGAAGCTTTGTGGGAGAGAACCTCCTACCTCACCAATGAATGGGATTGTTAATATGAGCCATTCTGAGCTCTTCTGGTCTTACCCCACAACTATGATCTCTGACATCTTATTCTTTGAGTATGAAGGATTCAAAAGAGCACTAGGTATGATCTTAGCTCTTCTTCTCTAAAGCTGAAGAACCTGTGGCTGTCAGAGCTCCATGGGTCCATATTACAAGGTCCCAGTCCAATCAGTGGCCAGGGTCCTGCATGACAACCAGAAATATAAAATTTTAAGGACAACAGAAGAAAACAGAGGCAACCAGTTGGGGACAATGTCCAGATCTTTCCCCCATTCTATTGTAGGGCTTCCTACATATTTTAAGTGCTGGCTCCCTGAGTTTCCAGGTAAGTAAAGTATGATATGAGATCCCCAAAGTCTTTTTCATTATCTCTCTGGGTCCAGGAGTAAATAATAATTTGAAAGAGATACAAGAAGGGTATGACATTAAGTATAGGTTATATGTATAAGTATAGCACACTGTCTTATTAATACCCTAAGAGAGGACTTGGCACATAGTAGGTGCTTAATAAGGGGCAGCTAGATTTGGATAGAGTGCTGGACCTGAAGTCAGGAAGACTCACTCATCTTTGTGAATTCAAATCTGGCAGCAAACAATTGCTAGCTGTGTGACCTTGGACAAGTCACTTAACCCTGTTTACCTCAATTTACTCATCTGTAAGATGAGCTAGAGAAGGAAATAGCAAACCACTCTAGTATCTTTGCCAAGAAATCCCAAAGGGGTCATAAAGAATCAGACACAACTAAAAAAGTGACTAAACAACAACAAAAAAAGGTGCTTAATAAAAGCTTGTTGAACTGAATTGAATGAATGGATGAGAGACACAAAACATGTTATGGGGATATGAACAAGGGTCCCCCAATTTCCCCAGAATGTTTTATATTAATTGCTCATTTACTTTAATTCGTGGGCAGTTCCCATCCTTATTAGACCTTCTCCCATACTAAGAGAAGAAGGCAGAAGGAGGACTTCAGATTTCTCTGAAAAACCTGGTACAAGGACCAGACCAACCCCAGCCTGGAACCAACAACCCTAGTGCCAACAGAACAGAGCAGGACATTACCAGATAGGGTCATTCTCAATCTCCTTCTCCTGGACCCTTCACATCCACCCCAAAATCCTATTAACTATCAACAAGAATGCAATCATGCTTAGTACCTCTGACCACTCCCTAGGATGGACAGTCAATAATCACTTAGGGCTATGTGTAAGGGGACGCTGGATTGTTATAAGTTGTAACCTGACCCTTGGTCATCTAGCCAGACCTTAGCCTGAGAATGCAAAAAATGAACTCAGTGAGCCCTATAGCCTGGGTGTGGCACTATGCTAAGCAGGGTGCTCTCCGCCCTAGTGGGAAAGCAGGGGGACTCACCAAAGCAGGGAGATCGCTCAACAGAAGTGGAAAAAGACCAATGAGCCCAAGTAACTCTATGGCTTATGCCCATCCATCTTGCCTGTTGACCTGAAGCTAGATGCTGGAGCCAGTCCCATCATGCCTCCTGTAGCACTCAGGTCCCAGAATTGAAAGCATTCTCTTCACCCTG
Source organism: Gymnobelideus leadbeateri (assembly GCA_011680675.1). Taxonomy (NCBI): domain Eukaryota; kingdom Metazoa; phylum Chordata; class Mammalia; order Diprotodontia; family Petauridae; genus Gymnobelideus; species Gymnobelideus leadbeateri. The sequence goes on along the minus strand of WOXC01009356.1, from coordinate 597,640 downwards.
TGTCTACAGAGGGTTCCCTCTGTGTGTTCCCTCTAGGTAGCCTTGCTCTCCTCCAGAGCATTGATGGGGGTGAGGGGACTACCCTCTTCCAATGTTTTTATTCCTGTGGGCCTTACCCCAGAGTATTAAAAGTAGCTTTGTAATTTTAAAAAATGGGGGGGGGTGTAATGGAAATGCAAATTGAAAGATCTTCCCTGCTGCTAGGCCCTTTGATATGCTTAAGAGACTCTGAGAACCTTCCTTGATTTGAAAATATACTCTGCCCCCTAATAGGCTGAATGTGGTCACATGGAGCCTGTGGCAGGAAGCTTGGTTTTCAGGAATGCCTACACCTTGATGCTATGTGATTGGGCAATGGATCAAGAGGGTGGTTACATTCTCTGACCCAGAAGAAGACTATATAATCCCTGATGGGAGGCTTTGCTTTGGGGCTCACTTTGAGAAGTGTTGTGTGATTTTACCAGATGTAACTCTGGGCAGTGGTTGAGGAACAACCCCCCCCCGCCCCCAAGCTTGGAAAACCCAGTTGTTGATGCTTCCCTCTCTGGTAACTGTGATTTGGTATTGAGGTAATGAGGTAATGGTTGGACAGTTTGGAAGCCTGTCTGTTTGATCTGTTTGTTTCTCTGTCTTGTAAGTTCTGTCTATATACTTTGAAGTTCATGGTGCTGACCTTTTTCCCCCTGAACTAGGTAAATGATATTTTTGATTGATTAAAGTAAGCTTGTTGACCCATTTTGAGTTGCTTTCTTTTAGAAAAGCAGATCTAAGAACCTGTGTTGGCAGCCACCCTGGGAATGTTGGGGTGCTTGCTGCTACGGGGGGGGGGGGGGAGGGTTTGAAGCAGCTAGGTGGCACAACAGATAAAACAACAGTAGAACTGAATTCAAATCCAGCCTCAGACACTTACTATCTATGTGATCCTGGGCAAATCACTTAACCCTGATTGCCTCAAAAAAAAAAAAATTCTTTCACAACCCTCTTCATGAATTCCCCTATTTAAGGACTCTGCCCCTCTCCAAAAACAACAACAAACAACTCTTGGAAGTAGGAGAAAGAGTGGGAACATTCCTTACTATATCCAGATAACCAGTGACCTTTCCTCCTTCAAGGTATACACAATCTGTTTGTACTAAGTCCTCTATGCCATTTAATCTCTCTCACTCTCAACTTCTAATCTATAAAATGAGGAGATTAGATCGAATAACCTTTAAAGTCCCTTCCAGCTTCATATCCATGCTCCTAGTATGAATCCTCACTCCACCCCACCCCAATGAACAGACCATAGAAAGTCTGGGCTTTTCCATTGAATCAATTAATCACCCCTAGTCCCAATTAATTTATCTATTAAAATACTGTATTCTCTAATACTTCCATCTGGTGGAATAGCCTCTTTATAGGTGTAATAGGTGGTGTAGCCTCTTTGAGCTACAGAATCAATCAAAAGTATAAAATAGGGATGAGTAATTCCTAGACACTTCTATTGAATCAATCATTCAAAAGTGTAAAACTAGATGTAGAAAAAATCTTTAGTCAGTATAGAATAAGTGAAATGCTTCCAACTATTAGCTGAAATGATATGACACCAAACAGGAAGTATATTGAGACTGGCTGAAGAAAATCAGTCACCCTGTTGCACTTGGCAAAAAAACCCCAAAGAGTTTGGAATCTGATATTCCAATACCAGGCCAGCCTAGCAGTAGAACATTTCCATCCTAGAGTGTGTGTGTTTGTGTGTGTGTGTGTGTGTGTGTGTGTGTGTGTGTGTGTGTGTGTGTGAGAGAGAGAGAGAGAGAGAGACAGAGACAGAGACAGAGACAGAGAGACAGAGACAGAGACAGAGAGAGAGCTGGGGCAGGGAGGGGAGAGGAGAGTCTCTATGCTTATTATCAACTATTGATATTCAGGTCATTCCCTCAATTTTAAAAATTGACTAAGCCCATTTTCTGACTTCAGATCAAATCGAAATGTCAACATATTAATGCTTAACCTAACAACTCTCTGACAACCTGACTATACAATTCGTCAACCTCCTGAAGTATCCCAACCTTCTTCCACCCATGGACTTCTCTAGCCCACTAAAGCCACACACAAACATGGTCACACCTTGGACTTCACCCTTGGATCCACATGACAGATGTCCTCCAAGACCCAGGCCTTTGAAATTAAATGACTTCACCATAGCTTTTCCACTCTTTTTTTTCCTTTAAAAATTTTTAAATTAAATTTTATGTTTATTTTTAGTTTAAAACATTAATTTCTACAAGACTTTGAGTTACAAATTTTCTCCCCATCTTTCCCCTACCCACCACCCCAGAAGAGCAATCCCACTAAATATCCCCTTCCCCAATCTGCTCTCTCCTCTCTCCTCCGCCATTCCCTATCCAGTTTTCCAGTGGGGCAAGATGGATCTCCATATCCCAGTGCCTGTACATCTTATTTCCCAGTGCATGTAAACAATAATAATAATAATAAAATTTTTAAACATTTGATTTTAGAGCTTTGAATTTCAGATTATTTCCCTTCTTCCCTCATCACCCACCCTTACTGGGAAGATAAGCAAGAACTCTGTGAATTCATACCCTTTGATTCAACAATACTGCTATTGGGTCTGTATCCCAAAGAGATCACAAAAAAGGGTAAAAAACCTACATGTATAAAAATATTTATATCAACTTTTTGTAGTAACAAAGAATTGGAAATTGAGGGGACACCCATCAATTGAGAAACAACTGAACAAGTTGTGGTATATGAATGTAATGGAATATTATTGTGCTATAAGAAATGATAGCAGGCAGACTTCAGAAAAATCTGGAAAGACTTGCATGAACTGATGCTAAGTGAAGTGAGCAGAACCAGGAGTACTGTACACAGTAACAGCAACATTGTTTGATGACTGACTTTGTTAGACTTAGCTCTTCAGAACAATGCAATAATCTAAGACAATTCCAGAAGACTTATGATGGAAAATACTGTCCACATCCAGAGAAAGAACTGATGGAGTCTGAATACAGATGGAGGCATACTATTTTCTCTTTCTTTTGCTCCTTCCTTCCTTCCTTCCTTCCTTCCTTCCTTCCTTCCTTCCTTCCTTCCTTTCCTTCTTTCTTTCTTTCTTTCTTTCTTTCTTTCTTTCTTTCTTTCTTTCTTTCTTTCTTTCTTTCTTTCTTTCTTTCTTTCTTTCTTTCTTTCTCCCTTCCTGTTAGCATAATGTAAGAAAGATTGAAACCCAGATGAGCCTGGCTATAATTGCTAAGGAAAACAAAAAAAGGTAAAAATGTAGGAAGTGAAAAGATCAAAGAAGGGATGAGACCAAAGCTCACCATGGATAGGCCTATGTCTGACAATTTTATTTATTTTTTCTACTCAAGAGAGAATATATATAGTTGTATATTTACATATATATGTACAGTTCAGATAGGGAAGAGCCAAATAGAACTGCACAATTTATGGCTCAGATCTAAGTTTACATGGACTAGTTTCAAATATTTTAAAATATTTTTCCAATTAATTTGATTCACTTAATTTTTTCAACTAATTTAATTAATTTTTTCCCCTTCCACCTCCCTTCACCCCCACCAAAAGAAAAACTCTTATAACAAACATGCATAGTCAAGAAAAATAAATTCTTGTATTAACCATGTTAAAAAGTGTGCATGCATATGTATGTATGTGTATGTATGTGATTTTGTACCCTGAGTCCATAACCTCTGTGTCAAGTGTTGGGAATCATGGTTAATCATTGCATTGATGAGAATTTTGAAGGCTTTCAAAATTGTTCATTTTTACAATACTGTTGTTATTGTATAAATTGTTCTCTTAGTTCTATTCATTTCACTCTTCATCTTGATCTTCACGGCTTCTGATTTTTAATTCAATAATGGCTTGGCCCCCATCCAGAGTTCAGCTCATGAAAACATCAAAATTTACCTTTCTTCTCTGTAAGGGCCCTGTTTTTTTCCTTACCTGCTACTCAAGCAAACATTGTGAAGTTTACAAAACACCAAAGAACAGGCTTAGCAAAACAGTCAGAAGAAGAACAGATAGTTGACTTCTGATAAGCTTCCCCATCTACCCTAAAGTTCAGGAGCTATCCCAAACAACTCACAGTCCAGCACTTAGTCACAGACTAATGGCCAGTTGTTATGGAAAGAGAGCTAAGGAAAAAGACCTGGATCTGATGACCAGAGCTTAGGCCCCTCCTTTTCTGCTATACCTGGGAAAAAAGTCACTTAGTCTCACTTACTTAATTTGTAAATGTTAAGATGAAGTTCTGTAGGTAGTAGAGCCTTGGTGGCTCCAAAGGGAGCTGGAATCTTCCTAATAAAGGAGAGAAAAGAAAGATAAAATACTAGCAGATAGTCTGAGCTATTTACAGATCAATCAATCAACATTTATTAAATACCTACTGTGTTTGGGATACAAAAAGAGACAAAAGACAGTCTCTGCTTTCAAGTTGTTTAGCTTGGGAGTTTGATTGATTAACTGAAATCTCTACTCTTGAAAAAGAGTTCTACCTCAAGATCACGTTCAGAGGAACTGGGTCTGACCAGACACTAAGTAAAGAAAAAGACACAGAAGGGAGAGGAGGTGAAAGACCTCTAGGCACATGCCTTCTGCCAGTCTAGCACAGCTAAGTCAAAGCCCAGCTGTGTGCTGTAGTAAGATGTCACTAGACCAGGAGAACAGCTCTGCCACTAACTAGCTGAGCAACTTTGGGTCACAAAGGGGTGAGGGTGACCACGTTAGCACCACCCAGTAAGAGCAATTTTCAAAGACAAAAGTGTGCCTGAATTTTTTGTTGTTGTTCAGCCTTCAGTCAGGTCCAACTCTTTGTGACCCCATCTGGGTTTTTCTTGGCAAAGACAGTGGGTGGAGTGGTTTGCCATTTCCTTCTCCAGCTCAATATGAGGAACTAAGGCAAGCAGGGTTAAGTGGCTTGTGCAGGGTCACACAGTAAGTATCTGAGGCCAGATTTGAATTCAGGCACTCTATCCACTGGGTCACTTAGCTGCCCTGTGACTAATCTATAGTGGAAATCACAAAAGTAGAGAATTGGTTACAGAGTCAAGTCTGGGGGTAGAGGAGGGGAAGGGAACAGGGCATCAGTGGAGGGAGAAGACTGGATGTTCTTGGTGCTGTTCAGTGTTATATAGAACCCTGCAAGAATGAACAGGGTTCAGCTGCATTGGAGGTCGTCTACTGATGGCCCCACTTAGTGAGGCCCATAAAAACAGAAAGGACAGTAAATTAAGTTATGAAAGGGCCTGCCCTCCCCCATAGCAATGGGGATCAGGTGTAGGTAGCTAGAACTAACAGAATTCTCCCATCAGCCCTCTGGGCTTTTGTGGAGAAAGGGCTTAGTAAACTGCAAAAACTGTAGGGATAGACAGACAGATTTATTAAGTATGTTATGATGAGCTATGAAATACAAGCTGTGATCATTATAGACTGTAATTGTCATTATTTATGAATCAGACAGGGCTATTTCTCTTCCTCTTCCAGGAGAGAGACCAGCTAACTCTGTGTTTAAAGATAGGAGTTCTAAGATCTGAATTTGATTCCTGACTGTTACTGACTGTGTGACCTTGGGTGAGTTATTTACCCTTACAGGGATGCTATTTCCTCATCCATAAAATGGTAAAAATGAAAGGTCAGACTCTAAAGTCCTTTCAGTCTTCAAGTTTTGTGATGCTATCATCCAGAATGGGACTGGGGTGGAGAGAAAGAGTGTGCCCTGGGATTGGAGGGTAAGTAAGATTGGGCTGCTTGTATTTATTAAGTCATGAGATTATAGATGTAGTACTGAAAGGAGACCATTTAGGTCTTTAGAGACCAATGAGTCTTCCATTTTGTAGATGAGGAAACTGAGGCACAAAGAAGTTTTAAATAGCTTGCTTAGGGTCATATAACTGGTATCTGAACCCAAATCTGAATCTGTGTCCTCCTGAATATAAGTACATTGCCATATCCACTATGGGAATTACTTCATAGCAGGGCTGAAATATATAAAAAAGACAGGATATTGGTTCATAAAAACCAGTTTCTAAGTTATTGCTGCTTCTGTCCACCCTCGGAAAAGGACAAACGTCCAGGTTTTTGAAGTTATTTTTACTTAACAAGAAGATTCCAAAGAGAAGCCATGGTGCAAACTCAAGAGTTTATAAATTGCCCAAGAACTGAATGTGATTTCAGGAGCTGGTACAAACCTTGAAACATAAAATGGATGAGGTAACATATCATATGAACTAAAAATGTCTTGAGTATTAAATTGTACACAGAAATGCAAAATGAAAGGTCAGACTCCGAAGTCCTTTTAATCTTCAAGTCTTGTTATCATCCAGAATGGGACTGGGGTGGAGAGAAAGAGTGTGCCCTGGTATTGGAGGGTAGGTAAAATTGGGCTGCTTGTACTTACTAAGTCAGATGTAGAACTGAAAGGAGACCATTTAGGTAAGATCTAGGCATAAAAAATCTAAGCATAGATAGCTTTGTTAGGTTGGAAGATTGGTGCTAGAATGGCCCAGAAATCAATGCTGGATAGTGATTTGCCTCCTAATTGGTCTGCCTGCTTTCAGTCTCTCTCTCCCTCTAATCTAACCTCTAACTGCCCAATTGATATTCCTAAAGCACATTTCTGATCCTGTCATTCTCCTCCTCAGGAAATTGCTGTGGCTCCCTATTGCTTTTAAATTAAAACACAAAGTCTTTCCATTGGCATCGAAAGCCTTTCATGTTCTACAGTCTAGTCAAACCAGATTTTTTTGATCTTCCCTTTATAAGATATCACACCCATATCACATTCATTCTTCTGTTCAGGCTATCTCTCAGACCTGAAATACTATCTGTCCACAACTCCACCACTTGGAACTCCTAGGTTCTCTGGAAAGATTGCCTCTAGGGCTTCAAACCCCACCCTCACCTCAAAATTATTTAGTATTTTTGCAAATCAGCTCAGCTTCATTTGCAGCTCAGGCAGGTGGAGTTAGGTGGTGCAGTGGAAAGAGCATTAGCCTAGAAGACCTAGGATACTAATTGTGTGACTCTGGGCAAGTCATTTAACCTCTCTCAGCCTCAGTTTTCTCATCTGTAAAATCGGGATAATACTAGCACCTACTTTCCAGGGTCATCATGAGGATCAGAATGATATAATATATGTAAAGCACTTTGCAAACCTTAAAGCATGATGCTCGGTCAGGAATGACTACTTGTGTTACGCTTGTGATGTTACTGCCTTTGGTAGAGTGGGAGCTCATGGAGGGGAGGATTGTCTCACTTTAGTCTTTGTATCTTCAGCTCAGGATAAAAAGAGGGTCACAATGGACAGTGCGCAAGCTCGGGGATCAGGAAGATCTGGGTTTGAGTTCTGCCACAAACACACATTTGTTGTGTTACCCAGGGTAAGTTGCTTAATTTCTCAGTATCCCAGGCACCTCTCTGAAACTATCAACTGTGGAAGTTACTATTGTATATTGGAAGAGGAAATTTTCTCACAGGAACTTCTTTTTGCTGTTGTTCAGTCATGTCTAACTTTTTGTGACCCCGTTTGAGGTTTTCTTGGCAGAGATTGGAGTGGTTTGTCATTTCCTTCTCCAGCTCATTTTACAGATGAAGAAACTGAGGCAAACAGGGGTAAGTGACTTGCCCAGGGTCATACAGCTAGTAAGTATCTGAGGCCAGATTTGAACTTAGGAAGATGAGCCTTCCTGACTCCATGCCTGGCACTCTATCCATTGTGCTCCCAGCTAATTGCCCTAGGGAGTTCCTTAGCCCAAAGAAATCACAGGAGACACATAGTAGAATCATCATGCCTAGCATTTATAGTCCTACTATGTGCCAGGTACTGGGCTAAGCACTTTACACTTTTTTTTTTTGCTTTTTGGAGGGGGGAATGCAGGGCAATTAGGGTTAAGTGACTTGCCCAAGGTCACACAACTAGTAAGTATTAAGTGTCTGAGGTCGCATTTGAACTCAGGTCCTGACTGCAGGACTGGTGCCCTATTCACTGCGCCACCTAGCTGCCCCTACAAATATTATTATAAATGCTTTTGAATTGAATTGTTGAGTTAAAGGGTAACAAAGAAAAGCCTGTATTTAGGAAGGATAGGTGGAAAATGAAAAAGATTTAGAGTTCAGAAACAGATTGGGGCCAGCAAGAGATCACGTCTAGATGTGGGAGTTGCTGGCTCAGTTTGTGATGAAATAACACCAGCTTCTTAGTGAGTCATCTTTGGCTCTCCCTTCTCCACATCCACTCACTTGCCAAATCGTGCCAATTCAGCTATGGAAATATATCTTTCATCAGCCTCTTCCTTACCATTCCCAAAGCCAACACCCTCATTACAACAACATTGTTCTCACCTGGCCCTCTTCATCTTACGTGTAAAATGTTGCAATTACATCCCAACTGGTTTCCCTACCCCCAGTTTCTTCTTCCTCCACTTCCCCCACCCCCCAAAGTTCCATCCTACACATGGAAGAGTAATCTTTTTAATGAATAGTCAAGTCAAATCAATCCTTTCATGGCTCTCCCAAACTCTTTCCCACCCCCACCCCCAGCTTTTTTTTTTTTTTGGAGGCAATCAGGGTTAAGTGACTTGCCCAGGGTCACACACCTAGTAAGATGTCTGGCGCCGGATTTGAACTTAGGTCCTCCTGATTCCAGTGCCAGTGCTCTATCCGTTTAGCTGCCCCCTCCACAACTCTTTAGTCAGCCCTTTAAGACCCTTTACAATCTCCCTATCCCCAGTTTAACTTCTGAGCACCATGTTCCTCTGGATTCAAATGAGTTGAGTTCAATTCAACAAATCCTTATCATTAGAGAAGCAACTTGGCTGTGGATAAAAGGGTACCTTAGAGTCAGGAAGTTGTGGGGTCAAGCCCTGCCTTTTATATATGCTAACTCTGTGACCTGCAGTAAATTGCTTGGTTTCTCAGTGCCCTGGGCAACTCAAAGACTGTAATTACAGGCAAGTTGCATATTTGTATGGCAGAAGGAGATTCTACACCTGGAGTTCCTAATATCAATGAAATTGAAGGTATGGACCAAAATATCCTCCACTTCCCCTACCCCCCCAATTCTGTGCATTAAATACTTACTGAGTAGCAGAAAACTTAGCTAGGTGTTGGGGGAATCAATCAATCAATTATTTTTATGAACAAGCATTTATTTTGCACTGTGCTAGATGCTGAGAAAATGAAGATAAAGATTAAGCAATTTCTTGTCTCAAAGAGCTTTTGTTCTATAAGGGAAGATAATATATAGAAAAATATACATTAACCAGAATTGAATTAGAGTACACCTCCAGGGAAAACGTATAGAGTTGCCCTGCCACGTGTGGCTCCATGCAGAAGGACTTAGGCCCCATAAGGTGATGAAGCAATCACTTTAATGGCCATTGAGCAGGAGAAGCTATTGACTCAGTGAGGAGTAACCACTCCTTCACTCTCCTCTCTTCCCACTGGCAGATTATGTTAGGCTCTTGGACTCTATCCCTGGAGGGGTGGGGAGAGGAGAGGGCTGCTCCCCTTTGCCACATCCAGGAAGCATGGTGGCTACTTTTACATAGCAGCTACAGCAAAGGGACTCAACCAGGCAAGCTTGATCCTGGGCCTTTGGCTCAAAAATATAGCAGAATATCACTCTTCTGCCTTGTTTTGAGGGTGTTTATGTGTGTATGTCTAAACTGTTTTTATTTTTTTAATTTCAGTTTAATTTTTTCAATTAAGAAAAATCTATTTGCCCTCCCACCCCCGTGTGAAAAGTAAAAACAAGAACCTGTAAAAAATATTCGTAATCAAGAAAAACAAATTCCCGCATTGACCATAAACAAAAAATCTATCTTTAATTCTGTACCCTGAGTCCATCCCCTGTCTATCACTGGGTGGGTAGCATACTTCACCACCAGTCCTCTGAAATAATAATCGGTCTTATCAATCAGAGTTTTAAGACTTTCAAAGTTGTTTGTCTTTGCAACGTTGTTATTATATAAACTATTTTACTGGATGTGTTTTCTTTACTCTGCATCAGTCTACACAAATCATTCTAGGTTTCTCTAAAACCATCTCTTTTGTTATTTATAATAGCACAATAAAATTGAAGCACACTCACATGCCACACTTTATTTAGACATTCCTCAATGCTTTTCTCTGTTTAGTGTTTCTTTGTGTGACCACAGGTGATAGATTAAACAACAGTAACTGACAAAGATATATCCACCCTTGGACATATGTGAAAGATCTGGAGCTCTGGTTCCTCAGATAGAAGAAAGAGTGACTTACTCCAGCAATTCTTGGAGAATATATCTACCAGCTGGAGAGTGAACCCAATCCCTAGCCTGGCTTGCAGAAAGGCATGGACTGGGAAAGAGCTGTTTGGTCAGTGCAGAGCTAAGATGAAATGTAATGTCTGTCCTGTCTTCCTGGGAAAGGCTTTTATGTTTTAATGGTTTTAAATTTCAACCTCTTGGGACAATATAACAGTAGTTATTACAGCTGCTTGTTTAAGCTTTCTATCAATACAGGATTGTGGGTCTTTGTGTTAAGCATTTCTTTTTTCCTGTCCCATGCCTGATTCATAATGTCCATTGAGTACCTTTTTAGTTTCCCCTTTTTTAAGGATACCCTAGACAATAATAATAGCTAATGTTTATATAGGGATTTAAGGTTTACAGAATGCTTTACATATGTTATCTCATTTTATCCTTACAATACCCCTATAAGGTAGGCACTGTTATTATCCCCATTATTCAGATGATAAAACTGGTATTAAGTGACTTGCCCAGGGTCCCACAACTATTAAGTGACAGGTAGAATTTGAATTCGGGGCTTCTTAAACCCAAGTTGGGGCTCTGTTTGAGTCTGGCCCTTCCTTTAAGGGGTCAGTCTCACCCAGAATTGAGGCTGGTTGCCATTTGTATTGGTTCAGAACAGAGGGACCCCTTAGTGGAGAGGGAGAAAATGTAGCCCCCAGCCTTCTAGGTCCAGCAGTGGTTCAAGTTGCTAGGTAAGTATATACAAAATATATATAAGGTAAATTTCTCCACTAGCAGCTGGAAAGGTCAGGAAATGTTCCATGTAGATGATAGCTATTGAGCAGAATTTTGAAGGAAACAAGGTTAATACATAGTTTAGATAAGAAATGAGTCCCTGTGGAGCTAGAAACTATCTATGACAGAGATGGAGGCAGATCTATGGATAAGGAAAGAATGTTTGACCAAATAAGAGATAGAGAAGATCATGGGAAGTAAAATGGATAATTTTGATTTCATGAAATATAAAAAGTTTTGCCAAACAAAACTAATGCAGCCAAAATTAGAAGGAAAGGAAGAAACTGGGGGAAATTTTTATAGAAAGTTTCTTTGATAATGTCCTCATTTCTTGAATATGTGAGGAATTAAGCCAAATTTGTAAAAATGTGAGCCATTTCCCTATTGATAAGTGGTTAAAAGATAGAAACAGGCAGTTTTCAGAAGAAATCATATCAAATAGTCATATTAAATATTCTAAATCACTATTGATTAGAGAAATGCAAATTAAAACAATTCCAAGATACCATATCACACCTCTCAGATTGGCTAACCTGACAGAAATGGAAAATGACTAACACTGTAGGGGATGTGGAAAAATAAGTAAATTATTCATTGCTGGTGGAATTGTGAATTTATCCAAGCTTTTTGGAGAATAATTTGGAACTATGTCTGAAGGGCTATAAAAGTCTGCATACTCTTTGTCCCAACAATACCACTACTAGGCATGTATACTAAAGAGATCAAAGAAAAAGGAAAAGGACCTACTTGTACAAAAATATTTCTAGCAGCTCTTTTTGTGATAGCAAAGAATTGTTGTTGTTGTTCATTCTCTAAGAAGACCATGACATCATGAAGATGATACCAAGACTTACAAGTGAATTGGATTTAAGTGAGAGAGGGCTATTCACTTTCTCCTCTGGAGCCATCTGGGTCTGGTGACAAGATATAGATCAGGATGACTAGAGATGGCCCCTGGCAAAGAATTAGAAACTTGAGTGAAAACCCATCATTTGGGGAATGGTTGAACAAGTTACAGTAAATGACTGTGATGGAATACAATTGTGCTATAGGAAATGATGAAGGGAATAGTTTCAAAAAAACCTAGAAATATTTAAAGGAACTGATACAAAATGAAGTAAGCAGAACCAGAAGAACATTACACACAGTAGCCTCAATACTATAATGATTATTATCTGTGAAAGACTTAGCTAATCTAATAAAGACAATGATCCAAGACAAATCCAAAGGCCCCATGATGAAAAATACTCTCCACCTCCAGAAAGAAAACTGAAGTACTTTGAATATAGATTGAAGCATGATTTTTCTCTACTTTCTTTATTTTTATTGCTTTATTTTGTTGGTGTTTTCTTTTGCAACATGACTAATATGCAAATATGTTTTTCATGACCTCACATGTATACTGCTGCTGTTCAGTGGTTTTTTAGTCATATCCTACTCTCCATGACTCTGTTGGGGTTTCCTTGGCAAAGATATTGGAGTGGTTTGTCATTTCTTCATTCAGCTCATTTTACGGATGAGGAAACTGAGGCAAACAGGGTTAAGTGACTTGCCCAGGATCACACAGCTAGTTTAAGTATCTGAGGCTAGATTTGAACTCAGGAAGATGAGTTTTTCCTGACTGTATGACCAGTGAGTTATCCACTTTGCCACCTAGCTACCTTCAGGTATAATAAAAATAAAATTACTTGCCTTCTGTGGGATTGGGAGGGAGAGAATTTAGAACTCAAAATTTAAAAAATGGGGCGGCTAGGTGGCGCAGTGAGTAGAGCGCTGGCCCCAGAGTCAGAAGGACCTGAGTTCGGATCCAGCCTCAGACACTTAACACACACAAACAAAAACCTAGCCGTGTGACCTTGGGCAAGTTACTTAACCCCAATTGCCCTCCAAAAAGAAAAAAAAATTTAAAAAATATATATTGTTAAAATTTTTACATGTAATTGGGTAATATTTAATTATATATATATATATATATATATATATACATACACACATATACATACACACATATATCTACATACACACTAATATATATGTATGTGTAACTATATGTAGATATAGATATATATGTCCCTGCCTTAATGTAACTTCCTACTTCCTTACAAGGAAGGATGCTGTTTAAATGCTTTATAAACCTCCTTACTATGACTTATGTCAGCATTTCAAAGATCCCAGATTTCATCTCTCTTCGCCTCAGTAGATAGTATTGACTTATTGTTGCATTTTCCCACTTCCCACCCTCCCTTAAATTCACCACTTGGTGGCCAGCGAATGAGGAGACTGACTATCTTTATACTCATCTAAGCTAGTTCTCAAGTGACAGACACATAGTAGATTACTGGGCCTGGGCTTGCTCTCTCTGGATTTCTCTGTCTTATTCTAAAAATGAAGGGCATTTTTCCTATTTTTAAGGCCATGTTCTAAGCCACTCAGATGTCCAGCTTGCCTTCCTCTAGTGTCTATCAAGGTTCTAAGGCCTGAGTGCAAAATTTTATTCTTAGGTAAAAAAAAAGTAGAATGGCTTCAGATCTCCTTGTCTCTGAGGCCCCAGTGTTTCCCCTCCTTTTCAAAGGCAGGGCTACTACGTGCTTCTCCAAAGTGCCTGGGGCTTCTGTTCTCTAGCCCTACCCTCAGCCCTCCACTGCCACCCATACCCCATGTAAATATGTGAGAATGGACACACAAGGGAAAGGAGAGGGTGGCATACAGCCTCATGGATGATCATTTAGCAGTCAACAGCACAAGAGAAAGCGGCAGTTTTGAAAGCCTGTGAATACCTGTGGACCCTTCTTCCCATGGAGCGGAAATTCACTGATAATCACACACCCTTCCTCCTCAGTCCCAAAGGCTGATAGATTTAGAGACAGAAAGATGAGCAGATGTCACCTAGTACAACTTCTTCATTTTATAGTTGAGGAAATGAAGAGTCAGAGAAATAAAAGGACTTTCCTGAGGTTATATAAATAGTAAGTAACAGAACTGGAGTAAGCCCAAGTCTCCTACTTCTAAAACCAGTCTTTTCTACTAGACCATACAGTCATCTCACATCACCTCTTTGCCTCCTAGGTTGAATCTTTTCTTTTGACAAAGAAAGTTGAGTAAAAATCCAATGCTGTGCTGGGGACCCATTATTTAGAATGAAAAATGGGAAGGTCCATGGTTATGATGGTCAGGAAAGTTGTGTGATGGAGGCCATTAATCATGGAAAATGTGCAGTTGAGTTAGCCAACTCATTCTTCTGTTTTCCATTTGCAATCTAGTTTCTGATCCTACTTTCCCTAGGAAACTACTTTTGCAAAATCACCAGTAATGTCTTAAATGCCAAACCCAATGACCTTATGTCAGGCTCATCCTTCTTGACCTCTCTGTAGCTTTTGATACTGTTGAGCGCCATTTTCTACTGGATACCCCTTCTTCCCTGTATTTTCATGATGCTCCTTTGTTGTGTTTCTCTTTCTACCTGTATACTCATATCCCTCTAGTAGAAAGTAGGCTTCTTGAAGGTAAGCAGACACTATCTCATTTTTGCATCTGTATCCCCAGCGTCTAGCCTAGGGCCTGGCACATGACAGATCCTTAATGAATGCTGATTGATTCTCTCCTTTTCTATCACAGCACTTGCTAGGACTGGCAGGGCCAATGATAATGGTTTCCAAGATGATTGTTTTCTAAAGGAGACCTTTAGTCCTGAGTGACACATAACCACTTTGTACCACCTCTCCACTCAGGGAGTGACCAGGTTTGTGGTACTAATGGAAGTATTGATGGTGGCTCCTCTCTCCTCAGTCCCTACCCACCTGGGCTCTTAGTGATTACAGAGAACTGAAGGCACTGTTTTCTCAAATGATAATGGTAGAGAGGGTCCAGTAGGTGCTACCTTCCCACATGGCATTAAGGCCATCGTGAAGTGGCCTCCAAACTCAGTCTTTAGTCAATCCAGGGTGCCAAGGCAATGTCGTGGGAAAGGATAGAATGGGGCCTATTAATGGTATTTCTTCTGTCCTAAACAGGATGATAGAATTTAGAGCTCAAACCCCCTCATGTTAGAAATGAACAAATTGAGGGCAGGTGCAGTAGATAGATTGACCAGGCCTGGAGTCAGTAAGTCAGTATAGAGTCAGTAAGACCTAAGTTTAAATCACTTCACCTTGTTTACCTCAGTTTCCTCATTTGTAAAATGAGTTGGAGAAGGAAATGGCAAACCACTCCATGATCTTTGCCAAGAAAACCCCAAATAGAGTCACAAAGAATCAGACATGACGAAAATGATCAAACAAATTGAATAGAAATATGTGATAAGGCCAGCTGTTAATATCTCAAGTTTTTTTATTCATTACCAATTATTTCTTTTAATAGATTCTTAATTTTAAAAGTTCCTAAGTTGAAAAAAAAAGTAGATAACCATCAATGGAGGAATAGCGAAAGAAGATGTGCTATACTTTCAGAAATAATGAATATGAAAAATTCAAAACAGCATGAAAAGACTTATGTGAACAGATGTGTATGCAGAGGGCTGAACCAGTATGGACATATGCTATGACTACAATGATGTAAATGGAAAGGACAGTGGCAAAAACCCCCACCAAACCGGAATGCTGGTGAGTTATAATGACCAATTGTAGCCCCAAGCAGAGTCATGAGACAGCATGTCCCCTTGATTCTTTGCAGAGGTGAGGGGATGGAGGTGCAGAATGTGAGTATATAATGTCACGCTTTTTCAATGTGTGGGTTAGTTTTGCTGAATGATATTTTTCCTCTTTTATTCTTTGTTGTCAGGCATAGCTCTGTATGAGGCAAGAAGAGTATTGTTGGTGATAAAAATACAAAAGATATCAATAAGTTTTTTGTTTTAGAAATATCACAAGTGTAGTCTAATGTTTGTTTTAATTTATATATTTGCCATTGCAGAAAAATACTGTCATTATAATTGTAGGTGGATACAAATAGCTTAAAATTGCCAACTAATTCAAAAGAACTATAAGCATGATGCTTTGTGAAGTTCCAAGGTGAGGGTAATTAAGGACTGGGCCATCAGATAATGTTTCCTTTACAAGGTAGCCTTTGCCCCGAGTTTTTAAGGATGAATTTAAAGAATTTGGTAGGAGGGGAATGGAATGAGAGTACATTTCCAGGATAAGAAACTTGGAAACAAAGAAACTCCTGTAAGAAAGATAGGGTGTATAAATGACTAGAGATAAGAGTAAGCTTGAGTGAAATATAGGTAGAACCTGTTGTAGGGAGTATTGTGAATGGAATGGAAAGGCAAAGGGTCATATGATCATAGGGGGTCTTGAATGTCAAACTAAGTAGCTTGAGTTTTACTCAAATTGTAAGTAGTCAATGAAAGGTTCTGAGCAGAAGATTAACAGAAGCATGGCTAGGCACAAGGTATGAATAGTAGTGTTGTGAAAGTTAAATTGGACAAAGAGACAGTAAGAGTGGAAGACCTGCTAGGAACTGTGGCAATGGAAATGGTGATAAAGACCAGTATTAGGGAGGTGGTGATATGGTTTTAGGGGTACAGGGACCCCAAATACCAAGGTTCAGGGCAGAGTTATCTGGAAAGAATTCATGGACTCAAGCAGTCTTCTAGTCAAGTGGCAAAATGTTTATAGTAAGGCTAATATAGCCAGGCATAGGTCCTTATGGAACTTGAAACCTAATGGGGCTGATACTAAAGCTTATATAGAAAAAGTTCAGTGAGTAGTGTGCCTAGTATGCTAATCAGGTGGTGAACATACAGTTTCTGTACCTTGAGTGCCAAGGTCATTAGCTGCTGGAAACCCTGGTGGTGTGGGGAGACTTCTAAGAGTTGTATTTTTGGTCTGTTGCATCCATAACAAAGTAACCTCAGGAGTTGACATCTATAGTTTGACCTCTGGGTTATATATATAATGTGGGAATGAGTACATGATAGTTCTGCTGATACAAGGTAGTCTACAAGGGAAATTCTTTTTTTTTTTTTTTTGAGGGTGGAAAGGCAAGGCATTTGGGGTTAAGTGACTTGCCGAAGGTCACATGGCTAGTTGTCAAGTGTCTAAGGCTGGATTTGGACTCAGGTCCTCCTAACTTCAGGGCCAGTGCTCTATTCACTGTGCCACTTTGTTCTTGTTCAGCTTGTTCTTGTAACAGGGAGAGAGATACTTTGACTCACTGGGCCCACTCATGACTTCTTTTCAGAGATAGGGTCCTAGGGCTGGGGTCTGAGGACCCCATCACCAGGCACTGAGCTAAACACTTTATGACTATATCATCTTATCCTCCCAACACTAGGAGGTAGGTACAATTAGTATCTCCTTTTTACAGCTGAGGAAACTGAGGCAGACAGTGGATAAGTGACTTAACTTGGGGCTTAGGGCCACAAAGCTAGTGTCTGAGACCAGATTTAAATTTAGGTCTTCCTGACTCCAGGCCCAGTGCTCTATCCTCTGTGTCACCTAGCTGTCTCCAGAAGAGTCAGAGAGATCACCAAGGTTTCAACATCATAGACTGGGTGAATGGTGTCAAGGACAGAAATAATGAGGTCAGAAAGATAAGCAGGCTTGAGACTCATTAAATCTGACTATGATTAGGAGAGTGGGATAGAGATGTCTCATAAATAATTGGAGATATGGGTCAAGACTCAAGCTCAGGACAGATGTCAGGGGTGAAGATACAGATCTGGAAATCATAACCTCATATGATTTCAACCAGGAAGGGACCTTCCAGATCATCTGGTCCAACCCCACCATTCTGCAGATGAGGAAACTGAGACCTAGAGAAGTTAAATCACTTGTCCAAGACTTCAGAACGCGTTATCAGCAGAACTGGAAGTGCTTCAAACCACTCTGTCTCTGTGGACACAACTAATTTCAATGTGGAGGTAGCCCTTGTAATGGAAATGCAGATTTGAAGATCTTCCCTGCCCCTAGGCCCTTTGATTGGCTTAAGAGACTTTGATTGACTTAAGTGACTCTGAGAACCTTCTTTAATTTGAAAGTATACTCTGCCCTCTAATAGGCTGAATGTGGTCACATGGAGCCTGTGGTAGGAGGCTTGGTTTTCAGGAATGACCACACCTTGATGCTGTGTGATTGGGCAGTGGGTCAAGAGGGTGGTTACATTCTCTGAGCCAGGAGAAGACTATATAATCCCTGAGTTGAGGCTTTGCTTTGGGGCTCACTTTGAGAAGTGTTGTGTGATTTGACCAGATGAGACTCTGGGAAGCTGTTGAGAGCCCCCTGGCTTTGAAAACCCAGATGTTAATGCTTCCCTCTCTGGTAACTGTGATTTTGATATTGATAATGGTTGGACAGTTTGGAAGCCTGTCTGTTTGATCTGTCTGTATACTCTGAAGTTTGGGGTGCTGACCTTTTCCCCCTGAACTAATATATGTTTGTTTGATTAAAGTAAGCTTGTTAACCCATTTTGAGTTGCTTTCCTTTTGAAAAGCAGATCTAAGAACCTGTGTTGGCAGTCACCCTGGGGATATTGGGGTGTTTGCTGCTACAGACCTCTACCTCTCAACTTTGACATGCCCTCTCCCCTGAATTTTCCCAACTTTTAGGCCCAAAAGAGAGATGGTGGTGTGGAGAGGGAAGAACTGTTAAAGAAGACACTTGTCAGGGGGTCATATTCTGGTCACTCTCCACTGGGCCTTTACAAAGGACCAAACACTGGGTTTGGGTTGTTCCCTCTGGTTTCTTCTGTACATCTACTTCATACTGTGAAGAAGAGCAGAGGAGACCATACCTGGCAGGTATCACAGAAGGGAGGAGGGGTGGACCAACATCTACCTTCTAAGCCATTGAATAGTTTGGTGGACAACCAAGAATTAGGCTTTCATCTCTTCAGGAGCAGCACCATATGTTAGAAGGGATGATCACAAAAGGCAACGAGAGAGGAAGGCATGGGATGGATTGTACTGAGCTGTGGTTCCTTACTGCCATTGTCTTGATCTCTGAGATGGGGAATGCTTAATATCTCTCATCTACAAAAACTCATTGGGCAGCTTAGGTCTCTGTTGGGAAAACAAGGTGCAGAAGGCAAAAGAGAGAGAGATCCCTGGAAATACAGACTACTACAAGCAGCTGTGATTTGCTCAAGCCATTTCAGGTTTTAATGCTATTGCCTTTCTTATTCCCATCCTCATTTCCCAGGGTACAAGGGCATGTGTTGAATGGGATAGGACCAGTAAGAAGCAGTGTGTGTCATAGGACATCCACACTGGGCAAGGCTCACACAGCTTTGAGCCCCAGATGTCCACCACTGTCAGAAAAAGCAAATAGCATGCCCGAGTAGAAGGCTACACACCTTTACCTGTACCTTTCCTTTTGATAAATTTCATTTAATCTAAGTTCAATTCAACAGACATTTGGTCAATGCCTACTATATGCCAAACATTGTACTAAATGCAAAGAATATTGACAAAAATGAAACACTATCTACCTTCAAAGGGCTTATAATATAGTGATGGGAAACATGTACCTTTATAAGTAAATACAAAAAATGTAGGAAGTGGATATATACAAAATAATTTCTGGGACGGTGACCGTGGTATGAGTAATGAAGTGAGGGGATGTTGACATCAGGATAAAGTTAATGTAAGATGTGACCTTTGAGTTGAATTTGGAAGAAAGTGAGAGAGGATAGACTGCAGGGGTAGGGAATCTGTGGTCTTAAGGCCACATGTGGCCTTCTAAGCCCTCAAGTGTGGCCCTTTGACCGAATCCAGAATTGGATGGGCCACAGGTTCCCCATCCCTGGGATAGAGTCTTGCTGAGAAACTGCAACATGCAGGGAACACTTAAGATAGTGAACCTTGTCAAGTAGTGAAAAGACTGGGAAACTTGCCTGTCTACAAAACAGCCCCAGAGAGTGGGGAAAAGAAAAGTCATTGTGCAAAGAGTCATTATAACCACCTATTGTCCACTAGGGAATTAGTTGGATTTCTAGAACAGGAGGAAAGGGACGATGGACAGTAGGTCAAGGGCTCTCTGAGGAACAGAACTGATTTACCAGTCAAAGAGAGACTTTGAGCCAGATAATATAACATAGGTTTGAACAGAATACACACAGATATTCTCTGCCTGCCTCCAGACTACTTGGGAGCTTTGGGCCATGTGGTGACCCATTGCTGAAAGGATTTGGCATTTCAACATGATGTAAAAGACACTTAATATGACATGAGTGGCTCCTTGGTCATTGCTCTGCCCCATGGAAGCAGCAAGGGGGTGTGTTGCCAAAAGAGGAGGAGCTTTATTTAGGAACACTTTCTGTTCCTTTCTGGTCTGGTGCTTCTGCTAAGAAGAAAGATCCCTGGGATTTAGAGGTAATCCACTGTGTATGCAAATGCCTGCTCAGGCCATTTTACCTGCCCAGCTTTGGGGTTATAAATCAGTAGGCCTAGTCAGGAGTTCTCATCTTACTTTAAAAAATATTTTGAGCTATATATAGTCATATGAAAAAATGCTCAAAATCACTATTTATGTGAGAAATGCAAATTAAAACAACTCTGAGGTACCGCCTCATTCCTATCAGTTTGGCTGAACATGACAGAAAAGGAAAATGACAAATGTTGGAAGGGATATGTAAAAACATGGACACTAAAGCATTGTTGGTGGAGTTGTGAATGGATCCAACCA
This sequence comes from Gymnobelideus leadbeateri, assembly GCA_011680675.1. Classification (NCBI taxonomy): domain Eukaryota; kingdom Metazoa; phylum Chordata; class Mammalia; order Diprotodontia; family Petauridae; genus Gymnobelideus; species Gymnobelideus leadbeateri. Next base: position 576,969 of record WOXC01009356.1, on the reverse strand, counting down.
TTTTGGAGAGCAATTTGGAGCTATGACCAAGGGGCTATAACACTATGCATGTCTTGGCAGGTCTGTATCCTAAAGAGATCCAAAAACAGGAAAAAGGACCCATATGTACAAAAATATTTATAGCAACTCTTTTTGTGGTGGCAAAGAATGATGGGAATGCCCATCAACTGGGGAATGGCTGAACAAATTGTGGTATATAATTGTGATGCAATACTATTGTACTATGAGAAATGACAAGCAGGATAATTTCAGAAAAATCTGGGAAGAATTATACTAACTGATGAAAAATTAAATAAGCTGATCCAAGAAATCATTGTAGATTATAATAGCAGTATTGTATATGATCAACTACAAATGACTTAACTCAAGACAACTCTGAAGGACTTATGATAAAAAATGCTATCCATCTCCAGAGAAAGAACAGATGGAATCTTAATGTAAATCAGAGCATACTTTAAAAACTTGTGGGGTTTTTTTGCCCTCTTTTTTGGTCTGTCTTCTCTTTTGCAATGTAGCTAATATGGAAACATGTTTTACATGACTGTACATGTATAAGGTATGTCAAAGTGCTTGGAATGCATATCAAGAGCTGGAAGGTAAGGAGGGATGGAGGAAATTTGGAGCTCAAAATTATAAAAAACTAATGTAAAATTGTTTTTACTTGTAATTGGGAAAAAATAAAAAACAATCTTAAAATATTTTGATAACTGTATTTCAGTAGAATTGGGTTTTTTTGTAATTCTGTGTACAGGGTGACTAAAAACTCTTAGTGCTATTTTAACATATTAGACATCTAATAGCTTAAACTATACTATTATTTATGCTATTAAACATCAGAAATCACAAAACTGCACCAAGACTTTTGGGACATGCTGTATTTTGTTTTCTATATTTCAAAACATTCTGAGAAAGGATCCAAAGACTTTAACAAGCAGCCAAGGGGCTGACATACACAGAGGTTAAAAACCTCAGGCTTAAAACTTCAACCAGCTCAGGGACAGATGACTGGTAAATTAGCATAACAGCCAGCAGATCACAGGACTGCTTGGACCATGTGACCAATCCAATGGGCAACCTAATACGAAGTTTTAGGAAAACTTTACTCATGTCTCTTCTGATACCACAAATGCACATTCATGTGATGTGTCCCTGGACTAGAACCACGTTTATTAGTGTATGTTGTATATGATTCCTTTGTCATCTCTGTATGTTTTTTGCTGTTTTATGTTTATTTAGGAATGAACGGACGGTATGCAATAAATGCCATTGTTGTATGTGTATATGATGTATTTTTTATGTGACTTAGACATTTAGTTAGTCACTATACGCAGCCCTGTGGAGTGATATTATGTATGATGCTAGATTTATTAATGCATTGTTAATGAGAATATAATGAAAATAATCCTGTCAGATAGTTACCTGTGATTTTGAAACAGTATCTTAGGTGTATTGAATTCTGATATTTATAATGTACATATAGAGACTGAAAGGTTGGGGTTTGTTTTTGTTTTTACTGAGGGAAGAATACAACCTCTCTTACTGAAGTAATCACCACCTATACAGCATTTACTTCTTTTTTCCCTCCTGCATTTTTTTTTTCAGATGTTTGAGGACAAAGCAAGACAGAAGTATAGAACTGAATTAACTACAGGAGATCCATGGCTTCATGGGGAAGTAGTCATCAGAGACTGTGCTTTGTTTGTACATTGGTTGATAGGGCTTTAAAAAGGGCCACACATGGGACTTTCAGTCATTTTCTCTGGCTTCAGGAGTGTGTGGGCTTCATATTCGAAAGAGATGCAGAGGAGACTGTTAGGTGCCATGAGGAAATGTGAGGTTCCCATGGGCAGCCTACCAAGGTACCAAATCACCAGATTTACCAGTTAGGTGGCCAGAAGCTAGAGTGGCATGGTGAGTTAGAGGCCATGATCACCACTGGCAAAGGAAGAAGGAATAGCCTAGATTGTGGTCAGCTATGGTCTCCTTCCACTACCCCACTGATCTCTGAGACTGAGAACATTAGATACAAAAACCTTCTGGAGCCTCTGCCCCAGTGGAAGACCCTAGAACAGAATGACGAAGAAAAGGTGAGGATTGACAATTCACCATGAGCAGCTGTGACTTATTCAAGCAACTTCAGATTTTCCTTCTTTTGTTTTTCTTCAGATTTCACTTATCTTTTACTTTCAATTTTCTTTTAGTAAATTTCCATTTAGACCCAATGGCAGATAAGTGAATTCTTTGAGCCTATTCTGAGAAGCGTAAGCAAGCTTGGGAAGCTAGAGCGGGAATGAGAACAAGAACCATTTGATAAATTATAATTTTGAGGTGATTAATTCATACTTCCTAGATTTGAATTAGAATCTAGACACTAGGGAGTGTATGTTAGGAAGCTAGAACCTGACCATTTTATCTGGGCATGCTCAGTTTGAACAGGGCTCACGTAGTTACACTGTCACCTGGTGGCCTGTCCAGTTATAACACTCTGCTGAAGTCTACACACTTGTGAAGGGGCTTCGGGGTGTGGGGAGGGGGAGATTGCTTAGAGAGGAAAGGCAGGTAGGTGGCAAAGTGGATTGAATCGAGTCAGCAGAGATCTGAATTCAAATATGGCCCCAGACTTGGTAGCTGTGTAACTTCAAGCAAGTTTCCTAACCTTTGTTTCTCCAACTGTAAAACAGGGATATTAATAGAACCTATCTTACAGGTTGTTGGGAGTCTTAAATGAGGAAAGTAACTGTAAAAAACTGATTAGTACAGTATCTGGCACATTGTTGTTGTTCAGTCATTTCAATGATGTCCAACTCTTCATGACCCCATGTGGGGTTTTCTTGGCAAAGACACTAGAGTGATTTGTCATTTTCTTCTCCAGTTCATTTTAAAGATGAGGAAACTGAGGCAAACAAGGTTAAGTGACTTACCCAGGGTTACACAGCTAGGAAGTAAGTATCTGGGGCCAGATTTGAGCTCAGGAAGATTAATCTTCCTGTCTTCAGGCACAGTACTCTAGCCATTGTGCCACCTAGCTGCCCCACCTGGCACATAATAGGTGATATAAAATAGCTTAATGATTGACATTTATTGAATATCTCCCAGTTATAATCATTGTTGTGGGCACTGGGAGAAATTTAAAGATATATTAGGTGCAGCCCCAGTTCATATTCTTCAAGATAGAAAAATCTAGTCTATTCCCAGGCTTCTATGGTGATGTCAAACTTCTAAAAGCACAACAAAATAGGTTTAGAATGCCGCTTCCAATTTAATTCAATAAACATTTATTGAGTGCCTACTATGTGCTGGGCACTGTGTTAAGTGCTGGGGATACAAAGAGGCAAAAGGCAGTCCTTACCCTCAAGGAGTAGGAGATGGGATTTTAGTTGGGATTAAAAGGAAACCAGGTAGGTCAGTAGGAGGAGCAGAGGAGAGCATTCCAGTGATAGAGGACAGAGAGAATGCCTGGAGCCAAGAGATGGAGTATATTGTTCTTAGAATAGCCTGGAGGCCAGTGACAATGGATGGAGGATCCATAGCAGGATCTAAGATCTCTACTTCCCTCTACCCCCACCCAATCTTCTCTGCCTAGCCCTTGCTTCCCAAGCCCTCAATGCCTTTTTAAGGAAGCACTATCCAGTGCCCCACGTTGGGGGGAAGGAGGCAAAGGTCTCAAAGCCCAAGCCCTCTGGCCCATTGTTTAAATAAGCTGTTCTGTAGGTTTCAAGGGTGGGGACAATTTCCAGTACATTCTGCCAAGGGAGTTCACTGGCCCTTGACAGTTCTGTCTCTCCTAACAAAGACAAAAGGATTGGTCCTTACCTTTATGGTGTCATAACAATATGATATAGTGTGGAGGTGTCACTCCCAAGTGTGACCAGAACCAAAATATAAGTTAATTGGGAAATATTTCACGAAGTCAACAAAAAATATGATAGAACATAAATAATGTTAACATGTGGTTTTCAAGTGAATACGGTAGGGAATCCTTCAGTATTGTGTAGTAGCCTTGTTTCTATTTGAGCTTAACACCATTGAAGAAGTAAGTAGAGAAAACTGGCTTCAAATCCAGGGAGACCTGGATTCAAGTCTTTCTCTGCCTATTTTTTTCTGGGTCCTTTGAAATAGTCAAGGAGATACAGAGGAACTCCTTGAGAGCAGGTACTGATATTTGTATCTTGAGTGCCTAGAATAATACCTTGCCCATAATAAGAGCTTCATGTTGAGCTGAACTGATGTTCTGCAATGTTGAGAAAAGAAATGAGATGACAGGAAAATGAATTCTGTGTGCATGGGTAGATAAATGGACCTCATTGATGAACTAGGCCTGATGCAATCAGCACAATGTCACCTACTTTAAACAAGACCCTCAAGACCAGTGGTGTCAAAGTCAAATAGAATTTGGGCCCATAAAACCACACAAAAGGATCCCTGTGAGCTGCTATTAAAATGTAATATTATCTATGTTTTATCATATTTTTATTTATTTTGTTAAATATTTCCCAATTATATTTTAATCTAGTTCAGGTCATTCTCCATGATGGTTTGGGCCACATGCCACCACAGGCCACATGTTTGACACCTCTAATTTAGACCAGGGACTGAACTTTTTTTGTGTTATGAATCTCTATGAACCCCTTCTCAGAATAATGTTTGTTGCCTATATTCACTATTGAAGGAAATGCTAAATTTCTGTTAGAGGTTAATTTTTTTCCTATTTAAGGTCATGTACCCCTTGAAATCTATCCATGGACCTTGGGTCAAAGAAAGCCTATAACAGTTTATTCCAAATCATTAACAACAAAAACATTACTAGTAATAATTACAAAACTACAAATAGAAATAGTTCTGAGGTTTCATCTACCCAGAAAGTAGGCAAAAGATGGTAGACTATGGAAATAGTTAGTGTTGGAGGAAACACTGACTGTGGGAAAACAGGAACACTAAATACATCGTTGGTGGAGCTGTGAATTGGGCCAACCTATTCTGGAAGGCATTTTGAATTATGCTAAAAAACAAAAAAAGAAATAAATGTGACTAACACGACCATAATCTTTGACCCAGAAAGCCTACTGTGACACATATACTCTAAGGATAGGAAGGTCCCTTATACATTAAAATATTCATTGTAGAACTTCTTTTATGGTAGAAAATAACTAGAAACAAGATAGATGCCCATTAATTGGGGAATGGCTAAACAAATTGTTATGCATGAATAAGATGGAATATTATTGTGCTGTAAGAAATTATGAACATGCAGACTTCATTGGAGCATGAGAGGTCTTAAAAGAACTGATGCAGGGGGAAGTCAGCAGAACCAGAAAAACAGTATACAAAATGACTCCGCAATGTAAATGCAAAGAACAAGAACCCCTAAACAGAATGCCACTTCATTACAATGAACAAAATTCATGCTTAAGAAGAAATGAGAAAATATACCCCTCTTACTTTGTATAAGTGAGGAACTAGGGATATGGAGTATTATATACATTGAAAGACACAGTTGATGTTTGGGTAAGTTTGTTATAATGCTTCCCTTTCCTTTTTTTTGCTTTTTTTTTTTTTAGAGGGCAATTGGGGTTAAGTAACTCCGCCAAGGTCACATGGCTAGGTTTTTGTTTGTGTGGACGTTAAGTGTCTGAGGTCGGATCCGAACTCAGGTCCTTCTGACTCCAGGGCCAACGCTCTACTGACTGCGCCACCTAGCCGCCCCTCCCTTATCTTTTTTTTTTTTAAATCTTTGTTATAAGGGATAACTCTGAGTATGAAAGAGGGGTGGGATATGTTTAGAAATGAAGGTAATATCAAAACAAAAGATAATCAACAGTTAATTTTTTAAAAAAGTATCTGGAGGAGCTCATTAACTATGACCAATCTCTATTAGATATACAGTACTATACTTAACATATGCAATAGATAGAATCTTAACTCCACTTGTCCTTCCCCCCATCTCTGCCTCACCCCCAGCCCCAACCTTTTTATAGGTCTGGTACATATTTGTGATGGGCATGGGGGAAAGGGACCAGGAACTATAACCTGTATTTATATAAAGTATTTGTAACTTTTGACTATTTTTTTTTTCTGGACAAACATGTCTTTTACCCTCTCTCTACCTGGACCTACTTTTGATAAACCATCTATCTGTTGATCCACACTAATAAAAATATGATTGTATGTTGGGCTAATAGCATGTGACATTTGTATATTTCTGATTCAAAAATGGCTGCACTAGACTACTGAAGGCTGACTTTGATCCCTAAGCCCTACTGGGCATGATATTACTGGACCTGAAACTCTCAGATTATTTGTTTTAGATTTAGGGCAATCCCTGGCAATGTGGTAAAATGATAAGAACACTAAATGGAGAATCACAACATCCTCCTTGGTTTTTTCCCCAGGTTTTCCACTTTCCAGCTTTGTCACATCAACTCACTGGGTCTCAGTTCCTCGATGTTTAAAATAAGGATTTTGACCTTTGATCTCTAACATTATATGATCCTATGGAGCGCTGTGTTTGGTATTCAAGGACAACAGCTTTCCCCTACTCTGCTGAATCTTCCTCTAGGGGCAGAATTTATTGGTTCACTTTCTCATTTCCTTCATTAGAAGAAGCAATGTGCAGACAGCCCCACTTACTTTTGGAACCACAGTCCACAGGTTAGTTTGGCTCGGACTCAGCCAGACCTTTCTCCCATTCATCCTGCTGGGGTTTCTTATGATGCATCCTCTGTGTTCTAAAGAATCTGATGCTTGGGGCAACAAATCTCCTAGAAATAAATCCAATCATGACTTAGATAATTGAAAAGATCACTCTTATGGGAAAAAGCCACTAAGGGTTTTCCCCTAGTCCAATGACTGGCTTTATGCATGTTCTCTGCATTTTTCTTTTAAAGACTAATATCTTTTGTTTTTATATCCTCCTTTTCTCCAAATATAACCCTCCCTTTTTCTACCCAGAGAACATTCAGTTTAAGAGAGTCACATTTCTAAGGTAAGTAAATTGAAGCTCTGTCAGCTTGACTTCTGAGGTCACGCACACCTGTCACATAGTGTCAGAGCAACACCATGCTAAGGAAGAGTAAGAAATGAGGTTGGCTAGATAGGGTGGGGCCAGCTGTGGGAGGACCTTGAATGACAGAATGAGAAATCTAGAATTATCTGATAAGAACCAAAATAGGCTCTTCAGTAGGGGAATAGCATGATGAAAGTGATTCTGTCTTGATTTCTCCCTGGGTTGGGTTAGTTCCATGAATCTTCTAGTCAGCTAACTTGTGCTGAGGGAAGGATTTCCCACCTTTTTACTTCCTGTTACACTGACGCCCCAATCCTGATCATCCAGTCTCATTGACTTAGGTACAAGGGTCATGCCCACACTACATCCTCCCTTAAGCTGCTAATCATTCCTACATCTTCCCAGGTCCACTCTATCCATCCCATTTCATTTGGTTCCTCAGAGCTCTTGCTCTTTTGCCAACAGACTCATCTTTCCACTTTTATAGAAACCTGGTTTTTCCCTGAGGATATCCCAGAATTTACAACCGTCTTCAGTGATGGCCCTTCATTTTCTCACTTCAGACTCAGAGGACCATGAGGAGTAGAGATAAACATAGTCTTTGGTCCCCATGTCAGCTTCCAGATCCTTTCAGCTATGCCTCAATGGCCTTTCCTTTTTAGAAACCTATGCAGTCTAGCTAGACCACCTTCTCCCCATTATTCGTGGTCATTTGCCAATCTCCAGATCACTTATTACTCTCTCTGCTTTTCAATGATTTTAATATTTGAGTCATGCTCTTTATCTCCACCCCATTCCCTGCCATTATTCTTGGATGCTTTGATACTTGTGTGCTTAACTTACACAATTCCTTAACTTTACTCGTGCCAATGATTTCCATCTCCATTTCACTTTAGTTGTACATTGACCTTGTCAGGCCTTTGGCTTCACCATCTGGTGGCACAGTGGATAGAATATTGAACTTGGAATCAGAAACAAAGAAGCTTGAGTTTAAAATCTGCCTCAGATACTAGCTGTGTGACCCTGGACAAGTCACTTAACCTCTCTTGGCTTCATCTGTAAGATAAGAGGGTTAGACTTAATGTTTCTAAGGCTCCTTCAAGCTCTAACTCTCTCTCAGAATTGTACCACTATAAGATGTGGAACTTTGAAATACCATTGTATGACTATAACCTACTCTTCCTACCCTCTCACTCAGGTTAAATTGACTCAGTCTTTATTGTTATCTTTATCCCTTGGCCTCTTCCTGTTTTCCCAATTGATCCTCCCCATTCCGTATTCATTTGCCTCCTTAATCAGCCATGACCCCATGATTTTGCCACTTTAATGTTTCATTTGCTATCATCCTAGGCTCTGCTACCTCCTTGTCCTTATCTCATTCCTAACCTTTTAATAATGCTCATTCCTGGGTAGCATCCAGTGATGATTTAGCTATCTTTTCTCTGGTTGCCAGCTATCACTAGAACAAGTTAGAAGATTGAACTGATTTCACCTGTTACAAAGTTATGATATATCACCTTAGCTGAACATTCACTTACAGTCTTTCCTTTCTACCTAAACAGACTTCTTGTCTCATTCCCCTCCAGTCAACAGATTCATTTATTTATTTCAGTAGTGTGCCAGAATTAGAGAACAATCCCTCTATGCCTTAGAACAGAGGTTCTTGAAGTGTGGCCTAGGGACATCTGGAGACCTTTTCATGGTATCCACAAGGTCAAAACTTTTTTTCATAATAATACTAAGATATTTTAATTTCTAATATTGTATATCAGTAATATCAATAAAAAGGAAACCACTCCAATATGTGTGCCAAGAAAATCCCAAATGGAGTCATGGAGAGTCAGATGGAACTGAAACAACTATAACTACAACCACAATAACCACAACAACCATTTTTAAGAGTGTCAAGGGATACACTAAAAAGTTTGAAAAGTGTTGTTTTAAAAGATGGTCTTCATAAATTGCTCTAGCTAAAACATTCCTCTACTAGAAGGTCCACCCTCACTTTTCTTCTAAATTAGGTACTTTGGTATGTGGAAGAGAGATGGGCTCTACTCCAGGTTCATACTCCAAACCTTTCTAGCTTGGGAGGATCTGCTAAGTCTCAAACAATTTTGGAGAACCTGTGATCACTTATGTGCCAAGGTAAGGCATTGTCAGAGGATAAATTTAACACACAAATATTTAACATACATTAACAGTATTTAACATATAAATGTGAAACCCCCCCCCCAAGCTAAAGAAGACTTTGTTTCATATTGTTTACCTATTCCATTACCTCTAGTATTTTTAAAGATTTCTAGCACCTAAGAGAGATGGGAAGATGAAGCTGGAATTGTTTACAGTTAGGTAGGTACTGGCCAAAGAGAGGGCAGCAGTCAAGTGGTCATAGATTGTATTCTGGTTGTTCTGGCAGAACTTTTTTTTTTTGGTCTGAAACTGATTTCATTGGTGTACGGAATTTCTAGTGAGGAAAGCCCACTATGGAGGCAAATCAGCAGCTGATCATCTCAGGGAGTTGCTTGGGGGTACTGGGAAATCAAGGGACTTGCCCAGGATCATATGGCCACTGTATATCTGAGGTGAGATTTTTTTTTTAAACAAATGCTTTATTAACTTCTGTTTTACATCATTCATTTCTGCCAGATTTTGAGTTACAATCATTTTCCCCCCATTATTCCCCTACCCAACCTCCCAGAATAGTAGTCCCACAAGATATCGCTTCTTCCAATCTGCTCTCTCCCATACCTTCTCCCATACCCCCTTCGACTTTTCCATTAGAGGAAGGTGAATCTTTGTGTCCCAATGCCTGCACATCTTATCTCCCTATTACAAGCGAAAGAGTATTAATAATAGTATTTATATATATTTGGAACATTTAATGTTACGACCTCGACTTTCAGATCCATTTCCTTCCTCCCTTGTCACCCATTCCCTCTTGGGAGATAAGTAATTCAGTATATGTTGTACATGTCTAGCTATGCAAAATATTATCATAGTAGATATATTGTATAAGGTTGCTTATAATTCCCTCCCACTCATCCCACCCCCCACCTGGTCCATTCCCCACATGATCCTGTCCCTCTTCTATAGTGGGTACTTCCAACCTCCCCTCACCCCAAGGATGCCCTCCCATCCATCATCCCTCCTCTCATCCCCCTTCCCCTATTCTGCTGCAGGTTGAGATATCCCATTTAGTATGTATGTCATTCTCTCCCTGAACCAAATTCAATGAGAATGTGGTTTTGCCTTTTTAGCCTTCCTTATTCTCCCCCTCCTTTGCAACCACTTCCCCTTGCTTCTTCTACATGGGATAGTTTACCCTACCCTATCTCTCCCCATCTCCTCTTGCTACTTTCCTCTCTCACCTCATAATTTCATCCCTTGAGTATTCTCCCTTCCCAACAAATTCAACCTATGCCCTCTATCCATATATAACTGTAACCATATACACACACATTCACATATGTATTCATATGACCACACCCCCTTCTTCCATTATTTTCATAGTGAGAAAGATATCATCAGTCCCAGTTATTGCTTTTCCATATAGGAATGTAAATAGTTCAACTTTGATAAGTTCCTTTTGATTTCTTTTCCCTGATTACCTTCTCAGGCATCTCTTGCTTCTTGTGTCTGGATGTCAAATTTTCTATTCAATTCTGGTTTTTTCCTCAAGAATGCTTGAAAGTCCTCTATTCCACCGAATGACCATATTTTCCCCTGAAACAAAATACTCAGTTTTGCTGGGTAGGTGACCCTTGGGTTCATTCCCAGTTCTTTTGTCCTCTGGAATATCATATTCCATGCCCTTCTATCCCTCAGTGTAGAAGCTGCCACGTCCTGGGCTATTCTGATTGTGTTTCCACAATATTGAAATTGTTTCTTCCTGGCTGCTTGTAGTATTTTCTCCTTGATCTGGGGATTCTGGAACCTGGCTATAATATTCCTGGGAGTTTTCTTTTTGGGATCTTTTTCAGGAGGTGATCTGTGGATTCTTTCAACCTCTATTTTGCCCTCTGGATCTAAAACATCGGGGCAGTTTTCCTTGAGAATTTCTTGAAGGGTGATTTCTAGGTTCTTTCTTTGATCATGGCTTTCAGGTAGTCCAATAATTTTTAAATTGTCTCTCCTGGATCTATTTCCAGGTCAGTGGTTTTTCCCATGAGATATTTCACATTGCCTTCTAATCTTTCATTTGTTTGGATCTGCTTAACAGCATCTTGATTTCTCATAAAGTCATTAGCTTCCATTTGCTCCAGTCTAACTCTGAAGGAATGAATCTCCTCAGTGAACTTTTGAGATTCTTTTTCCATCTGGCAAATTCGACTTTTTAGGCATTCTTCTCCTCATTGCCCTTTTGGGCCTCCTTTGCCATTTGAGCTAGTCTATTTTTTAAGGTGTTGTTTTCCTCAGTCAGGCTGTTGACCCTCATTTCATACTTTCCTGCATCCTTCTCATTTCTCTTTCCAATTTTTCCTCCACTTCTCTTATTTGATTTTTAAAGTCCTTCTTAAGGTCCTCTATGGCCTGCAACCCGCTCATGTTTTCCCCTGGGGCTTTTGGAGCAGGACTTCTGACCTCACAGTCCTTTTCCCGCTCTATGCCCCCAAAATAGGAGTCTAGGGTTGCATTTTTCTGTTTCCTTTGCCTTGGCATGTTGCCACTTAATTGCTTGACTTTTGGGCTTGTTGCCACACTATGGCTTTAAGGCCAGATAGAGGAATTTTCGTCCCGAATGTGTGGGGGGCAACTTCCGTTTCTGGAAAGCTGTAAACCCACCCACAACTTCCACCCTAGATCACAATCCAGATCCAGGGAGGTTAAAGCAAGAGTGATTACACCCCAAGACTGATCGATGGATCTCCCTACGATTTGGAGGCCGGGAGCTTGAGCCGCCTCTGAAAACTGCAAAATAGCGTGTCTCCTCAGCAGCTTCTAGCCCCCAGGGGAGAGAGCTGACGCATTCCCTAAATACCAGTCCCAAAGTCCATAGGACACCAACCTCTTACTTTGTCCTAGGCATGTCTATGTTGATAATTCTGGAGTTGCCACAGCTCCTGGTGTTCTGGGGTTCCTCCAGCTGGCTGCTGGCCCTGCCGCCCTGGGGCTAAAACCTCGGCTCACGCGGACCTGGGCTCGGCTCCTGTGCTCTGCTCGCTGTGCGCTGCCAGGTCCCAGACCGCTGCACTGGTCCTTCCTGCAGGGCTGCTGGGCTGTCCTCAGCGGGAGGTTAGCTTCTCTGCGTTGTTCTGTGGGTGCTGGGGCTCCAGAAGTTGTTCAGAGTCCCCTTTTACATAGTCTGGGGGCAGAGTGGCTTGGAAGAGCTGTTTCTACTCTGCCATCTTGGCTCCGCCTCCGAGATTTTTTTTTTTATGAAATCAGTGTTAAGTGACTTGCCCAGGGTCATACAGCTAGTAAGTGTGTAAGGCCAGATTTGAATTCAGGTCCTCCTGGCTCCAGAACCAGTCCTCTATCCACTTTACCACCTAGCTGCCCTAACTCCCCAGCCCCCAAAATGAGTCTTCATGATTCTAGGCCTAGTGCTCTATCCCCTGTGCCACCTAGTTGCCCCCAAAGTGAGACTTGAACTTACTATAAGTGAATTCTTTGGAGCTACATTGATAAAGGGAAGTAAGTTTGGAGAATATAGGTGAAAACAAGAGCTAGAGCCATCTGATACATTATGATTCTGAAGGAATTAATTCATACTTCCATATCTGAATATTAATATAAAACACTAGGGACAGCATGGAACAGTGGTTCTCAATTTTTTTTTTTTTGCTCAGTAGTAGGTGGTGAAGTATACAGCACTCCAGAGCCTGGAGTCAGAAGAATCTGAGTTCAAATTTGGTCTCAAACACTTACTAGCTTCGTGACCCTGCACAAGTCACTTAACCCTATTTGCCTCCATTTCCACTTCTGTAAAATGAACTGGAGAAGGAAATGGAAAAACCACTCTGGTATCTCTGCTATGGAAATTCCAGTTGGGGTCAGCAAGAGTCAGACATGACTAATCCACTAAACAACAATGGTAACAAAGTCTTTGCCAGGAGTCATTCTGAACATTTACATGAAAGGACAAAGAAGAGTTCTCCAGACTGTTGGGCCTCCAGACCCATAGTCTTGGCCTTGGGACTTCCCTACTTCTTTCTCTCACCTCGACTCGTCACCCTCATCTTTATGTTGTGCTTTTGGAGAGAGCTCATACTGTGATCTTTCCAGATGCCAGGATAGGAATATTAGGGAACAAGCTTCTGTTGAAAGTGTAGGGGGCCCATGCAGTTGAAACAGAGGAATATGAGTCTAGGGGTGTGAGAAACAGTTTTGTAGTACACCTAGCAAAACTTGGGGCACTCTAGGATGCCATAGCACACCCTTTCAGAACAATAGCTATAGAAGCTAGAGACTGGGAGGAACATTTGGACATATGCAACGAGCATATAACTTACACTTAGAATGGTCATTTTCATCTTGTATACACTCCTCCCAGTTGCACTATTAGTGGGGAGACAGCCTTGTGGCTCGGTGGAGAGAGGGAGGAAAGTCAAGAATGTGCTGATAATGTTAACCACTGGCTCTTAAAAAAAAATGAAGGGGTGGGCAGGTAGGTGGCATGGTGGATAGATCACTAGCTGGGTGACTTTGACTTTGAGCAAGGAATTTAACATTTTTAAGCCTCAATTTCCTAATTTGTTAAAAATTGGGGATAATAAGACATATTGCCTTTCTGAAAATGTAGTGAGGAAAGTGCTTTGCAACTCTTAAGACTCTATAGAAATATGAGTTATTAATATCAGAAGTGCACTGGATCCAACTCCTACAGAATCAGGAGAGTTGGTGGTTAAATTTTCAGTGTGAACATTTACATCTCAGAAATCTACAAATCAGGACTTGATTTATTGCTTTGTTGATTGTCTGAACTTGAGAAAGCAATAGAGAAAATGTTAATAATTCAGATAAAAATATGGGCTGTGCACAATTTGTTTTTCAAAGAGCCAGTTGTTAAACATTTACTAGTACACCGCTGATTATTATGATCTTAAAGACAATCTGTGTTTCTCCTTGCTCTTTCCCATTTCCCCAACTATTTAATGTCTCAATCCCAGTTTGAACCCTTACCTGAAAGATATTAAGGCTATTTGGTCCAGTATATGGTATACTCTCTAAGTACAGTATTCTGATTCAGGTGTCCTTGGAAGTACAGAAATCATAAACTAAGTTCCTTATACAGTCCAACATTTTGCAAAAAAAAAAATGGAGAAATCATTACCTTTTTAAAAATTAATTTTTACTTAAAAAAAGATCAAGCATTTATTTTTTTTCTGTCCAATCCCTAGTGGGATTTCTCCACTGGGAAAAGAAAAAAGAAAAAAACACTTTCTTATTACAAAGAAGAATAGTCAAGATAACAAATCCCCATATTAGGCATACTGAAAACATGTGTACCATTTTGTATGTTAATTCATCCCTTCTATGTCAGGATTTGGGTAGCATTCTTCCTCATCAATCCTCTGGAATCGTGACTAATCATACATTGATCAGAGTTCTTAATTTCAGAATTGCTCATCTTTACAGCCATTTTCTTTTAGAGTTTTGCAAAAAGAGATATCACTCAGTGACTTATCGCAGATGTCGAGTGTCTGATTGTAGCTAGCAGAGGACACCCAGGATTTGAAGGTTGAGTCAGCCATAGCTACACCCAGGTCCCAGGATGCTGGACAGAGGTATTTGATAGGACATTGCACCATTTGAGATAAGAATATCCAAAAGGTGTCCTTTGTTGTGCATTTCTACAATAGTCCCAACCAAGACTGAGAGGATAATCAGATAATGCAGATTACTTATTGCAGTGGTCATGAATCAGTCTTTAAACATCCCCCCACCCCTTACCACCCCCTACGAGCTGCACATGCTTCAGGCTGATGCCATATTAAACCTCAGTCTAGCATGAGTCATCCCTAAATCCCTAAATCAAAGAGGAGAATTGAGTTTCTGGGTAACCAGCTGGGCACTTTTATCAATCAGGAGTGGTGAATAACAGTTTATCTGAGAATAGAGACATGTACACAAATACACATAAAAATAGATACTTGTAAAATAATATAAAAATTAACAGTATCATGGATATACATATATGAGGACATAATAGAATATGCAAGCCAGCTGCTGCTAGATATAGGATAAAGGAGAAAAAATATGCTATAAATTATTCTAAGCAAGAATATTCTAATCAATTCTTGAATAAGCATGGGTACCAAAAAGTCTATCCCTGATACAAGAACATAATTACTCTCCTGAGATAATCTCCAAAATTTAAGGAATGCTGTATAGAGTAGGACCACCACACTGAAGGAGAGCCATGGAGCAGCTAGGTGGTGCAGTGGATAGAGCATCTGCCCTGGAGTCAGGAGGATGTGAATTCAAATTTGACCGCAGACATTTACCAGCTGTGTGACCCTGGACAAGTCACTTTACCCTGATTTGGAAAAAGAGGAAGGAAGAAAGGAGGAAAGCCAACCTTGGAGTTAGGAACACCTGAGTTTAAGTCCTGCCTCTGATTCTGGGCAAGTCATTTAAACTCAGCGCTCTAAGAGAAACGGCCCTGGTAGAGGTAATTTTCTCATCTGGAAGTATCCTAAGCCAAGGTTTTGGTTCTTATCTTAATATCGACCACTATAGGGTAAATGCTTAACTGAATAAATGCTTCTTGGCACTCTGAAATTCAGTTAAAATGGCACAGAGGGTAGGTAAGGGATTTAAATTTGGATATGAATCATCTAAAATATACTGCCAGTTGCAGCACGATATGGAGCTTGGTCTGAGTGTCTCCCACTTTCTTATTCTTTCAGTCATCCTAGAGTAGGCTGATCTTCCCACACTCCACCTGGTGGCCTAGATAGGGAGACTGGATTCATTCTTGTAGGCTTTTAGCAGTAGACCAGCTAAATAAATATATGGACGCCATATTTAATCGATGAATGGTTACTTTACATACACTTGCCAAAACAAATCTTCCCTTTTCACCCAACAGGTTATTAACTGAGCCCCCAAAATGAGACTAGGGTGTTCTTCAGTACAAATAAGAGTAGAGTAAATTCAGATAGACTATGAGTGGGGAACAAAAACAGTTTTTATTTTTGCCTAGTAGGGAAAGAAGGAAGGAGAAAAAGGGGTCTGGGGAAAAGGAGTAACTTCTGTTTCCCAGAACTCTTTTCTCAAAAAAAAAAAAATTATCTATTTTTATTGATAACTTTTGCTTTTCTTTTCTTTCTTAAAATGAATTTTTAAATTTTTTTGTTTTTATATCACCTATATTTCCCAATGTGTCCCTTTTCTGTCCCTTCTAAAAGAGCCATCCTTTATAACAAAAAAAAAAGGGGGGGGGGAACCTGCAGTAAAACTCATGAAATGAAAAAAAAATCTGACATTGTATATAGTATTCCACACCTATGGTCCCTTACTTCTACAGAGAAGTGGTAAAAGTATCTTCTCATATGTTTTCTTTGGGACCAGTCTTGGTAATTATATTTGTAAAGTGCTTTGAAAACCTTAAAAGTACTACATAAATTCTAGCTATCATCATCATTATAATTGACACGTTTAGTTTCATTTTGTTTTTTTTATTGGGTTTTTTTTTTTCATGCTTTTTGGAGTAGGGAGGGCAGGGCAATTGGGGTTAAGTGATTTGCCTAAGGTCACACAGCTAGTAAGTGTTAAGTGTCTGAGGCCGAATTTGAACTCAGGTCCTCCTGACTTCAGGGCTGGTGTGAGTTCATTGTGCCACCTAGCCTCCCCTCATTTTATTATTTTTAAAGGTTAAATTTCCAGGACCAACACTTTGGGCCTTAATGTTTCCCTGCAAGACATCACCAACCAGCCATAAACCACATAGAATTTCCTGTGACATTATGATTCTAGTATCAAAGCTACAAGATGGGGGCAGGTGAAAAAGGTGGGCAGAGGGATAGTTATCATAATCCATTTAGTCTTTTTTTTCAACTGGGTCTTTTCCCATGAAAAGGGTAAAAGGAGGGGATACTGTATAGGGATATGTTTCTTTGTTTCCCTTTTGTGTATTATGAGGCCAGTTTGACTGATTTTTCCCAGTTTGAGATTGCTTTTATTTTTTTTTTTGAAGTTTTACATAGTTTATTCATGTCCAAGTGAAAAATTATCTTCACAGATAAATATAATCCATAGTGCCTTTTAATCCTTCTTTTTGCCAGCACCGACATTTGCCTTTGCAGTACCCCTGACTTTCTTCATTCTGTTCTTGCGTTCCTTTCGCTGCTTTCTTGAAGTCTTTTTCTTCTCATACAGGCCATGCCTTGCAAGTCTGTGCTTTGGTTCATTTTTCTTTGCATAGTCAAGGGAATCATAAATAATGCCAAAGCCTGTTGTTTTGCCACCACCAAAATGGGTTCTGAATCCAAAGACAAAAATGACGTCTGGAGTTGTCTTGTACATCTTGGCTAGTTTTTCTCGAATTTCAGTCTTAGGCACTGTGGCCTTTCCAGGATGAAGGACATCTATAACCATCTGTTTGTGCTGAAGAAGTCTGTTTGTCATAAACTTCCTGGTTCTGATGGTTACAGTGTCATTCATGGTGGCGGCCGGCTCCTTGAACAGCAGGAGAGGGAAAGGTTGCTTTTATTATTTTGAGATTTGTCCAGACTCTGGGGTCTAGACCCTTGGATTTAGATAGTTGAGTTATAAAAGTAGCTGGTTCCTTCTAGTTCTAGAGTTGTGATCCTATGATGCTTTTCTCTTTACATGTCCTCTCAGGAACAGGAGGTATGATAGTTTAGTTGATTGTGTTTTCATCTTATAGAGACTTTAAATACATCAATATGCACAAGATGACCCCTCTCATGTCTGTACTTAAAGACCCCATCTATGTAGTTGGTACATAATAGTGTGACAGTATTATCAGTAGTAGCATATCACATTTTTAAAAAATTCAACTTTATTTTATTTTCAGTTCCAAATCCTTTCCCTCCTCCCACCCATTGAGAAGGCAAGAAATACAAACCCATTACAAGTATGAAGTCATGCAGAACAAATTTCCAATTAACCATGTTCTTCAGAGAAGCCAGGTGGAGAAATAAGAAAAAAGGAAAGGGGGAAAAAGTTTCAATTTGCACTCTTATTTCACCACTGCTTTACCTAGAGGTGGATAGCAATTTTAATTATAAGTACTTTGGATTGTAGTTGGTCACTGATCAGAGTTACTAAGTTTTTCATAACTGACTGTCTTTATAATATTGTTAATGTGTAAATTGTTCTCCTGGTTCTACTCACTTTACAGTAAAACATAAGTCATCTTCCTAGGTTTTTCTGAAACCATCTTCATCATATCTTATAGTACAACAGTATTCTGCCACACTGTTATACCCTAACATTATTGGAAGTGGGAATGGTTAAATAAATTATGGTACAAGAGTATGATGGATTTCTCAGTTTCTAATTATTTGTCATCACAAAAAAGAGCTACTCTAAGCATTTTTTGACATAAGGGTCCTTTTCTTCTTTACATGATCTCATTGAAGTATAGAACTAGTAGTAATATTGTTGGTTCAAAGGGTATGCAAGGTTTAATAGCTTTGGGGGCATACTCTCAAACTATTTTCTAAAATGGTTGAACTAATTCATAGTTCTACCGAGAGTTTGTTAGAATACCTATTTTTCCACATCCCTTCCAGCATTTATCATTTTCCTTTTCTGTCATCTTAGCCAATTTGATTGGTATTATTTCAGAGTTGTTTTAATTTACATATCTTTAGTTATTAGTGATTTAGATCATTTTTAATATGACTATTGTTAACTTTGATTTCTTCCTCTGAAAACTATCTGGTCATGTGCTTTGATCATTTGTCAATTGGGGAATGGCTCTTAGCCTTACAAATTTGACTAAATTACCTATATATTTGAGAAATGAGATCATTATCAGAGGAACTAGCTTCGAAATTCTCTCTCGCTCCCCAAGTTCCCTATTTTTCTTCTAATTTTAGTTGCATTAATTTTGTTTGTGCAAATTTTTTAAATTTTAGATAATCAAAATTATTCATTTTATGTCCCATGAACTTCTCTATCTATTGTTTGGTCATGAACACTTCCCCATCCATAGATTTCATGGGTAGTTTCTTCTATGCTTCACTAATTAGCTTTTATCACCCATTATATCTAAATCATATACCCAATGTGAGTTTATTTTGGTATATAGTGTGAGGTCTATGCTCAGCTTTTGCCATACTATTTTCCAGTTTTCCCAGCAGTTTTTTGTCAGATATTGAATTCTTGCTCTAATAGCTTGGATCCTTGGGTTTATCACACACTAAGTTACTGTGACCATTTGCTTCAGTATATTGTGTACCTAATCTGTTACTCTATTCTTATCCAATACAAAATTGTTTGGGGGATTATGGTTTTGTAGAGTGATTTGAGATCTGGTACTGCTAGGCTCCCTTCCCTTCACATTTTTATTTGCTGATTCCCTTGATAATCTTGACCTTTGCTATTATTTTTTTCTAGCTCTATAAAGTAATTCCTTGATAGTTTGATTTCTATGGAAGTGAATAAGTAAATTAATTTAGGTAGTATTGTTATTTTTATTCTATTGGTTCAGTCTACCCATGAGCAATTGATATTTCTCCAATTATTTAATTCCGTATTTGTACAATATAGTTGTGTTCATATAGTTCCTATATATGTCTTGGCAGGTAGGCTCTGAGATATTTTATACTCTCTGTTCTTATTTTAAATGGAATTTCTCTTTCTATTGCTTATGTTGTTTATTTTGTTATTGGTAATATACAGAAATGTTGATGATTTGTGTGCATTTATTTTATATACTGCAACATTTTTTTTCTTTTTGGAGTGGGGAATGCAGAACAACTGGGGTTAAATGACTTGCCCAAGGTCACATGGCTAGTAAGTGCTAAGTGTCTGAGGTCAGATTTGAACTCAGGCCCTCCTGACTCCAGGGCCAGTGCTCTATTCACTGTGCCACCATCTACCCCTATATACTGCAACTTTGCTGAAGTTATTGATTGTTTTGACTATTTTTTTAGTTGGCTCTCTAGGGTTCTCTGGGCAGCTAGATGGGGCAATAGATAGAGTACTTAGGCCTGGAGTCAGGAAGACTCGCCTTTCCGAGTTCAAATCTGACCTCAGACACTTAACTGTGTGACCCTGAGCAAGTCACCTGACCCTATTTGCCTCAGTCCCTCATCTGTAAAATGAGTTGGAGAAGGAAATGGCAAGTCACTCCACTATCTTTGCCAAGAAAACCCCAAATGGGGTCATGAAGAGTCAGACATGACTAAAATGATCAAACAACAACTGGAAACCCTGGTGAATATCTCCACTTCTGTCTAAAGGACATACCTACGCTATATGGGTCGAAATGTTTCCCTTTATTCCCGGGGAGACCTTGGACAGAGCAGATACTTGGAGGGAAAAAAAAAACAAACAACACACTTCATCAAATTTTCTCAGAAGGCAAAAGACAAAGGTGCAATGTACTTTAGGAGAGAATACATGATGCACATTAAGAAATTTCCTGTGTTCCTGGCTGTTTCACCAGGAAGTCAATTCCCTCTGACTCCATATGTGGTCTTCCCAACTGGATTAAGGCTTTTAGAGAAGTCATGGTCCACTAGCATGTTCAATATTGGAAAATGTTGTGGTGGATGGCAGAGGGCTCAGTGGTAAACTTTTTTAGGCATGTGGCCAGAAATAATGGATTTTATGAAGGAGAACTTAGTTTCTACTCAGGAGAGGCAGGATGCTTAAGTTCCTCTTGGCCTTCAAGGCCCAGTTCATTGCCTCCTCCATGAAGACTTCCCTCATTCCCCAGGTGAAAGTGATCTCTCTTTCCTCAAATTTCTCATTGCATTTTGTATGACCCTCCTTTGCCTTTAGCATATTGTGTTTAGAAATGTAATGGTGGCAGGGATGTTTCATAATTTTCAGAGATCATGCATTCTTCATGGATCCTTTTTATATTGAGATTAAAAATATGCTTATTCAAACTTGAAATTCAAACTTTGAAACTTATTCAAACTGTGAACAGCAGTTTAAAGAGAAAGAAAGAAAGCCACTGGATGAGGTAAAATGAGGCCAGACAGGAAATCTCTTCCAATAGGCTTACAAACATAGTCCTGCCCCCAGGCATTATCTATCAAATATCAACTGAATTGAGAAAAGAGAGGAATTCAGAAATTAGATCATATTGCTTTCTAGCACATCCCTGAGGAGAAACTGCTGAGATGGGGGTGGGGATAAGGGAGGAGAGGCTTCAGTTTTGACTTTAGACAGTTTCCTTCATCTCTCCACTCTACCAGCTACCATGACTGTAGGATAATTTTCCAACTGGGAAGGATGGATGTTGGACTAACCATCTTCCCATTGGTGTCCTAAGTGTCATCTCCAGATCAGCTGATGGTTCCATCTGCATTGAGAGCCAAGGATAAACTGGATGCAGAATGACTATGCTGGAGCAGAGTCCCACTAATGGGAGAAAAACACTTCCTGCGTTCTGTAAGCTAGAGCCCACGTTCCCTTAGGCTCTGTATTTACCCGAGGGAGAATATGTCACAGAGTTTTGGGGTGTTTTGTGCCAATTACTCTCATTATAAATATCCTTTTCTAAAAGCTACTTAAGACCAGCTGACTAAATTGATTTTCGACTGATCATCCTGGAGGATGGGCTATATATCACTATTAAATACTGGACCTTGAACACAGATGCTTAATAAAAATTTAATGGTAAGTGTAATTAACCACTATATCCAAACACTGTATAACAATAATGACCAAACTTGGCATGTAAGAGAAGATATGAGAATGCATCTTCCACCCAACTTTGCAGAGATTGGGTACTATGGATAAAGAATATTGTATATACTAATGGACTTGATTGATATATTGGTTAGTTTTGCTAGCCTACTTCCCTGTCCTCCCATTTCTTTTTTTAATTCTTTGTTACAAAGGATGCTTCTAGGAATGGGAGGGATATGTTGCGAAATGAAGTGATATGAGAAACAAAATATATCGGGGGCACCTAGGTGGCACAATAGATAGAGTACCAGTTCTGAAGACACTTGGATATTTATTAACTGTGTGACTCTGGGCAAGTCACTTAACCTTGACTGTTTTCCCCCCTCAAAAAAAAAAAAAAGAGAGAAACAAAGTATATCAGTAAAAATGAAAAGCTAGAAAAAGTGTGCATTTAAGAGTGTCTGTCCCTTAATCAGAATGCATGCTCTTTTGGGGTGGGGAGAGGGGAGAGAGGGAGAGAAAATTTGGAACTCGAAATCTTGTGGAAGTGAGTGTTGAAAACTAAAACTAAATTAATTAATAAAAAAGAATCCACCACAGGTAGAGTTATCAATATTAAGGTGATAGCAACAAAAGCGTGGCATCGTCATCCATCAATTATCCTTTATAACAAATATCAACTATACCATAGAGAAAGGTCACATATAAACCCAAATATTTGTAACAATATTTTTGGTGGAAGCAAAGGAATGTAAGGAAATGAAGCATCCATTGATAGAGGAATGACTGAACAAACTGCTATATATGACAGTAATGGCAATAATATTGTTATATAAGAAATGGTGACTAGGAAGAACTTAAAGAAGCAAGAAGACTCATATGAACTGATGCAGGTGGAGTAGACACAAATGCAAAAACAATTCACACAAGGGTTACAACACTATGTAGTTAAAATCAGCATGGAAAAACCCCAGATGCAGTGACCAGTCATAGCTACAGAGAACTGTCAGTGAAACATATCCCTGCCTTTCACTTGAGAGAGGGGTGGACTATATATAAATGCAGAGTTAGGTATGTATTTTTAGATATGGCCAAATGTTTCTTTGTTTTATTTAACTGTGCTTATTTGTGGTAAGGGAGCTTTTAACTGCATGAGGTGGGTTAGATGGAAGTGAGAGTGATCTTAAAAAATAGAGCCTTAATATGTGAGACCTCCTTACCTGAGAAGCCTTAATAAAACATTTTTTAAAAACTAAAAAAGAGTGTCTACCCCTAATTAGGTATCATTAGACATAGGAGTAATTTAAACAGTGTAGTAGAGGGGACAGAGAATCAGACTTAGAGTTAGGAGAAACCTAGGTTTGTCACTTGTATCTGTGAAAATCTTAGAAAGTCACTTAACCTTGTTGATTCTGTTTTGTCATCTATAAAATGGGGATAACAATACTTGCCCTATTTACCTGGCAGGCTGGTTGTGAAGAAAGTACTTTGTAAATATTAGAGTGCTATTCTCATTTATATCTATCAATATATACATATATACATGTGTATACACATACACATGTATATATACATATATACATGTATATACATATATACATATATGTATATTTAAATGTGAATCAAGAGAAAGTGAGGAAGCCTCTCCATCACCAATGTGTTGAGTGGATGGATAATGGTGACCTTATAGGAGGACATGAAGAAGAATCAAGGATGAGCAGGCATGGATAGGTTTGATCTACATCATTGATCAATGGAAGGAAGTTTGATGTCTGAGATCACTGTTCAATTTGAATGAATTGTTTATTATTTCCAACTTTCTGGCAGACCTAGCAATTCTGGCTTCATGAGCCAACCTGGTTTAAAAAAAAAGCCAACAGATTCTTCCCAGTTCCTGACTTAGCCCAAATGTGCTACACAAAGAATATGTTGGACCTGACTCAACAACTTGACCAAGCACCTCTGGGATATCATTACAGTTTGATAAGATTTAGACATTCTAAGTTTTAATTTAGGTTACAGCTGGAAGGTATAGTGGATGAGGTGATAGTCAGGAAGACCTGAATTTGAATCCTGCCTCAAATACTTACTAGCTGTATGACCCTGGGCAAGTCACTTACCTCTGTGTACCTCAATTTCTTTATCTGTAAAATGAATATTATAATAATAACACCTACCTCCCAGGGTTGTTGTAAGGATCAAATGAGATAACATACGTAAAGCACTTTGAAAACCGTTAAGTGCTATATACATGTTAGCTTTTATTATAGGAACCCCTCATTCATTCTGAACTGAAGGCTTCCAAGTCTCCCCTCATCTGTCCCCCAGGAAGACTTACATGACATTTCCCATGCTCTCTTATAAGGTCTGACTTAGGGTACTCTTTCGGAATTGTTTTAAATGCCTCAGGATTCCCTAGTGTTTGGCGTAGGTCTTGCCTTCACGGCAGGCTACTCCTTTCAGCTGTCAACTCCCTCTTTATATCAGGGCAGGTAACAGCCACCCAGCTTGTGGCTCCTCCAAGGGACTTTTGACAGTTTTGGAGCTAGTGGTGCCTTTGCGAAAAGACTTTTGGAGGGCATATGGTGAAGGTATCCAGTTACCTCAGTCTTGACTTTGTGTCAGTCTTGGCCTTGCCCATCAGTCTTGTCAAACAGAATTGTAGCCTGAATTCAAAACAGCTTGCTTTCCCCTCCCTGGCAATTTCCTGCCATTTCTAGGTTTAAGGAAGCAGAAATTCAGGGACCCAATGCTGAATTGCCTGGGGCTTTTTTTAAACCATAAAGGGATTGTGTAGTGTCATTAATATGGGGCCGCAGGGAGAATTTTATACCACAGACAGTAATCTACTTTATGGGACTCGTGCCATAAATGCCCCCCTCCTCCACATGATAGTCCCTCAGAACACTGGACTGCTTCTGCACTTGTTTCTTACAATCCTTGAATTCCTTAAAGATTCAGATTATATGTGACCAGCATTTCCTACTCCTGTTCCCCTTCTACCTCTCTCCATCCACCTGCCCTCCTTCTTCCCCCATCCTTTTGCTCTTCAAATTATTACGTATACATTTAATCTGGTTAATATTGCATCTTCCACAAAAGGATGCCTTGAAGTCAGGAATTGTTTTGTGTTTTGTCTTTTTTTATTCTCAGAGACTTGCAGATAGTAGGCGCTTAAATATTTGTTGGGTTGGATGTCTTACTCAAGGGAAAGCTGAGACTTTCAGATTCCTAAGAAGAGTGAATCAAAAGTAAGTAGTATGAGATGAGTATTATCATGTATAATCCTCTTTTTTATGTTCTTTGTTGTAATGGAAATGCAGATTTGAATATCTTCCCTGCCCCTAGGCCCTTTGATTGGCTTAAGAGACTTTGATTGACTTAAGTGACTCTGAGAACCTTCTTTAATTTGAAAGTATACTCTGCCCCCTAATAGGCTGAATGTGGTCACATGGAGCCTGTGGTAGGAGGCTTGGTTTTCAGGAATGACCACACCTTGATGCTGTGTGATTGGGCAGTGGGTCAAGAGGGTGGTTACATTCTCTGAGCCAGGAGAAGACTATATAATTCCTGATTTGAGGCTTTGCTTTGGGGCTCACTTTGAGAAGTGTTGTGTGATTTGACCAGATGAGACTCTGGGCAGCCGTTGAGAGGCCCCCAGCTTTGAAAACCCAAATGTTAATGCTTCCCTCTCTGGTACCTGTGATTTTGATATTGATAATGGTTGGACAGTTTGGAAGCCTGTCTGTTGGATCTGTCTGTATACTCTGAAGTTCTGGGTGATGACCTTTTCCCCCTGAACTAGGTAAATAGTGTATGTTTGTTTTATTAAAGTGTGCTTGTTAACTGATTTTGAGTTGCTTTCCTTTTGAAAAGCAGATCTAAGAACCTGTATTGGCAGCTACCCTGGGGATGTTGGGGTGCTTGCTGCTACATTTGTCTATGGGAAATTTTTGTTTTTGTAGTTATTTATTAAATTTATAAAATTATTTTTTAAAAGAAGACTGAAAAGAAAAACATTTAAAAAGTGAAACAAAAAGAAAAACAAAAAAGAAGACTGAATAACTCACTGATGAGAGTTAGAATGAAAATTCTTGAAATTAAGAATATTATTTATTTCTATAGAAAATTTATAATAGGGGCCTTCATAAATTGAGAACATCCTAGAAAATGAGGACAATTTATTTCTGTACCTACTACAGAGCTTTGCAAATAACATACCCTTAGACATGTTTATTGAACTGGAAGAATAGGTCCTCTGACTCCAGGTCCAGCCAGGGTTCCTTCCATTATACTTTGCTAGTTCCCAAACATTTATCACAAGGTGACCATTCCAGAAACAAGAACTAGAAAAGAACTTATAGATGCTTTCGTTCAGCTCCCTTATTTTATAGATGAGGAAACTGAAGGTCAGAGAATATAAATGACTTGCCCAAGGCCAAAAGTCTGTCTGTCTGTCTCTCTCCTCCTGCCCTATAGAATCCTATGAACAAAAGTAGCTTCCAGCTTTTCCTCAGCTGTTCCTAGAGAAGTACCAGCCACTATGATTTAACACCAAAGTTTTCTGGCTCCCCTGTCCACTGCAAAGCAAACTATACCTTGTAACCTTGTAAACTGGTAATGTGTGCGCACGCATAAAAGCAGTTTAGCACAACCAATCAACACTTCATTTATGTCTGAAGTATATACAGTATTCAATACCATACTTCCCCAATTCTGCAAAAAGGGAAGAGAAGAAAACATTTTTTGATCGTTCTTCCAAACTAAGCAGCAAGCATTACTCTTGCCTGGTCCATGATCCTCTGGATATAAGGATGCTAAAATCAAATAAGGCCAGTAACCTCTCCCTGGCTTCTCTGAGGATCAGAAGAAATCCTATGTGTTTTTGACCTTTACAGGTTAGACACTTAGGTTAAAAAAGAATCACAAACTCTCAGAATTGGAATGTACCTCTGAGGTCATCTACTAAAAAAACAACCAAAAACCCCAACATTGCCCCAAAGTGGTCATCCAAACTCTTTGAAGAGCTTCAATGACAGGAACTTACTATATCACAAAGAGTACCATTTCACTTTTTAATTCTCCACTGTATGACCCTTGTCTCTTTCTAGTCCATGTTTCTCTCTTACACACATTACCATCCTCCCTGGACTCATTTTTAGATAAAAGAGGAACAAAAGGAAAGGCAATACCAGGAAATGAAAGGAGGTGAGACAAAAGGGATTGCCTTTTTCTTTCTTCTTTATAACCCTGTCCCCATCAGCCCCATCACTGCTCTAATTGTCACTCCTTTTCTAGTCCCCAGAATATTCACTTGGTAGCAACTTTCTCTGTAGGAATTCAGGGATGAAGTGTGGAGGTGTCTTGGATGTATGAATCTCTAAAGTTCATGTGGTTTGCAACTACCCTTCTCTTCTAGATGAACTTCAAAGGACCAACAGTCATAGATCATACTCTTAAGAAATATTACTGTGAAGCCCACTAATACTGATTCTCTTAAGGGTCAAGTGGAAGAGAAGGGATAGGAAGTGCAGGCATATCCATTGGGCTTGATCCTCCCTAGTCATCCCCATCCTCATAATAATAAAAGACAAAAGTGATCTATTATAATTTTTTGTTTTGTTTTTTGGAGGGCAAGTGGGGTTAAGTGACTTGCCCAAGGTCACAGGCTAGTTTTTTTGTGTTAAGTGTCTTAAGTGTGTTAAGGTCGGATTTGAACTCAGGTCTTCCTGACTCCTGGGCCAGCGCTCTATTCACTGCACCACCTAGCCACCCCAAAAGTGATATATTATACATGAAATTAAAAAGCCTTTGCATAAAGGAAATTAATGCAACTAGGATAAGGAAAGTAGATTATTGGAAAAAACTTTTTTATATCAAGTATTTTGGATAAGGATCTGATGTCTAAGATATATAGACAGCTAATATAAATCTGCAAGATCAAAAGCAATTTCCCCAATAGGTAATTGGTTAAAGGATATGAAGGTTTCAAAAGAAGAATTGCAAACTATTCACAACCATATGAAAGAATATTCAAATCACTTATAATATATATATATATATATAAACACATATATTGTGTATTATTACAAGACAAAGGAAAACCAAAACAACTCAAACATTTCACCTCAGACCCAGAAAACTGGAAAAGATGAAAAAGAGGAAAAGTCAATGTTAGATGAGTTTTGAAAAAGACAGACACACTAATTCATTGTTGGTGGAACTGTGAATTGATAGAACCCTTATGGGAAGAAAGGAGAGATATCAAATTATCCATACCTTTTAACTCAGAGATTCCAGTTCTAGGCATTTACTTTATGGAGGTCAGTAACAAAAAGAAGTCCTCATATTCACCAAAATACTTAGAGCGGCATTTTTTGTGGTAAGAAAAAAATGGAAACAAAAGTAGATGCCCATAGATTGGGCAATGGCAGAACAAATTTTGATACATGAATGTAACAGAATATTACTGTGCTGTAAGAAAAAATGAATGTGAGGAATTCAGAGAAGCATGGAAAGACTTGTATGAACAGAAACAAAATAAGCAGAACCAGGAAAATAACATACACAACATACACAACAACAGAAATGGTAAGAACAACAATAAAACAATAGAAACTGAATTTTAAATCCTTTATTTTTTTCCTTTATGTAGGACAATTGGGGTTAAGTAACTTGCCCAAGGTCACACAGCTAGGGTTTTTGTTGTTGTTGTTTTTTTGTTTGTGTGTGCGTTAAGCGTCTGAGGCCAGATCCGAACTCAGGTCCTTCTGACTCCAGGGCCGACGCTCTACTCACTACGCCGCCTAGCCGCCCCTAAATCCTTTATTTTAAGGGACAACTCTGAGAGCTGGTGGAGGGAAGGATACATTGGGAAAAGTAGGTGTCATAAAAATAAAAGGGATCAGTGCTTCTAACTCTGGAGTTAACTTAGTGCTGGTCCTGGAGTCAGGAAGACCTGAGATCAAAACTGGCCTTAGACACTTATTAGCTATGTGACCCTAGGACAAATAACTTAACCTGTCTACCTCAGTTTCTTCATATGTACAATGGGGATAATAATAGCATCCACCTTCCATGGAGGGTTGTTGTGAGGATAAAATAATATTTGTAAAGCTATTTGCAAACTGTAAATCACTATATAAAGTCTATTATTATTATCCTCTGCCTCTCTTCAGTCCTTGTATTTTATCATTGATTCTAGAACTGAAAGAGATCTTTACCTTATTTAGTCGAATCCTCTATTTACACTGCCCAAAGCAATGAAGTGATGAATCTCTAGCCTTCTATTTCTCTCCTGCCTTTTGTAGCTAAATTCCTCATAAAGTCAGTCTACGATAGGTGCCCCCACATTCTCTCATCTCATTTTCTTCTTAACCCCTTAAAAATCTGGCTTCCTTTAAAAATGAATGTTAAAATTTTTCTTTACATGTAATTGGAAAAAACCAAAATACTATTAAAAATAATGTTTGTTAACCTGATATAAATATGTATTTTTAACAAATCTAGCTTCCAACCTTATCATTTCACTGAAACTGCTCTCTGAGGTTACTAATGATCTCTTAGATGCCAGATCCAAGGACCTTTTCTTAATTCTCATTTTCCTTGAACTCTCTGAATCCTTTTATACTGTTAATCACTCTCTCCTCTTCCATATTTTTTCTCTTCAGGTTTTCAGGACCCCACTCTCTCCTGGTGTTCTTCCTACCTATCTGACTGCTCCTTTTCTGCCTCCTCTGCTGCATCTTCTTCCAGATCACATCCTCTAATCATATGTGTCCCTCAGAGTTCTGTTTTGGGGCCTCTTCTCCCTGTCTACTACTTCACTTGATGATCTGGTCATCTCCCATGGGCTTAAGTATCAGTTTCATGCTGCTTCTCCTCAAATCTACCTTTCCTGCTCCAACTTTTCTGCTGACCTCCAATCTCATATCTTCAACTGCCTTTCGGACATCTTTAACTGACATTCAGTGGATATCTTGAACTCAACATGTCCAAAACATAAATCATCTTTTCCCCCTAAAGTCTCACTCCACCCACAACCCCTCCCCATTACTGTAGAGGCAACACCATCCTCTCAGTCTGTCTGGTTTACTACCTAGGCATTATCCAGGATTCCTCATGATCTCTCATTTCCCATATCCATGTTGTTGTCAAGGCCTGTTGATTTCACCTTTGCACATCTCTCCAATATGCTGCCTTCACTCCTCTGATACTGCCACCACTCTGGTATAAGCTCTCACCTTGCCCCAAGACTATTGTAATCGCCTGGTGGGTCTGCCTGCCTTAAGTCTCTTCTCACTCCAATCTATTTTCCATTCTGCCACTAAAATGATTTTCCTAAAATGCAGGTCTGATGATGTCACTCCCCCTACTTAATAAGCTCCAGTGACTTTCAATTGCCTCCAGAAGTAAATACAAAATGCTTTTTGGCATTCAATGCTCTTCCTAACTTAGCCCCCTGTCTCCCTCTGAAGTCTTCTCACACCTTATTTTTGGATGGGTACTCTGATAACAGTGATGACTCTGGTCTCCCGGCTGTTCCATGAACAAGACACTCATCTCAGTTCCAAGCATTCTATCTGGCGTCCTCCATTCCTAGAATGCTCTTTCTCCTCTCTTCCATCAACTGACCTTCTTAGATTGCTTTAAAGCCCAACTAAAATCCCACCTTCTACAAAAAGTCTTCCTTAATCCCCTTTAAATCTAGTGCCTTTCCTCTTTTAATTATATCCTGTTTGTCCTATATATAGCTTGCTTTGTATATATTCGTTTGCATGTGGTCTCCCCCATAAGAATGTAAGCTCCTTGAGGGTAGGGATTGACTTTTGTCTCTTAGTATTCCCAGAGGTTAATTCCCGGCACAAAGCTGGCACTTAATGTTTTTGGTAATGCTGATCTCAGACTCAGTAGTGCTTCTTCCTGTCTGCATCTTCAGCTTACCAGGTTACTGAAAGGCACAAAGTGTCACTAGACCATTAGCTGAAGACAAGTAGTGTAAGTGATAGGCAAAGGATATATAAAGGTGTGGGCTGAGGGATATGGGCCAGATCTCGATGGCTTTGGCTCTCCCTGAAAGAGAAAGCCCTGGTGGTGCTGGCATTTGCTATGTTATTAGGGAAGGAACTTTCTATGGAGCTCTTTCATTAATTGCTCATCTAATTGAGTGTTAATTAACTGCCAATTTGTATCAAGAGCTTGACAGTGCCCGGAGGGTTATCTATGTCCTTTCACTGTGAGTTGCCCTCAGGAAAGGGAATTCAGAGAAAGATGACCCAGAGCTCTAACAATAGGGCCCTGCATCACTCATCTCCCCACCCACGCACTGATTCGAATAGATAGATACACACATTCTAATAGAGACAAAACGCGCACGGACTTGAATACAAAGAAACCCAGACAGAAATGCTGATAGACCCGTTCTGAAAGGCCCCCAGAAAGACCGACACCAACTTCGGATCCACCAGTACCGAAGCACAGAGGCAGAAGCTACGGACTTAACCTGGGCAAGGCACTGACAGGTCTACTGATACACGCTCAGAACCACACACTTGCACACTGCATCAGAAACACACGCATCTACGTTGGTGAACACGTGCACAAACATACCCGTGAAGGTAGTGAATGGGCAGAGGGAGTCGAAGGGGCTTCTCCACGTCCATGCCTGCTAAACAAACTCGCGGCAGACAGGACACACACACACCAGACAGGACACACACACACACACACACACACACACACACACACACACACACACACACACACACACACACACACACACACCTGTCCAGCTCCCAGTCCCCCTTTCCCTGGGTTGGCCTTGGATCTCCTCAGCCCAGTTTCTACTCCCAACCCTAATTTCTGCCCCAGGGCAACAGCCACCTCCCGGAACCGAGCCAGATTGGCAGCGCTGGCCTTGGGGGCCTGGAGGTGCTCTGGGCTTTGGGGGTCTCCAGGCTGGGAGGGGCATATGAGAGGGGCCTGAGAGGCGCGAAGCTGGGGGGGCACACAAGAGGGGTCAGAGAGGCGCGAGGCTTCGGGGGGCATCAGGGCCTGCCGGGGAAGGCGCACTGGGGCGCGTGTCGGTTCTGGGCACCCTGGCATTGCACAGAAGCCGGCTGTACCCAGCTCAGGGGCTACAAGCCCGGGCAGTGGCCCGCTCCAGTAGCGCTGGGCGCTGTAGCCCAGGCTGCCGGCTCGTGCAGCCAGGAAGGGAAGGGTTAAGCCCACCGAGCTCCCGCCTCGGTGCAGCCTAGAGCGACGGCGGCTGGGGCGGCAGCGGCGGCTGGGCCAGGCGGAGCTGGAGAAAGGGGGGAGGTGAGGAAGGGGGAGGGGTAGAGAGGAGGGGGGGACGGCGGCGGGGCCGGGGCCGGGCCGGGCGGGGACAGGATGCCGAGGGGGAACTTCCTGTTCCCCCAGCCCCCCGCCCCCCGCCCCCTGCCCGGTCCCGCCGCCGCCTCCTCAGCCCCAGCCCCGGTGCCAGCCCTAGTCCCCGCCCCGGCTCCCACTCGCCACGTCGGGGACAGACGGGGACCAGCCTCCCGCAGCCCGGCACGGGGAAGCAGCCGGAGCCGGGGGGAGCCGGGGGGAGCCCGCAGCCCGAGCCCCAGCTGCCCGTCCCCCCTCCTCTCGCCGGTGAGTTCGGGGCCCGGCGGGGGCGGGGCTGGGAGACACTCAGGCGGACACTCCGCGCTTGGCTGCTCGGCTGGACACTGCACGACACAAAGCTCCCAGCCCCGTCCTCCCTCTCCTCCCTTCCCCCAGCCCCGGCAGGGTCCAGTCCGGCCTCCTCTGGCCACTTCTCTCCTCCCTGGCCGCCAGGCCTCAGCTGATTCGGACCTTTCCTTCCTTCAGCTCCTTCCCTCCCCTACACCTTCTCCTTCCTTTCATCATCTCCTCTCCTTCAACTCTTCTTTCATCCCTTCATCTATTTCCTCTCATTTCCTTTTCTCCTTTATCCCTTCATCTCATCCTTTAATTTTCTTCCTTCCTTAATCTGCTCCCCTCCATTTCATTATCTTCATCCCATCTTCCTTCATCTCATTCTTCTCTCCTTTATCCCCCTCTTTATTTCCCCCTCATCTTCCTCTCCATCTCTTCTTCCCTCCTCCTTTCTTTCATGTCACTTTTTCCTTCGTTTTTCTCTGCCCTCCTTCATCCTCTTTACTTTTCCAACTCACCCTTTTATCTTTCCTTCCTTTATTTCCTTCACCCCTTATCTGCGTCTCTTCTTCCTTTCATCTTTTGCTTTCTCTCTTTTTCTCTCTGCCTTCCTTCTTCCTCTCCGATTCTTCCCCTCAACTTTTTGCCTCTTTCTCTCCCTGTTTCATATCTTGTTCTAATTCCTTTCTCTACCCTGCCATTCTTTCTCCTTCCTCGGGCCTCCTCCTGATTCCATTTTCACTCCTTCTGACTTCTTTTCCATCCTTCAAATACTGCTGTTCTTCCTGGAACTTACTTTCCATCCTGGAGTTGGGCTTCTCAACCTTTTAGTTCCCTCATGTCCTGTGCCATCATTTCTTTCCCTGAACCCAGCATAGCACTTTGTACCCTTTCTATGCTCTATGTTGTTTTGTTTTTATAGGTATTTATGTTTCACTTTTTTAGTTGGCCGATTCCTTAAGAGGATTATCTAATTTTGTATTTCCCCTGCCAAGCAAATGCATTGTAATTGGTACTTAATAAATATCATTGGTTGAATTGAATGACCATTTCCCCTTTGGTCTTTTGACCACCTGTTTTCTGGGAGTGGCCTTATTAGGCTTATACTGTTTGTACCTTCCTTTCTGATATTCTGACTATTCTCTCAGGTCTCCCTTTCTAATCGTCACCTTTTCTTCCCAACAAAAAAGCAAAAAACCTATACAACTATCTCATTTCATCCCCTTGTCTGCCTCCCTTTCCAGTCTCTTACCCTGTTTTGTTATTTGATGTTTCTTAAACTGACAGACCTGGGTTTCTATTGGGATTGGATGGCTAGAGGCCATTGATTTATTAAGTAGGCCAAGCTGGAAAGAAAGACAAAGAACTTTTGGAGAAGTTGGCTAAGTCTCCATTGTGATCAAAAACTTACTGAAGATTTCTTGGACATAGGACATATCCATTGGTTTTTCATGATATGGAGACATTAGGTCCTAGGTCTTTTAGGAGCTTGCAGTTCATGAAATGAGAGCTTTCCCACTTACTAAGCATTATTAGTAGTGCATAGCCCTTTGAACATTGAACTTGCTCTGGATTCTCCTTACCATAGGTTCTTTCTCTTTTACCATGGAATACACAATAACTTCCTTGTGACAAAATCCAAAAGTTTGGTTTGGGAGTAGTGCTTCTCTGGCTTTTCTGCCCAAGATACCTTTAAAAACTGACCTCCTTAAAAAATACTAGAACAACTGAGCCCCATAGAATTTGATGTGGCTTGTGGAAGTACCTGTGAGCTGCCCCAAATAGTATGGGTGATGCATGAAGCCAAGCTCTGCACCCTTGGTAAAGTTTCCTATGACTTCATAATGGTTCCAATCTCCAGTACCTCTGTGCAAAATAAGACTTCTGGACCAGATGAAATTTATGATTACTTTTAGTAATAAAGCCTAACACCTGTGTATTTGATATAGTCTTTGACCTAAATCCTTTGACCTTTGCCCTCTTCATTTGCTTCCTGACCCTACCAGTGTTCTGGGTGTCACTCTACTGTCATAGTGAATCATAGGGTCTTAGAGTTGGAAGGGACCTCGTAATAGGTGACCTAGGCTTATTGCTAGGGGAATCTCTGTTGGGATTTCCAGAGTATTTGTTTTTGGCTTCATTATTTAATTCAACAAGTCTTTATTGAGTGCTCAATATTATGCAAAGAATTGTTTGCTGTGGGTGATACAAAGATGGTTCTTATTCTCTGGAAGCTTATAATTTAGTTGTGAAATATTTACATGACAGTACTAGGTGGATCTGATTAAGTACCAGGACAGATGATATAAAGGCTAAAAAGAGAACAATGTGGTGATGAGATAGCACTGAGTATTCACCTCCTAGAAGGGACCTTCCTCTCTGAAGGTTTGAATTGCCATATGTGCACTAATCAGTTCTATAGGAAGAGACATGGTTCAGCATAGTGGAAGAACAGGGAACTTCAAGTCAGGAGACCTGAATGATAGTCTTCTCTCTGCTACTGTGTAATTTAACTTCTTTGGGCCTCAGTTTGCTTATCTGTAAAATGAAGGTGTTTCAATAGATTTCTAAAGCTCTGCCTAACATTATATGATGTTAGACTCATATAACCTAGGATTCTTTGTGCTAAGCCAGGATAGCTCCCACTTTCTATAGGGACTTCTCTACAAAAGCATCTTATTGTCATCAGAAATTCATTATAGTAAAAATGGACCATCTTTGCTTTCTACCTTCTCTTTTCCCAGTTTCCCTCATCAAGTGATTCCTATATCATTTGTCTGTCAAGCCTGTAATTCTTTTTTTTTTTTTTTTTGAAGGGCATTTGGGGTTAAGTGACTTGCCCAAGGTCACACGGCTATTTTTTCAAGTTAAGTGTCTGAGGCCGGATCCGAACCCAGGTCCTCCTGACTCCAGGGCCAGTGCTCTATGCAGTGCACCACCTAGCCGCCCCAAGCCTGTAATTGAGGAGTCATGCTTTGCCTTTATTTATATCTTACTACCATGTCCAGTCTTATCCATTACCACATTTTCCATTGCTTTTTGCATCAGTCTTTCCATTTCTGTTCCTTCACCTTAAATTCATCACCAAAGCTCTTGCCCTAACTGGTTAACTTTTGATTCGACTCTTGCTACTCTAATTTAGTTCCTGGATTCCAGGATCCTCAGTCCTTCAGACTGCTATGTATGCCACAGCTAGAATGGCCCCAGAAATTCAGTTTATCCACATCAGAGTCCTGATGTTGTTTTCCTCAGTTGTTCCCAGCACCAAGTCCTATGTTTAGGAATCAGAGAACTGCTCTCTCTAGTCCCTTTTTTGTGTAACAGTTTCTCATCCTGCCTTCCCAACAGTATTCTCAATAATTGCTAGGCAAACTTTCAAAGTGTTCTATACACATTGTTTATTACCCTTCCTTTCCCCTTCCTCTTAATGGATCCCTAGTCCTATGGTATTTTAGAATCTAACTCTACATCTTCTATTTAAAAAAAAAAACCTTCCAACAGCAGCAACTCACTGAAATTTGTAAATTTTTATTTTTATGTACATTTACTGACATTTGCCATTTATGCAGTTTATTTTGCCTTTATATGTGTTCTGTTAAATGTACGTATTTCATCTGTATCATATCCCCAAGAATTTTTCATTCCCTGAGAACATGAACTATATCTAACCTGAATAACTAAGACAATGTTATGTTTGGTTTTTTTTTGTGATTGGTGTTAATAAATGTAAGGTTTTGGTGAAATCAGCATATTAAGCAAAACTTGAGTGGGAGACTGGAGGATGGTTTCATAGAGGCAACAAGTGTTGGGGAGGGATTTAAGAGGAGAAGCCTCTTGAATGTGTCTTGAAAAGGAATCAAGAGAGGTAGAGAGAAGCAGTAGTTTGGGGGAAGAGCGATAGACCAGAAGGTGGGTCTGTGCTATGTGTGTGTTCTTTCCAATCTGAAGGATTCCAAGAAATTGTTGTCGAATAATTCTCACACTGAGGAGAAATTGAAGGATTTGAAGGGCAGAGCTATAGATTACTAACTGGGAAGGCAGTGATATATTCTCTGTTCTGATGGATCTAATCTGGCCTGTTTCTTAGGATCACACCTACTCACCTTACTTTAATTTATAGTTACATAAAGAGGCTGTGGCAACTGAGCTTAGAATGGAAATGTTAGTACTTTGGTGCATATTCCCTAAAAGGCATCTTGACCATGCAGGGTCCAGCAGCTTCTGTTGTTCTGTGCAGAGCTCCATCATCACTTCTTCCTTCTGGCTTCTCTGAAATTGTGCTGGTGAATACTGACTTTGCCTTCATGTCTCTCAGTTTGATGGGGATGAAGAGGTGGCATTTTTGTGAATTTAATGGGTCTTCCTTTGACAGATTTTTTATTTTTTAGGGGGGAAGCCAGGAATAGTAATGGTAGCCATGACAGTTCAGATTGCCTTTTAGCTAGAGACCAACCAGTAACACTAATGGATTTATTAGGTTCCCTTCAACAGTTGGCTTATGGGAAAGTTGGTCAGTGTTTCTCCTAAGGGAATGAAAGGCCACATAGGTACTAGGATGAAGGAGCTCTTTGTTTCTTGATTCATCCCAGGGAGAGTCAGTGATTTGAGTTGTTTCCTTCCTCCTTCTGAGCAGAGCTCCCTGGAAACCCAACTTGACCTCCAAGATGGAGCGAGGGGATGAAGCATGTGTGCTGGACCTTCGGTGCTCTGAGGACAGGGATATCCCGCAAGGAGCTCATTCAGGTGAGGGAAGAAAGTAAAGAGGCCATCTCCCCCAAGCCTGTGAAAGTTTTCTTTGTAAGGACTGGGTGATGGTCATTTTCACACAGTTCTAGGTCACTCAATGGCAGAGAAAGAGAGATTTAAGGGAAATGGGAACCTATTCAGGTTCAGTCTGGGGGTCTTTGGTATATAGTCTTTTCACAGGGCAGAAAGTGATGATAATACAAGAGTGACAAAGAATCAGGGTATTATGGCAATGTAGATTTGGGGATGGGTATTTACAGGCTAGGAATTGACTAAGCTGAACCAGTATATACACATATATGGGTATATTATATATATGTGTAAATATGTATAATATAGACATATAACATACGTATATATTATATATGTGATATACATGTGTATGTGTATATTATATATATTATAACCGGTAAATACCAGTGGCTTTCATTAACTGATTAATCTGTTTTGGAATCCACACATTTACAAAATTCTCTTAGAGAAAGCTACAAGCTTCCCTGAAGTCATGGAATTTTACAAATCTGCACTCTCGTGTTTATGACTGAGTCTTCCTAGCTACCTTGTCCCAAATATGCTTGGGAGTGGGGACATTTTTCTGTTTGGAAACATGTTTCTTTTCACATTTCTTTCTTTTCGTGTGTGTGTGTGTGTGTGTGTGTGTGTGTGTGTGTGTGTGTGTGTGTGTGTGTGTATGTGTGTGTGTGTGTGTGTAGAGGATGTGAAGATTGTGATCTGGGCTTTTCCCATCATACATCATGGAACAGTATGTAATATGGCCAGATGTATACTAGATGACTTGAGAGTAATCTGGAAAAAAGTCTCAAATCACCAAACACAAAGAAAAACTTTAGAAAGAATCCTAGAAAGCTTGGATTCGAACTCTGGTTCTGCTACTTACTTCATTTGTGACACAGAGAAAGTTACTTTATGGGCCTCAGTTTCCTCAGCTGCAAAAGGGGGAATTAGACTAGATGATCTCTAATATCGCTACCATCTCTAAATTTGATCTATGTTTGTTGTTTCCCTTTATTTCTATTCTCATACCTACTCTTGGTCTCTGCTCTTTTCCTTTCTAATTCATCTTTGCTTAATCATGAGCCCTGACCCCTCATCAGTATTTCCTACATTTGTGGACTTTTTAGGATTATCAACCTTCACTTTACAGTATGCTAACTAGAACCTTGAAATAGTCATTTTTAGCCAAACCTTAATTTGCCACTTACTTTCTGAAGGAACAGAATTTCCATTCTGTATCTTAATTGAAGAATCCTAGATGGCATATAGTGTAGTTAGAAAATAGTTTACTGAGTGAAAAACTGGACTAGGATTTTAGTCCTGGCTGTGTCTTGAATCTTTTTGTTACCCAGGACTCATCATATATAACTTCTTTGTGCTTTACTTTATTCATCTGGAAAATGGGAATAAATGATACCTGATTCTCTTTTTCTTACAGGGTTGTGAAACTAAATTAGATAATCAAGTCAGCTTTCAAGTATCCACATGCAGATTATCAACTTTGTAGATTATTTATCTCGAATTTTTTCCAAGGGCTATTTTCACCCTCCATTTTGCTGTTAGTCTAATGAAAATATAAAGAAAATTTTGCTGAAAGAAAAGTCACATGTCAGTATAACCAGGCTTTGGTATAATTTATTTTATGAAAAATTTTGCTGTTGAACAAGATTTTTGTATATCAGATTACATTTTTCCTATTGGGTTTTATCACAGAATTGAAGATATGGTCATTTAAGGGAAAAGTCATGAAAATCATACTTATGAATTAAGGAAATCTTTTATAATTACATACTTAAAAAGAAAAAAAAGACCATTTCTGATAAAAACAACACCAAGTAGAAGTCACAAAATATAAATGTGCTAGAACTGAAATATTATACCAGAAACAGTGAGCCTTTGGGAGAATATGAATGTAAAACACTTTAAAAGTGTAAAGGGATATATTCACTTGAGCTACTATTACCAGTTATTCTTTTGGGGGTAGTCCTGAACTATAGTAGTCCTGAACAATAGTAAATTGTTAAGTTTGTTCATCACTCTATCCTATTGTAAAATGTCCCTGTAATTCCAAACTTTTAGTTGTTCTAAAGAGGCTTATCCTTAGTATCTCCTGCTATTTAAGTGAAGGCTACTGGGTACTTGAACTGGCAGTATTTTTTTTTTCAGAATTCTTTATTAGTTTTCTTTTGATCAAAGTTTCTACACAGTGAGTTACCAAGTAACTTTGAAACAATTCAGTATTTTGGAAATAATTAACTTTAATTGTGGAAATAATGACCTTTTCATAATTCATTAATTTTTCATAAATGAGGGATTTGCCTTATTCTAGGGATACTTATAATGAATGCATTTCAAAGAATTCCTGATTAATTTTAATTATCTTGTGATTAGTCAAACCTCCTCTTTCTCGTTATTTAGAATCAGTCAGATTTGGAAATGTGTTGTGTCTTGAGCTTATCAGAGGGAGGATGGCTTGGAATGGTTTGATTTTGTTTTGACCTAGTCAAAGATTAATTTGAGGTAGAAGAGGAAGGAGGAGCTGGACCAGGTAAGGTGAGAGGAAGATAAAGAGGGAATTAAAGTTAGTACCATGAATGGCTTTCAGAGGGGGAGAAAAAAAATGTCCTTTACCCTTTTCCCCTCCTTTTTCTTTTTTGGCTGTCGGATAGGGATTGCTTTGTAGCCCTTGATCTTTCATTTCCAGATATATGGCTGACATGCAATGATTTCTATCACCCTCTCTTCCTCTCTGTGGTCCCAGGACTTTTCAGAAAATTAGCTGTAGCTGGAGGCTCTCTTTCTTCGCTTAATCCTTTGATTGGAACCCGTTTAAAATCTAGCCTTTTTCTACCTGAATATTCAATTTCTCCTTTCCAGCACCTTCTGGATGGTATTTCTATCACATTATCATTTTAAACACATACCTACAATTATTTTATTTAGTCCTCTCCCCGCCCCCCCTCCCGTTTTTATTAATATTTGGCGCCACGTGCGGAGTAGCTAGGTTGGGGCAAAGGGATGAAGGGCAGTGGGAGGGAAAAAGCTGGGAGGGAATACACAGAAAGAGCCCCAAATTCTCAACAGTAGCACACCTGATTGGTTAAGTGATCTCGAGCCTGCTAGCCGGACTCTCTCCCTCCATCCTACCCTTTCCCCTCTAGGAGATGGGAGTGAGAATGAGGAAGAAGACGAGGAGGAGGGGAATGGCAGCCCACAGCAGCTCTTGGCCACAACTCCATCCGGGGATGGTGAGGAGGAAGAGGAGGAGGAACCTGAGCTACAGCAACCACGGCTGCTTCGTGCTGCGGGGGCCGGTCGTGGTCGAGGCCGGAAGCTGGCGCCCCCCACTCCCTTACCCCCTGGCCGCGGCTATGAAAAGCTTAAGGAGCTGATGGTTTTGCCCCCGATGGCAACGTCAGTAGCGGCCCCTCCTAGTCCCGGGAGTGGGGAGCCCCAGATACCACCTCGGAAACGCCGGCGGCGAAGCCGGGACCGGCCCACAATTTGTGGGGAATGTGGGAAGGGCTTCAGTCGAAGCACCGACCTAGTCAGGCACCAGGTGACGCACACAGGTGAGCGGCCCCACCGATGCGGGGAGTGTGGCAAGGGCTTCTCGCAACACTCCAATCTGGTCACACACCAGCGTATCCACACGGGCGAGAAGCCCTACGGCTGTGCGTACTGCACCAAGCGCTTCGGGGAGAGCTCGGCTCTGATTCAGCACCAGCGTACGCACACAGGTGAGCGGCCCTACGCCTGTGTGGACTGCGGCAAGCGCTTCAGCGTCTCCTCCAACCTGCTTCGCCACCGGCGTACCCACTCAGGGGAGCGGCCCTATACATGCGCAGACTGCGGCGAGGGCTTCCGCCACAAAGCCCAGGCCCGGCGACACCAGCGCCAGCTCCACGGGGGAGGAGGTGGGAGTGGGTTGGGGTTAACCGAGCAGTCTCTGGGGCCTGGAGAGCCTGGGGCAGAGCTGGTGGATGAAGAAGGGATGGGGGACATTGGGGAAGGGGGCGAGGGTAGCCCTGATGATCAAAGAAGCTGAATAAACTTTGAGAGGCAGATTTGGGGTGGGAAGGGTGGGAGAGGGCAGGCTGGCCTCAGTGGGGAAGGGGATCCCAATGGGAGGGCGTGGTGGGGAGCAGGGAGTAGTGATCGTTCTAGGCTGAGGAGTTAGGGATCTGAAGCTTAAAAGATAGTGGTCCTGGGATCGGAGGTTAGGGTTGAGTCTTCTCCCACTAGGGTTCCCAAGGTAAGGGGAGTTGGGAAGGGTAGAGGATAGGTGGAAGGCTAGAAGTGGGAAAATAAAGTAAACTGATGGTTAGAACATATTAGGATCCTTTGGTCCGGCATTCTTTTTCTGGTCTAGGGAGCAATAAAGCACTTGGAGAAGACAGTAAGGACTTTGGGGTCTAACCTGCAGTGGTTGGGGTTGGTCTCCAAGAGGTAAGGTCAATGTTGGAAATGTCTCCAGGGTTGCCCTGGGGACACTGGGACATGAAGACAAGGTGGGGGAGAGGGGAATCTAATTTAAAAAGATTTTCCTAATAGAGCATCGGAAGGGTAGAGAGGGAATGTAATTTATTTCCTCTGAGTTGGTACAAAATGTGGAACTCTTCTAAGTGACTGCTGTATTTTGGAGGGAGAGACATTTATATTCCCCTCCTTTCACTGAAAGGTCAAGTAGAGGAACTACTTTGTCCTCTGACACAGTTTTCTCAGAGTCTGCCTTCTAAGGAAAAGTTATAATGTGCAGTGGAAAGGGGTGGGAAAAGAAAGGTAGCTCTTGTATTTTAGCCGGATATCTTTGGTCCTCTTCCTTCTTAGACTCCCTAGCAGTGGATGGAGTTAATTGATTGAATGAGCATTTATTAAGCACTGGCAGTGTGCAGACCACTTCACTAAGTTTGAAAGAGATAGAAAATATAGGTAAGATATCGTCCTGTCCTTATGGATCTTAGAGTCTAGTAGATAATAAAATACTGATGGCTGAAGAGATGCTAAGCTTGTGTGATGGCAAGTCCATATTTTCTGTGAAGTAAAGGTTCCACAGATAGGACTGATCCTGTAAACCAGGAGCAAAAGGAACAGAAGGCCTCCCCACTTCCTGTTCCCAGTCATCCCCATTAGTCCACCAGGGGAAGAGGCTAACAGGTCCAAGGTTAGGTCCTGAAGTATAGAACTTCAGTGTCCTTTCCTGGGCGGGGGCTGAAGATGAATGATTTAGTTTTCCCTTGGAGTGAAGGGGTCAGGCTCATTGTTTGATTGGGTAGTAAGAAGGACTGAATCCTTGAAATGAGGGAGCAGGACATGGGAACTGGAAATGATCCTTGACTTAAAAAAAAAGATGCATTAAGAATTCAGCAGCAGAATTGTAATGTGTCTGAATGTTAGAGCTTAGAGCTATCGGCATTTTGGATGCCTCTCTAGCTCTCTTTGTTAGCTGGTTCAACCCCTATTCCTTCCTTTCTTCTTCCTCTGCTACTAACCCTCTTTGCACACAACTTGTAACATTTATACAAAAATGTTAGGAAGTGAGAAAATTTTACAAAAAGAATAAAAGTTTGAGTAAATATAGTATCTGTCCTTGTCTTACTGTTTCTGGATCAGTCATCTCTGTCTTTAGGCCTATGTCTCAGTAGTTTTTGAATCCTTTTTACAATGAAAAGGACTTTTCCCAGTTAAGTTAGGGCAAGGAACTGAGTCTAGGTTTGTTTTTGTTTTTCCCTGCAGATCCTGATGTTTCAGAATCAACTGTAACTTAAGGCTCTTGGCCTGGAATACCTTCAGTTTTGAGCCGCATGTATTAGGGGGAAAAACACAGTGTGTTGCCTGGGGAATGGGAAGGAAGATGATCTAAGTCCAGGTATCATCGACTTTAAAAACAAAAACAAGAAACCCTCAAACCACAATGAATATGCTAAGTCCTGGGCTGAAACCATTCACAAAATTGAGTCCTGTTAATCTGGTACTTAAATACCAGTGCTCTAAACTGGCTTTTACCTGACCCAGTTGCTATAGACCTGAAAAGAAAATAAAACAATCAGTAGGGCTTTGTGAATGGTTGTAGCTAGAGGATGAGGGAAGAGGAAGAAGCAAAAAATGACCCCAAGTTTTTGGATCTCAGTAAGGGGGAAGATGATAGTACTTTTGTCAGTAATAAGGGAAATCAGAAGGGAGAGCTGGCCTTGGGAGACTGTGAATTTAGCCTTGGACATAATTTGAGGTGATGGTTAGACATTGGAATGGAAGTGGGCAGCAGGTGGTTGTAAATATAAGATAGAAGCTGAGAAGATAGGTTGAGGCCAGAAATACAGATTTGAGAGTCAATTACATTCATTCAACAAGCATTTATTAATTATCTACTGTGTGCCAAACACTGTGCCTGGAGCTGGGGATATAGAGACAAAATGACAGTCCCTTCCTTCTCATGTTCTACTTGGGGAAACTATGTACACAAATACAAAATATATACAAAGTCAATGCAAGATTTTTTGGGGGAGGCAGGAGACCAGGACCTGAGGATGTCCAGGTAGGAGGTGGAACTTTAGCTGAACTTTAAAGGGAGAGCAGTAGGGGTTCTGAAAGGAGGAAGTGAGGAAGGAGTTCATTCTAGGCATGGAAGATAACTGGTACAAAGACATGGTTGAGGGGAAATGGAATGTCATGGGTGAAGACAATAGGCTGATTGGATTAGAATGAAGATTGTGAAGATGAATTAAATGTAGTAAGCCTGGAAATCGAGGCTGGAACCAGATTGTGAAGAGTTTTAAATGTCAGACAGAGCAGGGTATGTTTGAGCTCGAGGAAATAGAGTCACTGGAGCTTTTGAGCAGGGGTGTGCTATCAGACCGAGGCTTTAGGAACATGAATTAGGCAGCTGTGTGAAGGTTGGATTGATGAAGGAGAGACGAATCAGGGACATGGATTAAGAAGCTTTGGAAGTACTACAAGTGAGGTATTAGGAGTCTGTGGCAGCCATTTTAGTGGAAAGGAGGGGATGCATTTAAGAGACCTGGAGGTAGAATCAACAAGACAACTACTGAATGAGGAGTAGGGGAAGGAGGGAAAAGTGTTGAGAATGCCTCCAAGATTACACACCTGGTAAC
This sequence comes from Gymnobelideus leadbeateri, assembly GCA_011680675.1. Classification (NCBI taxonomy): domain Eukaryota; kingdom Metazoa; phylum Chordata; class Mammalia; order Diprotodontia; family Petauridae; genus Gymnobelideus; species Gymnobelideus leadbeateri. The sequence continues at coordinate 532,647 of WOXC01009356.1, read as the reverse complement.
CGGAAGGATGGTAGCGCCCTCAAAAGAAATAGGGGAAAGGGAGCATTTGGGGAGGAATAATGAATTACAGTTTTATACATGTTGAGTTTGAAAAGCCGATGGGGACCTCCAATTGGAGAGGTCTAATATACACTTGGTGATTTGGGACTGGAACTTAGGTGAGATACTGGGGCTGGATATGTAGATCTTGGCATCCCATGGATAGAGATAATAATAGAACCCATGGGAAGTGATGAGATCAGCAAGTGAGGTGATAGAGAGTGATAAAATAACGGGGCCCACAACAAAACCTTGGGAGATACCCACAGGTGTTGGGATGATAATTGAGCTCATAATAACTGATTCGATCGATCACTGATGGACAGTATAAGGAGAGGAAGGCTCAGGATAGAACTTATACCCATAGTTTAGGGGTGAGACTTTTTTGGCATCTGACAAAGGACACTGAGAAGTAGCAGCCAAACAAGAGGAGAACCAAGGAATAGAGTCATGAAATCTCAGGGAGGAGAGGACAAAGGATGATGGTCAGTGGTGTCAGATGTTACAGAAAGCATGGTGGTGACAGTTGAAGACACATGAGCTCTCAGAAAGAAAATCTGAGCAGTTATTGGAGGACAAAGGTACAGGCAGCGTCCAGTATGGGGTTGAGAGGCAATATGATATCTGACTGTGATAGACTGTGTTCTAAATATCAGTTGTATGTTGGTTATTTTGAGATCAGAAAACTTGTTCCAGTGGATTCATGTTATAATGGTGATGAAGTTCCCAGTTCAGCTCGTGAACCTATTTGACTCATCACATTACTGGAGTAGTATATAATAATGGTAGTCTCTTACACTAAGCTTCCCAGGACCCTGCTGTGCTCTGAGACACAAATTATGAGTCCTTTTACACCCTGATTTCTGATTGAAATCCCTCTGACCTATTTAGCTCCTAAAGCTAACTTAGTCCTGAACTTGAGTACTGAGATTCTCCCAACTCTGGAGCTTAAATGGCTGGAGAGCTTCTTGGGGGTGAAGCATGGATGTTCTGGGATAGAGGTGATCCTAGGCTCAAGCCGTAGCAAATGTCTCTTATCCTGGGGCCAGGGTAGTCTAACGGCAGTGTGTGTGTGTGTGTGTGTGTGTGTGTGTGTGTGTGTGTGTGTGTGTGTGTGTGTGTGTGTGTGTGTTTCTGTGTCTGTATGTGTGTGTATCTGTCTGTGTGTGAATTCATATAACTTCCCTTAGGTGGCGCTGGTGCCCTGTAATATAGACCCATCCAGTCAGTATATTTCACAGCAACTAGCACACAAAGCCAAGAATGCCTTTAAAAATATTAAAATAAAGTTATGAAATTTGAGTCTCCTCAAGAATTCCAGGGAGGAGGCAGCATGGCACTGGATAGGTATATGGTTGCAAAGTTAGGAAAACCTGGTTTCAAGTGGGTACTACCTCTGACAGTTTGTGGCCCCTTCCCCCAGCAAGTCACTTCACCTTTCAGTACCCCCGGGGCGCTCTCTTATGACTAAATTCCAGAGAGACTGCTGATTTGCTTTTTGAGTTTCCTTATCAGTGGTTCTCTATAGCAATGAAATCCTGGGTCTGGGCCAAACAATAAAAAGGCTTCAATAAATGACAGAAATATGATTTTGAACAATATTGAAATAATAAAAACCTCCATACATTTGAAATTCCTTATTGATCTTACTACTGCCTATCTGTGATTGTTCAGTTTATTTAAGGTTTTAACTTCCCTAAAATTAATTTGGAATCCTCCTGGCTTTGTCGACTGGGTCTTGGTTTATGTGTACAACTGGTCTTACTAGCTGATGTTACTTTAATTCCTCTCTCAAATCCGCCCCCTTCCCAAAAAAGGAACCAACCAACCAACCTTGAGCTGCTTTGACTCTGAAGTCTTCAGATTGGTCTCACAATAGTAAGAGGACTTTTAAAAATAACTTGCTTGCATTCCATTGTCGTGAGCTGCTGAGTAGAATTCCCTTATTGAGTTTGCATACTTTATCTAAGAGTGACGTAGAAACTGTCTTCCTTATTTGAAAAGCACAATAACCTCTTTATGGGAGTGAACAGCTTTCCTGCTTTTCTCAAAAGTATCAACAGAAAACTTCTTGCTCCTCTGTTGGACCTGTGAATCATCACAAGTAACACCCGAAGATTATGGTTCTACAGCCAACATGAAAAAGAGTTTCTGAATGAGGGATAAGTCCTCATGTCTATTGATCCTTTTGGATTTTTTTTATCCATTGTATAATTTGAATTTTACTTTTGGAATTATAGTTCTGAGACTGGGTTCTTGCTAGAAGTTCTCCATTGAGTAGGGGGTCCTTGACTTGGGGTCCATGAACATAAAATAGGTTAAAAACCTCTTCTTAGAGGGAGAATACATTTTTCTTTCTTTCCTGAATCAGTCAGCCAATTTGAAATATATTGGAACATAATTATTTCATCAGGCAAAGAAAGCCCTTTGTGGGGACTCCCTCTACTGATGCAGGTGTAGAGACTGCAACTAGTCTATGACTTTGTAGAAGGTGTCAAAGGGAGGATTTGAACCGAGATCTTCCAGATTAAAAACACTGGACTCTATCTACTATGTTCAGTGCCTCTCATTTTTTGGCCATGGTAGAACAATTTTTAAGCATTCAAGTTTTTATTTTTTTCCCTTCAGGGATGTCAAAAGGAAAGAATCTGAAGGAAGAGGGTAGTCAGCAGGTCAGATGCCATATACTGGTCAGGGAAAATGAAAACTAAGAAAAAACTATGGAATCGGGCACTTAGGAAGAAAGTGATGACTTTCAAAAGTAAAATTATAAATGACAGCATTATATCTCTTCCATCAACTATGTTCTTTCTTAGGGCCTATAGACTTTTTCCAAGGGTACTCTTTTTTTCATAATTGAACTCCACTCTGGAGACTTGTCCCTGGGGATGGCTAGCTTCTTAGCACAGACTGACAAAAAAGGGTTTGTGACAACTTACTCCTTCTAAAAGATGATTAGAAATGAGGTCAGCTTGGGCATCTGGTTCGTCCACCTCCTATCAGAGTTTCATTTCAGCTCTTCAGGGTCCAGTGGACTTTCTTAAGGTGACCTGACTCGAAGAGAACTGATTTCATACCAATCAAATTCATAAGAGATTATAAACCAGTTTAATTAACTTATAGTGCAAACGATGCCCAGCAATAGAATTTTACCTTTATGAATTGCCTCTCTCCATATTGAGTAAATTTTGGTTTAAAGACCTTTAAGTTTATTAAGATGTAAAATGGGGGGCGGCTAAGTGGCTCAGTGAGTAGAGCACCGGCCCTGGAGTCAGAAGGACCTGAGTTTAGATCCGGCCTCAGACACTTAACACAAACAAACAAACAAAAACACCTAGCTGTGTGACCTTGGGCAAGTTACTTAACCCCAAATGCCCTCCAAAAAGAAAAAAAAAAAAAGATGTAAAATGAACAGAATTGAGAACATCCCTTCCACCTGGATAATAATAGGAGACAAATTCTTATTACTTGACTTTCCCTTTTCTGGGCTCCATGTTATCATTCCTTTTTGTTGTTACATTCTCTTAGACTTACTATATGTAGTACAATTGGGTGAATAACTTTATTTGCAGTCAGTTATATTCCAAGAATGTTTTTTATGAGAAACCCTTGGAGGGGGGCAGCCTGATCTTTTTGATGGGGTTTTTAGGGACTAGTTATCTTAGAATCAAAATCAAAGAATCTCAGCATTGTAAGGGAACTCTTAAGAGGTCATTTTGCCCAGGTTGGAAGTTCAAGGATTATTCACAGGTCTGATACCACTATTGAACAGCACTGAGTTGGTTCTCCCTTCCTTAGGCAACCTGATGGTCCCTCTTCTGCCCCCATTCCCTAAGTCTGACCATATTAATGCTTCATTTAGTATGAACAACTGATCTGCATAATCTGTTACAAATCAGAACTCCAAACTCAAGAGCTCTCAGCTTTAGCCTCACCAGCAGCTCAGATTATAGATATGTATAGCCATGCCTGATTCAGGCCATTCTTTTAAATTTAAAAAATTTTTTGATTAATAAGAATGCATTTAATTTTTCCCACATCTACTTGCCCTTTGGGGAAAAAAGATGGAAAAAACCCCTTATAACAAACATGTAGAATTAAGCAACATAATTCTAATGTTAGCCACATCCAAAATATATATATTCTTTTTTTTTTTTGCAAAATATATATATTCTTATTCTTCACCTTGAGCCTACCACTTCCCTCAGGACATTCTTGACCATACAGGATCACAGCTTGAGTGACCAAAAGCATTATTACCATATGTTTAGTGGGGTGCTGATTAATGTTTCATAACTGATTCTCAAAAAAAGTCACTCTGCATTATTAACATTTTCTCTGTCACTTTCTTAAGTTTACACAATCAAAGAATTAATGCATCAAGCCCTGATGTATATTGTTTGCTGAATTCTAAGGTGTAAATGCTCACACTGAAAATTTAACAACTGACTTTCAAAAGTCTAGCACACCCCTGATTATGTTACGATATACTTGTATTACTTATGTTTCACAGTTGTTTCCTTTATATTTCCTCTCACAGTTCCCTTTTTTTTCCTCTAAAAATTGAATAGATCACTGTTAACTTCATCAAATTGAACTTTTCTATGTCTCCCTTTTGGAGGGTATTGGGAGACAATCTAATCAACAACACATTTATTCACTATCTCTTAGGGTGGGCTACTTGTGCACCTGGCTAATTTTGTCAGTTTATGAGGCTTTTTTAAAAATCTTGTCCCTTTATTCTCATGGAGAATGGGGATGTTGGCACATCTTATTTTTGGAGGGGGAATTGCATCTTAAATACTGACTTTTGTTATCTTGAACTTCCTGGTGAGGCCTAAGAAAACCATTTTGTTAGTGAGATGGTATAATCTCTACAATTGAGATCCTTTAGGTCAGTCTTTTTCCTATAAGCTGATGGAACCACAAGCTTCCCAGTTATACTAATAACCCAGTTAATAAATTAGTTCTACTTCTCTAGAGTGGTAGGGAGAGCAAGAATCTAATCGCTCAGCTGCTAATGTCTCCGATATTGGAATGTAAGCTCCTTTAGAGCAGGGATTTTGGGGGTAGTGGTGGTTTTTTTTATACCCCTAGCACTGTGCTTGGTACATAGTAAGCACTTCATAAACACTTGATGAATTGATTGATATATCCTCAAGGATACCTTGAAGTTTGTAGGATATTCCTAACCTGAGGAGAGATGAGGAAGTAGTACCTAGGAACACATAAGGTGCCTCCTCTGTCATTAGAGGGTTCTATAAAGTGGCTCATTCCGGAAGTGCACTCAATATCTGAGTAGCAAGTATAGTTCTTTTGGCTAGTTGAATCTCTTTATTTTCCCTGGTAATCCTATGTATTTTATTTTATGTGTTTACAAACATCATTGAGGCTGGACATGGTGGCATGTGTCTATCATCTCTGTTACTAGCTGAGGCTCAATTCTGAACTTCAGTAAGTCTAAGGCCCATTTGGTGTCTGTACTAAGTCTGTGAACCCATGGGAGTAGAGGACTATGAGGCTACCTAAGGAGGGACAGACCAACCCAGGTTGGAAATTGAGTGGGTCAAAACTCTTGTGTCAATCAGCGGTGGAGTTGGGCTTGTGAATGGCTACTGTTCTTCTAGTCTGAGCAAGTTGGGGAGATTCAGTCTGAAAAACAAAAGAAAAAGAAAAGACTAGAGATCTTAATATCAGATTCAAACATTGCTTCAGTTATTGCTGTGACATTTGGAAGCAACTTTTAAGCATGAAAAGGTAACTTCAAGGTAAGTTTTCCATCCTGAATTTTTTTTTTTTTGCGCTAGCAACAAGTTCTGCATGTCTTAACAAAAATTGTTTTCTACCTTAGGTGGAAAAGAAGCAGGTTGTGATTCAAAGTGCACAATGTACTGCAGTATTCTCTTTTGCAAACTATTTGCATATAGGTTCCTTTGCCCATGGATAGCAGTATTTAAGGCCTGAGAGCCTGTCATGCCTTCCCTTTTAGCATTGGCCAGGTAAGGGTCTGTGTTTGGGCCATTCAGTAAGTAGAAGCAGGATGGGGGTGGGGAGAAGGTAAAAAGATAAGAAAATAGTGGTTAGACTCTTAAGTTAGAAAGAGAGCTATCACACTAAAAAAGGGTAAGAAGTGGAGCTGGAAGTAAAGTTGTCAGGTGCATGAGTAGGCAGACTAGGCTAAGACATGCATGAAGATCCAAGGATGAGCTGGTTTAAAAAAAAAGCCAGGAAGTATGATGAAGATGGGAGCTCAGCCTATCAGTGAAGTCAACTTCTACTACTATCCCATTAACTACAGAATCTGTTCCAAACCTTTTCATCCCTCCTTAAGCCTCCTACTCCCACCCTCTTAGATGAGAACTCTGCTTTATATTTCACTTAAAAAATGAGGCCCTTTGCTGAACTCCCTCTTTTTCTTTCCTTTTCATCTTACGTCACTCAGATGCCTTCTGTTACTATCTCTTCCATATCTGTCTCATTTGAAGAGGTGGCTTTTCTTGCTAATGGCATATAGGCATAAAGGAGCCTATATACAAATATAGGCTAATGGCATATGCACAAGTGATTCCATTCTATCTAGTTTTCTCCAGAAAATTGCCCCCTCTATTTATTTCTATCTCATTAACTTTCAGTTCTTCCCTTTCTATTAATTGCTTCCCTCCTTACTGTCTATGACATACAAATGCCTCTTCCATCCTTAGAAAACCCTCACTTCCTCCATCTCCACTAACTTCTATCACTCCTCCCTTTTCATGGCTAAGTTGCTTAAGAAAGCCATCTATAATCGATGCTTCCACTTTCTTTCATTTCATTTTCTTAACTACCTACATTTTGGCTTCCAACCTCATCATTCAACTGAAACTGCTCTCTCCAAAGTCAACCATAATCTCTTAATTGCCATATCTAATGGCCTTTTTTCAGTCCATATCCTTTTTGATCTTTTTTCTCAGCCTTTTCCAATCACCTTCTTCTCATAACTCGTTTTTCTCTAGGTTTTGGTGACATTGTTTTCCCTGGTGTGCCTCCTATCTATCTGATTACCCCTTTTCAATCTCTTTTGCTGAATCTTCATTCAGGATATGCCTGCTAATTTAGTGAATTGCCTTACACTTCTTCAGACCATACTGTGCACTAAAACTTTTGGGACACACTATACACATTTAACCAGCACTCATTAACTACATTTCTTTCCATGGCCAAGAATTATTATATTTTAATCCCCGACCTCGTCATTCAACTGAACTGTCTGCAGAATTACCAGTGATTTCTTAATTGCTTAATCTCATAACCTGTTTTCTCATTCCTCACCCTTCTTAAGATCTCAGCAGTTTTTGACGTTGCTGATTACCATCTCCTCCTTGATAACTCTCTTTGGGTTTTTGTGACACTACTCTCTCCTGGTTCACCTCCTGTTTATCTGGTTATTTCTTTCAGTCTTCTTTGCTGAGTCTTTCTCCAGAATATGACCACTAACCATTGATTTCTTATAGGACTATGTCCTGGGCTTTTTTACTGGGAGCAGGGGGCATATACTAGATGTCCCATAGGTATCTTAAATTCAACATCGCCAAAATTGAACTCATTATGTCCCCTTCTCCTCCAAATCCTTCCTTCTTCCTAACTTCCCTATTACTACTGAGGGCACCAACATTTTCCCAAGCCCCCAGGCTTGCAATTTAGTGTCTGTATTCTGCTTTGAGAATATTGATTTTATGGAGAATACTTTGTAACATCTCTTCTATATATTGGCCTTCTCTCTTCTGGCCCTGCTACCACTGTGGTACAGGTCCTCAATACCTCACACCTGAACCACTGTAATAGCCTGCTGATTGGTCTTCCTGATGTGTCTCTCATCACTTTAGTCCATTCTATACTTCTCTATTAAAGTGATCTTCCTAAAGGATTGTATGTGTCATACCACCCCCCTCGAATTCAGTAAATTCCAGTGGTTCCCTAGTGCTACCTCCAGGATCAAATATAGAATCTTCTATTTGCATTCAAAGCCCTTCATAACCAACCCCTTTTCTATCTTTCCAATATTCTTTATATTACTTCCCAACATGTACTTTGTTATCCAGTGACATTGGCCTTCTTGCACTTCCTTGACCACACAGCACTCCATCTCATAACTCCCAGCATTTCCACTGGCTGTTCCCCATGCCTGACATGCCCTTTTTTCTTATCTCTGCCTCAGGGGTTTTCTGGCTTTTTTCAAGTCTCAGCCAAAATCCTACCTTCTACAAAAAAACCTTTCCTAGTCCTCCTTAATCTTAGCGTCTTCCCTCTGAGATTATTTCCAATCCATCTTGTATATTTCTTGTTTGCATGTTATCTCTCCACTTAGACTGTGAGCTCCTTGAGAGCAAGGAAGGTTTTTTTTCTTTTCTTTGTATTTCTAGCACTTTGAACATTGTCTAGCATGTAAATGTTTATTGATTTGACTTAAAATAATTCAAAATAAAAAACCCCTAAGATCACAAACACTAGCTTAAGAATACCTGCTCCAGAATTTGAATTATTCTTTCAGTATTATTCAGAAGTTTAATTTGTAGAATGAAAATGAAAAGCCTTTACTTGTAGCTAATTTTTTGAATGAAGCTAGAGTTATGTAGGAAATATCTAGAGATTATAATTAGAAGTTTCTTCTCTCTGCACTGTCTTGATGAGGAGTTAGTTGAAATGATACTTTTGAGAGAGGGATAGATGGATTTAACCTTTGCTTGGAATGCCATCTTCTTTCTTTCTGCCTATCCAAATTCTACCAATCCTTCAATGCCCATTTAAAGTCCAACTTCCATTGTAAAGCCATTCCTGAAACTTGTAGCCAAGATTAACTGGTCTCTGGCTTGAATACCCTGAATACTTACTGAACATGCCATTGATTTTGAAACTTGATTTAATTTAATTCAACAAACATTTATTAAGTACCTACCGTGTGCTAGGCTAGGTGCTAGGAATAGGTGATGGGGACAGAGATTGGACTTGCAATTTCATTGGTATAGGGAATTCCCAGGTGAGGAAACTCCTGCCAATGCAAGCTGGCAACTTCTCTGCCTTAACGAATTGTTGAGAGCACTGCTAGGTTCAGTGATTTTCCCTGATTCATACAGCCAGTATTTCAGAGAAAGGACTTGAACCGAGGTCTTCCTGGCTTTGATGATAGTTCTTTATAATACAATGCTATGCTGCCTCAGTCTCCGTCCTCAAGGAATTTATGTCCGTGTGTATATTTGTAGGGGTTGGGGTGAACACAGATAAAGAAATTTAAAATATATTCAGAAGTATACAAAGTAATCTTTAGGGGGTGCTGTAGAGGAATACTCATAAGGTCTCTTATTGTAGGGAACATGGAAACAGCCTTATAGTTAGCCTGAGGTTCTAAGAGCTGGAAGAGAGGAGGTTGAAATGTTGTAGGCATGGGACATAGTGTAAAGAAATGGGGATAGAATATGGTATATGGGAAGCAGCAAGCTTGTCAGTTTACTTGGAATGTAGATTTGTGAAAATCAGTATAAAGTAACCAACTTGTGATATTTTTGGAGGTTGGAGTCAGAAGTTTGTATTTTTTTCCTACAGGTAATAGGGAGCCAGTGAAGTTCCTTAAACAGGGTTGTAACATGGGAAGACTTGTCACTTAATAGCTATGAGAAAAACACACTGGAAAGGGGAGAAATTAAATTCAAGGAGACTAATTAGGAGGCTATCATAATATTCTAGGCAAGTGGTAATAAGGAGTGAGTGGAAAAAAGGTAATGCATGAGACAGGTATCATTATATACTGTCTTGCACTGGTCTGTAATTTTTTAATGGTATGTCTTGTCTCTCCCAAAAGAATATGTTTATATTAAAGCCTATGTCTAAACCCCGGGATCATTTGAGGATGCATTTTAATAAATTACATCTTGATAGTCACCTATGGATAGATTTGGGGTACATTTACTGGACACACAAGATTAAAATACACATCGACTACTTTGGAGATTTTAGCTCAGAAAGAAATCTGCTTATCTAGCTCAGGGGAATTTGAATCTGATATAAAATCCAAACATCTATTCATACAGGAAAAAATGTACATAGATTATATAATCTTTAGAGATCATATATTCCAACTATATCCCCCTAGTTTGTAATAGATAGGTGAAAAGTTCACAGAAACGTCTTAAAATCAAAAACCATTAAGTCCTGAGCACATCCGGGGGCTCTAAGAAGCTGAAAGAGGAGGGGGAGGAGGAAGTGGGAGAGAGTGGGTATCATTTGTCTCCCTTCTCAGTGCCCAGTCTCTTGTACTACCTCTTATTGGGAAGAAAGAAGTTCATGTCATTCGTTTTAGAGTGTTTAGAGAGCACTATGTGCGTTCATTTTCCTTCATTTTACTTCTTGTCTGACCAAAGGTTATGCATCGGTGTGTGTCAGAGATCACTGCTATAGACCTTACCCTGAGCCTTGGGCCTTGTCAATCCCAATTAGCTTCCTTCTTGGACTTGGTCCAGAGGAGGTTCTCCTTGGCTCTGGGAACTGTACCCCTCTGTTTCCAGGCATTTCCTTATCTCTAAACCCCAACTCGAGGCACTAAGCTTCTCGATCTCCTTTGGACTCTGGACCAGCTTGGCTCTGTGGTTCACTGATAGGTAGTACTTGAACCCTAATATCATGTTTTTTCCCTTCTGTCACTGCTCTGATAACAAGATGCCCAAATTTTGCATAGAATTCCTCTTTCTTTTCTCCCTTCTTTCTGCCGTATACCTCACACCAAAAGAGTGAATTCTCAAGGGTGTGTATACACTGCTTTTAAACAGGGCAAAAAAGTGTATGTAGTACATTCAGAAATGGTATCCCAGAGTAATGTACTTAAAAATTTGTACAGAGGAAAATTACTGAGTCAGACTAGATAGTACCTTAATTTTCTTAACTGATAGCAGATATTTAACTAAATATTCCCAGATCTAGTTTGGTCCTTATGATCCTTCCTAGATTGGAAATTGATTCAATGGTGTTCGGCTCTCCCAAGGGCTTCAAAGAAAATGATGTCTTTTCTCTAAGAACATCCCATACTGATATGGGATTTGCCTATTTAAGCGTGCTATATTCTGCTTATTTGTCTGCTTTACAATTAAAGTATACCTCTCAGTCAATCAGGAAGTATCCTGATTATGTGGTGGGACTCTGGAGTGTTCAGTTTATATTCCTATAATTATTGGCTATTTAATTGCACCCCCCCCCACTCCCCCAGTGAACCAGCCAGTCACATGATGAGCTTATTCTGTGTTAGGCACTGTGTCCCTCTCTAGGTTTGTTTTGTTTAGACACTCCTCTCTCCTGGTTTTCCTCTACCTATTTGACAGCTCCACAGTTTCCTCTATATCATAATATGGGTCTTCATCCATATATCCATTAACCATGGCGGTTCCCTAAAAGTCTCTCTGGATCCCTTTTCTTGTTCCATATCATCTTGCTTTGTGACTTCATTCTCTGCAGATGATTTCCATATCTAAGTGTTCAGTCTCAATCTCTCTCCTGAGCCCCAGTCCTGCATTACCAACTGCCTTTTGGAAATCTGGAGTTCTGGATGTCCTATAGGCCTCTCAAATACGACATGTCCAAAACAGAAAATATTATGTTTCCTGCAAAACTGGCCCCTCTTCTCCATTTTCCCATTATTGTGAAGGGGCACCACCATTTTTCCAGTTGCCAGATAACCTCACATCATCCTCAACACACATTTGGACACACAAGACTAAAATACACATCGACTACTCTCTCCCTCCCCTGCCCATATCCAATCAGTTGCCAAGACCTGTCAATTTCACCTTTGTGACATCTCTTAAATATGCCCCCTTCTCTCCTCTGACATTGCCACCACTCTGGTGCAGACCCTTATCTCCTCATGAATGGATTACCCCAATAGCCTGGTGGGTCTCACAGCATCAACTCTCTTCCCATTCCAATCCATGCTTCACTCAGCTGCTAAAGTGATATTCCAGATAGGCTAGTCTATGTTAATAAACTCCATTGGCTCCCTGTTGCCTCCACATAGTTTATGGTCCTAAAAGTTCAACTGGACTGCCTGCTGTTCCCTACATATGACATTGCATCTCCCAACTTTTTGCTTTTTCACTGGCTCCCCACCATGCCTGGAATAGTTTCCTTTCTTAAACTCCCATCTCCTGGCTTCTCTAGACTCTTTCAAAACTCAACTCAAATCTTATCATCTGTAATAGGACTTTCCTGACCTCTCCCACTTCCCAACTACAAATGTCTGTCCCTCATTCTCTGCCCTCAAGGAGCTCATATTCTAACGTGGGAGACAACATGCCAAAAATAGTACATGCAAGATATTTATTGTGTAATAGAAGATAACCTCAGAGGGAAGGCATGGGGGGAAGGGAGGGAAAGGGGGAGAGATGGGAATGAGGGAAAGAAACCAAGAAAGGTCTCCTCCTGAGGGTAGGATTTGAGTGGAGTCAAAAGAAAATCAGCAAACATTTACTAAGCACCTACTTGCTTACAAGCTACTTGCTTCACTGCTGTAAATGGAAAGTAAGTAGATGTGGGATGTGATTATCTGATTAAGACGTCTGAGAATGGGATTTGGATTTATATCTGTTGGTAAACATTTATTAAGTGCCTAGTATGTGTTAAATGTTGAGGATACAAAGAAAATTAAAAGATGGTCATAGTCTCAAGGAACTCACAGTCTAATGGGCGATAACAACATGTAAACTATTTATAAACAAGCTAGATACAGGATAAGTTGGAGATAATCATTGGAAGGAAGGCACTGGAAGTAAGGGGGATTGGGAAAATCTTTCTGTAAAAGGTAGGATTTTAGCTGAGACTTGAAGGAAATTAGGAAGTAGAGATGAGGAGAGTGGGAGTTCCAGACACAATTGAGGGCAGGGGTGGCAAAGTGTAAGAAGGCTGAAAAGATGGGAAAGGGAAAGGTTATAAAGTTCTGCCAGCCCCAAACAGAAGATTCTAGATTTGATCCTATATTTGATTTGAGGAGATAGACAGACAGTCACTGGAACTTATTGAATAGGGAGGTGACATGATCAGATCTTCCCTTTAAGAAGATCAGTTTGACAGCTTAATGGAGAAGGTGGACGAAAATGATGAGACCAACCAGCAGGCTATTGCAGTAGTCCATGTATGATGGATGAGGGCTTGCACTAGTGAAGTGGCAGAGGGAATAAGGGGACATAGATGAGAAATGTTACAAAGGTAAAATTAACAGCCTTTGGCAACAGTTTGGACTGAAGTATGTGTGTATGAGAAAGTAAAGAATGAAGTATGACACCTATATTGTAAGCCAAAGGGACTAGAAGTATGGTGGTGTCTTCAATAGTAATAGGAAGAGGGGAGAACTTCTTTTGGGGGAGGGGGAAGATAATGAATTAAATTTTAGACATATTGAGTTTAAGATGTCTGTGAGATATCCAACTTGAGATGTACTATCTGAAGAGAGGTTAGGGCTAGATGATCATCAGCATAGAGATGATAATTGAATCCATGGAGCTTTAGAGACCACCAAATGAAATAGTATAGAGGGAGGAGAGAAAAGGGCCCAGGAATCAGCCCTCTGATAAAACCCACAGTTAGTAAGTGTGTTCTGGGTGAAGATCCAGCAAAGGAGACTGAGAAGGAGCAATCAGAGAAATGGGAGGAGAACCAGGAGAGGAGAATGTCACAAAAGTCTAGAAAGGCGAGAGTATCAAGAAAAGGCTGATCAACATCATCAAAGGCTGCAGAGAGATAAAAAAAGGTCATGGAAGTTAGCAACTCACTGGTGATTTTGGAGAGAGCAGTTTCAGTTGAGTGATGATTTCAGGGATTAGGATATAATCATTCTTGGCCATGCAGGGAGTGTAGTTCATGAGGGCTGGTGAACTGTGTACAGGGTATCCCCAAAGCTATTAAAGCTTAAAATTACACTAAGACTTTTGGGACACCCTGTCATTTTGTGAATAGTCTTAAGACAGCTTTCAGCAAAAGAGGGAGAGAATTTTACATGTATATCTATCCTAGATATCACAGAGAGTATCAGATACTACTACCTGACATTTAGACGGTACTTAACATTTGCAAAGTGCTTATATGTATTATGGTATCATGTTGATCCTCACCTAAGACCTGTGGGATAGGTATTACAAAGGACTGTCATCCCTATTTTACAAATCAGGAACCTGAAGCCCAGAGAAGATAATTGCCTTGTCCCAAGGGTGGTTGTTAGGATTAATGAGATTCTTTACCAAGTGGTCAGCATAGTGCTGGGCACATAGTAGGAACTTAATATTTAGATACTTGTTCCTTTCCCCTCCCCTCCCCCATTCCTCTTCCCAAGTCACACAGGAAATGTCAGAGGCAGGATATGGAGCCTGTGTCTTTTTGATTCTAGGTTTAGCATCCTACCTTTTATTCCATGCTGCCTTTCCTACAAAAAAAGGGAAAGCATCAGTAGCGAGGACCAGTAATTTATAGGTGATCATTTCCAAGGAGAAAGCAATAAAAGTCAAGGTTTCTAATGTCTGTATAGAAAAACACAAAGTATGTACCTCAACAAGCAAATGCAATTCAACAGACAATTATTAGGGATCTACTATATGCAAGGCATTGTACTAGTTACATGCAAAGACCAAAAGGACAAGTTGACCTCAACCTTGACAATGGTGCAATCTACAGGATGGGGAATGATACAACATGAAAATAAGTAAGTGAATACATGATAATTCAAGGAGGGAGAAAGAGCATTAATAACCAAGATGTGGTATGGAAGACAAGAATCCAGAGAAGCTTTTGTGTAGGAGGTAGCATCTGAGCCAAGTCTTGAAGTGAGCTGAGGCTTCTGAGAGGCAGAGTTGAGATGGGAGTCACTGGCATTGGGACCAACCTGTGTCAAGGTGTGGAAACAGGAGATAGAATGCTGAGATTGAGGAACAACAAATAAGCCAATTTGGCTGGTACACTGAGTGTATAAAGGGAAATCATGTAAGGTAAGTCTGGAAAGACAGGTTGGAACCAGCCTATGAGGGATTATTAAATACCATGCTGAAAAATTCATACTTTATTTTAGAAGCAGTGGGGGACCATTGAAAATTTTTGAAAACAGTTGTGGTCAGACCTGTGCTTTTGGAATATTATTTTGGCAGTGGTGTGGAGGATGGATCAAGATGGAGTGGGAAAGGAAAAACTGGACGCCGGGTGGTCAGTTAGGAGGCTAAAGCAACAGTTTGGGTGGGAAGTGATTAGGGTAATATCTGTGTGAGTGGAGAGATGTTGGAGTAAATTTGGCAACTTGATAATCATGGGGGAGAGTGTGGTAATGCAAAATGAAGAGCTAGTTGATTGGAAGGCTGGTGATCTCAAACAAAAATAAGGAAGTTTGCAAGAGGGGAAGATGAGTTATGTTTTGGATATGGTGAATTTGAGGTAGCTACGGGCCACTCACTTGGAGATGTTTACCAGGCAGTTGGTGATGTAGGACTAGAGCTCAGAAGAAAGATTTGAGTTAGATGTAAGCATCTGAGGATCATCTGAATAGGGGTGAGAATTGAAGCCAGGATGTTACCAACTGTAAAGGTAGAAGAGAAGAAGGCACAAGAAAGAACCTTGGTGGGCACCCGTGCTTAGGGAGTAGATATGAATGGTGATCCAGTGAAGGAAGCTGAGTAGGAAAGTGCTTAGGCAGGTAAGAGGGGAATAAGAGAAGAAAGAAGTAAATTAAACTATTACTGATAGATGTTGCTGATTGGTGAGATGGGTTTCGTGAGTATAATATAACTATTGAGTGTTTTTTGTTTGTTTTCATGGTTCATTTGTTTCAATCATGTCTGATTCTTCGTAACCTTTTTCGGGGGTTTTCTTTGTAAAAATACTGGAGTGGTTTGCCATTGCCTTCTCCAGTTAATTTTACAGATGAGGAAACCGAGTCAAACAGGATTAAGTGACTTGTCCAGGGTCACACAGCTTGTAAGTGTCTGAGTTCCGATTTGAACTCAGGAAGATGAGTCTTCCTGCCTCCATACCTGGCACTCTATCCACTGTGCCACCTAGTTGCCTTATTGAGTGATATACCTTATTCCAGAGGGATAGATTAAGGGGTGAAGTAGCATTCAATATTAAAACATATCACTGTGAAGAAATCCAGAAACTCAAGTAGGGAAGCATGACCTAAAGCATTTGGCTAAGGTTCAATAGAGGGAGAGATAGAAGCAATATCGTCATGGGAGTAAGCTCTAGACCACTTGGCTAGAATAATGAAGCAGATGGAAAAGTTTGGAGAATAGATCATAAAGCTGTCATGGCGGCACGATACAATAGTGATGGGAGGTTTGGGGAATACAGATGTTGGCAGGAGCTTTCCCTTTTCTAACAGCAGAACATCTGATCATTTCTTGATTTGTTTTGATGGAAGTGACGAAGAGAACTGTCATTTTGGAATTGATTCTGACCAATACAAAGACCCTTTGCCTAAGTAGAAATAATAGAATCCTTGGGAATTGAAAACCTTTGCTAAATATGTGTTGAAAATCTTTTTTCCTTTCTGGAGAAAGACTTTGAAAAACATTCACTTCCTGCTTCACCACACTGCTTTGAGTTGGACAAGGAAGATACATTGGGTAATATTGCTAGGGCTTCCTTGGATGATTCCCATCTTCTTGTGAATGACTTGAGAAATTGTTTGGCTTGTCTAAATTATAGAAGCAGGGATAAAATTTCCAATGGCAGACAAAATGTAAAGTTATAGCAAGTTGGATGTTTCATCTGGGTTTTACCTTAAAGACTCATGGTTGACTTTATCACATTCAAGAACCTCCACAATCTGGCATCAACTTATCTTTCCAACCGTATTAAATTTCACTCCTCTGCTCACACTTAACACTCCAACCAAACGGAACAGCACTTCCCTCCAAACACATTTTGCACTTTTTTGCCTTTGTCTCTATGTTTATGGTCTTCCCCATGCTTCCCTTCCTCCATCTTCATCTGCTGTATTCTTGCCTATTTTTTTTTTTTTTTTGCTTTTTTTGAGGGCAGTTGGGGTTAAGTAACTTGTCCAAGGTCACACGGCTAGTTTTTTGTTTGTATGTGTTAAGTGTCTGAGGCCGGATCAGAACTCAGGTCCTTCTGACTTCAGGGCCCTCGCTCTACTCACTGCGCCACCACCGAGCCACCCTAGTTCTTGCCTATTTCTTAATCCAAATTCAAATGCTACCTTCTCCAGGAAGTCTTCCCAAATCTTAACCCACCTTTCTGTCCCTTCTCTACCACCTCCTCCCACTCCAGTGAGGATCTTTCTCCAGATCTCATGTTCAGTCTGTTCTATACCTTCTTATGTAATATTTTATAGGATGGTCATCTGTACTGGTGTCTTACCCTTCCTCTGGATTGTAAACTCCAAAAGCACAGGGGCAGTGTCTCTATTTTGTATTTCAATAAATACAAAAATAGCCTTATCTGTATCTAAATGTAAGGACATGCCAACCCCCCCCCCTCAAAAAAAGAAACAGTCATGTCATCATAGATGCACCCTTCAAGCAAACTGATGCTCAACTCTGAGCTGTGAATCAAGTATAGCCACAGCACATAAGACACCCTGGGCAGAAAAACAGACATACCACTGTTGTACCCAGTTCTCCTAAGAATTCCCCTTCACAGTCCTGCCAGTTTCTTCCCATTGGTCAGGATACTGGTGGTGCATCTAGAAAAATTCAGAGCCAGATAGTTCCTCTTATATACAATAGCAGCTTCCCAGAATCTGAAAGTCTAGTTTTATTCTCTGCCCTTAAGCCAATTTTGCTGGAAGGTAATTGTGTTGTCGCATCAGATCTTAAAAAACACAGCAATAATTATTCTGTCTTCTTAAATGCCAGAGACAAGCCCTGTGTATGCATTCAATTGTATGCAGTGTAGTTCACTTTGCATATTGCCACTCCAGTGAGATTTCTTAAAATTTATAGTTTATTGAAGTGCAGGGTCATTACATGATATCCGTATTCTAAAAACACATCTGTTACTTCTTTGGAGTTTGACTTTCCTCCAAATCAGAGAACTGCTCCTGTGCATAGATCTCTGTGTTGTGAAATATGGGTACTAATGAAGATTCTAAGAAGCATTAATTTGTGATTAATGTTACTGACTTACTGAAAGTGACAGGAGTAATCAGAGGAAATGCTAAGGGACACTCAGAAATTTTGGAGGCTCTGTGTGGATACTGCTTCCATTAATACAGATAGTAGACTTCCCTCGCCTTCTTTGTCTGATGCAATTCAATTGGTCTTCCCAACATGGTTATCAGTTTCCTCTTGTCAGTTTGTCAGCATGTATCTATTAAGTCCTTACTATGTGCCAAGCACTGTGCTGAATGGTGGAGAAACAAAGAGAGGCAAAAATACAGTCCCTGCTCTCAAAGGGTTTAGAGACAACATGCAAACGTATATTTAGAGTGAATGAGAAGTAATCTCAGAGGAAAGGCACTAGATGAGGGTGCAGGGGGAGAAAGGGAGTAGTAGAAAAGGCCTCTAATAAGTTTTATTTCTCAATGTCATTAATTTTGATAAATCGAATATATTAAGATTTTTTAAAAGTAAGTTTGGGGCGGCTATATGGCACAGTAAATAGAGCACTGGCCTTGGAGTCAGGAGGACCTGAGTTCAAATTCGGCTTCAGACACTTAACACTTATTAGCCATAGTGATCTTGGGCAAGTCACTTTACCCCAATTGCCCTGCCCTCCTCCTCAAAAAAAAAAAAAAAAAGCAAAAAAAAATATAAAAGTATGTTTCAAACTGTTTACTTTTTTCCCCCGCATTCTCATAATATGACTGAAATCCTACTTTTTATGGTCATCATGGATAGGGATAAGGACTAGACCTTAGACTTTATTGGTATAGAGAACTACAGTATGAGGAATCTCCCTCTACCAATGTACACCTTATAGTCTTAGCCATAGAAGAGTCCTAAGAAGTTATATGACTTACCCAAGGTCACACAGCCAGCATGTATCAGAGGTAGGATTTGAATGCTTCTGACTCTCTTTATGATCATACAGATCTATAATAATGTTCTTATATTCCTGTTTGACCTGAATTGTTATAATTTTCTGCAGCCTATTTAGGTTCACTGTACATCTTTCCATAGAACTTTGGGTTGCTTATAATTGTAATTCTTCTAAGATTGTCTTTCATGATGGGCAGCCATCATCATAGGCAAGACTACATGGGCAAGACTGTTTTAAGACAGTCCTTTGCAAGAATGATAGTACATTTTCCCAATACAGCGCTGCCTAATCTCCTACTGATGCCTTTGAGATCCAGTTAATTGTTCATCTTCAGTGTCTAAGACATGTTTTTAATGGAATAATTTG
This sequence comes from Gymnobelideus leadbeateri, assembly GCA_011680675.1. Taxonomy (NCBI): domain Eukaryota; kingdom Metazoa; phylum Chordata; class Mammalia; order Diprotodontia; family Petauridae; genus Gymnobelideus; species Gymnobelideus leadbeateri. The sequence continues at coordinate 513,246 of WOXC01009356.1, read as the reverse complement.
ATAAACTTCACATCAAGCTGAATGTCATAATTTGACCAACATGAATTTTGAGGGTCATAAGATCCTAGATCTTGAGCTGAAAAAACTTTAGAATTCACTTAGTCTTTACAAATGAGGGAAGCCAGACCCAGAGATATTAAGTAACTTGAGCAGGGTCACACAGGTAGGGCCAAGGTTAAGTTCACTATACTATATCACTATATTATATCATGCTACCTCTCCCAAGATATCAAATTTGGTTCTCCAGTGGTGATGGTTAAACGGATTTTTGTCCCAGAGCTTGATGAAATGAACAGAATGTCATCTGTGAATAGAAACATTTAGAGAACAGTTGCCAGTGCCTGGTACTTAGCAAATATTGACTGTTGATTGATTGATTGACTGAAGGACTGTGATTTCTGAGACACTGCTAAACACATTTGTTGAACAAAATACTTCACTTGATGCCAGTTTTCATCAGATTACCCAACAAAGTTATTGCTATAGAGTTGTGTCTTGTATGATTTTAAGGTACTGGATTGAATCCCCTATCCTGTTTGTGACATGGTAAAGACTGAGTTGAATTGACAAAAACATATTAAACACTATCATAAAGTTGTTATCACATAGCTTCATTTTTTGTTCCAAAATGTCAGTGCAGTTAGGGAATCAGGCCAGTTACTGTGTGAGGCAGGAAGGTGTTACCAATAGCTCCAAGAAGGACACCAGAATTTTTCCCACTCTCTGGCTGCCTGAAGGCAGCAAATTAGAGCAGGGAGATGCCAGGCCTCTGGATTGGTGTTGAGGCTGGCTTATTATAATATGATAGTCTAGCAGTGTGTTTTGGAAAGGATAGCAAGAGAAGCAGGTGACAATTTTTTAGGACAGCATGGTGATATTTGGGGGAATCTGATTACCTAATTGGCTTTTCCAGGGTTTGTCTGTGTTCCCCCATGTGTCATTGGGGAAAGGACTGTATATTAGGCTTTCTGTTGGTCTGTACTGTAGGCTGTTTGAGGTCTTAGGCACAGAATTACACCAGAAAGCTGGATAGAGAAGACCCTGTTATTGTAAGGTCAGTAAGAATCACATCCTTTAATTTTTAAAAAAATTTTCAATGAACAAAAATCTATTTTCTTTCCCTCCCACTTCCTCCCCCTATTGAAAAAAAATAAGAGAAAAACAAAACCATTTTAACAAATAAATATAGTCAACAGCTTCATCCTTTACAATACCTTCTAATTCCTTTCCTGTTCTTTGGAATGTGCGTATGTTGGAAGTTATGGACCTTTACACCACAGGGTTTATGTTTTGCACAAAAAAATTGCCCCTATAATTTAGGGATACTGCCAGTAGATGGACGGATGCTACAGGATGCAGCTTGGAAGGAGTCTATGCAACAGAAACAGTAGTGACTGTCACCACTGCTTGTGTGACATTCACACCATTTACACCCCCCAGTCTCCCAGCTCAGGATCCTCTTTTTAAAGTGAGGGTGGGTTTTTTTTGTTGTTTTTTGGGTTTGTTTAGAGGGGCACAGGGAATAACAGAATGATTGCCAAAAGTAATAGTGCAGGGGAGAAGTTATTCCTTGTGGTAACAGGAAGATTGGGGGGGAGGGGTGTATGTTGCAGAAAGCATTCATCTTGTTTTCTTCCCAAATTCCTCATTTTTTTCTCCTTGCTGGAAAAGTGAAAAGTGTGTGGAAGGTAATGGGACTGTCTCCCTGGGATAGAGACGTATCTCAAAATGGGGTGTAAGAACAACCTGTCCCGCATTGGGAATAAAGTTTGAGCCTTGGAGGAGTTGTCTGTCTCTTTGGGGTTTGATGGTATCAAAATTATACTTTTTTGGGGAAAAGGCAGTCCAAAAAAAAATTTTCCAGACAATACCTGCTATTTTTTTTAATCTATTTCCTTTCTCTACTTTCCCTTGGTTTCAGGTGAATTAGTAGTTCACTTATTTAAATTAAGAGTTAAGTAAGATATCTCAACAGTGTGCAAACTACAAGACATAGGAAAACCCCCCAAAATCAAGACCTTTCCTAAGTTAACTGCTCATCTACTGTTTTAGTAGTTGGCATCCTGATTCTGTCAGCCACATGGGCCTTGATCTCTACACCATACTAAAGCAGTCACCTTCATGAGACATCAAGAAGCTATTCCTCCTGGAACATGACTAAGAAACTTTGCCTTTGGTACCAGAGCTTTGACCTTTCATCGCTTTCTTAAACCTGGGTTTTAGATTTGAAGAAGAAGGAGGAGAAGGAGGAGGAGGAAGAAAGGGAGGAGAGAAGATCCTATAATTAATCTATTTAACTCTGTATCAAAATGCCCACCAGGTAGTTGAGCCTCAGTTCTTGTTAAGGCATGCTTGTTTGGCATCGCAGACCTTCCAGCTTTTCTCCCAGCCAAAAATGGTATCTTCTCCAGTTGCCTGGGATAACCTGCCAACTCTCTGCCTACCCCTTTTGTGCTTTCTTCTTTCTTTTTTTCTTTTGTAGAATCAGTGATCTAGAGTTAGAAGGGAACTCAGAGGATATCTAGTCCAACTTCATCCCCCCCCCCCCACTTTACAGATAAGAAAACTGAGGCTTAGGTCGGCTAAGTGGTTTATTTAAGGTCACATAGGGAATAAGCAGTAGAAACAGGATTTGAACTCAGGATCTTACCCTTGTATGACTCTGTCTTCTCCTAATTAATGAAGAAGAAACAAATTCATCAAGTCAACATATTTTAAGACTGGGTCTCTCTATCTTACCCAGGCTGGCGGTACAGGGCACACTTGTGAGATTGATCCTAATACTAAGTGACATGGAATTGTTAATGTGCCCAGTTTTCCCTTACCTGGGCAGATTCATCTCTCCTGAGGCAGAATAGTAGTCTTCCACTCACCAAGGTGTTCACCATATTGGTACCAGACAGTGTGAGGCACTCAGTTGGCTTTAGCCCATTAGCTGCTCAGAACTTCTGAACTCAGGGGATCACCAGCCTTGGCCTTCCTAGCAGCAGGGATTACAGGCATATGCCAACAAGATCCCATTATTCCTTGTGTTTTCTTCAACACAAGCAAGAGCCTACCCTTAATTCATTTAACAAGCATTTATTGTGTAGTATATGTGAGGCACAGTGCTATACACTTAGTATAAAAATTGGAAAATGATACAACCCTTGCTTTTAAGCAAGATGTAATAGACATATGATGATGTAGAAGGGGCTGGGGAGAGCCAGGAAAAGCTCTGTGATCAGTATGAAGAGGGAGAGAGCATTTTCACTTGGGAACATCATGGAGAATGTGGCATCTTGGCTGAATTGTAAAGTCTGCAAAAATCTTCTCTCAGTAGGTCCTTTCCAGTCACTGAACATTTTCTTTCCACTTTGCTCTATGAGGAAGAATTTAGCTAGAGCTTGGGGTGGTGGTGTAGCAGCTGCATACAGTGGCTGTGGTCATATACCTGAGTTCTAACAAGTGCTAACAAGGGCTTTATGTAGTGTGTTTTTACACACAGTTGTATTTTTTATATATATATATATATATATATATATATATATATATATATATATATATGTGTGTGTGTGTGTGTGTGTGTGTGTGTGTGTGTGTATGTATGTATGTGTGTGTATATATGTATACACACATATATTTGTGTATACCCACATAATCCTAACAGATGTTGCTGTGCCTGACAAAATTACTTATGTCCTTTAAATCTGTGAATTATAAATGTAGTGCTTTCTTCAACTGACTTAGCCCTCCTGATCTGCTGGGCACCCTTCCCAGGAAGGGAGAGGTCTTTGGTCCCCCAACAACTCTTCATCACCTTCCCTTGTATCTGTTTATATAAGGATAACTCTGTCCCTCTGCCCTTACATAAACTGGAATTTCAACCATTCCATGAATCTGTTTGTATTCTTGACTAATCACCCCAAAGACCATCACAAGCATTATTCCTTGGACATCCAGTTTGCACAGTGAAGATTTCATGGCCTTGGATCAACTGAGAATGTAGAAACAGCAATATAATAACATTAATAAAGATGAGGGGGATGTACTACATACTTATGCAGGGTGAGGGCTGGAGAGAGACATACATAGTAACAGTTGGACTAAAGTCATAAATTCGTTGAGGTTTATGGAGAGATAGAGCAGACTTTAGGAAGAAAACTAGAGGGTCTGGGGCCAAAAGGAAAGAACACCTGTTCCCTTCCCTCCCTTTTTATCCCTTCAAAGGAATTACCATCTGTCATTATCAGTCTCTGTCCAGGAACAATTCAGAAGTCCATTGAACACCTTTCTTTTTTTTTTTTTTCAACAAATGCTTTATTAACTTCTGGTTTACATCATTCATTTCCACCAGATTTTGAGTTACAATTTTTCCCCATTTTTCCCCTACCCACCATCCCAGAATAGCAGTCCCACAAGATATCCCCTCATCCAATTTGTTCTCTCCCATATCTTCTCCCATAACCCCTTTGACTTTTCCATTAGAGCAAGGTGGATCTCTGTGCCCCAATGTCTGCCCATCTTATCTCCCAATTACATGCAGAATAGTATTAATAATAGTATTTGTATATATTTGAAACATTTAATTTTAAGACCTCGAATTTCAGATCCATTCCCTTCCCCTCTTGTCACCCATTCCCTCTGGGAAGATAAGTAATTCAGTATATGTTGTACATGTATAGCTATGCAAAACATTACCATAGTAGATATATTGTAAAAGGCTGCTTATAATTCCCTCCCACCCATCCCACCCTCTACCTGGTCCATTGCCTACTTTGATCCTGTCCCTCTTCGAAGGTGGGTACTTCTAACCTCCCCTCCCCCCAGAATGCCCTCCCCTCCATCATCCCCGCTCTCATCGCCCTTCCCCCTACTCTGCTGCAGGTGTCACATCCCATTTAGTATGTATGTCATTCTCTCCCTGAGCCAAATTTAATGAGAATATGGTCTTGACTTTTTGCCTTCCTGTTCTTCCCCTCCCCTGTAGCCACTTTCCCTTGCTTCTTCTACATGAGATAGTTTGCTCTACCCTGTCTCTCCCCATCTCCTCTTGCCACTTTCCTCTCTCACCTCATAATTTCACCCCTTAGGTATCATCCCTTCCCAACAAATTCAACCTATGCCCTCTCTCCATGTATAACTGTAAACATATATACACACACATCCACATATGTATTTATGTGACCATACACCCTTCTTCCATTATTTTCATACTGAGAAAGGTTTCATCAGTTACAGTTATTGTTTTTCCATGTAGGAATGTAAATAGGTCAACTTTGATAAGTTCCTTTTGATTTCTTTTCCCTGGTTACCTTCTCAGGCATCTCTTGCTTTTTGTGTCTGGATTTCAAATTTTCTATTCAGCTCTTGTTTTTTCCTCAAGAATGCTTGAAAGTCCTCTATTCCACTGAATGACCATGTTTTCCCCTGAAACAAAATACTCAGTTTTGCTGGGTAGGTGACCCTTGGGTTCATTCCCAGCTCTTTTGCCCTCTGGAATATCATATTTCATGCCCTTCAATCCCTCAGTGTAGAAGCTGCCAGGTCCTGGGCTATTCTGATTGTGTTTCCACAATATTGAAATTGTTTCTTCCTGGCTGCTTGTAGTATTTTCTCCTTGATCTGGGGATTCTGGAACCTGGCTATAATATTTCTGGGAGTTTTCTTTTTGGGATCTTTTTCAGGAGGTGATCGGTGGATTCTTTCAACCTCTATTCTGCCCTCTGGATCTAAAACATCAGGGCAGTTTTCCTTGAGAATTTCTTGAAGGGTGATTTCTAGGTTCTTTCTTGATCATGGCTTTCAGGTAGTCCAATAATTTTTAAATTGTCTCTCCTGGATCTATTCTCCAGGTCAGTGGTTTTTCCCATGAGATATTTCACATTGCCTTCTAATCTTTCATTTGTTTGGATCTGCTTAACAGCATCTTGATTTCTCATAAAGTCATTAGCTTCCATTTGCTCCAGTCTAACTCTGAAGGAATGAATCTCCTCAGTGAGCTTTTGAGATTCTTTTTCCATCTGGCAAATTCGTCTTTTTAAGGCATTCTTCTCCTCATTGCCCTTTTGAGCCTCCTTTGCCATTTGAGTTAGTCTATTTTTTAAGGTTGAACACCTTTCTTTATCATGCAGCTCTTTCCCTGACCTAGGCCTGAGGATGTATCCTCCAGTGCAGGGGTCTGTGAGTTAGAATATATGCAGGGTGATGCATGGGGGTGGCAGGAAGAAAATATTAGAACTTCAATTTATATTTTAACCTAAAAATTAATTAAGTGTTACTAATGTTTACTATACTGATTGACACAGACTTCACTTGGTCTGTCAGAAGATGGGTCACATGCCCTGTTGCCTTCCCATGCTGCAAAGACTAAGGGCACAGTGAAATGCCTTGTAACATATAGGTAACGCAGAGTTGGGGCCTGAGCATACTCAGGAGCCAGGAATAGCTTGAACTGCTCATAGGAAGTCTCCCTACCTGGGCAGCCACCCACTCTGGATCATTCAGGTAAGTCAGCCTTCTTACCCCTTAAGAATAGCCTTAAGAACAAAGTGTAGTGGCCCCTTGGCAATCTCCACCTTGGACATTAGACTTGACATTCTTCTCTTTCCCATTCCTATTCCAACCTTCCCTATAAAGTCCCTGGAAGCAGAGTTGGTCATGCTGGGATGCTTCTGAATCATGTCCTCAGGGAGGGTAAACATTGTAAGCCTTTTGACCAGGAAACAGATGGCAGAATGCTAAGGAGTTATGGATTGTTTGAGGGTTGGGAGGGCTATTTGAAAGTTCTAGTGTGTGAAACACTTGTTTTTCCTGATTCCAGTCTCCCTGGTCAGTAAAGGCTCCTTTTCCTTTTCCACTTCTTTGCTTCCTCCTCCCTCGTCTCTCCTTGGCCCCTAGCTTTCTCCTTCATCTCTCACCTATTTCTTAGTCCTCTATTAGTTCCGCTCTGAACTTTTTACCTGCTTTGAAATTTTGGGGGAAGGGAATCCTGGGATAGCTGTAAAACGAAGTTGCATGGAATGGTCATAAACTCAGTGAGCTGAAAGGTGTAAAATTTAGCCATGGAGCAGAACCAGGCTAAATGTGTTTTCGCTTATTTAGCCCTTTTGGTGTGATTTCATAGAATTACTTTTAATTTTTAAAAAAGGTGGAAACATTTTATTCCCTGTTGTTAATTGTCATTTGTTTCCCAATACAAGAAGGCAGGTAAGAGCTGTGTGGAATAAAGAAAGGGACTTACAAAGGCAGATTCTTCCAGTCAACAGGTACTTATTGAAACCTACTGTATACCAAGTGACAAAAACAAAAATAATATCTTCTTTCAAGGAGCTTTAATTATACCGCAGGAAAGCAACACACACAAGCAAATAGGAAATGCAAAATAAATATGTAGTAATATCAGGGTGGAGGAGGCTGGAGGCAGAGTATTAACGGTTCAGGATAGGAAATCCAGAAAGACTTCATGTGGGAAGTGACACTTTCAGGACCTCGTGACCTTTTTGTTTTGAGTTGCAGTTTTTTTTTTTTTCAGAATTAGAGAGGAAAATTTCTGAGTTTAATGAGATGTAGAATAAAACAATATCTTTTCATCCACCAATAACCCAATTGCCTTAAAATATTATTTTGTCTGTTCTGGTAATTATTACCTGTGAACCTTTTTCCTATTTTAGCTATGACAGCCATTTAAATCCAGTACTGAAATAAACCAAACTTTGAACCAGATGTTCAAATTATTGTATCTCAGATTTTTTTTTTTGCTGGGCAGTTGGGGTTAAGTGACTTGCCCAAGGTCACACGACTAGTTTTAACTTAACTAGTGTTAAGTATCTGAGGCCGGATTTGAATTCAGGTCCTCCTGACTCCAGGGCCGGTGCTCTATTCACTGCGCCACCTAGCCATACCTGTATCTCAAGTTTTAAGCCAAGAATTAAAAAACAATGCAGCATATACAAGCACATTGTTCACATATAAGCATTGTTATTACTATTTTATAGTTTTGGTTCTGTTGATGAGATAAATTAATTTAAAATGTTTGTTTCATATTTGCCTCATCCTTTTAAATATTTATAACATAGATAATGTTAATAAAGTAGGACATGAATTCAGTGTATAAATATTCATATATTGGTGCATATTAAATGTTTTTTTAATGATAGAGTTGTTCAATCAAAAGAGTTTGCTGATGTCTGCTCTAGTAGGCAGGAAGCTAGGGTAGGGCACTTTTTTAACCTGTCATTGAACTGTTTGGTTTTTTATTTTTTACTGGCAATAGACCTTAGAGATCATCTAGTCCAATTCATTTTATTTACATTTTAAAAATTGGTATGTTTTGTTTTGACCCAATTGACACTCTCAGAAAACCATCCTTCAAAACATATTCCCTGAAAATAGTCAGTGTGTGTGCTCCTGGTTTTCTCCCTGCATGGAATGGCCATGCCTTTCTCCTCCTATCCAAACTATAGTCATCTTTTAAGGCTTGAGCTCAGTGCTTCTCCATACTTCTCCAGCTAGTCCAATCCACAAGTATTATCAGTAAAAATAGCTCCTATAACATCGAGTCCGTTTTGCAGAGTATTGAGGAGGAAAACCGAGGATGTTGGAGATGATCTGGGCTCACCTCAGTCCTTTCTTTTTCTTAGGGAACGTGTATCTCTTTTACAACCTAGTCTTCTTTCTTCATTTGGGCTACTTCTCTGAGCATCTCCCTTCAAACCTTTGTGCAACCTCTTGAACTACATTACCTGACGAGGATCTCTTCTAGCCTTTTAAATGCATTTTACTTCTATTGAGCTTAAGTTACTACTTCAAGCACTTCTCCTGTCTTTTTAGGGAATTCTCCTTTTTTCTAACACTTCCCTATCCTGATCCCTATACTCTTCTCTCAGGGTTGATTTTTTCCCCTGGATGTTTTCTGTTTTCTTAGTTCTGGTTTTGGTTTCTTCTCACAAGAAGTGCATATCTCTCACATCTCTCAGGGCCAATCTCCTATTCTAAGACCTGAACTTCCTTCTGAGAGCCTTCTATCTTTTCAAGATCACAGAATCCTCAGATATGTGATTTGGAAGGGACCTCAGAGACCAACTGTCTAGTCTAACATATGTGTGAACCAAAAGAGGGAATTCATTACTTCCCAAGTCAGCTCAGTGCCCTTTTAGAGAACTCTAATTGTTACAGAGGTTTTCCCCATATCAAACCTAAATCTTCCCTCTTTTGTAATTTAAATTTCTTCTAGTTTTGTTCTCTGAGCTAAGCAAGGATGAGTCTGTTATAAGATAGCTATCATGTCTCTTCCTTGTTTTTTCTTCTCCAGTTTAAATTCTTCCTGTTTCTTTAAATGATTCTTATATGGTATGATCTTAAGCCTTTTGCTCCTGGTTGTCCTCTTTTAAGTTTTGATATCTTTTCTAAAATGAGGCATCCAGAATGGAACTCAATATAACAGATGTGATCTAACTAGATAAGAGTAAAGTGGGGTTACCATTTTCTAATTTCTGGTGGCTTTAGGTCTCTCTTCATGAAGCCTAAGATCATGTTAGCATTTTTTTGGCAGCGGTATTACATTATTGACTTATTAGACTTATATAGACTGTTAACATTTTCCATATTATGTTTTAGATGAACTGAAGACTAGTCATATCTGCCCCATTTTATACTTGTGAAGTTGAGTATTTGAATGTAAACGTCAGAATTTACATTTATTCCTATTTAGTTTCATTCCCTTAACTTGACCCAATATTGAAGACTGCTTCATTCTGACTGCTATATAATATATTAGCTTATTTCCCCTTGTTTAATTCTGTCCATAAATTTGATAAATATCCCATTTATTCTTTATCCAAGTCATTGATGAAAATGTTCAAATCTGATCTCAGACACTTACTAGCTTTGTGCCCCTGGGCAAGTCACTTAATCCTGTTTGACTCAGTTTCCTCATCTGTAAAATTAGCTGGAGAAGGAAATTGCAAAACACTCCAGTATCTTTGCCTACAAAACCCCCAATGGGGTCATGAACAGTTGGGAATGAGTGAAGGTGACTGAACAAGTAAATTTTATGTACAATATTTTCACAGATCTCTACCAATTTGAAAAACCTGTCCAAAAAGTTAGTCTGTCTTGAGCTGTTCTTTATGAAACCCTCCTGGCTCTTTTTGAACATCACTTCTTTTTCTAGGTTAGTTAAGTATCTCTTTAATGAGATGGGCTAGAATTTTGCCATGAAATGAAGTCAATCACACTAGCCTCTAGTTTGAAGATTCTGTTCTCTTCCTTCTTTGGAAAATCAGAGCAACATTTCCACTCCTTCTATCCTTCTCCATAACCTTTCAAAGACCATTGACAACAACTCAGTACTAACATTAATCAGTTTTTCCAGTTCCCTGGGATTTTGTCTTCGACTGGCAGTTTGGACTCAAGGACAAGTAAGTGCTTTCTACTTATCAGGGCTATCAACTCTTATGAAGCATTTGTGTTCTGTCCTTTTTAACCTGAGGATCTTTCTCTTGGTCAAGAAACACAGAAGTAAAATAAAATATGAGCAGATCTACCTTCTCTCTATCATATTATCATCATCATCTCCTTTCTGAGTAGTAGTCCTATTACCCTGTTGACCATCACATTTCCCTAATAAAGCTATAGCTTCATTATACCACCCTGACAGGAGAATATTGTGCTTTTGTATTTATCCTATGTTGCCTGACTTTTTTTCCTTTTTTTTACATGACTTTTAAAAATCTAAGTTGGTTGGAGAATAGTTAAACCAGTTGTGGTACATGAATAAAATGGAATATTAATGTACACCAAGAAACATTAATTATAATATATAAAGTAAAGCCTGGAAACTTAAATGAACAGATGCCAGATGAACAGAGGAAAGCAACTTGTATGATGACCACAACAATGTAAATTGAAAGAATAGGAAAAAAAGCAATCAAAATGGAATCCCTGTGAAATTGTAATGACCAAGCTTGTCCTCAAAGAAGAGATATTTTTAGGCACCTTTCTTGCTTCTATGCAGAGATCAGAGACTATAGATAAATCCCCTTGCACGTAATGTCAGATATTTTGGATGTGTTGGGAAATTTAACCACTGAAAGAGAAATTCATTGTTATAAAGGAAGACTTTCTGGGGATAGAGTGTGAAAGAAGAATACATTGGGGTTCATAGGTGATGTAAAGATAAAATATATTAATAAAATTATATTTTTTTAAATTTAAGTTTGTTGGTGATTTCCCTGTACTTCTGAATGGATCTCTTAGTCAAGACCCCATGTTTCTCATGAAAACTGTTTTTCTTTATGTTTTCAGGATTTAATACTTGAGCTTTCTATCCTTTCTGGGCTGATTTCTTCTACAAAGACCCTCTCAAAGCTTATTTTCTTCTTCAGAAACTATGCTATTTATTCATCTTTGTCCTTGCCTGTTATCTCTTCCCCAGCCTGTCTTCCCTCCTTTGTTTTGTTCTCATTATCCAGGGGTCGGTATATCCTTTTAGAATTTATTTTCCTCTATGAGGTCCTGGCCTAATGTGTTTAATAATTTTTTATTAATGCTCTTATTAAAATTTTTTAATCCCTGTCACTCCTCAGTGACTCCCCTCCAACCCCACAGCAAACTTTACCTTTGTAATAAACAAAAGTCCTATATTTCTTTCCAACACTTCCAAGTTCTGCAGTTTTCTTTGTGTCCAGTTTCTTATTTCATTAATTTTTCTCCATCTACAGTTTATTATATCTCTCCAGTAACAATTACACATCTCTCTTAGGACATGGCATAATAGATTTTTATAGTATAAGGGACCTTGGAGATAATTTACTCTAATTTCCTTTCTAGAAACAGGATTAACAAAACTTTGTGAAGCCAGTGAGAATTGAGGTTGACACCAGAACGTAAAAATTTTCAAATCTCTGACCCTTTCAAGTTCAGGTTGTTTCTGTTAGTCCAGGGGTTCATCACATTTTTTTGTGTCCTAGACCCTTCTGGTACTCTAGTGAAGTCTATAGACCCCTTCTCAGAATAATGATTTGTTGCTTATATTCATAATTGAAGAAAATGCTGTATTTCAGTTAGAAGTTAGTGAAAGAATGTGACTTTTTTCCTACCCAAATTCACAGACCTCCTAAAATCTGCCCACAAACATCTGGCTAAGAACCCTTATCTTGGTCTTTCCATCATCTTTTGGGACCTAGTGTTAGGAGAAAGAACTTGGGTGTTTTTTGTTAAGTGACTATTTAAAAGGAACCAGGATAACTTTTAATTTCACTGGTGTCAAGTAGTGGTGTCAAACTCTATAGAGATAGGGACATCAAAGAGTCCTATAGATCCCCATGGGTTGCATGTTGACTTAGAAAACTACTTGTTAATATTATCTACAGTTTGTTGTATTATTATTTATTATGTTAAATATTTCCCAGTTTCATTTTTAAATTGGTTCTTGTCTTACTTGGGAGTGATGTGGTCTGCATGAGACCCAGCATCTACATGTTTGACATCTCTAGTATAGATAACTGCCAGGAAGGAAACCCTTCACAACTTTTAGTCTTAGGGAGTTATCTTGGGGACACTTTTAAGGGAACTTGCCCAGAGTCACAGAACCAATTTGTGTCAGAGGTGAGACTTTCACATGGTCTCCCTGATTCACTCTATATCTCCTGCACAACACTGTTCCTAGCCTAAACGGCTGTGTTTTGTTTAATCATTTGCCAGATATAGTTCAGGGTCAAGTATACTGAAAAAGAAAGTAACAGAGGAATAATGAAGAATCAAAGTCAGGGGGCAGCTCAGAGGCATAGTGGCCAGAATATGGGCCCAGGAGTCAGGAGGATCTGAGTTTAGATCCAGCTTCAGACACTGTGTGACCCTGGGCAAGTCGCTTAAACCCAATTACCTCTAAAACAAAGTTGAAATCAGGTAAACAGGCTGCAGATGGAATCAGAGATAGTCACCAATATTGCTCAATAATTTGCACTTAAAGGTGAACAAACATACGGCATCTCATCTTATCCTGACGACATCCCCACTAAGGTCATAACTACGGCATTATTTTAGTAAAACTAAGTGATTTAGTCCATAGTCACAACAACCAATGCACATAAGTGGCAGAACCCAAATTTAGGTCCAAGGTCAACTCTCTCTCCTCTGCAGGACCCCAGAGTTTGCAGTGGAACAGAAGCAGGAAACAGAAACTAAGGTAAAGATTATGGGAGAGATGAGTCAGGTTTCAAGCTGAAAGTTGGGCTCAGGCAGTTCAACAAGGTGGGAGATCTGGAAACACTGATGGACAGACACACTGCTTGGAATAACAGGAATAAAATCAATTTATATTTCTGTAGAGTTATATAAAGTTACAAAGAACTTCATTCTAGGTGAGGTGGTTTAGTGTGAAAAGCATTAGATCTCGAGTCAAAAGATTTGGTTTCAGATCCCGTCTGCCACTAATTAATTACTTTCACTAATTATTTCCACTAATTACCATTCCTAGCCAGGTAATTTCACCTCTCCAGGCCTCAGTTTATTCATCTGTGAAAAGAGGTAGTTAGACTAGTTAATCCAGCTCTGTAGCTATGATTTCATTGTCTCATTTAATCCTTACAACCTGTGAGATGACTAGATGCAAGGATTGGCTGGTATTCCCAATGGACTTAGATCACTTGTCTGTATTCATGCGTCTGAAGCAGGCCAGTATTTTGTTTGTTTATTATGAGATATTGTCTAGATCAGAGTAGCCTGGAGAGGCAGATCACCAACAGAAAGTAAAGTGTCTGGGTGGGGGCTTAAAATATGCTTATGCCTACAATTGTATTATGATAATGTGGATTTGAAAGTATTCAACAGGACAGTATTCAACAGTATTTTCTCAAGTTGATATTACTACATGAAAGAGAATGCTTTACTCTATTAATGAAACATGGCATTCCACTTTAAAGAACAGGAAGTAGGGGATTTTTCTCATTTGAAAATTACAAAAGAAAAGGTTTCAAGAATGTATATGTATAATTTAGGTAAGTATTAGCACACCTTTAAAATATAAACTTCTGGCAGTTTTTACTAACCTTTATCTGAAGGTTGCATTTTTTCCCCCTAAGAGTAACATTAAGAAGTGTTGTAATTTTTTTCTTTCATTGCTTTGGGAATATTATAGTTGCATTATTTCAACTGTTTGCACCTCTATTAGTGAAAATTTATTAAGTTCCTACTCTGTGCTAGGCACTGGGGCTCTGTTAATACCCACTTCAGTCCCATAGTGAATGTACATGATGTTAAGGGACACAGGAAACTTTGAGAAAGATGTTGGAGTTTGGGGGACGGCTAGGTGGCGCAGTGAGTAGAACGCCGGCCCTGGAGTCAGAAGGACCTGAGTTCGGATCCGGCCTCAGACACTTAACACACACAAAAACCTAGCCGTGTGACCTTGGGCAAGTTACTTAACCCCAATTGCCCTCCAAAAAGAAAGAAAGAAAGAAAGAAAGAAAGATGTTGGAGTTTAAGAGTTGAAAGTGGGGTGCAGTATCCTCATGATCTGTCTCAAAATACGTAATAACCTCGTAAGCAATGCTACTTGAGACTCCGTCTGCCAGTTGGGCTATTCAGCTGTTCAGTACATGACCTCAGCCCCTATCCAATACAGTGCACACTTGCTTTCTCTTGCTAGACAATATGAGTATTGTCAAGGTATTTTAATGGTTATCTAGTTGTTAAGGTATTTTAATTAAGATATAAAGCAACATGACTATCAAGGAAGGGAATTAGGTAGTAAAACATTTTTTTTCATTCATACACAAAGGGGTGCAACTCTAGGAAGTAATAACCTAATTTTACTTTAATCCCTCTGATTCCCTTTGTTGCTCAGTCATATCCGACACTGTGACTCCGTTGGGGGTTTTCTTGGCAAAGATACTGGAGTGGTTTGCCATTTTCTTCTCTAGCTCATTTTACAGGTGAGGAAACTGAGGCAAACAGGGTTAAGTGACTTGGCCAAGGTCACACAGCTAGTAAGTGTCTGAGGCCATATTGGCATTCAGGTCTTCCTGACCCCTGGCCTGGTACTCCTTCCACTAGGCCACCTAGCTGCCGCTCTGATTCCCAAGCATAGTAGAAAAGGGAGTCATTTTAAATTCATGTCCCCAAACATTAGAAACTGGTGCTATCTCCCTGTTTTGTGTCTTTCCTTAAGTCTCTGAAAGCCTACTGGCAAATGCCTGAATCCTTTTCTGTTGGCTCCAGAGAACTACAATTAGTCTTGTGTCCAGTGTCACAGAATATCATAACCATGTTCTTTCATATGGTCTCTCCATTGCAACTGTAACTTTGTAGCTTCCACCTTCCTAGCCCCCAAATCTGCTTTTGTTTCTGCTTGTTCTCAGCCCTGGTGATTGTCCATTAGTCTTAACCTGGTAACATCACCACACTTCTGCAGGAAGCCTTTCCCTGTAACCCTTCATGTTAATGTTTTCCCTTCAAGTTTGTCTCCACCTTATCCTATCTTTATCTTGTAGCTACTGTGGCTACCTTCATTAAATTGTGAGCTCCTGGAGAGCAGGGACTGTTCCCCCCCACACTTTTTCCCCTTTTTCTTTCTTAACTCTCTTCCTCCAAACCCCCACCTTCTTTGTATCTCTAGGGCTTAGCAGAGTGCTCGGCACATAGCAAGCAATAAATGCTTTTTGACTTGAGAAGAAAAGCAGATATCAAAGATCTGTGATTTTGTGGGAACTCTGTTGACACAGATTGTATCTCTTTTAAAATATATGGTCTTAGAAGAGTGCCTGAGGCACCAAGAGGTTAAATATCTTCTCCATAGTAACACAGCTGATAAAGTGGGATTTGAACCAAAATCTTCCTTACTTCCACCCCAACTCTGTAGGTGCTCTGTCATGTGCTCTATGGTAAAGAAAATATCCCAGGAAATCCAGAGAGATATAACACTTAGATATATAACACTTCATATATATATATATATATATATATATATATATATATATATATATATATAGATATAACACTACGTTTTATAAGGTGTTTTACACAATCTCATTTCATCCTCACAATAAACCTATTAGGTATAATAACACATTGCATTTATTTAAGAAAGGCAAAATTGCAAGAAAATAATGATAGGTCTTAAAAGTAGTATCTGGTAAAAAAAAAATCCCTGGGGGAACTGGAACCACCTACATTGTAGGGTTCTTGTGAAGATCAAATGAGATAATATTTATAAAAAGTTGGCACATTTAGGTCTCTAATAAATGCTTATTCCCTTCCATTCCCCCAATGAAGTTAGAATTGAATGATGTTAAAAAACTTTTTTGGGAGGAAATGATGACAAAACTCACCAAAATAGAGACTATAATAGGAGCTCAAAATTATCAATCAAATTAAGAGCAGAGTTTGTCCAGATAATACGGCAGACAGATGGTTGACGATGCTTTGGAAGCTGGAGAATATACTCAGAACATAATTGAACTGGGAAAAAAATAAATTTGGAAACAGCATATCTCCACCTGATAAACTGGGGGAGAGATCAAAGAGGGGTGACCTCGACGTTATTGGGGGCCTAGAAGACATTGACAAAGAAAATAATTTAATAGCATAGCAAAAAGTGACAAAAATAATTTCCTCTATGTACACAGGGATACCCTCTTCCAGAGGTTCTCATACTACTAGTGCAGGAGGACACACATTCAAGGAATAGTCATGGCCAAGGCACACACATGTAGGGGCTTCTCTAGAGGGCATGTATGACTAGAGCACATACATGACTAGGGCAGCTCGCGCCTCCAGTGCTGCTGAGCCACCTGTGACATCTGGTTATGTCAGCAAGTGAACATCTTTCTCCACTGAGCTGGGGTCCTCCGGTGTCCTCTTCTTTGCCTTCTCTGTTTTTTTGGCTGTGCTGCTCACTGCTGGGTTTATCTGCTCTCTGCTGGGCATTTCTGTTACTACTGCTCTCCTTTGCTAACTAGATGTTGGATTGCCGCTGTCACGTGGCTTCTTGGTTCCTTCTTTATTTTGGGTGTTCTCTTGTTTCAAAAATTCATGGCAACTAGAAATATTATGAAGATTGAAAACACTTTCCTCATCTCCTCTTCCTTGCAGATTTGCAGGTGAATTCTCCAAACTGATTTGAAAAACACCCATCCTTCTGAACACCAAGGAATATAAGAAAAGATAAAAAGGAATTTCTAACCACTGCTCAGATAAGAGTTAAGACTGAGGGCTTCCAGCAGCAGAAAAAGAGCTCAAAGGACAGACTTTAAAATACCCAAAGACTATCTTTAATCCTTTGTCCTGTAGACCCTAGGGTGTCCCACTCAGCCATCTAGAGTAGTCCTTAGGCATTTTAAAATGCCTCTTTTGAATTGTTTCTCTCCTCCAGGGGTCCTATAGTCTAAATTCTTATCTGAGCTATAGTTGAGCATTCTTTTTATCTTCTATCATATTCCTGGTCAGGAGCACGGGTGCTCTAAACTTGTTCTGGGGAATTCACCTAGCAAAACTGTAAAGAAGCTAGAGTGAAGAAGTTTTATTAGCCCCCATTTATGCCTCCAGTTGCCCTTAACTCTAGGACAAGATTGAAAAAGGACCACAGGGGCTGGTGAAGTTGGTGACCTTCGTATCTGTTTCCTACTGGCACCTAAATCACTATGATCCCTGCTTGTGGGAACAAGAGAACACCCAGAAATAAATTGAAAAAAAAAAAAGCCATTTGAAGGGATGAAGAAAACAGATCAGAGTTGAAGTGATAAATACCTACAATAACATATACAATTAGATAACAGTAGCTGCCAAAAGAGGATAAAGATAACTACAGTATTATATTAGCTAAATTACTGAAAGTTAAAGAAGGATGTTCCCAAAAACAAAGAAAAGAAAGGTGAAAGACAATGAGGGTGCATGTATAGGGGAGAAGGTATCATAGCCATCCTAAGATGAAGCTCCTGTCTTTAACAAAGGAAGAAAAAAGAGTCCCAAGTTAGTCACAAGGGTAATAGGATAAAGTATAGGAATTCTACTCAGTGTTGCTTTGTTTAGTTTGAGAACTGAAATCATAAAATATGAAAATTCATGTTCTTTTTTGAGAAAACAACTATTTATCAAGGAATGCTTAAAATGGAACTTAATTGTAATATTAAATAGAAATGGCTTAAACTTAATAAAAGAAAAAGGGATTAAAAAGTACATTCAGTGATGTCATTTTTATGCAAAAAAGTACATAGATTCACATTGAAAGCACAGGTTAAATTTCATTGCTGCCATAAAAGGCATTGACTGGGGACTCCAACTGAGATTATATAGTTAAAAGGCATAAGTCTTTTATCTATGGTCAGGAAAGCACTTCCCAAAAGAATGTGAAGGCATACCCAATGATGCTTGGTGAAAATGACAAGGGCAAATCATTATTGGGTTTCTAGGACTGTGGCTGCCTCCAAGATGACTGGCTAGCCTAGACTAAGCTCTTGTCAGAGCACCCACACCTTTGCTTCAATCTGTGAAAGAGGGACAGATTACCCTCAAACTCTTTCCGTCTGTCATTTTCTTTTTTTCAGATGATATACCATAGTATTTTAGAACAGATCTCTCTTGTGGGGAGGAGAGAAGCCTTTACATTCACAGTTTCTCTCCCTAGGAATTAATAATAGTTTCTTTCTTGAGGCAGGAGGGCACGGCTGCATGGACTTGACAACTGCTTTCTGAGCACAGGTCAAGACCAGAAATTTGAGTTAGTACAGAAGCATTTGGCAAGGGCAGCTATGTGCTTGTCTGCACAGCCTGAGAGAAGAGTTATGGGTAGTGAACTGTTCCAGAACAAGAAAGGGAAGCAGCAGCTGGGGCATTAATTGAATTCTTGTAAAAGTATGTGTCAGGAACAGACATGATTGCCCACCCAGCCTGAATGAGGACTTAATGGAAAATGTTCCTGAACAGTATCCTAGAAAAAAGAAGAGGATCACTCACTTGGTGTTGAGAGTGGAAGAGCAGGGACCCAGGATTTGGGGAAAGTAGGCGACCTGGACTTTGCCATCCCTTCCTGTATTACAGAAAATGGTTCAGGCAGTGTAGGGCTGTATTATTTATTGCCCAACCCCTCAATGTGATTGCCTTCTAGAGTGAGGGGATGGGTGGGTTATGGATTATTTGAATGTTTTCTGTGCTTTTTAGATATGTTTATGGGTTCCTTTGAGTCCTTTGAATCTTTTGCATTTTTCATGGCGTGAAATAAAGACTGTCTCATACTCAGTTTGTATATCTGTTACTTTGAATGATTCCATGGGAGCTGGGGATCCTGTTTGCCCACATGTAGAAACTGAGACATAAGCTATGGCTAAGCTATATTTGGAGATTGTCCTACTATAAACTACAGGTGTCAGCTGTTAATCTCAAGTAAAAACTACCCCATGTAGGTTAGTCCTCAAGATCAGACCTGTTCTATGTCAGTCCAGAATCTTAGGGAGGTCTGGGCCAAAAGGTTGTACTTCACTTAATTTTAAAAATTGTGAGTGGCACTAATATTGAAAAAAATCAAATCAGGACGTAGTAAGAGATAAACAAGAAAATAATATCTTGCTTAAAGGTGTTATTAAAAATGAGAACATAAATATTTCAAAATTTATATGCAGCCAGTTATAAAAATTAAATCCTACAGTCTTGTAAGAAGGAATAGCTAGAAATTGTTAATAGCAAGATTTTAGCACCTTGTTATCATAATTGTTAAATCAAACAAAAATACCAATTAAAAAAGTTTTAGACTTCACCAGTGTGGCTGAACGAATTAAATTTAATAGACTTGTAGGGGAAACTTGAAGAGGAAAGGAAGGACTATACTTTTTTTGGGGAGGCACACATGGAATATTCATAAAAATTAGCCATTTGTTTGGTGATAGAGAAATCTTAGGTAAATTTAGAATGGCAGAAATTTTATTTAGTATATTTATTAACTATAATATAATTATACAAATAATGTTGATATGAGTAAAAGGTACAATTTTATGTCAAAATTTGAAAAAAATTGCTAAATAATATCTGGGTGAAAGGAACAATAACAAATTGCATAAAAGATACACGTCAAATTCTTTAGGATACAAAGTGGCACTTAGAAGCAAATTTTATAGTTAATGAGAGAAAAGAAACTTAACTAGATCAATCTAAATGTAAGGAACTTAGAAAAGAAATAAAACAATATGCCACAGTAAAACAGGGAAAGGAAAATTAATAAAATGAAAACCAAGAGAACAGATGAAATTATAAATCAAACTGGCTTTTTTATAAGACCAAAAAAATCAATACA
This sequence comes from Gymnobelideus leadbeateri, assembly GCA_011680675.1. Taxonomy (NCBI): domain Eukaryota; kingdom Metazoa; phylum Chordata; class Mammalia; order Diprotodontia; family Petauridae; genus Gymnobelideus; species Gymnobelideus leadbeateri. Next base: position 492,983 of record WOXC01009356.1, on the reverse strand, counting down.
CAATTAACAAAGAATAATGGGAGATTATACCAAAATTTTAAAACATTAAGAAAATTCTTAAAGACTGTCGCATACAATAATTATGCTAACAAAGTGGGGAATAGAAAAGAAATGGATTTATATTTACAATAAAAAGTTGTAGGGTTAACACGTTCTGTTTCCTTTTTTTTTTTTTTTTTGGAGGGCAATTGGGGTTAAGTAACTTGCCCAAGGTCACACGGCTAGGTTTTTGTTTGTGTGTGCATTAAGTGTCTGAGGCTGGATGAACCCAGGTCCTTCTGACTCCAGGGCCGACGCTCTACTCACTTCGCCACCTAGCTGCCCTACCATTTCTTTTTGATGTGATTTTAGAAATGCTAGTTACTGTAGTTGTTCAGCTGTGTCTGACTCTTCATGACCCTGTTGATCGTAGCACACCAATATGGTCCATGAGGTTTTCTTGGCAAAGACACTGGAGGGGTTTGCCATTTCCTTCTCCAGTGGATTACGGCAAACAGAGGTTAAATGACTTGCCCAGGGTCACACAACTAGTAAGTGTCTGAAGCCTGATTTGAACTCTGGTTTTCCTGAGTGAAGTCTAGCATTCTATCCATTGAGCAACCTCGCTGCCTCCAATGCTAGTTTTAGCAGTGCATATTTAGATGCAGGGCTGGCTCTGTGATCTCAGTGTTGTGTATTGCAACCTCTTAGCACCTTCTCATAGTGTCCATACTCATGTCCTTTCATAAATCAGCTCCCTATAGAAGATCCACTGGAGGATGCCTTCCTTTAATATCTTGAAATTGCCAGTTAAACACTCAAGCTAAACACCTATATTATCTTACATTCTTGTTATATATCTCCTTTTATCATAATTCTTTTTGATACTGTGTCCTTTGTCTTTGTACAGCTGGTGCCTAACACAATGCCTCAAACTTGAATGAATGATTGGCTAGATGGATGGATGAATGGAAGAATGAATGAATAAAGTATTGATTAAATGTGTCAAGTAATGGAGATGTAGATACAAAAGTGACTTAGGTCTGAACCTCAAGGAATTTACATTTTAATAAGGCAGAGACCACTTATATAAGGGAATGGTGACCTGGGATGAGTATTTGGTTTGGAAAAGCACTGGAATGGTAAATAGACGTGACTGCTCCACCCCCAAAACTTAGAAGCATTCTTCCCATTCACAAATGGATCATAGAATCTCTATGTGGAAGGAACCTCTGATAGCAGCTAATCCAATTTATACCGGAAAAAATAAATCCCTTCTATAAGTAGACCCCTGACAAACGGTCTTCACTCAAATACCTTCTGTGAATGGGTAACCAGAACTTTTTGAGGTAGCTTATTCTACTTTCAGAAAGCTCTCATTGTTAGGAAATAGTTCCTTAGAATGTAAGATTTTGAGCTGGAAAGGGACCCCAGAGATAATCTAATTCTCTCATTTCCTTCATTTTATGGATGAAGAAATTGAGGCCTAGAGAAATTGAGTGGTAGTAAGGGGGCAGAACCAGGATTTGAACCGTGTTCCCACAACTCTAAATCAATGCCTTTCCATTGTTTAATAGCTGCTTCCATCATATAGAGCCTAACTCTGCCTCTGCAGCGTTTACTTACTGCTTTTGGGCTTTGTGCGGCCAAGAAACTCGTCTGATTTCTATTCCACATGAAACCCTTTAACTGGGTGGGATAATGATGAGAGCACTCCTAACATGGAGTTAGGAAGACATAAATTTAAATCCTACCTCTGGGAAAATCACTTAACATAAGCCTTAGTTTCCTCATCTGTAAAATGGGGGTTATTAATAGCACCTCCCTCACAGGGTCCTTGTGAGAATCAAATCAGATAATTTACATCAAGAGCCTTGTAAACCTTAAAGTTCTATACAATGCTAGTTATCACTACTACGACTACTACTTACTGTAATTACTACTACAACAACTACTACTACTACAATTACTACAACTACTACTAGTACTACTACTATTACTGTTTCAAATACTTGAAGACAGCTATCATTTGTTCCCTAAGTGTTTTTTTTTTCTAGGTCAAATATCAGTTTCTTCAATCAGAAACTTTGGCTTCATATGACATGAATCCGAGGCTCTTAACTGCCCTAGTTAACTGCCCTCTTCTAACTTCCCCTCATCTTATCAATGTCTTGCCTAAATTTTTTCTATCCAAAACTAAAAAGAATACTCTAGAACTAGTTTGCCTATTGGAGGCAGCTAGGTGGAGCAATGGATTAAGTGTTAGGTCTAGAGTCAGGAGGATCTGAATTCAAATTTGGCCTCACATGCTTATTAGCTGTGTGACCCTAGGCAAGTCACTTAACCTCTGTTTGACTTAATCCATTGGAGAAGGAAATGGCAAATCGCTCTATTATCTTTGCCAAGAAAACTTCATAGAGTGGGGTGGCTAGGTGGCATAGTGAATAGAGCACTGGCCCAGGAGTCAAGAGGACCTGAGTTCAAATACGACCTGAGACACTTACACAAAACTAGCAGTGTGACCTTGGGCAAGTCACTTAACCCCAAATTTCCCTACCTTCCCCCCTCCAAAACACAAAAAACAAAAAAACTCCATGGACACTATGGTCCATGAGGTCATGAAGAGCCAGACATGACTGAACAAGTTTACCTGTCAGTACAACAGGACTCTCATTTCTCTAATCTGAGATACTATGTTTCTTTTAACTGAGCCCAACCTTTTGCTTTCTGGGCTGCATTTCATACTGTTGACCCATGCTGAGCTTGCATGTCATTTAAATATGTTGCTGTGAAATGGAGTTGGAATCACAGGAGTTTAAATCCTAGTTCTTCTATTTGGTATATGGGAGAAGATGATTGATAATGTTAAAAAAAGACCATTGGATTTCTTATATAAAAGATCATTCACTGGTGAGCTTGGAGAGCTAAATTGCAAGGAGTTGAGAAGTGAATGAATGGTGAGGAAGTAGGTATAATGAGTATAGAGGACTTAAAAAAAGGAGTTTGGAGAAAGGATATAGTAGATAGTTTGAGGAATGGCAGGGTCAAATGAAGGCACTTTTTTTAAAGGATGAGGGGACACCTGGTCATGTTTTTAGGAGATACGGATGAGAAAGACTATGGTTGTTGTTTGTCCTTCATTCTTGAAGAGAACCAATGACCTCACAAGGGTGATAATGTGACTTGTGAATGAATTGGATTTAAGTGAGGCAGAGCTGTGCAAAGTTGTCAACCTCACTTCTTTCTCTAGACCATCCTCCAGTGTCAAGATAAAGTCAAGAGTACTGGCAAGGGCCTGGGATACAGGAGATCATTTTGACCATTCTAAATTAAGGTCTTTCCCAGGCCTTAGTTTCCCAGGCCTGTTCTATGACCAAGACTAGGTGAGAAAGACTGAAGATAAGAGAGGGAAAGAGAGAGAATAATGATTGAAGGGGAAACCTGGAGGAAAAAAGAGGGGATGGGATTAAGGGTATAAATAGAAGGGTTACCCCTGTAAAAGAGAAGGGTCACCTCTTTCTTAGAACCTACAGCCAAAAGAGGAATGATAGATGATGCAGTAGAGGGCAGAGGTGGAATCTCTCCACAGAACCTTGATTTTTCTCAGCATATGAGGAGATAAGATTATCTTTTGAGAGTGAGGGAATGGGTTTGGCATAGGAGTTTGGAGAGAGAGGTTAGGAATAACTACTGCAGAAAGCATGATTCAGGGAAGAATGTCCATGTAAGCAGAGAGGGTCAAGTTGAGACTAGAGGATATGAATTGGTAGTAGATCCGGTTGGCAGGATTATATGACTTTCCCCCAAAAGCACTGGAGTAGGATTAGAGAAGGTGGATGGTGGTAGAGGTCTAGGGTTGAAGATTGCCACGGTGACTGGCAGAACAAGGGAGAGAAAAGAACTCATGGGTGGAAGATAATGTATAGTAGAATTAGGAAAGCCTATGATGGAAACTGTGAGGTGCGGCTAGGTGGTTCAGTGGATAGAGCAGCCTTGGAGTCAGGAGTTCCTGAGTTCAAATCTGGCCTCAGACACTTACTCGCTGTGTGACTCTGGGAAAGTCACTTAAACCTAAATGCCTTTTGGGAAAAAAGAAAAAGAAAAAAACCTGTGAGATGAAGAAAGCAACCTGCAAAGGTGGCAGACTAGGGCAAAGGGAAGGAGAGAAATTGGGGTGAGGATTTAGACTAGGTTTAAGAATCAGGCAGAGAGATGATTAGAGGGAGAAGTTTCTATTTCAGGATCTCAGAGGTGGTACAGTTATGAGTAATGGTGAGATCTAAGATATGACTATTCTTGTGGGTGAAGTGGAGTGAAGATTTAAGTCTTGAAACTTAAAGAGGTTGATGAAATGATATTCCAAGGGGTGAGAGGGGAGGGATATCACATGCTTATTGAAGTCTCCGAGTATGAGTCTAGACAAGTTTGAGAAATATAGTTTCATAGGTAGGAGTAAAGAGGAAAATAGAGCCTTGTCCTGAACTCCTTTATAAAAGAGGAGGGGTGATGTGTCAAAGAGGATGTTAAATGCAGAGTTCAAATACAAGAAGAGTGCCCTATAGATGTTGAAGGGAGACATTTGTGTTGGCAAATGACATTGTGTGATTGTATCAATTTCCAAAGCACTTCCAAAGCCCCCAGATTAGATCCATAATCACTCAAAAGAGTTTTGCCCACATATTTACACAGGAAAAATAAAGTGGATGAAAAATGACCCATGGATTGATGAAATCACACAATGTCTTCTGCCAACAAGAATATCTGGAGGATCTCACCATCTGTTGAAAATCTGTCTCTTCCATTTGGACTCTAAAAACTTTTGGTGAGTCTGTCTCCTTGCTGTCTTCTTTTTTGTTTGTTTGTTTTTTGCTTTTATTTTGGAGGGCAATTGGGGTTAAGTGACTTGCCCAAGGTCACAGGCTAGTTTTGTGTTAAGTGTCTGAGGCTGGATTTGAACTCAGGTCCTCCTGCCTCTAGGGCCAGTGCTCTATTTACTGCGCCACCTAGCCGACCCTGCTTTCTTCTTTGCTAGATATTAATAATAGAGAATTGTTGGAGTTATTTCTCTCTTTTTATTTTGCACCTTTCAGTTTCCATCCTTAAATCTCAAAATGATGTGGCTTGAGTCTCTTATCAAGATTTCTGTAAATTTGTCTTTTCCTCAAATTCTTCTGATTATTTTATGTGCAAATAATGCTTTCATTGACCTCTTCAAGATTTTTCAAAATGAGTTTATGTTCCAAACCAGTGTTACCCTTCTATGCCATATTTCTTTGCCTGACCTAGAGATTATATTTGCTAGCTGAAACAGTTTCTCAGTTCTTTTTGCCTTCTCCTTGTGGCAATTGCTTTACATCAGGTAAGCATCTGTAGAAAATGGTGATAGTCTTATATTTATTTTCCATAGCTCTATCAGAAGACAAATGGGAAACTGAGGAGCAAATAAATATCAATATGGCACAAGACATAATAGATGGAGATGAACAAAGCACCTAGGGTAATATGCATGGGAGGAATATGGGAGGAGGAAAGGCAAGTGGACAGGATAGAATGCCTTTCCAAATTATCAAAAGGGTCAGGCAGGGATATTAAGCTAGTGGGAGGCATAAACTCAGCCAGTAGCGCTAAATGGAAACTTTGGTCAAGCAGGGTGAGTAAGAGGTGTTTTTTCTTTTTTTTCTTTTTTATTTCTTTTTTTGGAGGGGGAAAGCAGGGCAGTTGAGATTAAGTGACTTGCCCAAGGTCACAAAGCTCGTGAGTGTTAAGTGTCTGAGGCCAGATTTTAACTCAGGTCCTCTTGACTCCAGGGCCAGTGCTCTATTCACTGCTCCACCTTAGCTGCCCCCAAAAGGTGTTTTTCATAGCACCCAAAGAGACCGTTTCTTTATAGCACATGGTTATGGAATTTAGTTTTAAAGAACAGAAGGGTTCATGAACCCGTTCATGAAAAAGCAATGAAAGAGCTATGACTCTGTTGGCTGCCATTCCAAGTAATTCCACCCAGGGAGAAGAAGCAATTTCCAGAGAGCACCCATGGAAAGCATAGCAGGCAGAAGCTTCCAACAACATCTGTAAGAATAGAAAGAAGTGGGGGGCTGAGTCAAGATGATGGAGTAGAAACAGGACTTCTGCACAGCTCTGGCTCCCACCTTCCCCAATTTATGTAAAAGGGGACTCTGAACAAATTTTGGAGCTACAGAACCCACAAAATGACACAGAGAATCTAACCTCCCACTGAGGACAGCCCAGCAGCCCTGCAGGGAGCAGCCAGCACAGTACTCTGGGAGCCGACCCCATCCCGGCTAGAGCTTAGGTTTTAGCCCCAAGTCGGGCCTGACCAAATACCAGCTGGAGGGACTCCAGACCACCAGCAGCTATGACCATTTCCAGAATTATCAACATATAGATGCTAAGGACAAAGTGAGAGGTCAGTGAAGTATGGACTTTGGGACCCACTAGCTGGGAGTGCGCCAGCCTCTTTCCCCTGGGGTGAGAAGCTACTGCGGAGCCTCAGCCAAGCCACGTGGCAGCTTCAGCTCCTGGCCTATAGACTGTAGGGGGACTGGGCAATCAGTCTGGGGGGTAATCGCTCTTGCTTTAACCTTCTTGGATATGGATTGTGGTCAAGGGTGGAGGTCTTGGGGTGTGTGACCAGCTTGCCAGAGTGTGTGGAAGCTTCAGAGAGGGCACCCAACTAATACCTCTGGCAGCTGAGAAAACCCCAGTGTTTGGGACGGAAGCTCCCCTGGCTGGTGGCAGAGTCCTACTGTGGCAACAAGCCCAAAAGCCAAGTAATTGAGTGGCAACATGCCTAGGCAAAGGAAACAAAATAAATAGAAAAATTCAACATTAGACTCCTATTTTGAGGGCAAAGAGGATCGAAGCAGGGAACAGGAGGAAGGCAGTGAAGTCAGAACTCCTGCACCAAAAGCTTCAAAAGAAAATATGAGCTGGTTACAGACCATAGAGGACCTTAAGAAGCAGATAAGAGAAGTGGAGGAAAAATTGGGAAAAGAAATGAGAACAAGGCAAGAAAATTACAAAATGAGAGTCAACAGCCTGACTGAGGAAAATAACACCTTAAAAACAGACTAACTCAAATGGCAAAAGAGACTCAAAAAGCCAATGAGGAGAAGAATGCCTTAAAAAGCTAAATTTGCCAAATGGGAAAAGAATCTCAAAAACTCACTGAGGAGAATCATTTCTTCAGAATTAGATTGGAGCAAATGGAAGCTAGTGACTTTATAAGAAATCAAGATGCTGTTAAACAGATCCAAACAAGTGAAAGAATAGAAGGCAATGTGAAATATCTCATGGGAAAAACCACTGACCTGGAAAATAGATCCAGGAGGGATAATTTAAAAATTATTGGACTACCTGAAAGCCATGATCAAAGAAAGGACCTAGAAATTATCCTCCAAGAGATTATCAAGGAAAACTGCCCTGATGTTTTAGAACCAGAAGGCAAAATAGAGGTTGAAAGAATCCACGAATCACCTCCTGAAAAAGATCCCCAAAAGAAAACTCCTAGGAATATTAATAGCCAGGTTCCAAAATTCCCAGATCAAGGAGAGAATATTACAAGTAGCCAGGAAGAAACAATTTTAATATTGTGGAAACAATCAGGATTGAAGGGCCTGGAATATGATATTCCAGAGGGCAAAGGAGCTGGGATTAAAACCAAGAATCACCTACCCAGCAAAACTGAGTATCATGTTTCAGGGGAAAATAAGGTCATTCAGTGGAATAGAGGACTTTCAAGTATTCTTGAAGAAAAAACCAGAATTGAATAGAAAATTTGACATTCAGATACAAGAAACAAGAAGCATGAGAAGGTAAACAGGGAAAAGAAATCATAAGGAACTTATCAAAGTTGAACTATTTACATTCCTACATAGAAAAATGATAATTAGGGGTGGCTAGGTGGCACAGTGAGTAAGAGTGCTGGCCCCAGAGTTGGGATGACCCGGGATGGGTCCCAGCCTCAGAAAATGAGCACCCACACATAAATAATGACTGGCCATGTAACCTTGAGCAAGTTACTTAACCCCAATTGCTTTAAAAAATGATAATTGTAACTGATGAAAATTTTTTCAGTATGAAAATAGTTGAAGAAGGGTATATGGACATATGAATACATATGTGAATTGTGTATATATGTTGACAGGTTTATATAGATAGAGGGCACAGGTCAAATTTAATAGGAAGGGATGATACTTAAAAGATGAAATTAAGAGGTGAGAGAGGAATATAATGAGAGGATATGGGGAGAGACAGAATGGGGTAAACTATCTCATATAGAAGAGGTAAGGGAAAATGGTTACAATGGAGGGGAAGAACAGGAAGGCAAAAGGGAATGGGTCAATCCTATTGGAATTGAATTTGGCTCAGGGAGGGAAAGACATACACACTAAATAGGGTATCTCACCCTACAGGAGAGTAAAGGGGAAGGGGATCAGAGGGGGAATGATGGAAGGGGGGTAGGTGGGGGGGCGGGAGGGAAGTTGGAAGCACCCACTTTTGAAAAGGGACAGGACCAAAGTAGAAAATAGAACAAGTGGGAGGTGGGATAGGAGGGAGGGAAATATAATCAGTCTTTTATAATATATCTACTATGGTAATGTTTGGCACTAGTGACACACCTATAGTGAATTGCTTATATTCCCAGTAAGGGTGGGTGACAAGGGAGGTAGGGAATGAATCTGGAATTCAAAGTTTTACAATCAAATGTTTAAATATATATATATGTATATATATATATATATATATATATATATATATACACACACACACACACACTATTATTAATACTCTTTTACATGTAATTGGGAAATAATATATAGTGGCACTGGGGCATGGATATCCACCATGCCGTACTGGAAAAGTAGAAGGGGGTATGGGGGAAGATATGGAAGAGAGCAGATTGGAGGAGGGGATAGCCTATGGGACCGATAGTTTGGGGATGTAAGTAGGGGAAAAATGGGGAGAAAATTTGTAACTCAAAATCTGGTGGAAATGAATGATGTAAACCAGAAGTTAATAAAGTATTTGAAAAAAATAAATTACGTCAGAGGCAAAATATCTGTCGGTTTAAAAACGCTCATTTCTTTAATAAATTAACACATCCTCTGGCTCTGAAAAAAAAAGAAAAAGAAAAGGAACTAGGGTCATTGTTTATTATTGGACTTGGAGGTAGAAGAATTGGGTTAAAATTCTTATAATATGACACTAACTGTATGACCTTCCTAATGTGTAAAATAAAGAGTTTGAACTAGAAAAAAAAGAATAGAAAGAAGCAGAGAAGTGAAGCAACCTCAGAGCTGACCAGTGAGAAGTGTACAGTGACAGTTATCAGAAGGACTGTGATGCCAGCGAAGAGCAGAGGGCAGGAGCGGAGCCTGTACTGAGCAGCAGGAAGTAGAGCCCAGAGCTCCCTTCTTGGGGGAGCCCCGTCCAAGGAGTTATCGGATAGTAGTAACCTGTTACATGCACAGGCCCTTGGGGGAAGGGGGAGGGGAATGCCGGGCAGGGCCTCTCCTGCTTCTCTGTGGGCTCCACGACTTACTTCTTTGTCTTTCATTTTGGAGATAATGCCTGTTTTTCCTTCGATGCCTAAGATATAAGTGCTTGTTGAGGAAACAGCCCCTACTAACAGGACGTGCTAATTACTGAAGTTCTCGAGTTTCACTGGGCTGGGGGAAGAGATGCCAGAGTTCTGATGACCCTTATTGAATGGAGGTCCTTCATGTCACAGGATCAGAGATTTAGAGCGGAGTGGACCGACCTTACAGGTCATTGAGCCTATGGGCATTGACTTGCCCACGAGCGCACAGGTCATGGAAGCAGAGCTGAAGTTCTCTAACTCCAAATCCCTTGTTCTTTCCGCTGTAGCCTACTTCATCCCAGAAAGCAGCATGCCTATGAGGAAGAGGCCTTTGAGTCTGATGTTATAAACACGACCAAAGGATTCACAGCTAAATGGCACCTCCGACCTCTCCTATCTTATCTTATCCCTATTATTATCTCATTAGGTCTTCATAACAACCCTGTGAGGTAGGGGATAGGTGTCATTATCCACATTTTACAAATGAGGATACTTGAGGCTGAGAGGTGGGTGAAATGTTAACTCAGGTCACAGAGCTGGCACTTGAACGCTGATCTTCTGCCTTTAGGTCCATGGTTGAAGCCATGGTTCAAACTGGAGAGACAGAGAGCAGGAGCCGCCAAGCTCACCAGAGACAGGAAAACAAAACTCAAAAACAAGGTAGAACAAACAGAAATGGGAAAACAGGTTGAGGAACCTGAGGAGGCCCAGAACAAAGCAGGATGGAACAGCCATCAACCAGGAAAGTCAGATCACAACTGGCACTCAGAGCTATCATCAACTGCCAGCTTGTAAGTTGTTAGCCAGTCAATGAACGTTTAGGAGCAGCTAGGTGGTGCTGTGGATAGAGCGCCAGGCCTGGAGTTAGGAAGACCTAAGTTAAAATCTAGCCGCAGACATTTACTAGCTGTGTGATGCTAGACTAGTCCCTTAACCCTGTGTGCTTCAGTTTCCTCATCTGTAAAATGAGTTGGAAAATGAAATGGCAAACCACTCTGGTATCTCTGCCAAGAAAACCCCAAATGGGGTCACAAAGAGTCAGACTTTACCGAAAAATGGTTGAACAACAATAAACAGAGTCTTAGAGAATTGCCTGGGAGAAATTAAGTGGCAGTATTTAAACCGAAATCTTCTAAACCCTGAGGGTGATTTCCTGTCTACTGGGCATGGTGACTTTCTCCTGGGTTGGGGAAATGAAGATGAAAAAAAACCACACAGCCCCTTGCTCTCCAGGATCTTATAGCTTAGGAAAGAAACAATTTTTTTTAAGCATTTGGGGTTAAGTAACTTGCTCAAGGTTACATGGCTAGTCATTATTTATGTGTGGGTGCTCATTTTCTGAGGCTGGATTCGATCCCGAGTGATCCCAACTCTAAGGCCAGCGCTCTTACTCACTGCGCCACCTAGCTACCCCAAGAAACAATATTTAATAAGGGCTACTATATGCAAGACACTGCATTAAGTGCTGTGAATTTAAAATAATGAAAAGCCCCTGTCTCAAGGAATTTATAAGCTAATGTGGGAAGACAGCACACAAAAGGAAGGGGAGAGGGGGTGGGGAGGAAGGTACCTGGCACAGGAACATGACTGGACAGTCCAGAGGAGTGCAGCTGGGTGGGAAATGAAGAAATGGCTGATCTGGGTGTTCTCCTTAAATGGAGGTCCTAGGAGGAGTTCCCCAACTCCATGCTCTGTGGTCAGAGGGAGGGGTCCCGGGAGCCAGGGCTACTGATGAGGTGTGAGTTCCATAGGTGAATCGAGCTTGCAAGAAATGATAAGGTTTCTGGGGCATTAGCGCCAAGTCTAGAAGAGCACAGCTAGTCTTCTTTTAGAGCGGATTAGCACATTGCAACCATTCTTCCTTCTACCCTGGGACAGTGCAAAGTTGTCAGAAGTTGTATACCATCGGCAAAGACTCTGATTTCTTATGATTTATAAACAAAGGATAGCCTATTTGCTTTTAGTCAAATAACAAAGCAGTTATAACAAAATTAATTCTAAATTAAACAAAGCATATTTCATTGAACAAATTTATAAAATTAATGTTATATCTGAAATCTTTCTCTTCCTTTAAGACCTAGCTCTGGGGCCATTTCCTCCCTGTACTCTTCTTTGACTATCTCTCTCTCTCTCTCTCTCTCTCTCTCTCTCTCTCTCTCTCTCTCTCTCTCTCTCTCTTCATCTCTGAGGCCTTTCTGTGGTATATGTCTTATGCACTTATCAGACTCTATCTTGTATTGCTATTATTAGTTTTTAAGTTATATGCTCCTACTAACTTAGGGTGCTCAGAGGACAAAGCGTTAGGCCTGCAGTCAGGAAGACTTATGTTCAGATGTGGCCTCAGACACATACTAACTGTGTGACCCTGGGCAAATCACTTAACTTTTGCCTTTCTCAGTTTCCTCAATTGTAAAATGGGGATCATAATAGCACCTCTGTACCAAGGCTTATGGAGAATCAAAAGAGATAACATTTGTAAAGCATTTGGCGCAGAACCTAGAACATATCATTGCTTAATAAATACTTGTTTCCTTCCTAAACTATAAGATCCTGGAGGGCAAGGACAATGTGATTTTTTTTCATCTTCATTTCACCAACCCTGGAGAAAGACTTCATGCCCTAGTAGACAGGGGGTCACTCTTAGAGTCAAGAAGATTTGGGCTCAACTATTGCCACTGACACATGCTGCAGTTCTCCCAGGCAGTTCTCCAAGACTGTAAATTGCAGAACAGTTGCCAAAATGCCTGTTGGTAAAGGGAGTTTCCTCACTGGGAGCTTCTTGCACTGATGAAATCATAGCTCTGTCCAAAATATTCCCTATGGTGGGAGGACTGCACACCAAAACTTAAAAAAATCACCTTCAGGGAAAGTCTTTCTTAATAATTATGACCCCAAACCTTCATGATGTTGCAGCTAACTCTGGGGTGAAGAGCCCCTTCTAGGATGGGCTTTTTAGGTCACACAACCAGAAATCTGTCACCTCTGTCCTTGAAGTCTTTCCACTGCTTTCCAGCATCAGATATATTGCAAAGATCCATTAAAGGAAGACTTTAGACAATGGTGCTGAACAGCACTTAGTCTGTTGAACAGAATAAACTGTTTACTTGACAAAATGAGACAATATCTGTAAAGCACTTGGCAAACCTTAAAAATTGTTAAACAAGTGCTAGCTATTATTATTTAATCTTTTAAGGCAGTGGATGGAACACTGGACCTGAAATGAAGAAAATCTAAGTTCAAATCTGGCCTATTTGTGTGACCCTGGTCAAGTCACCTAGCTGACATCTGTCTCAGTTTCCTCATCTATAAAATGGGAATAATAATAGCACCTATATCTCAGGGTGGTTGTGAGAATGGGATAATATTTGTAAAGCATTTTGCAAATCTTAAAGCACTATGTAAATGCTATTAGCTATAATAATTCTTCTGAGATGTTATTCCTTGGAAACTAGTGCCTGGAGCCTTGCACAATGGCTTTTGGACTGATCCTATGATTTCCTCACCTGTGGCCAACTCCTGGGGAGGATATTCCCTCTGTCAATGCAGGTCGGCACTTGTTTCACAAGTTAGAGTCTTAGGAGAATTGCCTGGACTGTTGAAGTGAAGGCCCTGTATGTTGTAAGTGTTTCATAATTGTTCTTGAATTGAAATAAAATCATCCAGTAAATTTTCACCTTCAATCCTAATTCCTGTCAACACATATGATCTGTCAACATATTCACACTTTGTGAAAGGATCTCCCTAATGGTTGTATTACAGAACTATTTTTCATAGTTAGTTCCCAGCAATGACATAATATAGGGTTCACAGATATTTTCTCTTGCACAGCATTTCTTATTTCTCTCCCCTAGCATCTGCCAGAATGCCATTGCTTCCTATATTTTGCTCAGAGTGATCTCTCAAGTTCACAGACCTGACCATCCAGGCTTGGTCTAGTTTAAGAAACCTGCAGGGGTTTTCAGGAGGTATAGTGTTCACAAACCTCTCCTGCTTACCATGTATATTTGTTTTCTGAATGATCAGCATCACTCAGGGGATCCTAGATTTATACCTACTGGTGTTCTCTATTTGCAGAAGGTTTTCTATACCATGCTATGCCATGCTATGCCATGCCATATTTATATACATTCTGCGAAGTTTCTTGTGCCTGAAATAAAGCGATCAGATTTTCTTCCCCCAAATTTGCTGGAACCCTGATGATTCTGAAGTTCCTTCCTTTTGAGCTATCTTCTAAATTATTCTTTTTCATATTTATTACCTCCTAATCTTTCCCCCAGGCAGTTTTTTTTTTTTTTGCTTTTTGGAGGGCAATTGGGGTTAAGTGACTTGCCCAAGGTCGCAGGCTAATTTTTGTATTGTGTCTGAAGCCGGATTTGAACTCAGGTCCTCTTGACTCCAAGGCCGGTGCTGTATTCACTGTAACACCTAGCTGCCCCATTTTCACTTCTTCTTGACATTTCTCTTGTATTTTTGAGAGGGTGGTTGGAGAAGTAGCCTTGCTTGTGGCATTCCACTAAGCCATCTTTTCAGAAGTGACTAGAACCCAGGTATTTTGTTTCCACCTTCACTGATTTTTCCATACAGTAAACCTTACTCATCCCTTTATCCACCCCACCCCACAACAAGTACCTAACAGATGTTTGTTAAATATTGGTTGTAGAATGAATTGCTGAATGAAGGAATCAGAGACGCTAGAGCAATGAACTATGGGAGTCATGTTGCTGCCCGGAAGAATAATTGTGCTTCAGGAGATGTGTTTGAAGGACCAATTTTAGGGGCCTTTATTTCTGAAGATAGAGAGCATCTAGCAGGACTAGGATTAAAAGCAGACCTTAAATTATATGACAAAGAAAATGTAGACATCTTTTAAGACAGGATAAAGCTAGGCAGCATAGCTATACTCTGTATCTGTGTGGAGATAAACAAATCTAATCTGTCAGTTCCATGAGGAGGGGCTTAATCTATCTGAACTCTTCCCACATCTCCCTTAGGGCCTTATCCTGTTCTCTGCCCACAAGAGGTCCTTAGTACATTTTGCTGATTTGAAAATAAGTTAAAATTATTGCTCTATTACTGGGTATACATAAAGTTTTAAATGTTAATAGCAATGCTATGGTTTGTTAGCAGCAAAATTAACTTTTCTCAGAGAAAAACTCTGGGCTGTTTTTGGTTAAGTGAGGAGATATATGAGGCCATGGCCCTCGAAAGCTCATTCAGAGTATCAGGGAGGGCAAAAAGGCACGTTGAGCAGGCTAGTCAACTCTTGAGATAGAAACCTAGGGACTGAGTGATTTTTTTTTTTCAATTGACTAGCTTTCATTTTTTTCTCTAAGTATTCAGTAAATTCAACCCGTTACTTTCAAAGCCGTCCTCCTCTGTGATTCCTTTTGGCTTTCCTTCTGTCCTCTTGTATGAATTTCAAAGACGTGTTTTTTTTTCTTTCTTGGAGGGTGGGGGAAACACCATCCTAGCTCTTCTGTGTATCTAGCTCCCTACCCCACTGATTAAAAAAAGAATAAATAGAAACCTTTGTAACAAATATGCATAATTGAGCAAAACAAATTCTTACATTGTCCATTCATATATACATACATACATACACACACACAGACACATGTGTGTACATCTCTCTTTGCATCTTGAGTTCATCACCTCTCTATCAAGAGGTGAATGGTAGATATCATCAGTCACCTGAAATGGTTGGTCATTGCATTGATCAGAGTTCTTAAATCTTTATAGTGTTGTTATAATTGTATAAATGGCTCTTCTGGTTCTATTTACTTCACTCTGCACCAGTTTGTACAAGTCTTCCCATATTTCTCTGAAACTATTCCTTTCTTAAAGTATGATAGTATTCTGTTACATTTAGACATTTATAACAAACTGAGTGAATTATAAATAACTTGTGGTATTAGGAGATACTTTGCTATAGGATAAGGAATCCTTGGCTACTGGTAGGGCAGTAAATTACAAAATGTCCTAATCTGTGGGCTCAGATGAAGAGTTTGAGTAGTTTAAAAGAATTTTTCTGGGATCACCCTGCAATATAAGATAACAACCACCAGGTGGCAGCAGTAGAAAGGTGACTCTAAAGGTAAAAAGACTATTTCTTCCCTTCTCTGCCTGAGATCTTGATACAACTCTTTTATTGATCGGATAGATACTCATTGATCAATAAGGAAAACAACTGGAAAGGGAAGTTCTGACCTTTGCCATAATGTTGTCCTGGGGACCATGTCTCAAAGCAGATCATACGTACAGTGGAAAAAACACTGGCTCTGGGAATTAGCTGGTCTCTCAGGTTCCTTCTAGCTCCGTCAGTCTATGAAATAGTCTCTATGGAAATGTGTTATTATTAGTGATTGAGCTCCAGACCAGAGCCACAGTAAACTATTTGGATTTAAAGCTATCATATACAGCATAAAGATTACCTAGTCCAGCTCCCCTATTTTACAGAGAAAGAAATTAAGGTCTGAAGAGAGAGAGGAAGGGACTTTTCCAAGGTCACATAGGTATAAAATAACAGGGCAAGGATTGGAAACCCCTCTTCGATGCAACTCTGATATCCTTTCTGATTCACATAAAAATTGTAGATAGGACCCAAAATGTCACAAAAGCAAAGGTACATTTATTATAAATATCTACAGTCATTAAAAATGGAAAAATGATGTTACCATTCTTGGAAAATGGAAATAAATTTAAGATATACATTGCAGTGTGGTAGAGTGGAAAGAACACTGAAATCAGGGTCAGAAAACCTGGGTTCAAATTATATTCTGCTACTTACTATCTAACTTCAGGTTAAGTCACCTCATCTCCGGACCACAGTTTCCTCCTCAATAAAATGAGAGGGTTGGACTAAATGATACCCAATGTCCCTTTCAATTTTAAATCTATAATCTTATACCAGAGGCTCCAAAATACTATAAAATATCTATTTTTTCAGTTTGTAATTTTATTCATATGGGGAATTTCCCTATGTGAAAACTCCTTTTGCTAATGCAAATTAGCATCCTGTTTGCAATTTATAGTCTCAGGCAGTTGTTTGGGGGTTGAGTGGTTGAATAAATTAATAACAATAGCTAACATTTATATAGCTCTATGTGCCAGGCACTGTGCTTGGTGCTTTACAATTATCATCTCATCTGGTTCTCACACCAACCCTGGAAGGGAGGTGTTATTATTACACCCCCCCCCCATTTTACAAATTGGGAAACTGAAGGAAATGGTGATTAAATTACTTCCCCAGGGTTACACCGATAGCTAGTCTCTGAGGCTGGATTCGAACTCAGGTCTGGCACTCTGGCACATTGCCACCTAGCTACTCCTTGATCACAAGTCTACTGATGGGCTCATCTGGGTATGTCACATGAAGACTATTTGAAGGAAATAAGTGAGTATGTTGAGGGTAGATCAGTTTGAGAAAAGGCTTAAGGAAGACAGAATCATTGTTTTCAAATATGTGAAACTAAAAGAAGAAACACAGATGATGCATAACCACATGAAAATGTGTTATAAAAAACACCGCTCTGATAATCAGGGGAATGCTAATTTAGAAAACCCCCACAATTTTAGATATCACCTTGCACCCATCAAATCGACAGAGAGTTGAAAATGATAAGTGCAATGTTGGCTGCAGGTGTGGAAAACAAGTATATTATCAGATTTTTGGAGAAAAGCATTATGGAATTATACAATAAGATCTACATAATGTTCCCACTTACATTACTAGTGAAAAAAGAACCATTTCTTCTTTTTGTAAGAGGAAAACACCTGCTGTGAATAACTTGTTTCTAATGACTGAGGATCAACTTTGTGTACTGTGGTTTGTAAATATAATGGGATACTATTTGCTCCATGAGAAATGACATAATGAGACCATAGAGAAATATCAAAGAGATAGTAAGTGACAGGGAGTGAAGGAAACCCAACCTAAAAAACACTGTTCAGCTGTGGGTCTACCTGGAGTCTATGACTTCTGAGTGCAGACACCTGATTTCTAAGGTTTCTAAGGAAAGCAGGCAATGGGGTAGCATTGCTTATACATGTAGGGCCAGGCCTTGAGGGAAAGCTTTCCTGGTGCTACTCTGACAGTATTAGTACAAAGTGTTTCTTGCCTATGAAGATGCATCTTTTTGTATGTATTATGGTCCTTGCCAATAGTTATCCCCTCCCAGCTTTTCAGTGAATGTAGTGAACCCTAGAATGATATATATATATATATATATATATATATATACCCCTTGCAGTGTGGTGCAATGGAAAGGATATGGATATGGAGTCAGAGAATATGGGTCTGAATCACAAGTCAAAACCTCTTTGGGTCTCATCTGAGATAGGGTTAAGTAAGTTCTAACGTCTTTTCCCACTCTAAATCAATATTGGCCTTTTGACCTTGGGCAAGTCACCTCTCTGGACTTGTTTTCTCATCTGCAAAATGAGGGGGTTGGATTAGGTGACCTTTATAGTCTCTTCTAAGATCTAAATCTATGATACTGATTCTTCCTGGGAATAATAATGCCCTGTGCCTTCACAAGATTTCACAGGATCTGTTGTTGGAAGTTGGAGATTATCTATGCCAGTTATCTAGCCAATGTAAGGGAAACTCCTCTTCTACCAAACCCTAAATATTTGAATATTGTCACGTGAAAGACTTATTAGACTTGTTCTGCTTGGCCCTGTTTCCTGTTAGAGAAAGGCAGATTTTGGATCAATACAAGAGTTTCCTAATGATCAGGGCAGTAGGGACATGAAGTATAAGTTCCCAACCACTGGAGGTCATCATCTAAGGAATGCTGGATGACAACCGGTTTGGTGTATTGTGGAGAGGGTTCATGATTCAGATGTGGGTTGAATCTGATGAACTGTTGTTCTGTCCAACATGGTTTATACTATCAGTTTGATTCTATGGTAGGGCTGATCAGGGTTAAGTGGGAATGATCAGGGAGCCATTATTGAAATGTTTTAAGTCCTGTTTTGACCCCATTCCTATCTTAGTGGAGGAAAAGGAAAAATTCCAAATAGATTACAAAATAACATATAAGTACATTAGAGGGGAGCAAAGTTCAGTGTAAGGTCTGGGGGTAGAGGGAGGGGGGGCGTCGTCACCAAGTGGAGAGAGATCATGGAATGTTTCATGCCTTGAGGTGGCATTTGAGCTGACATTTAAAGGATGGGTAGGATTTCAATAGGACGTGTGGGGAGTGGGAGAACATTCCAGGCATACAGAACAGCAGGAACAAAAGCATACGGGCAGAAATGTCTTTAGTTTCATTTGGCTAATGTGTAGAAAAGGAGAGGGGCACCAGATTGTGGAGGACCCTGAATGCCAGGCAAAGGAATCTGAACTTTCTTCAGTAGGCCATGGTCCACCATTGAAGGGTTTTGAGCAGGTGAGTAAAATGACTAATCCTATGGGTAAGACAAATTAATTTGTGTGTCTGAAGGATGAATCTGAATCGAGGGGAGAGTGGAAGCAGAACTAATTAGTGAGTAGAGGTAGAAGGTAAGCAGATTTTGGTTCAATATGAGAAACTCAATCGGAGTTGTCCAAAAGATGACCATTAGAACATTTTCTTTTTACACATGGCAACTTCATGATCCCTAGCAAGATCCTCTGTTCTTAAGCCTGAGGTATAGAATGCTGTAATTTTCTTTCTGGTACCAGGTGATTGGTCCCAACTGTGAAACATAGGGAGGATTCAACCTGGAAACGGCCAGTGTTCCTCCATCCTTAAGAAGGGAGACATCCAGCGACATTTATTTTCCTCTCAGAGACTAAAAGTAACGCACCTCTTCCAAAGGAAAAGAAATCATCAAAACTGCATTCTATGGAAGAGGCTCCACAAGCAACTCCACAGGCTTCTTTTTATGTTTCCAGTTAAAACAATTTCCCAGTGACCCTAGTTTGTGGAAGTCGGTTTAAATCTAGGTTTAAAAGTGCTGGTTAATTTACTATTTGTGGGACCTTGGGGAAATTAACTTCTTTGGACCTTACTAATCTATAAGATGAAAGTATTGGATTACATGATCTTTAAAATGTCTTCCAGCTTTAAATGCCACAATCCTATGTAATGGGCTATTTTGGTAATGAGTTCTCCAGCACTGAAGTTTTCAAGTGTAGGCTAGCTGATCATCTGTCAGATATCATTTACAGAAGGCATTCATACTTTCAGGAAGGGGCTGGGCTACATTATCTCTGAGGCCCCTTCCAACTTTAAGAGTCTTACTGTGGTCTATCAGGGTCTTGTAGGAGTAGTTTAAGTGGTTGATAATGAGCTTTTATACTGTGGTGGTAGTGATAAAGAGGAGAGGGGGACAGATGTGAGACAATTCAGAGGTAGAAGTGATAGGACTTGAATTGTGGGAGGTGAAACAGGAGAAAAAGCCAAATATTAAAGTTTTGAACATGAGAGACTGGGTCAGTGACATAGATAGTAAAGTCCAATAGAAAAAAGTTTTCTTTTTAAAAATAATAAAAATCTTTTTAAAGATTGAGTAATTATGATAAACAAGTTTGACCTTAATAAATGCAGCTAACGCTTTGCAGAGGTGGAACATACATCGTTGGAACTTGATTGATGTGCTGCTTAGTTTTTCATAATTGCTTCCTTCCCCACATCCTTTTTCTTTTTTCCCCTCTTTCTCTTTAATTCTTTGTTTTAGGGATGGATCCCTTGGTGGCAAGGGGGAGGGATGAAAAATCCAAGTGATGTAAAATAATTTCATATGAAAGAAAGAGAAGTGGGGCGACTAGGTGGCGCAGTTAGTAGAGCGTCTGCCCTGGAGTCAGAAGGACCTGAGTTCGGATCCGGCCTCAGACACTTAATGCACACGCAAACAAAAACCTAGCCGTGTGACGTTGGGCAAGTTACTTAAACCCAATTGCCCTCCAAAAGGCAAAAAAAAAAAAAAAAAGAGAGAGAGAGAGAGAAGTACAAATTTTAATATATTGGGTTTGAGGTGGTACATCTAAGGTGAAATTTTATAGGCAGTTATATGGATCTGGAACTTTGGGGGGAAAACCCCATAAGGTTGGAGATAAAGATTTATTTGTGATTCATTTTCCTTGAAACCATAAGGATGAATAAAGTTGTCAAGGTTGAGCAGAGGAGGAAGACAGCCAGGGACAGAATTTTGAAAAACACCTACTTTACGGGGTCAAGAGAAGCTATTGGAGACAGAGAAGTGATCAGAATAAAAAGAAGCAGAAGAATGTGAAGTCAAGGGAGGAAAGAGTTTCCAGAAGGAAAGGAGTGGTCAACAGTATCAATTTCTGTAGAAGCTGAGGAGACTGAGGACTGAGAAGTTTTTCAGAGGATATTTATGCAATTCAAATAGCTGAAATGTACATTTGTCAACAAGGCAATTACTGGTGACCGTTGAGGAAGAAATTTCAATGTAGTGTTGAGGATGAAAGCCATACTGCAAAAGGTTGTGGAGTGGGTAGAAAGGTGGGTATAGAAAACATTTTCCCCCTAAGTTTGGTAGTAAAGGGAAAGAGAGGTGGAATGAACAGTAGTTGCTGAAGAATGCTAAACTGATGTTAAAAGATTAAGGAGGGTTTCAAATTTTTTTAAAGACTGAGAAGGCCTGAAAATAGTGGTAGGCAGATGGGAAACATGAGAGAGGGTAATTATTGAAACAGGATCTTGGAGAAAGGCAGGAGGCAATGGGATTGTGGATACAAAATGAAGGATTTTTACCGTTGGCAATGATATGAGCAATTTCATGAAATCAATCACAAGTATTTACATTAGGGCATCAGCCCTACACAATCTTGTTCAGATTTTGTGCACAATTTCAATATTTATTTTGAGGTTGGGTTGGCTGGCACACACTGATGCTGCGCTCCAATTCCACCTCATTTAGGTTTTGTTGCAGTTAGGGGCCAGACACTTGGATGGCTATCATATACACCAGAGGGAACCTAGAGTGTCGACCTCCCATGTTGTTTTGACTGATCTAAGTAGGTTATCTTAGCAGTCTCACACTTTGTGTAAATAACTCAAGACCACGGCCTAGGTGGCAGTCTGGATGCCTCCTTAGAAATATGGAATCTATACGGAAATGCCCTGACAGAAACAGGTTTGGATAATTCTTAAAAGTATCCAAAGACAGGCAAAAATGTACACCGTGAACCTAAAACAATGGAAAAAATCTTTCAGGGCAAGGGAAGGGGGAGGTAAAAACCGCCTTTTCCATGAAATGTCTTTATTTTTTACTTATTGGAAATTTAAATTTTAGGTGTATTTCTGATTGAATACGACGAACCCAATACCTGGGCTATGATACTGTGCCATAATCTGTGGGGGAATAGGAAGTTTAAATGAGATAAGGTCTCTACTTTTGTCTAGCAGGGCGATCGGCCTCCTCCGAGGATAAGGCCGATACACTAATACACTAGAAGGCTCGATGTGGATTGGGGAAGGTTCGAAGCGAAGAAAAAGGAAGGTGGGGGAAGTGGAGGTGAGGGAAGATAGGTCATTACTGCCGGAGGGCTGGAGGGAAATCTGCCCGGAGAACTCGGCCATTGAGTTGAGTTTAAAGGAGTAGGCCGTATTCAGCAAGTGAATTGATCATTAGGCAAATGGTTCATTGTGCTAATCCGCTGTCTGTAAACTTGGGAAAAGCCAATACACTCCTAGCCGCGCACACCCACGCGCGCTCGCGAATACACACCCACAGTCTAACTTTCGATACTGGGAGTAGCACATCACGGATCCCCCGGCCTCAGGCACCACGCTTCCCACGCAGAGGGGCAAACACGAAATGGGCGGTGGGGGGGCAGGCATTCTTACCCTCCCCCCAGACCGGGCGTCTGCCTCTCTGCATCCCACCTTGGCCTCCCCGCCACTTCCCAGGTGAAGGCCAGGCTTCTCTTCTTTCATGCACTCCCTCCCCCGGGCCTGGGGCAGTAGGGGAGTGGAGTTGCCGTACGCCGTCCCTGGCCCCGCCGGGCTCCCAGAGCCGGACCAACCTGCCTCTCCCCTCTCCCCCCCACCCCCTCCGAACTGCGGCCTCGGGAAGTCCATTTCCGGCAGCCTGAGGAGAGGACACCTCCTTCCTTCCCTCCCCGCCGGCCGCGGGCCACGGGCTGCCTGCCGGCCTCCGCTAGCCTGGGCCTCACACAAGGACAATGAACCCCGCGGGAGAGAGAGAGAGGGCGAGGGCGCCTGCGTGACCGGAAGTGCCCCCCTCTCCTTGCCCAACCCGGGGATCTGAGGGGCGGGGGAGCCCGAAGGGAGGAGCGGCGTGGGGGGCATTGGAGAGGCCCGGCGGGCCGACGGCGCAGGCGCCCCCGCTTGGTCCCTCGCCCGGTTCTCTGCTCCCCGCTCCCCCGCCCTTCCCAGGGTGAGGAGAGGGGAGGAGCCGGGATCCGAGGCGGGCACTTCCGGTGCCCACGCGCCGCGCAGCTCCCGCGGCCGTCACTTTGTGTCTGAGCCCGGGCCCCCCCAGGAGCGCCGAGTCTGGGCTCTGGGCTCCGGGCCCCGGGCCGTGCCTCCCCCTCCCTCTCATTCCCCCCCCATCCCGTCCCCAGCCCAGGCCTCCCCGGCCCGCCCGGCCCCAGGCCCCAGGAGTTCGGGGCTTTCCAGTACCAGCCCTCTCGGAGCCCCAGCCCAGCTCTCCGGGCCCGGACCCAGGAATCCTCGTCTCCCAGCCGGACTGGGCGGCCGCCGTCAACCCCAGAGTCCGTCCGGCCTGAGGGAGGGCGCACAGCCAGGCCCGGGACCCAGGGGGTCGGGGTCGCCCAGCCCCGAGCCCCGGGGTGAGTCCGGCGGGGGCCGCCTGGGTCGGGCCGCGGCGGGGCGGGGCTCTCGGAGGGGAATCCTCCCCCTCCCGCGTACCGCGGGTGTCCCCCGGGGGAGTGGACTCCAGCCGGGGGAAAGGGGAACGGGAGTGGGAAGGCCCCCGGGGAGGCGCTTTCACTTCTTTCCCTTTTCTTCCCTTTCCTTTCCTGGTTGGGGATGAGCTTGGGAGGGTTTGGGGGGAGAGGCCTAGAGGCCAGGAGAGCGGGGAGAGCGAATGTGTTTGTTGTATGTGGGGGGCGGGGAACCGGCATGGGGGGGTCGAGGATGGGGGACGGGGTGCGGGCCACATCCGATCCTCCCCTGGGGTCAGCAGGCAGGCGGGGAGTTGGGGGGAGGGAGTAAGGCCAGCCAGGGCCCTGGCGGAGAAAGTGCAGGTGCTAGCGGCCCCTGGAGCGCTCATGGGGCTCGTGTGGAATGGGCTCCTTCCTTCCCCACAGCTTCCGAGGCCCTGAGCTCGTGGGCACGGGCTTTGAGCGATGCGTGGCTGTGGCCAGAGCGGGCAAGGACACAGTGGGCCCTCTCATTTCGGGAGAGCTTTTTCCTTAGGCTGTGTAGGCCCTTTGTGAATCTGTAGGCCAGCTGCCTGCCAGGGCTCCCTTTGGTGAAGTGGGAGGAACACCACTAGCTTTAGGAATCGGGAGACTCAGGCTCTTAAGAGCCACCAACTCCCAGGGTCTTTTTAACCTTTCTCTGGACCTCCAGTTTCCTAGATCAGTGAAAGGATACTTACTACTCATCCGAGATAATGTCTCTAGCCCTGCCTACCTCACAGGCTTGTGAGGATCAAATGAGAAAATGTATTTGGAAAGCACTTTGAACAGTTAAAAGCCCAATATAAATACAAAGGATTGATAATTCTAAGAGGATTAGCCCGATTCTGCTAACTGTTAAACCAAACTGGTGGAAGTGAACGTAAAACCCGGGTAAAAGAGAATAGAACATACCCCATACCCTAATAGCTAGGAGATAGGAAGTGCTAAAGGGCCGGAAAACTGCTTAATTTTGGTTTGTGTACTAGACAATCGAAATGGCATCGAAATCAAGATGACCTGAGGTGTGAGTCCAGATCCTGACACGTACTGGCGGTGCTGACCTTGGGTACCTCTTAATGCTCCAGACAGTCCTCTACTACCCTGTTAGGTTGCAAGAGTAGATGCCAGCCTACGTTGGTAGAAGGAGTCTTCTCACCTAGGAGTTCCCTATACAAATGAAATCACAGGTCCATTCCCTATTTCTTTCCTGTTAAACAGGGTATCAAGCTCAGTGGGGTAGAGAGAAGAGAATAGGATTAATGGAATGAGGGGAGAATGGAAAACCCAGTAAAACTGGGTTTAAGATCTTTTTCAATCAGTGGCTCAGGAAAATATGACCACAATTCAATGGCCATATTCCCTACAGAGCCTACTGAATGAACGGAATTGGGAAGGTAGATCACCTCAACTCTGTGCTTTTGAAGTCTGGTAGTTAAGTTGTGGTCAAAATACAAACTCGCGATTTTCTCAGTCTACAAAGATTTTGTTGGAGGAGGTAGACTGTGGAGGAAGGCTCGTGGACTTAAAGGGAATGGAATTGCTTTAGGAGTGACTTGGGCAGAGACTTTGGCATGATGAAAAATGCAATGGAGTTAGGGTTGAAGTGCCTGAGTTTGAGTGTTAGCATTACAACTTAATATCTGTCTAACCGCAGACAGTCATTTAACCTCTCTGGGCCTTAGTTTCCTTTTCTGTAAAATGGAGAGGTTAGACAAGATCTCTCTTTACTTATAATTTGAAAAAAAAAATCTGATGTTTGTGGAGGTGAGCGCTGCTGCACTGCCCTTGGAAAAAGTTATTAGGGTACATGCTAATATTTGAAGGTAGTCTGGGGAAAACCATTAAGTGCTATTGGGAGGGTCCACTAGGGCAATTCTTTTAGATTTTTATATTCCAGTAGAGAAGAAAGTATTATGGAATGAGGAACTGTGTTGCATATGATCTGGATGCTAGCCTACTGTGGGTGCTTGATGAACACAATTTATAGAGAAGGATACTTATTTGCTAATGGCTAGAGACAAAGGGGTGAATCAAGGTCCCAGCATTGTCTTTAGGGTAGCTTTAAAGTAGAAGAGGGAAAATGACAGCAACTTAAGTTCAGATGGAAACTGAGGGCATAAAGAATCAGAAGCATGGGGACTAGTAAGAACTGGAGAGCTCTGGTTTTACCCATTTTCTGGGTTGTGTTGTGTCAAGGTAGAGGTTTGGATGGAAAGATGGACCTTTGAGTGTGAGAAATTTTTACCCTTCTAAGGAGATAAACAGGAAAGGCCTGAAGATAAGAAAAGAAGCCAGAGTCTCTCAAACTGTTTTATTTTTAAGAGGGCTTGATGTTCAATTAGGTTTATTTATGGAGCACACAATGTACCCATCACTGTACAGGATACAAGAGAAGTATATATAGTACCTGCCCTCCAGAACCTTACTGTCTAGATGGGTAAACTTAAACAGATGAAACAAGGTAGAATATAATTAAATGTCAAAGGTATTTTTTTTTCGGACAATAAGTCTTTGGGAAATCAGGAAGAGGAATGGTCACTGTAGCCCTAGGTTGTTAGGGAAGATTACCTGTATTAACTTAGGCAAGTTATTTAACTCTTTGGGGCCTCACTTTCCTTATCTGTAAAATAATGGATTTAGATTGAATAATTTCTAAGGTTCTTTCAATTTCTACATCCTATAGTTCTGTGACTTTCAGGAAGAAAGAGGACTTGATCTGACCTTATACTGGGTGGAGAAGAGTCAGTAGTGACCTCCAGATATCCTATTATTTAGCTCCAGAGAAGTTAATTAGGGGATGGAGTTTCTTGGTCCTGAGGGCTATTTTCTCATGGCATAGGGGAAAGGCCAGCTGGCAGTAACAACCAAATAATACATATTTGCTAGTGGCTAGAGACAAAGGGGTGAATCAAGGTCTCAGCATTGTTTTTAGGGTAGCTTTAAAGGAGATGAGGGAAAATGACAGCAACTTAAGTTCAGATGGAAACTGAGGGCATAAAGAATCAAAGGCATGGAGACTAGTACAAACTGGAGAACGTTGGGTTTACCTGTTCTCTGGGTTGTGTTGTGTCAAGGTAGAGGTTTGGATGGAAAGATGGACCTTTGAGTGTGAGAAATTTTTACCCTTCTAAGGACTTGAATAGAATCAGAATGTTTATGTTTTCAATCAGTAGGTTCCCTTCACCTATGTAACTCTACATTCCACCTTGGAAGACTATCTAGATTGTTAA
Organism: Gymnobelideus leadbeateri; assembly: GCA_011680675.1. NCBI lineage: Eukaryota > Metazoa > Chordata > Mammalia > Diprotodontia > Petauridae > Gymnobelideus > Gymnobelideus leadbeateri. The sequence goes on along the minus strand of WOXC01009356.1, from coordinate 466,327 downwards.
ATGTTCTCCAAAGAAGTTTTGAAACAGTGATTCTCAGACTTTTTATGATGCTGCACTCTGACCCTGAGCTCCCCAAACTCTTTTATACACATTCCAATGGAACCTGGAGCATTAATACTAAGTGACTTTGATTACCTATCAGTATCACAGTGAGAAATGAGAAAAGTTGATCTAAGGTGATGAAAACCAGGGAGGAACTTGAAATGGGCAACTTTCATTTAATAATCAAGGAGCAAGGAAGCCAGCAAAGTGATTTGGAGAGGGGAAGGCTGTGCTCCAGGTTATAGACAAGCGTAGGATGTTCCTTGGATTGAAAAGGGAAAAAGTTAGAAAATAAAGAAGAAAAAGGGTAGGTAAGAACTAAGGTGGGAAATCACTTAGAATGGGAAAAGGTAGTCTGTAGTTGTTACAGAGGGGAAAAGGATAGAATTTTATGAATAGAAATATAAAATTTCTGCTCTGCTCTAGTCTGTTCTTTTTATACCCCTTTTTGGCTTTACCCCTTGGTTTCTAAGACTTTGGATCTTCATAGGTTTTTCTAGACATAGCCTGCTCTGAGGACCTGTTTAGCTTGGGTCCCATTGCTCTGGGTCCCAAACTTAACTTGTTTCCCACCTTCCCTTCCTATCATCTTGGACATTTTCTTTCTTCTAGGTTACCTTGCTTGATCTTCTAGTTAAATTTGTAACCTTGTACTTCCTCCCTGGAAGTGGTAGGTCTGTATTAAGGTGAACTCTAGTTTTTCAGATTCCTTCCTCCAGGCTAGGATGATAGCTTGGGGGTTTACCCAAGGTTAGCCCTGTAATGGATATGAAATTTAGGCTGGAATATTTTCTTACTTCTGTCTTGCCAATCTGAAGATTAAGATTTGGAGCCATTCCATTTCAGAACTCCCATATTCTCCCTGGCTTGTTCAGTGGAATTCTGAAGTAGCTATTTAGTGTAGAGTGGAGGCCAAGGCAGGGAGACAGCTCTGTTTGACTTGGCTTGGTGTCCAGTTTCAGCTGGATCTCCCAGCCTGAGGCCCAGGTGAGAAAAGCCCTCCTTTAGGCATGGAGTGGGTGGAGATTGGGTAATCTTTACTGAGAGTTCAAAATGTCCTAGACTCTGTACAGAAAATGTACAAGACAAGACTCTGCCCTCTGGGAGATGACCAAGGCAACATGCCACACATATGTTATCACACTGTGGGTACTGCGTAGGGCCAACAGACCCACGGGGACAGGTTGTACCTAAAGCTTAGAGGAGGAAAAGGTTAGAGGTTTGTTTTCTTTTCTTTTACATCTCTGGGTGCTATAGGGAAATTTGAGATTAAAAAATCTGAACTGGGACAGAACATTTCAATAAATTAAACTTGGCAAACATTTATTGCATGTTTACTTTGTACCCATGTATTGTGCTAAGTGCTGAACTATCAGCCAAAAAGAAGGATCAGGAGAGAGGAATTTAGTCCCTGAGGGTGTGATTGGTCAGTCTTTGTACATAGGGATGGAGGGGAGCTAGATTCTTTTATCCTTTGTGGATTTTTTTTTTTTTGTCTTAATGGCATTTTCTTCCAGAGAGCTAGGCTGACTGGAATTTAAGAGCTTTGTTTCTTTGGGTCAAGGGCCTATCTTGGGGATTGCTAATTGTCCCAACAGTGGTAGCTTAGAGGTGGGACCTAGATGTAGGCACAAAACTGGGTTCATCAGGCATCCAAAAAGTCTATGTTGCATATAGAATGCCCTGATTGGATAACCTACTTCTTCTAGGTTGAGGCATTGGAGGAGAAACAGAAAATGGCAGCCCTGCATACAACGCCAGACTCCCCAACCACCCAGCTGGAGAGAATGGAAGTCAGGCCAGAATGTGAAGTTGATCATGAGGAAAGGGAGGGGAGCCCAGATCTGGTTGAGGACAGCCCGGAAGAGATTGAGGGGAGTCCAGAGCCGATGGAGGAGAGCCCAGATGAGGGTGAGGGGAGCCCAGAGCCGATTGAGGGCAGCCCAGAAGAGGATGAGGGGAGTCCAGAGGAAGATGAAGGCAGCCCAGAGGAGGATGAACGACACTCGGAACTGATTGATGGAAGCCCAGAGGCGATTGATGGAAGCCCAGAGGCTATTGATGGAAGCCCAGAGGCGATTGATGACCTCCCAGATCCAATTGAGGGCAGCCCGGGGCCCATCCTTGGCAGCCCAGAGCCCATGATGGGGAGCCCAGGGCCTATCAATGACATTCCAGAGCCCATTGATGGCATCTCAGAGCCCATCATGGGCAGCCCAGAGCCTATTGATAGCATTCCAGAGCCCATCATGGGCAGCCCAGAGCCTATCGATAGCATCCCTGAGCCCATCATGGGCAGCCCAGAGGTGATTGAGGGCAGCCCAGAACCTGTTATGGGTAGCCCAGAGGTAATTGAAGGCAGCCCAGAGCCCATTGAGGGTAGCCCAGAGCCCATCATGGGCAGCCCAGAAGTGATCGAGGGCAGTCCAGAACCCATCGACGGTAGCCCAGAGGTGATTGAGGGTAGCCCAGAGCCAGAACCACAGGAACCATTGAACCATGACTCTAAAATGGAGTCCCCAGTTTTTCAAGAGAAGGGTAAGGAGGGGCCTTCCATTTGGTTATGATGAAGGGCAACCAGGTAATTAGAGAGACTAATAGTATATGGGGGGAGGGGATGGCAGTGCTTCTATTGCATAAGCAGGAGACATTGGAGTCAAAGAACTGATAAGCTCTAAATTCCATAAGAACTGAATAGATAGTAGTTCCCAGTCTGAATTTGGGACTGTAATGATCTTTCCTGGTTTTAACTTCCTGGAACTGTGGGGCTGGTGGTGGAAGGTGGAGGGGGTACCTCTTTTAATGCATGAGCTTGGAGGCGCTATTAGGAACTCAACATACTTTCTTCCTCAGCTGTGTCAGTTTCCTGGGTTCCAGCTATTTTTAAGAAAGAGATCCTTGATGATGATGAGACAGTGACTGACTTCCCAACTACTGAGTCCCAGGTGAGCTTTTGTTCTTTCTCCATAGGGCTAGGATCTAGTTTTGAGAGTTTTCTTTCTGTAGCTGTGTGACTTTGGGAAAGTCATTTAAATATCTCTAGTCTCATTTTCCTCATATGTCACAACATTTTTGTGAGGATCACATGGCATCACAGAACCTGAGTTGGAAGGGAACTGGGGGATCGTCTCGTCCATCTCGTACAAGATCTCCAGTATCAGAGAACCTCCTGTTTCCCAAAGGAGCCTATTCCTCTTTGGGAAGGCTAGGATCCTCAGGAAGTCCTTCCTTAATATCAAGCTTAAATTTGCATTTTTGTAACTACTACCCATTGCTGCTAGTTCTGCCTTGTGAGTCGAATCTTTTTCCTATGTGACAGCCCTTGATATATGTTCCCTTTTAAGTTTTCCTTTCTCCATGCTTAACACCCCTCAGCTCCTTTACCTGATTAATCCTCATAAATTTGAGACCTTTTATTGTCTTGGTTGCTCTCCTTTGGAGGATCTTCAGCTTTTCAGTGTCCTAAAATATAGCATCCAGAACTGAACACGCTACTTCAGATGTTATTTGGGCAGGACACAGTACAGTTGTGTCTGTATTACCTCCTTAGTTTTGGACCTGATGCCTCTTTACGCAGATTGTATTATCTTTCCAGGTTGCCATATCACACAATTGACTTATTCAGACAAATTTGTGATTGTACTTCACCCATCTTCTGTTTGTAAAGTTGAATTTTTGAACCCAAGTGTAAGACTTGACATTTATCCTTATTAAATTGCATCTTAGATTTCTGCCCAGTGTTCTAAGAGCCTTTCGAAAGCCTTCCCTATACAGACTTTTGCATCCAGTGTGTCAGCTGTCCCTTCTAACTTTGTGTCAGCTGTCAATTTGATATAAATGCCATCTGGTGTCTTCAAGTTATTGAGGAAAATGTTCAATGGCACAAGGTTTTTTGGTAATCCCCAGAGGGGTATACAGAGTGTCCCTAAAGTCTATAGGCAGTTTAAAACATTAACAGATTCACTTCAATAGGAGATAAAAAACAATCTGTAAAATGCAATAGAGAAATAATTTACTTATTTTTTATGAAAAAGAAGTTAGTTTTTATTATTTTGTATTTTTCCAGATAATTTACCCTCGTAGGCTAGATAGCTTCAATAGAAGAAAAAAAAGATTTTGTTCTTTAGTTAGCTGAATTTAAGTCTGTAATAGTATCAAAAAATTTGCAGTTATAGGGATGTGTTAAAACTAAAGTATGAAAAAACCTTGGTTTTAGAATGAGCTTCATGTTAGAATAATTAATGTGATCAGTGCTGTAACACAACTTCAGAACTTGTTCATGAAACTAGGGGGAGACCTATTTGTACCCTAGCACAATACCTGGGTACAAATGGGGAGACCATTGCTCTGGGACCTAATCTGCAGGTCTGTGTGGGGTTGGTAGAGTAGCCACAGAGTCTGGGCTACATAGAAAGCTGTAATGTTTGTATATGTAATAATGGTGGACTTTTTGAAAATTAACTATTTTAAGATTAGATGTACCAAATCTTGAATTAATTACCTTGGCATTGCACTTAACAGATTATTTTTTTATCTCCCATAGAATTTAATTTATTAACATCTTGAACTGCACATGGACTTTACAGACACCCTGTTTAAATAACTAGTTATTATTACTTAATACACTTTCTTGGCAATCCCTTCTGTCTAATCTGGGTTAGGTGCTGTTCTGCCTGGAAGCAGAGCTAAGAAAAAGTTATTTTCTGGAGAGCATGGCTAGTCAGTAGTTATTTAGCCAGTAAATTCCCATCTGGTGATTTATGCCCATTTCTTTTTTCAAAAGTTGGAGATTAAGCCCATCCCAGGAATTTTGGTTTCTTCAGTACTAATTCACCTCCAATTATTTCAGTGCTTCAAGGCCCTTTGCCTGCTAAAGTGTGGGTGTTCCTCCTACTGCTATAGATTCTTACTCCTGTCTTCCTGAATAGACAGTCTTTGGGAGTTGCTCTGGCCAAAAAAAAAATCCATTGCCAAACTTCTGGTGATGAGCCTTTCCCAAATTGGCTAGTCTGGTCCTCTAGTACCAGTCCATCATCAGACCTGTATCTGGAGATTTTCTCACTTGGTAGGATTTGCCAGAACTTGTAGTCTGTTGGCTCAGCCTTTCATATCCCAGAGTTGCGTCTTCAACATGATAAAGCCCTGCAGGAAGGTTTTAGTGGCATCTGCTGCAGTTACCCCATTACATTCAGAGGCTACCTACCCCTCACCCCCAGTACATTTGGGCTGCTTCTCTTGCTTGAGATAGCCTTCATGTCACTTTAAAAGTAAGAACTTTTCCCTGACTCAGCAAACCAAAATTTAGAACTTATACCTGTACTTTTGGTATGTCTCATCCTCCTCTCTGTCCTCCCATCTCCCTTTAAAAATTTTCATATATATAATATATATGTATATATGTATGTATATTAAGCTACATTTTAATCAACATCTATTAAGTCATACTATCTGAAAGTTAACTTTTGTGTGACTCAGACTCAAAGAAGGGATTATGTTTTTCTATTTTATCTCTCAGTATGGTTCTCAGTTGCCATTGATGGCTAATTTCTTTACCCTTTCTCCTCATGGGGGCACAATGAGGATATATTTACTGCTCTTTTTTTTCTTAGGGGCTGGTGACATTTGAAGATGTGGCTGTGTATTTCACCTTAGAAGAGTGGGGAAGGCTAAATGAAGCTCAAAAGGATCTTTACAAGGAAGTCATGCAGGAGAACTATGGGATTCTGGTGTCCCTGGGTAAGTGCTAGTCTTCCTGGCATCTAAGAAGCAATGAGAAGTTCCTTGGGACTTCCAAGGGTGATAAATTTTTTGAAACAGACTATCACTCTTTAGGACTGCTTCTCTCTGACAGAATGGGAAAGGTGCTAGACCCAATTTACATCTCCCAGAACAGAGCAGAAACCATTACATAGGACTCTGGAATGGGCTCAAGTTATAAGCTTAGGATACGCACAGAATAGCGTATACATTGAGGCCTCAAGACCTCTTTTGACCCAGGAGCCCGAGTGTGTGTATTAGGTGATATGCAACTATCAGGCTCACTCAGAATCTCTTTGCTACAGATTTTTCTGACATATCCAGTGATGTGAGGATCAGTTGGAGGTGGAAAGATGCGAGCAGAGCACTCAAGTAAAAGCCACGCTAAAACTGTGGGTGTGGGGAAGGTGTGGTTAAGAGAGCTGGGGGAAAATATTAAGGGAAGATCTCAAAGGAAAATTCAATGTGAAAGAAACTGTAAACATTTAAGAGGGACTGAACTAAGGAAATAACTTTTGCTAGCAGATGACAACAGTCTCTTCCTTGGAGTGTGGGGTAGAGCCTATTGAGATAGTACCATACTCATTGATCATGAGCAACCCTATGCTCACCCTCTTTCTTCTCTTTTTCTTTTCAACCCTTTTGGATAGGTTATCCAATTCCTAAACCTGATGTAATCTCTCGAATGGAGCGTGGGGAAGAATTGTGGGTCCCAGAGAGCTCTGGTCCTGAGGAAGGAGATATTGTAACTGGTGTCTACACAGGTGAGAAGCATGAGAATATAGGAGAAGAGGGAAAGCAAAGGAATGGGAATTTCACAAGTGTTCTCCTTTCTAATATCTTACCCTCATCCTGGTCCTATAAATAATTACCCTTAAAGTTCACTTTAATTTCCCGGTTTTATGTTGATGTTGATTGCTAACAGTTCCAACACGCAGTGCAATGAAGAGTAAAAGCTACTTAATATATGGACTCCTTTTAAAATTGGAACTTTTCTGTCGCTGTGGCTACTTCAGCTTTCAATATCACAGAATGACTTTGAAAAGCTAATTTTACTGACTATGATGGCACTTTGTAAACCCACATTTTGGGGGTTGTGATGGGTGGAAATATTTTCTGACCAAAGACATTACTAGACTAGGAGTCCATGGGTCATGTCATGCACCTCACTGAAGTCATAGTGGATGAGTTCAGAGGATTCCTTTCAGCATCTTAGGAAATAGCTTTTTCTTCTGTCTGAATGTGTATGTTAAGGGTGGTTTTCTAAGCCATTCACAGTTTTTAAGAACACAGCCTTCTCAAAGGTGGTGCAGGCCTATGCCAGACTTTTCTTCTGGCTTCATTTTTTCTTCTTTTGGTGGAGAGCCAGCATGCCACAAAGCTGGAAGGCCTAGTGTGGTTCCATGGTCCTATTAGCCCATTCTGTGCCTTGTATTTGGGCCCGCTTGACATCAGGATCTTCAGTTATTTTCAAAACCACGGTTCTTTTGTGATTCATGTTGCAGTTATATAGTAAGTGTTAAGGTGTGGCATTTAAGCCAGGATCAAAGAAATACTATTGGCAAATACTTATTTTCTTCTGGGGCTCTCTTCTTTTTAGTTTGCAAAACTACTTGGTTTTGAAAGACTAGGAAGGAGAATTAGTGGTGGGGGGTTGTGTATGAGGCCAGAAGTTAAGGTACAGGGATCTTTAAGATCAGGGCTGTGGCTGGTTCTAGCAAGGCATAGATTGTTGCTGTTCCCTTTCACCTCCCCACCCCCCAAAAATTTTTTGTAAAGTGCTTTTATATGTTTCAAAGCACTTTCATATAAATTATTTTGTTTTAATTTTGTAACAGCACATTAGATAGGAAAGATAGATATTTTCTAAGTCTTATTGGTGAAAAAAACCTTAGGCCTAGAGTAGTTGTGACTTGTCCAAGGTCACATAGATAGGTAAGAACAGTTTCTGGATTGGAATCTAGCTTTCTTATTACCCAGCCCAACATTCTTCCTATTATACTTCAAAATGTTGTTCTTATATGTTCATCATTTCTGTTCAGCTGTACAGATCGGGATTCAGAAGGATTAAACACATATTAAATAATGTAAAATCTTCTTCCAAGAACACAATTTCAAGTAATGTTGTCTCAGCAACCATGTCATAACACTTGAGTGTGTCTCGAGGACTGCATGGGCATATTGTGATAAACAAGGCTTTTCCTGAGTTGTAGCTTTAGTTGTTGGGAATAAAGTTCTTTCTGGAGTCTTATGTACCCTTCACTACAGACATAGCTATTATGGAAATCAGTGACCTGTTTTCTCATAAACCAATTGGATTAAAGTCATATGTCAACCTGTGACCAAGGACAATCGAATCTGGCTAAACTTAGCCCACTTTCTACCTTAGCTGGGTTGTGTGAGTCCTCCCTACTACCTCTATCATTCACCATCCCCTGGCTTGTCATCTTAATCCCAGAGGGCAGGAAGAAGTTTGGGGAGAACACAAATCTTTATACCACAGTGAAAAATTAGAAGGGTACCATGGAATTTAGAATGATGGCAGCAATTCTCTTACAGGATTTGTTATTCCATAAAAATGGTAATCCTTTCCTGGACCCATTTGTCTCTGGCCAGCCTAGAATCTCATATCCTTTTGCATCAGTTAGTTTTCAGTCCTGGCTTTGAGAAAAGACAGGATTGATTTCTTTCACATTGTAGGGTAGGGAACGTGAAGTATAGAGGGCCAGTGACAGTGAAAAGTGCCACTACTGTCTTGGGGCCGTGTGGTTGTACCTAACCAATGGTCTGACAGCTCTGTACTGTGAAGCAGAGAGGGGAAAAGGGATAATTTTTCTCATATCGTGGAGGTGAAGTTCAGAGGGTTAGTGACATCCACTCCATACCCCTTTCACCTGATAAAAATGTTTTAAAACAAAGAATCCTAAGATCCAAGTTGGATAATACAATGAGAGCACTAGCTCTAGAATACAAGAAGATGTTAAATTCACAGACTTCTAGCACAAAAATGGGCATATTTGCTACTTGAAAAATTCTGTAATTCTGTCTTTCACAAAGTGCTTTATTTTGTTTAACTATTCCCAAGCTTCCCACTGCTTACTTCTTGATCATGGTTTATTCTTGAGGTCTGGAAAAACTAAGAAGGACAGGTTGGTAAAAAATAAAGTAAAATAGGATCGAAGAAAGAACCTACCCCAGAAAGTGAGCATTTTAATGCAGATCTAAGGGGCTGATAAAGAAGAGTGAGGAGGGATCAGAAACTATCTTACCAGAAGAGGAGAGAGGCGCTAACATGTTAGGAAGGCAATTTGGGTCTTAAACATTCTTGGCTTTTCTCCTGGCATATGGAGCCTAGACCTTGAGGCTGGAGAGGAAGAAAGGAAGAATGGGTGGGAAAAGGAAGAAGGAATGTTGTAGCTTGAGGGCTTTGTGTATCTCTAGAACCACATGCTCTTACTCCTTCCTATGACTTCTCTGTACTCGACAGAAGAATTTTAATCTCTCTGCCATCTGAAGAGTTGAAAGGGACCTTAGGGCATCTAGTCCAGTCCTCCCACTGCAAGCAGGAATTGTCTTTGTGGCATTCCCAACAAGTGGTCATTCAGCCTTCCCTTGAAGGCTATTTCCTAGCACTGAAGTGATACTGGTTTTGTTGACTAGTTAAAGTAGCCTATTTGAGATGTTGCTATTTCCTTTCCTGTCCTCTTGGCTGTATATATCTCCAAGATATAAATGAGACCGGGTACATTTACCCAAATCTTATTCATGAGTCTTTTCTGTATAATAATGAGGCAATTTTCTAATTATTTGACAGAGAATTCCCATTTTTTTCTGATCATACTGTTTCCTGATAAGTTTTTTTCCTCTTTTTATACTCTCCCTGGAGAGGAGGGAGATTTCTGGAAGCCTTTTTACAAAACACAAAAACGTATGAACTTAGAAAATATTTCCCAACCTGTTCAGTATTTCACTGTAATTGAATATTGCACCTGACAACAAGTGCAGCACTAGACAGTTACATTTTCATTTTTATTCATGTTTCACTGGCTTATTGCCTGCTTTCGTCTAGGGCCTGGGCTTGTGGTTGTCCTGGAATGAATGGGACCGAAACCAAGAGAGGAAAAAACCCCCTGAAACATTGAGGTTAAATGAAATGCCTAGGGTCACACAGTGAGTCAGTAGCAGTAGTCAGGATTTGAATTGCATTGTTTTGACTCCCAGATGAGTGAAGATGACTGAGAAGCTGACTCACCTATATGTGGTGACTGACTGGCTTGGGGATTAGCCCAAAGTAAAAAAATAACACTGTATCTGGCACTTTACAGTTTACAAAGCACTTTCAAATTCATTAACTCCTATGATTCTCATGACAGGGAATAGACTACAGGTCCCGTAGCACTCTGTCCTCAGGATATCTGTTCTTTCTCCCTCATCCCTTCAATGAAAAAGGCATTCCTGTGGAGAATATTGATGTAGTGTTGGAAGAATTAAGATATGAGCTCTTTTTAAATTTGCTTTTAAAAAGCAAAGGACAAAAAGGATGACTTTTTTCTTGCTTGAATCAATCGAATCAATTTCCTGAACCAAAAGTGGGCGCATACCCATTTCTGCAGTAAAATAACCCCTGGCTACCCTGTACTAGTTGGTTGAGGCATTTTATTGAATGCCTCAAGCATTGCTGAAGCACATTTTATGTGCTTTGGTCCCTACCTTACCAGCCATTGATTAACCTTTATTAGTACCCACAAGTCTCAAGCAGCTTATTTTTTAAAATAGAATTTTATTTTCAGTTATGGCTTCTCTTCCTACCTCTCCCTCCTTCACCCATTGAGAAGGCAAGAAAAACAAAACCCATTACAAATACATACAGTCATGCAAAACAAATGACTATATTAGCCATATCTGAAAAGAAAAAAATATACTTCAGAGTGAGCTTGGAATCCATCAGCTTTCTGTCTAGCTATGGACAGCATGTTTAACCATGAGACCTCTGAAATTGTGGTTGGTCATTGTGTTGATCAGAGTTACCAGACCTTTCAGAATTGCTCACTTTCACAGTATTGCTATTGTATAAATTATTCTCTGGGTTCTACTTAATTCACTTTGCATTGATTCATATAAGCCTTCTCAGGTTTTTCTTAGACTATCCTCTTCAACATTTCTTATCTCATGATTATATTTATATGCCATAATTTGTGCCACCACAAAAGAGAGATGTTATAAATATTTTTTTTGTATATGTGGGCTTTTTTCTTCTTTCTTTGATCTCTTTGGGATATGCATATTAAGTAGCAATATTGCTGAAGCAAAGACTAGGCACAATTTAATAGCTTTTTGGGTATGGTTACAGAATGGTTAGCCTGGCTCACATTACCACTAACAGTATATTAAAGTACCTGTTTTACCAGAGCCCCTTCAGTATTTTCTTATTTTTTGGTCAACTTCAGCCAATCCAATTGGTGTAAGGGGTACCTGAGTGTTGTTTTAATTGGTGTTTCTCTAATTATTAGTGATAAAGAGCATTTTCTCATATGGCTATTGTTAGCTTGGATTTCTTCCTCTGAAAACTGCCTGTTCATATCCTTTGACCAAATCAGTTGGGGAATGGCTCTTATTAAAACTTTGACTCAGTTCTCTGTATATCTTAGAGATGTAGTCTCATGTGGTTTGAAAGAGTTCTGGAAATAGCTCCTGGTAATACCTCATATATAATTCTCCATATCAGAACAACCATCCTGTGGGTATCTTCCTACTCAGAGAACAGAGAGGTCACCTTTGGATCCAGGGATCCCTACGTTCACTGGGAGAATGCCCTCTATATTCAAGGGTTAATAAAACCAGACAACAAAGAGGCCTGGAATCTATTGATTATATTATTTCTTTTTTTCTTGGAGGGTGAAGGTAGGGCAATTGGGGTTAAGTGACTTGCCCAAGGTCACACAGCTACTTTTGTGATTGTATTATTTAACTTGAGTTGTTGTTAAGTCAGTTTTTGCAGTTGTGTTTGACTCTTTGTGACCCCATTTGGGATTGTCTTGGTAGAGATACTGGAGTGATTTACTATTTCCTTCTCTAGCTCATTCTGCAGATAGGAAACTGAGGCAAAGAGGATTAAGTGACTTGCCCAGGGTCACACAAATAGTAAGCGTCTGAGCCCAGATTTGAACTTAGGAAGATAAGTCTTCCTGACTCTAAGCCAGGTGATCCATATACTGTGCCACCCTTTAAGTAGAGATATTTCACCTCTTTGTATATTACTAAGATATGACTCAGGGCCCTAAGTTTTGAGAATGGAAGTGGGAAAGCAGATTCTGAATCAGTGGATAGCAGAAGGGGGGTCCAGGAATTAAATCACTTTGTCCTCCAGTCAAGGTTCTGACTACTCTTTCTCAAGAAGCTCATTACTTAAAAAAAAACACCACCTAGATAGCCTTGAGCCAGTCATTTAACCTCCCTTGGCCTTAGTTTCCTCACTTACAAAGTGAGAAGGTTGGCTTCTGACTAGCTTTACAGTTCTGGACCTATGGTCCGATTATACAGAGTTTCATTTGGCACAGGCCTGCATAACATATGGCCAATGGCTGATTGCAGCCCGCCAAAGGATTTCGGAGGTTTGAGAAAAATGTACTGTTGCTACTGTGTACTCTCTCCATCATCAGTCTGTGTGTAGTCTAACCTATCAGCAACCCAAAGAAATTGAGCTTATTTTAATTTTGGACCCCACTTACTGCCAAGTTGTGTAGATTTAGCACCTGCTACTCAGAAAGCACTTTGTTAGGGCGAAATAAAAAGGTGACTCACACTTGAGTTCTTGCCATCAAAAAGCTTAAAGTCCAATGGGGAGATAAGAAATGTACACAACTAATTAGAATACAAGGTAAAATTAATGTTAAGGCCTGTGTAGGACTAAGCAAAAGGCTAGGGAGGTTCAGTGTCTAGTATTGACTGTTTTCAAAGAGTGTTTTCCCTTTGCTGCATTTTTTTAGTACTTCATACTTCACAGAATACTTCTCTAAATATGGTTTTAACAAAATTCCAGAGTCAGGGAGTACAGATGACCTTAGTACTCGATTATGGCTCAGACCCTATACACAGAATAGGTAGGTGTTTCATCAGTTCTGGGTGAATTAGATTAATTGACCACTATTCTTAGTATATCCCAGAGAAGCATCTGACCCTTATATCTAACAAAATAGGAGTTCAGTTATGGAGACCTTTGCTGCTGCCTAGGTATTCACCTTTCAGGAGACTTCATACTCTAGAGGGGAGATAGTCCCTCTGTCTTTATTTTTATGAAGGGAGAGAGAGGGCTAAAGGGCTTGACTACTATCTTAAATGTTTGAATGAAAGTCATATGAAAGAGGGAATGGGCATTCTGTGGAGCATGTGTTAGCCTAGGGCTCCTCACTAGGTAGAAGTTATAGGGAATCAGTTTCAACTCAGTAAATGTGTTTCTAAAAATTAAAGCTAACTCAAAATGAGTGGATTGTGTCTTTAAAGAGAGAGTTCCCTGTCATTGGACATGTTTGTTAGGGACCTAATTATGGAAATAGTTTTTTAGTCTCAAGGGTCCATACTCCAATGACATACACCTATAAAACTCTTTGTTTCATTTGGCATCAATTCAGTGGATCAGTCATTATAGGAGATAACCTTTCTCATTTGGCTGAAAAACAGTCCCTTTTGTTAATAATAACAACTAATATTTATATGGCATTTTAAACTTTACAAGAACTTTGCAAGACATACCCAAGTTCACATAACAATTAAGTATCAGAAAAGGGATTTTATTTTAAACTATTTAAATTATTTTAGTCTATAACTTTTTCTTTACATCACTTTCATTTCCATCTATAGCCCTTCTCCCTTCCCCCCTCCATCCAGAAGGACAACTCCTCTAAGAAAGAATGAATGAATGAGAGAGAGGGAGACGGAAAAGGAGGGAGGGAGGGAGGGAAGGAGGGAAGGAGGGAGAGAGAGAGAAGGTGGGGGAGGTGGAGCAGTTCACCAAAAGTAGCATGGTGTATGCAGTATTTCATACCCAGAGTTCCACTGAGGTGGGACTTCACTCAGAACTATATGATACAGTGAAATACTGCTACTCCTAGAGAACTGGGTTCAAATTTCAGCCTCTGGTTTTTATTCCTTCTATGACCATGGGCAAGTTATTTTACCATTTAGGTCTTAGTTTCTTGGACTATAAAATGAGAAGTTAGGAGTATATGGTCTCTGAGGGTCCATTGTTCTCTAGGTCTCTGAAAGGACTCCAAGCACAGCTCTCAGCTCTGCCCTGTGCTGTGCTGCTTTGGCTACAAGGAAGCCAAAGTTCCTTTGCTTTCCAGTCCCCTGAGTGTCTGTGGCTCCAACTCTTAGGCTTGTCTCTGCCTGGAATAGGCAACTATTCCTATTCCAACTGGAATAGGAAACTCAAGAATAAAAAACTTAAAACATTTACGTTCATAAGATATCAAGCTGGAAGAGACTTTAGCTCGAAGCCATCCTTCTGCTAAGAATTCTAATTTGGTCTTATAACTGCTGTTGCAAAGTATTATGACTACTGTCGTAGGTTTGACCTTGATCTTCTACTCATGTTGGTTATAAATACATAGTTACCTGTACTAGCTGGCAGGGATGGTTCAGTTAAAAAATATTCACATGCTTTGTTTTTATGTCATGCTCATTCCCAAAGGAGTTAGTTTGCTTTTAAATATAAAGAAACCCTGGTAACTTACAAGTGTTTTTTTCTCCTTATGGTTTTTGTTTGACAGTTGGTACATATATTCCATTTTGTCTTTTTCTATTATCAGCTCCCATACTGGATTTCTTCTAGTATCTTTATTTCTTGGCCTGACCTTTGAAAGTGAACTTGAGGGTGGAGAGACAGTGTGGTATAATGAAAAGAACGCTGGATTTTGAGTCTCATGACCTGTTTTAGTGTTCTGTGTTCATGTTCAGCTACTTGTATGAACTATTAATGAACAAGTCATCACTGTTCTGGGGCTCACCTGAAAAATAAAGAGATCAAACTACATAATATTTAAGATTCCTTTTAGCTTTAAATCCTGTGATCCAGATCCTTGTGATATTCCTGGTCACTCTGGAGAAGAGATCTATGTTTCTTCTCTCTTATTAGTCATGCTCTATGGAAACCCACTGAACCAAATTTTTTCCCCCAAAACTCTGAACAGCATGACAAAAATAAATTTACTGGTAAATAAGAAGATTTTCTAGAAAGAGAAATAATGCTGGGCCACTCTTATTTGAAAGAATATGGAAACAGAAGAGAAAACATCATCCTACATTATCATTGGTAATTTAATATAATAAATAACTCACATTTCTATATTACTTTAAGCTTTATAAATTGCTTTCCTCAGAACAGCTCTGTGTGGTAGGCAGTACAAGTATAATTATTTCTCCTTTATAAATGAGGAAACAAGTTAAAAGAGATTATGACTTATCTGAACTCGTACAACTAGGTTCAGAGTTGGGATTCATCTCTACGTCTTCTGACTCTCAAGTCCAGTGCCTAGTAGTGCTGAATCCCTGTGGAGACCCTAACATCTGTTTCAAAAATTATGGGCTCTGATTCAAAGGAAGTAGACACAGGTAGATGTGGGGAGGTATTCGGATGTTGAGGGAAATCACCCCATTCGACGAGACTTTGCTTCTGTGTAGTGTCACAATGCTTAACAACAAGAATACTCTTGGTGGGGAAGAGACTTCGGAAAGAGAGGGAGGTAGAGGTAGTGGGATATTTGATCAGATGACATAGACAGCTGAATCCATCCATAGTGACTGAGGGTGGCACACATTGACTTACCAGGTGCAGAGATCTAGGCTTCATAGCATAGACTGAATGTGGAGGTAGGAGGAATTGTTGATCAGGATACTTATGGGTACACATGACCATTAACATGGAGATATCAATAGGGTGTTCAAATAAGGTCTCCTAATTTTGGAAGCTTAAGTTATTTAAGCTGGTTGTCTCTGAGGTACAGTTGCTTCCACATGAATGACAAAAATCAAATGTTTGTTAAGTGCCTGACTTATGCAAAACATTGCCTAAAGTTAGGTACTGTGTGAGATACAAGGACTAAGTAGACATGGTAACTATCCTCAAGGAACTTAGTCATTATCATACATAGGAGGGAGGTACTTAATAAATACTTGAATAATACAAAGTAAGAAATGAGTGCATGAGTTAAACATGGTCAGAATGCCCTGAAGTCCTGGGGAGGAGAAATCACTATCACCTAGGAAGATCTCTATAAAAAACTTCATGAAGGTGGTGCATTGGATCATAAAGACACAGGTATAAGCAGAGCTTCATGTGATGATAAATTATGAGGGAGGTTTTTAGTTTAAGGAACTGGAAGCCCTTTGGGAGACAGTTTGTTCAAACTGGGTGTTCTCATACCTCTCTTAACGTAATCCAGATTATCAGAAAAAGATGATGTTCCTTTAAAAATGAGAAGATGGGCTTTAGTAAGAAAACAAGAAGCATCTGAAGGCTAGAGGGTAAAAGAATGTCACACATAGGAGGAAGAAGGGGAAAAGGACATAGAACATTTAAAACTATTAAATTGAAAGAAAGCCCCCAAACAAAACCTCCAAAAACCGAGGCCCTTTCTGAAGAGGAAGTTGATGCTTGTCCTCTAAGGAATGAAGAAGTGCTGCCAAAGGTGCTGTTAGGTGAAAGATCATCCAGAAAGTGGCAGAGGCAGGGAAGGAAAAGGAACAAACATTTATTAAGCACCTGTTATGTGCCAGACATTGTACTAAGCACTTTACAAATGATCTCATTTGATTCTCACAACAATCCTGTGAGGCAAGTGGCCCCAATTTTTCATTGAGGAAACTGAGGCAGAATTTAAGTGCTCACCCAGGATCACCCAGCTAGTAAGGCTGGATTTGAACTTAGGGCTCCCTGACTTTAGACCCAGCACTCTCATCCATTGCTCTGCCTAGCTGCTCCGAGGCAGAGAGGAAGAGAGGAGTGGTGGCGGGGGTTCCTTCTGAAAGGCACTGAGGCAGTAGTTGACCTGATAACAAAAGAGAGATATCTTGTCTCTCAGAGGCAGATATCCTAGGACGAGTCAAAATGATAACACTGCTTAGTGGGGCTACGAGATGGAATATAGAAAGCATTGCTAAAGATGACAAAATCCTGAGCAGCAAAAGGTCATTAAAGTGCACATAACTTTTAGGCTTGTGATACCACACTAGGCATATACCCCCAGAAATGAAAGATGAAGGACAAAAACATTTTATATTGGCTCATTTCATAGGAAAAAAACCTGGAAATGTAAGAGGGTGCTTACCTGTTGCAGAATGGCTAAATTATGGTATATGCAGGTAATGAAATATTAATGTACCATAAAGAATGATAAAGAGAACAGTTTCATAGTAACCTGGGAAGACTTGTATGAACTGATTCAAAGTGAAGTGAGCAGAACCAGGAAAACTATATAAAGACAACAGTGAAAGAAAAAACTTTGAAAGACTAGAACTCTGATATTGTAGTGACAAACCATGATTCCAGAGAATCAAAAATGAAACATAATACTTGTTTCCTTACATAAGCATTTATTAAGTGCCTACTGTATGTCAGGCACTGTAGTAAGTGCTTTACAAATATTATCTCATTTGATCCTCACAACAAACCTGAGAGGTATTAGGTCCTCATTTTTCAGATGTTTAAATAGAGTCATGCAGAAGTTAAATGATTTGTCCAGGTCTTCTTGACTTCAGACCCAGCATTCTATCCACTGTGCCACCTAACTGCCTCACTTAGAGGGGTGATGGACTCAAAATGACAAATGAAATGTATATGTATATTTGGGCATGGCTGTTGAGGGATTTGCTTCACTTGGCTATATGCAGTGATTATGGAGACCTTTTGGGAATTGTGACGGAAGAAAAAGTAAAACAACTCCCTCCACCCCCCAAAAAAGTTTCGGTCAAGAAATTGAAGAGCTTAGAGGGCACAAATTATATCTTCATTAATATTGTTACAGAAGATAAAAATGGATTTGGGAGATGAAAATAAATAGCTAGTTAAGTAGATGGTTTTATATGGATATAATTAATATGTCTTTACCATAGTTTAAAGTATTGTAATGAAGATCTGGATGGAGATGGAGTATACCAAGATAGTGGCAGGAAAGGTCATAGAGGAACTTAGCACTCCTACATAATCTTCAGCAGTCATCTAAAAGGGCATCAGATCCAACAATGACTAAGAAATCCAAAGAGAAATTTAAGTAAGCTTTATAATGTAACCCTGTACAAAAAGAGAGATATGATGCTGTGGGTATTAGAAGTCCTACCAGGGAATCTCACATGAATTCATATGAATAAACTGGAAATCTCAGCAGTACCCAGACCAAACATTCCCTGGGTAGGTGGATGACTACAGTTCTCCTCTGGGGAGAGGAGAATCCTGAGAGGTGACAGAATCCCTCAGTGGCAACCTGCCTCAGGTGGGCTGGAAGACCACTTAAGTGTTTAGGGACAGCCAATTATAACACTCTGACTGGAGACATTGAAATCTTTCAGCTTTTTTAGAGCACACACACCAGAATAAGTGGAATCTGCTTTTAGGAGCTCAACAAATCAAAATAAAGACCAAGCATGGCCTAAATGCCCCATCCAAGAATGCAAAAAGGGGCAGAATACGACCTTGGCACAAATTCCCAATTCAGGAACTGAGGCTGGAGATTAAATAGAAACAGATATCTCAGGGTTAGGAGAGGCCTAAAAGGCAAATCTAGAAGAATAAAGTAACAGCACAATAAGTGAAATCAGCCTCAAGGAAAAAAATGTGACTTAGCCACAAAGACTACAGAAATGCCCGGAAGAAATAAAACAAAAATGAAATAAGAGCTTTGGAGGAATAAATTATAGCGAGAATAAATGAATAGAACAGAAGGTAGAAAACTTACCAAAGGAGTGGACTCCTCCCAAATTAGAATAAACCAAGCAACTCAGTGACTTCATCAGACAACAAGAAATATTAGACTAAAACCAAAAGATTGAAAAAAAATAGAGGAAAATAAAAGTTATCAAAAACTGACCTGGAAAAAAGAAGTCTTGATCCCATAATTTGAAAAAATCACAAACAAAACTTTAGATTTAGTAAAACCAGAGGACAAAGTGAAAATAGAAAGAATCCACCAGTCATTTGCTAAAATGAAAAGTCGCAGGAATGTCATAGCCAGAATTCAGGGTCAAAGAAAAAAAAATACTGAAAGCATCCTGAAAGAAAGCATCCAAAGTACCAAAGAATCACCTCCTCACCTCCAGGATCACACATGACTTTGGCAGCAACTTATAGAGAAAATCTTGGAAATAGTATTCCAAAAGGAAAATGATAAAGGCTTACAACTTACTCTGCAACACTGAATATAACCTTTTTGGGTAAAATTGGACCTTTAATGGAAGGGAAAACGCTATAATTCTTTTTTTTGGGGGGGGCAATTGGGGGTTAAATGACTTGCCCAAAGTCACATGACTAATAAGTGTGTTAAGTGTCTGAGGCTGGATTTGAACTCAGGTCCTCCTGACTACAGGGCCGGTGCTCTACTCACTGTGCTACCTAGTCACCCCAAAACTCTGTCATTCTTGGTGAAAGTACCAGATCTGAATAGAAATTTTGAATTACAAATACAAGAGCAAAAAAAAAAAAACAAACCCTAGAAAGATAAATACATTTGAACAATTGTTAAGGACCAATTGGTGATGAAGTACTTATATTCTATGAAAGAGAAGAAACATATGCCCCTTCAGAATCCTTATGTCTTCAAAGGTCACAGAAGAAAAATTAAAAGAAATAGAAGGACTGGAGGTAACTTGTTCCATTTTGATTCTCTTTAGAGCAAAGAAGGGACAGCTAGGTGGTGCACCATACCTGTTAGAAAGACCTGAATTCAAATTTGACCTCAGACACTTAGTAGCTCTGTGACCTTGGGGAAGTCACTGAATTTTGTTTTGCTCATCTATAAAATGAGCTGGAGAAGTAAATGGAAAACTACTCCAGTATCTTTCCAAGAAAGCCTCAAGTGAGGTCATAAAGAATTGGACACAACTGAAAATGACTTAACAACAACAGAGCAAAGAAAAAGGAAGGAAAAAGGAATAATACACTAGGGCAGAAATAAAGTAGGATGTGGAACTTAATGTTTTTGCAGTTGGATTACTCCAAGAAAATAGTTTACAAACATGGGGGAAGAGGTGGAAGGAATGGGTATCACATGAACCTCTCATCTGAATAGGCCAGAGTGGGGTGAGCACACACATATACACACTCATATGCACACCCACAGAGGTTAGTGTAGTAACAGATTAAATTTAACAAGGAAATAGAGATGGGTATAGAAGGAAGGGTAGCATCAGGGAGGCAATAATTACAAGCAAAATAGAACAAGACAGCTTCATAGGGTGAATCATAAAGAGGGGATTGAAAGGAAAAAGAAAGTACAAATTGGACCAGTGATTTGGGTCAGGGTCAGGGGTAGAGAGGAAGAGTAATGGAGTTGAAGAATGCTTTCGTTACAGAACACTGGTGTTAATCGTATTCCTTGCTGTTTCATCACCTTATGCTTTGTGAATAGAGACGTAAGGGAAAAAGAGACCAAATGAAGACAAAGGCGGATGGCATGAACTCACATTCAACTGAAGAGGGGGGAGCATGATGGATTAGAAAAGTGCTTTTCAGATCTTAAAGTGTTATACAAACACTTGTCTCACACAAGGCAACAGTAAAAATAGATACAGTGAGAAGAGATGAACAGGGAAACGACATTATGCTTAAGGACACAGTAGACAATACAACAACAACATGTATAGCATAGCATCTATGTCCTTAAAAAGTTAATTGAAATACAGGGAGAATAGATGAAGATCTCAAGCAGCTTTGGGGTTTGGGAATCAAGAAAGGCTTCATGCAGGAGATCTGACATAAGATGCATCTTAGAAGAAAAAGTGGGGGGCCCTATAATATGGAGGCAAGGCTCATTCCAGGTGTGAGGGATAGCCAGTGCAAAGGTCTAGAAATGGGAGATGGGATGTCATTTTGTGAGGAGCAGAGAATATATTTTGGTTGGATCCCAGAATGTATTTCCAATGAGGCCACAAAATAGGTAGAATTTAGTTATGTAGGTTTTAAAAACTAAAGAGAGGAGTTTGTATTTTATCCCAGAGGAAATAGGAAGCTTTTGGACTTGCTTGAATAAAGAAGTCATGGTTGGCTCTGTACTTAAGGAAAATTACTTTGGTAGCAGTGTTTAGAATGGACTGGAGTGGGGAGAGATGTGAGATGAGACCAATTATTGCAGCATTGCAGAAAATCTAGGAAAGAGATGATGAGGGCCTGAACTAAGGTGGTAGCTGTGTAAATGGAGAGAATGGCTTAGATGTGAGAGATATGAAGGTAGAAAAAGCAAGATTTGGTAATATGTGGGATGAGGGAATGTGAAAGTTCAGGATAATATAACACAGTGAAACAGAGACCCTGGAAGGGAATGGTCATGTCTTTAGCAGAAATAGGGAATTTTTGAAGAGGGAAGCTTTTTTGGGGAGAGATGAGTTTAATTTAGACATTCCCTTGAAGAATTCTCTGGAAATCCAGTTTGAAACATCCAAAAGGCAATTGTTGATTTGGGGTTGAAGCACAGGGGGAAGATAGGCTGTATATATACATCTTTGATTCCTCTGCATGAAGATAGTTAAACCTTTGGGAGCTGATAAGATTATGGAGAGAGAATACAGAGGGAGAAGAGAATAGGAAGGACAGAACCTTAGAGATTCAGCTAAAATTAATTGGAATTAGCCTCAGGAAAATGGCAGGACACAAAATAAACTCACACAAATTTATCAGGCTTTTGGCATATTACTGGTGTAAAACTAGCCAGAAGGGCTAGAGAAATTCCATTCAAAATAATTGTAGTCTGGGGGTGGCTAGGTGGTGGAGGGAATAGGGCACTAGTCCTAGAGTCAGGAGGACCTGAGTTCAAATCTGGCCTCAGATGCTTAACACAAAAACTAGCCGTGTGACCTTGGGCAAGTCACTTAACCCCAATTGCCTTACCCTCCCCCCTCCAAAACAAACAAACAAAAAAACCTCCAATAAAATAAAAAAATAATTATAGATTGCATAAAATATCTGGGAGACCAAATACTAACACATACATAGGAATTACATGAATACAATTACAAAATATTTTTATAGTAACACAGACTTAAATAATTGAGGGATTAATTGCTCATGGTTTGATATGAATTCAGTAAAATGACAATGCTATCCAAATTAATATGCTTATTAATTTCCATATCAGACCACCAAAGGGCTTTTCTATAGGAGTAGAAAAGTAATTAAGTTAATCTAGATGAATAAAAGATCAAGAATCTCAATAATGAAAGAAAGTGAGAAGGAAGGGGTCCCAGCTCAGGCCTAGATCTGGTCCTTCCAGACCTCAGAAACTATACTATGAAAGTCATCATCAAAACTGTTAGATTCTGGTTAAAAAAACAGAAAAATTAATCAGTGGGACAGATTAGGAACATAAGATCCAGAAGCAAACAAATATATTGGCATAAATGTTCCATAAATCCAGTGACCACAACTACTAGGGTAAAGATTATTGGGGCAAATTACTGGGGTAATTGAATGAAACCTGTTGGGAATACTGGAAGGTAGTCTAGCAGAAATTGTTCAAACCAACACCTCACACCATTTTCCAAAATAGGCTCCAAATGGATATAGGTCACATCATAAAGGAATTAGAAGAACAGGGAAGGAGATAGATAACCATTTCCTTCCTTCCTTCCTTCCTTCCTTCCTTCCTTCCTTCCTTCCTTCCTTCCTTCCTTCCTTCCTTCCAGGTAGGACAATTGGGGTTAACTGACTTGCCCAAGGTCACACAGCTAGGTTTAAGTGTCTGAGGCCAGATTTGAACTCAAGTCCTCCTGACTTCAGGGCTGGCGCACTATTCACTGAGCAACCTAGCCATCCCTTAGATAACCTTTACCCTAGTGTAAGAGTTATTGAAAATCATGGAAGATAAAATGAAAAATTTTGATTGCATAAAATTGAAATGTGTTGGCACCAGTGAAATCAATGCAGTTAGAATTAAGAAGGGAAACAGTTAGCTGGGGGGAAATCTCTGTAATAAATTTCTCCTATAGAGTTCTGCTATCCATGACAGGGAACTGATTTAAAGGAGTCAAAAGATTCAGGTCTCTGAAAGATAAGTGGTTCACACATGTAGACAAGTAGTTCTAAGAGAATTTCTTGGGAGGTTTAGTGACTTGCCCAGTGTGGGGCTTGAACGCCTGTCATCCTGACGTCAAGGCAGGCTCTCTCTCTACTGTGCCATGATATATAAATGCCTGAAGGCAGGCACTTCTCTAAAAAATTATAAAATTCTTGTGTAAATGCTGATCTGCATTGATAGAGGGCATTTCCTTATTGAGAGTTCCATATACAGAAAGTTTGTTAAGGTATAATAGGTTTGTAATGATCTGTATTTGTATAAGGCATACTCAGATGAAATTGAAGATCCTTGATATATTGAAATAATATTTAAAAAGCCTACAACTAAGTAAGAGTTAAGAACCTTCTCCTACTAAATGAATTTTTGAGAGACCTCTTTGAGGTTAACTCTGGCTTTGAAAGAATTCCTAAGGACACCTTTACTTTCTTTCACTTATTATGCTTCTAAGCACTCAGGCCTCTTGAGAGTCCTTAGGCTTTGGGGATCTACCTTTTACTTTCTTGCCTTAAGCTGTGAAAACTCCCTATAGGATTCTCTCCTGCTGCCTGTATTCATAAGGTGTAGTTGATGGCTATAATTTGTGCATAAGCTATCTCTTAAAAGGGGAAAAGAGCTGCCATGTTAATTTTTCAGGAAAAACTTTAAGCCACATTTCTGCTTTTTCTTGATCTTTTTTGTTCCAGGTCCAAAACATAAAAGATCATAATCTGTTTCATAGCTTAGTTTCAGGTATCCTCAGATATGCCCAGTATGTGGTATATTGCTACCTTTTTTGGATTCACCTTCTCATTTAGGAAATATTACCTTAGCAACCACTCAAATAACATCTCCCTGGTCTCTTATCAATTCACACTGATTCACTTCTTTGTTTTTCTTCTTTGTTAACTTTATTAAGCTGTTCATTAAGGTGTTATTTCTTAAAGGGACCAAACCTTATCCCCCCAAAAACATTTTAACACATTTGAGAATAATATAATATTCTTTGAATTAATTATATAGTGGTTTCCTCATATACATCATGAAAAGTAACTGGATTCAAGGTCAAGTTGCAAGTGGAGTTATATTCAGTTCTAGGGTTATATGTAGGCATTTATTCAGGCTGGAGAAATCATGAAGAGGATGACCATGATGGAGAGATTTGAAACTATGTCCTGGAAAATGAACAAGTCTATTAATCTCTGTATGCCTTGATTTTCTCATCTTTAAAATTAAGGTGTTGGACTTGAACTTTGAGGTCCCTTTGAGCTCTAAATCTGTGATCCTCTAAGGAATTATTTAAGCAACTGAACTTGTTTAATCTGATAAAGAGAACATTTATGTGTGTTACAGTAATAACTGTTCTCAGGTATTTGAAGGGCTGTATGGAAGAAGGATTAGACATATTTTTGCTTGGCTCCTGAGGGCAAAACTAGTAGCAGTGGGTAGGGGTTGCCAAAGGTAGATTTTAGATTTTTGTCTTAATATATTAAAAAAAGTCTAACTAGTAAAACTATCCAATAGTGAAATGGGCTGCCTTGGGGAGTGCCTTGTCACCAGAGCTATTCACCTGGAGGCCAAGTGACTATTTGTCATGGGTATTTGATGGGGCGAGTCCTCCTTTTTGCTTGTGGCTTGAACAGATGACCTCAAAAGTCCCTTTCAGACCTGAGACTCTGGGTTTCTTTGGAATCTGATTGATTTAAATGAGCATTTACAGAGAACACTCCATTAACAAGACTCCTTGCTAGGTTGCAGTAGTTACAGGAGGCATTTTCTTGTTGAGTTCCCATCCCAGAGCCCTGCCTTTCATCTCATTGTTCTTTATTTGTCCTTTAATAACTGCTTTGCTACAACCTGGAGAAACTTTGTCACTTTTAGTTACAGTTAATTGTGGCAATATCTTAAATTCATAAGGGATTTTGCTGTATCCAAATGCTTTTCATCCATTATTTCACTCGATCTTGGCAGTATACACAGCATGTAGTATAGTATTATTGTTCTTACTTTACAGGTGAGAAAACAAGCTCAGAGATTTTTAAGTGGCATACCTGAGTAACATATCAAACTAGTGGTAGAACTGGCCTCCTTACTAGTTTACTGTTTTTTTTCCCCCTGTACATCTCAAAGGAACATAGACTCTAGAGGTGGAAGGGACATTGAAAGTCATCTTAATTCAACTCTTTCATTTTTAAGATGTATAAACTGACATTTAGTGACTTGCTCAAGGTCACACAGGTAGAAGTTAGCAGAACTGGGCTTGGAAATCAGGTCTTCAGACTCCATTTCCAGAGATTTTTCCTCTATGCCATGTTGACTGCCTCTCTGTAGTTGAAGCAGATGTTTTTCTTTTAATATGTACCAGATCCCTCTTAGCACAAGCTATGTGAATTACCATATATAAGGGAAGATGAAGAAGTGTGTAGCAGTGTCACAGTGAATTGTAGCTTTAGATCTCTTCCATGTAGTATAGAGCTAGTCCAAGGAAAAGACCTCTCTAGACTTAGTGTCTGATTAGCTACCTTGCATTCAGGGAAGTATTGATATGGAAAGTACACAAGACTCATACTAAAATGTCCTTTAGCAGTGGGAACTGGGATAGTTTTCTGAGTTAACCAGTTTCTTTTATTATCTACTTTGCATCTAGGCCTGCTAGGCAATGTAACTAGTCAGTCACCATAATTACTTTGGAGAAGAATTTTCTGGTGATTGAGCTTTGAGGTGTGGCCTGTGTCATTGAGCATTTGCATTACATGTGTATTATAGTAATACAGTAATAACTAAAGAAAAGACCTATTTATTTCAGACCCCTACTCTGCCGGAATCTTCTTGATGATTAAGTGTTTAATTAATATTTGATATTTGTTGACTGACTGGTTTTGATGCTAATGGGAAAAATAAGTCTTCTGAAAACTTCCCATGGTAGGGGGCATGTTTTTCCTTAGACTTTTCCGTTTTTTTTTAATCACTGTGCTTTTATTTTTTTAAAAGAAATTGTTATCATATATCTTTTCCTGAAAACATTCTATTTTTTTGTCCTCTTGACTTAGAACAGCGGATACCATTTATTGTTGTGGTTTTGATTGAATGATTTGATTTTCTTGGTGTGGGTATTCCCTCTACCCATGCAGATCACAAACCCTCTTTTCCTTATCAGATGATCTTTGAGAGTCGCCATGACTGAAAATTCATTATTCTGAGGCTAGTTTTGTTATGAACTTCTCTCAGATTACTGAGGCTAGTCCCCATGTGATAGATTCACAGTGATCACTGGATTTAACATCTTTCCAACTTGGGAGGACCTACTATAATCTGTATTCTTCTTATATACAGCCTTTGGGAAATTAGCATCATCCTCACACCAAAATGAGGTGAGGGAGAAAGAGGGTAATCAGCAGAAGAGTGCCTGTTTTTTTCTGAAGTTTACACTGCAGTTCCCTCACTGTAGTCTTGTGAAATTGGGGTTAAGACAGCTTGCCCAGATGCTTCCTTGTACTGCATGCAGTCTGTGCTAGAGCTGGAACTCAAACCTCGCTTCAAAAGACACACTCTTTTTTCAAGGACCTGCTTTGTGCAAGGCTCCCCTTTTCTTACTTCTCCTTTCTTTCTCTTTTAGGTGGTTGGTTCTGGAATGAGGATGAGGAGGATGAAGATGAGGATGAAGAAGAAGGTCCTCTGGAGACCCCTGAGGAATCAGAGCCACCAGGAGTATGGTCAGCAGCCTATGGTGTGGGAGATGTTCCTGGAACCTGGGGACCTGATGATTCCATCCAGGTCCAGCCAACAGATTTGTGGGGAGGAGATCCCTCAAACATGGGGATGGTCACTGAAGGACAAGAGATCAAGCCCATTCTTCATAGTGGGGAGGCAGGTGCCCCACTCTTGCCCCCCTGGGCTTTCTCAGCAGTGGTGGAAGCAGCTGGGGGCAGGCCAGAGACAACGTGTGATGTGTGTGGGAAGGTGTTCCCTCATCGGTCAGGGCTGGCTAAGCACCGTCGCTACCATGCAGCTG
Source organism: Gymnobelideus leadbeateri (assembly GCA_011680675.1). Classification (NCBI taxonomy): domain Eukaryota; kingdom Metazoa; phylum Chordata; class Mammalia; order Diprotodontia; family Petauridae; genus Gymnobelideus; species Gymnobelideus leadbeateri. The sequence goes on along the minus strand of WOXC01009356.1, from coordinate 439,264 downwards.
TGAAACCTTTTGGTTGTGAGGAGTGTGGAAAGGGTTTTGTTTATCGTTCTCACCTGGCTATTCACCAGCGCACACACACAGGAGAGAAGCCCTTTCCCTGCCCTGACTGTGGCAAACGCTTTGTCTATAAGTCCCACTTGGTAACCCACCGACGTATCCACACAGGTGAGCGGCCCTACCGCTGCTCCTTCTGTGGGGCCGGCTTTGGCCGCCGATCCTATCTGGTGACGCACCAGCGCACCCACACAGGCGAGCGGCCGTATCCTTGTCCCCAGTGTGGCCGAAGTTTCAGTCAGAGCTCGGCCCTTGCCCGCCACCAGGCTGTCCACACTGCGGAGAAGCCTCACTGCTGCCCTGATTGTGGACGGGCCTTTAGACTTCGAGCAGACTTCCAGCGTCATCGAAGGGGTGGGAAGTGCTCTGATCTTAGAGAAGAAGCAAGAGAAGAGAGTGAGGGGCCCGACTTGGGTGGGGAGGGTCTGGACCCTGTAAATGAAGGCCCTGTTATAGAGAGGAGCTACCCTGAATTGGGGAACGGCTTTGGGGAAGGGGAAGGTCCTTCTCACCCTCTTGACTTCCACTTCCCACTGCCACCCAAATCTTGGCTTCATGGAGAGAACCTCCCAATGTTAGCCCTTCAGGATTTTGGAGAAAGGGTGGCCCATGAGCTGGTTGATGCCCCCCCTATCCCCGGTCATCTAGGGAGTCAGATCTCTCTAATTGATGGGACAGCAATGCCTTGTGATCCCTGTGCCAGTGGACTACTATCTTTTGGCCCTTCAGTTGGGAGCCTCCTTTCTGACCCCCAGCCTTCTTCTATGTTGGAAGAAGAGACCCCATGGATATGCTCTGACTGTGGAAAGACCTTTGGGCGTCGGGCAGCCCTGGCTAAGCACCAGCGGTACCATGCTGGGGACCGGCCACACCGCTGTGCAGACTGTGGGAAGAGCTTTGTGTATGGGTCCCACTTAGCACGGCACCGGCGCACGCACACAGGTGAACGCCCTTTCCCTTGTCCAGAGTGTGGGGCCCGCTTTGCCCGAGGCTCCCACTTGGCTGCCCATGTTCGTGGCCACACTGGGGAGAAACCTTTTGTGTGTGGGGTTTGTGGGGCTGGATTTAGTCGCAGGGCCCACCTGACAGCCCATGGGCGGGCACACACGGGAGAACGGCCCTATGCCTGCGGGGAGTGTGGGCGGCGTTTTGGGCAGAGCGCAGCCCTGACTCGGCACCAGTGGGCACATGCGGAGGAGAAGCCACACCGGTGTCCTGACTGTGGCAAGGGCTTCGGCCATAGTTCAGACTTTAAGAGGCATCGAAGAACCCATACGGGGGAAAAGCCTTTTCGTTGTGCAGACTGTGGGCGGGGTTTTGCCCAGCGCTCTAATCTGGCCAAGCACCGGCGGGGCCACACGGGTGAGCGGCCCTTCCCCTGTCCTGAGTGTGGGAAGAGGTTCTCACAGCGCTCTGTGCTGGTCACCCATCAGCGAACGCATACAGGGGAACGGCCCTATGCATGTGCAGCTTGTGGCCGTCGATTCTCCCAGAGCTCTCATCTCCTCACCCACATGAAGACTCATCGTGGGACAACGACAACTGGGCCAGCAGCCAAAGCAGAAGGGTCAGGGCAGAACCAAGCGAGTAGGCCTTCTGGGGAGAAAGAGGACAGTAGTAACACTGTGGTGGAATTTGGGGGGAACTCTAGTTTTGCATCTGAGGAACCCACCATGTTCCCTGGCCCCTCCTGCTCTTATGAGGAGACCCTCATGTGAGGTGGGTGAGGAGGGAGCTGGGAGGAGGCATGTCTCAAGAGACCATTTGTCTCTTCCCTTTGTGACTCCCCATGCACAGGGAGCTGGGTACAGGAAATAACTCCTGTGTGTTACCTGACTTCATGCTCCCTCCTTCTCTCTCTTGGCAGTGACCTAGGCAGGAGGGAGTTGGGCTTAGTTACTTTCTCTGAAGCCCCAGCCACTTCCCCAGCTCCTCACATTTGTGATTCTCTTCTGCTCCAGTTCTCTTGTGGCAAGCTACATTTCTGAATGGGGCTGGTATGAAGAGGTGGCCTTGGGGCAGGGTGGGGTGAAAGCTGGGGTTTGGGAAAGATTGAAGGAGAGAAAAGGTGCAGAAGAGTGAAGGTTGGCATCACAGCAGCCTGGAAAATGATGTCATTTGGGGCTTATATAGTAGAGTAAACCAATAGTCATGAATGGTGGTGTTATTTATTTTACTCTGATGCAGAATTGGATGGAAAAAAACCTTATATGGTTTACTTCTCTGTAAGCCTGGGTTTGAGCAAGAGAAGGAGGCTCTTGCTTGGTAGCATGGGACTAGATAAGGGGAGCAGGGGTGTCTGTGAATCAAAGCTTAAGTCTGGGTTGCAGGTGCAGTGGGGAGAGCTGAATGACTTTTAACTTTCAGGTATAGAATTCCCCCCTCTTCTCAGCTAACTTTGTAAAAAGTGTTTGGTTAATGGGTGACTTCAGGTCAATTCAGTTCATTTTAATATTGACTAGGAAGTGATATAAAAACCTGGTAATTCCTGTTGATGCCAAGTGGCATCAGTCTGGCAACTTCAGTCCCTATTCTAGGGGTAAAACTAGATAATTTCTAAGGTCCCTTCCATCTCTAACATTGTCTTCTATGTTCTAAAGTCCTTTCCAGTTATGATATTCTGTGTTTTAAAGTCCTGTCCACTTCTGACATTCTGTATTTGATGTTTTAAGGTTCCTTCCAAATTCAGTGTTCTGTGTTTTAAGGCCTTTTTCCACTGATAACATCTTCTATCTTAAGGTCTCTTCCAGCTCTGACATTCTATGTCCTAAGGTACCTCCTAGCTCTTTCATTCTTATGTTCTCTATTTTTGTGGATCAGTGGGTAAGAGAGCTTAGAGGAATTCCAAAGAGATTGGATCTATGTTCCTAGCCCAAGGGAATTGAAACAAAACTGAGAAAACTTTTAATGTTACTTCTTTGTGATCATGCCTTGATGTTGAATCGTAGTACCAACTGAAAGAATAGTAGTCAAGAATGTTGATGTTACTATTTTCTCTGCTGGAAATCCTAAGTATTCTGGAGGGAGGATGGACTAGCTTTATATGTTTGTGGACTGGGAAAGGCTGGGTCATAGAGACCAGGTTTCCCCAGCAGGGGAGAGGAAGAACGTTTGAGGCCTTATGCTTCAGATTGAATGCACTCTCCTAGGCATCACCATCCATTGCCACACTTCTCAACTGCCTGACATAAGGCTTAAGTTGACAGGCAAGTTGGCATTGTCATCAGTGGTCGGTAGTGTGTTTGACAATAGTAGTCAGGTGGATTATAGTTTTAGTCATCTCCCCAGAATTCTTGGCTGTCTCTACCTCTGGTCTAGAGCTAGAGGTAAAGAAGTATGTTGCACAAAGAGGCCTGTGGAAAATCACACATTTATGTGAACCACAGGGCTGCTTCTAGTGAGTTCTTTGAGTGGTGTAGATCACTTCTCTGCAGTTCCCTCTATTGTGAGTTAAAGTGAAATACATTACTCTTCATTGTTTCCATGTAAACTCACCTGGAGGTGAGAGTCACTGGGAAAAGCTCTTTTGCTTCCCAAATCTTCCCTAATGCTAGAGAGTCTCTGCACTAGCATCTTCACAAAAACTGGTTAGAATGTCTCATGAAGCCGATATGGTTCACTTAGCACCTTTCTTCTGAACTTAACACTTCATAGATTTAAGTATAATTAAGCACTGCTGTGAGTGACTGACTGAAGGAGGTCATGGAATCTCTTTCCTAGAGATCTTTAGAAATAGGATAGATATACTTGCCTATAGGCAGGGGAATGGGCCAGATGACCTCTGGAGGTCCTTTCCAGTTCTTTTTCTATAGTTAATTCATTAGTAGAGGTGAGTCATATTTCTGTTTACAATCAGTACTCCCATAGAAAAGTAGCATTCCTGTTTCATGGAGCAGGGAATGGAGACACTAAGAAGTTAAGTAATTTGCACAAGAATGATGGTGAATTAATGACCAAGTTAGGATTCAGAACAACCAATATTTATCACATGCCTATTATGTGCAAAGTCCTCTATAGTCTAAACTGCACAATTAGTTTAAAAAGCAGCGAAGGGCATCTTGGGAAATAACCAGCAAGCCATTTTGTTTCTTTGCCAGTCTGAACGGTACCAAAAAAATTGCCATTTTGAATCCAGCTTCATTCATTGCAACTACAATTCACTTGCTATAATGTAGGCATGGCATTGAGGGCCAGGAGGGAGAGAGGCAGGGCTGCTGAGGGTCTTTGGGGGAATTGGGGTTGGGAAGCACAAGTAGTTGGTGGGGTTGGGAGGTAGGCCTTAGAAAGGGGGGAGGGGGGTTTGGGAAAGTAGAAGGGAACGGTTAAAAAGCGATATGGGGATGGGGGTGAATAGGAGGGGAGGGGACAACGGGGGTTTGTGGTGATGCAGAGGGGATTAGCAATGTTTGGGGGAAATCACGTATATTGATCAGTTACGCAGCATTATCGTGGCTCTTGGCTCTTGGCTCAGTCATACCTGGACAAGAAAGATTATGGTGCCTGAGCTATGGGCAGTGTCCTACATAGCAATTTCTGCCCTTTCTGAAGGAGCAGAAGCCCTAGAAATGTCAGGGAGGGAAGTGGGTTTGTGTGCTGTGTTCCTGGAGAGGTGAAAAGGAGCTGCGGAAACGACAGAAGTTTTCTGTAGCAGTGCCGGGATCCAGATGCCATCCCTTTCCAAATCTGGCATGTCTCTTCATGTGCATGTCTTGTGTTCCCCTTGGCCCCCTTCCTGCCTCCCCTCCCTCCCCCGCAAATGCATCCATCCCATACTCACCCTTGTCAGCTGGAGAACCTAGCTTTAATAAAGAATGGAGAAATTGAGCTTGACTTGACTCCCTTGCTGTCTACAACTCCTTGGGTCCCTCATCTAAGGAATTTCCCATGACAAATGAGAGGCCTTTTTTCTTTCTAAGTTTGCCAGGTGCAGTGGCAATATTTTACATTTTGAGGGGGGGATTCTTACTGAATACTGCATTAACATATTCTACTGAATACTTAAAGGAGTCATTTGGTAAGAAGCGTGAAATCTGCCAGGGCTACTGCAGAGCTGCTTTTCCACTTGGTAGCTCATTAGTTTTCACCCAGATTTATGTATTAGGCTTATTAGTACTGGGATACAGGACTTGGACTAGAGTGGAGGGTGGGGTGTTAGCTTTTGGCACATGAGACCACAAAATAAGGACTCCTAAGGTGAGACCCTTGACTAACTAATTTTTAAAAATTTCCTCTTACTTCATACCCTCTTGTGGCTTTTCACTGAGATGGCATGATTTGTTCCCTACCAAGACAATAATATTGAACAAAAGTTGTATCTCACCAATTTTTTGGCTATCCCTAGTAAGTACGATATGGAGGTGATACTGCTTTGTTCACTGTGGTGAAGCCTTGAGCAGAATTCACCAAGGGGGGACCATTATTTCTCTCTCTTTCAGAGCCTCTAAAGGTTTAATAAGAACAGACAAAAGCTACTAGTAGTTCAGACCCATTTGTTCCTGAAAGGGCTTCCAGTGATTTCTTTTGGTCACTGTTTTTCCCCACTAGGACCAAAGATTTTTAAAAAGTACCCTCGATTTTATTGAAGGTGAGAAGGCTCAAAATAATGAACTGAATGTTAGTGTCAAATGTAACCTTTAGGCATTATAAAATGAGGCAGCTCTGCCCTAAAGATAAGGCAGTTTGATGGCTTTTGATTCTAGAAGTATACTTCCAGGTATAGACACTAAACGAGTTAATAATTAAGAGTTCCGAAAGTGGATTTCTAAAACCGAAATCACTGCTTCACACAGTACAGAACTTCCATAGGAAAAATAAACTTTTATTTCAGAAATATGCTCTGAAGGTTGAACATAAAAAGCAAACTGCTTCCCAGTGAAGAAAGAACTTCTGGAGAACTATTCAGTATTTCCAGGTAATAATTTGCTTTGGTTTGACAGTCTAAGTAAACAGTAGGATGGGACAGGAACAGGCTTACTAATCGCTGCACTAAACATTTGAGCTTTCCTCTTGTATCTCCCTGTCTTTGTCTCAGTCTTACTTTCCTTTTCTCTCCTTCCAGTCTTCACACTTGCATCCCTCTTCCTTCTCTGCATTCTCTTTCTATCTTCTCTATCTCACGTTATCCTTCTTGTTTTACTATATTCTCTACTTTCCCTCTTTTTCTGTCTCTTAATTATAGTAACTGACATTTTGATAACACTTTGTTGTACAAAGTACTTTCCTCATCACAGGTGGGTAGTGTATTTAAAGTCCCATTTTATAGATGAGGAGTGACTTGCCCAAAGTTACACAGCTAGTAAGTGTGGCTTATTTCCAGGATTCTAACTTGGATTTTTTTTTTGGTTGTTCTTGGTTATATATGTTGAATAAAAGATGTTTCCAATTCCTGATTTTAAAACGGAGAGTTGAAAATTATGTATTTTTCTCTTGGGGTTACAAAACTTAAAATTAGTTGCTTTTTATTTGTAGATTTCAATTGATTTCTGTGGTTCAAAGACTGTTGGTAGAAAAAAAAATATTCCCATCTCTGGTTTCGCTTTCAGTTTTATTGTTTTAAAATCTCTTTAAAAAATGTTCCCATGCACATGAAACTCACTCCATCTGTGCCACCTTTCACTGACAGAAAACACCCCGATTTAGCATGGAGACCATATGGGAGACTACATTCCTTGCCATGAATGATTCTGGTACTCGTTGATTTTTGGTGAGGAGTAGATGTCAAGAGGCATCAGCGGTAAGTGGGAGGCACCTGTTAGGGCTCCCAGCTGCTTTTGCTCAGGGGCTCAGTGATCGTATTGTTCTCAGCAGGCACCGCCCTTGTTCTGAGTCTTACTCATCTCCCCTGACTCCTTGAGTGGAATTCTCTCCAGTGCCCTCAAACATCTCTTTCCTCTGCTATCGATATCTTCGTGCTTACCTTTGTTTCTCAATCCCCTTCTCTTGGCTTGGTCCCAGACTCCTTTCCTGACTCTTTCCAGCCACCCAGCTTGCGGTCCTTTCTGTTTGTTTGCCTGTTGGAACTTTCTCCAGCTCTGACTGTATTTGTTGGGAGACTTCTTGAGTCCCCTAGGGAACTGCACAAGCTGTATAGTCCAGCCTACTGTGGAATCCCAGAGATTATATACATCTGCAAAGTTTTCTAGCTTGTGGTACAGGAATTTTTCTTATTTGCAGCCCACAAGAAGAGGGATGAGAGATGGGATGGTGTAATATGTGCTAGGGAGGACCACTGACTTCAAGTTGGTATAAACTGTAAGTGCACATACCTGTGAGTTCCTGCCCAATGTAAAATCTCATTTTCACATAACTATACTGAAACCAATGTACAGGTAGGTATTCTTTTATTTACATGCATTCCAGCACAATTCAATTCTAATAAATATTATTTCCATGTCTATTATGTGTAAGGCATTATGTTCTAGGTTCTAGATACCACCAAGGCCTTGCCCTTAGGGAACTTGTTATCTTCAGGGGATGGAGACAGAACATCAACCCAGATGACTATAACTCGAGGGAGAACATGCTAAATGAAAAGGAGAGGTCCAGATAGATAGAGGGAGCTGAGGAAGGAAAGCCACTTCCACTGGAAGGCCCAGGGAACATCTCGTGGGGGTCATCAGATGGACTTCTCACCACATGGACTTCTGTGATAGAATAAGGAATGTTTCCTTTCTCAGTCTCTTCAGACAATGGCCTTTCTCCCCTGGAAGAGTTTAAAAGTTTTGGCCAGGAAGTCTGCCCCATTCACCCTACCCACCCACATAAAAGTGTTTTTTTCTCAGTATTCTATTTCTGGCTTTACACGGGCTCCTCATCTTGGAATGCAATGTTTCCTTTCCACTTCTTCCAGTCCTTCCTTTCCTTCAAAGTGCAGCAGTAACAGCACCTTACATGATGCCTTTCCTCATTCTATCTCCCCTCTCCTGCCCCTGGCTAATTTTTTCCTTGTAAAGTTCTACATGATTTACTCTGTATATACTTAGATGTGTATATCTTGTCTCCTTGTACAAAATGTTGGTTCCCCGAGGGTAGGGACTTACACTGATGCCTTTTTATCCCTAGGACCTATCAGTGCCTGACACATAGTAGGCACTTAATAAATGCTTGTTGATTGATTCTGTGTGCCAGGCACCCCTTTCATAGCTGGAAGGAACCTTAGAGGTTATCTATTCCAACCTCTTCAATTTATACATGAAATAGAATCAGTGGTCAAGTAGCTTGTCTAAGGTAAATGAAAGCCACAATTTGAATTCAGTGTTCTTTCCATTATACCACTATCCATCTGTCTATGATTTGTATATCACCTACTTTTAAAAGTGACTTGAGGCAACTCATGACTTGGCCACACAGAGAACTAACCAACGAACTTAGATTTTTTTTTTTTTTACTTTTTGGAGGGCAATTGGGGTTAAGTAACTTGCCCAAGGTCACACGGCTAGGTTTTTGTTTGTGTGTGCGTTAAGTGTCTGAGGCCAGATCCGAACTCAGGTCCTTCTGACTCCAGGGCTGGCGCTCAACTCACTGAGCCACCTAGCCGCCCCCGAACTTAGATTTTTAAGAAGACGTATACAGACAGTAGAAGCAAAAGGCAGGTAACAGGTTGAAAAGTATTTTATTGTCTTTTAAAAATAGTGTCAGGGTGCTCAAGCTCAGCATGACAAGGTTGTTGGGGGGAATGCTAGGGACAACAAAAAGGTTTTTCCTCCTTTTGTCTTAAAGCTATATTGGGGGAAAGAAGGTAAAATCTGAGGAGGCCCCTAATGGGCAGGGTGGATGGAGTGATGTTAACTGTCCTTTTGCCCTTTTTTAATCTGCCAAGGAGAATGATCTTTGAACTGGAAACGAGAGAAAAATATCACTAAAAGGTAGTTGACCTCCAAGATAAGTAAGGAAGTAAGTAGAGAGCACCTGGCTTCCTTTGATGGGTTCAGATCACTTGGACTCCTCTTAAGGAGGACTGATAATAAGACTGTTCAATCACTGAGAGTGAATTGAAGGGGTGCTGCAGATCTGAAGAAGGGCAGATACCTGGATTCCTCTGCCCTTCTCCCCTGGGGAGAAAATGGACTAGGAAGACTGGCGGGTAGTGACTTCGATTTGGATTCTTGGAAAAATTCTAGAATGCGTTTAACGTGGTTAGCAATCTAATCAATTCATGTAAGTACTGATATTTCTGTAGGTAGTTTTCCTATGTACTGAGGCACTGCTCCCTATGTAGGCACCGGACAGGGAAATACAGGTAGGTTATTACCAATGTGCAGACATTTCCCAGGAACCCAGATGATGCCTGCTTCCTGGTGCCATGCCTTGGACCAGGCTTCTAAATGGGGTTGGTCCAGGATTTAAAATGCAAAATAATTTTTCATACATTTCACAAATTTATCACAATTGGCTTATACCCTCATTTCCCATTAAGGTTCATATTACCTTCCCAATTTTAAGTGTACTAAATAAAAGTACATTTGCATTAGAAGAGTGGAATATGTTTATAGTATAGATCAGGATTACAAAGGAAATTAGAATGGAAAAAGATCAAGTATTAAACTCTTGGCAGCTGCTTATTCTGGTGAAGACCTGATAAAATCCACTCTCTCTGCTCCCAGACTTGAGATGAGTTATTCTCAGTGTATCCTAATCAAAATTTAGGGTAGCTCCTCCATGAGCTCCACTTTCACCTAGGGAAAGGGGAGGCATAGCCTAAACAATATCCACTGTGAGCAGTAATTATGTAGTGCCTCTCAGAGGATTCAAGGGCAGAAACGGTCTCAGTTTCTCCTTCCTCACCTTGTGCTGCTCCCGTTCCCTTCAAATTTCCAGGCAGTTTTCTAATGTTCGGCCACCATCTTTTCCCTTGCTGGGCTCCAGAAAGGCTTAGTGGCATCCCTGCTGTCCACACAGTCCTGATCTCCAATGCCTGAGGCCCAGGAGAGAGAAGGTGTGTGTGTGTGTGTGTGTGTGTGTGTGTGTGTGTGTGTGTGTGTGTGTGTGTGTGGTGTGTGTGTGCACGTGCATGCTTGTGTGAGTGCCTTTTCAGTGGGAGTTGTACCAAAAGTCCCTCAAGCTCTTAGTGTTTTAATGACCTGTTTAGCTCAACCATTTATGACCTTTTGTGACAGTCTCAATACACCCACAATTTGGGTGTAATTCACTTAGACCCCCCCCCACCCCATGCATTTTTCTGTCCCCTTGCTGATGCTGTTTGAGCAGAACTACAGACATTCAAAGGAAAAAGAGCCTTTTTAAACATGTGCTTTATTATTAAAGGAATGGTTAATAAATATCCAGAGAAGGAAGTGGTGAGCACAAATAATCAGCATTGTGTCATCTTGACACAATCTTGACACATTGGAATGTGTCTAGTGAAATTTAATGGGGATAAATGCAAATTCTTATACTTGGGTTCAAAAAGTCAGTTTCATGAATATAAGATAAGGACTGTGACTAGGCACCTGAAAAATTAAAAAAAAATATCTGGAACTTTTAGTAGACTACAAGTGCACTATGAGTCAACATAGTGTCATGGTAGCCAACCAAGTTAATGTGATGTTAGCCTGCATAAAGAGAAGCTTGCTATCCCAAACTAAAGAGATGAGAATCCAGATGAACTTTGCTCTGGTCAGATCCCATCTGGAGAATTGTGTTTGGTTTTGGTTGCCATATTTTAGGAAGTATAAAAACTGGAGCATGTTTTGAGGGAAATTGGCATGGTGAAGGACCTCAGGTTCATACTATTTGAAGACGAGTTGAAAGAACAGGTTATGTTTAGCCTGGAGATAAGACTTAGGATATGGAGAGCTGTCACCTGGAAGAGGGATTGTACTTATTCTGCATGGTACCAAAGGAACAGTAAGTAGAAGGTACAGAGATAGGTTTTAAATTTGATATAAGGAAAAGTATCCTCATACTTAGTGCTGTCTAAGAGTGGATTGGGCCATGTCTAGAAGTAGTGGGTTTCCTCTTAATAGAAGTTTTCTCGCAGTGGCTATATGACCATTTATTAGTTATGTTATAGAGAGAATTATCTTTCAAGTATAGGTTATACTAGATGGCCTTTGCGTTCTCTTTCAATTCCAAGATTCTGAGACACCAAATGAAGTAAGACACACATAAAGAAGTGTACAAAAAGACAAAAAAGCCCAAAGGAGAAAAAAAAAAGTGTTACCAGGCATCTGGGAGAAGTTAATTTCCGCAGCTGAACTCTGAATTTAGCTTGACAACTAAGGCAAAAAAAAGTGGGGTTGGGAAAGGTTTTGGGTTATGTATACTTTTTGCCTTAATTAAAGGATGAGCAACTCAGGGACAGCATTGAGAGTTAGAGGTTAGAAGAATTAGGTTAGAGTAAATGTAAAGAGAAAATATATGATCACTTTCATCCTGACCTTGAAGATTTATTTCAAGGATACAGAGAAACAATGAATCTCTGACAAATAATAACTCTGGTCCCTTAGTTAGAGACATAAGTGAAATTTCCCATAGATTTATCCTACTTGTGACCTTTTAGCATTATTAGATTACGATGATAAATTACAACTCACATTCTTATAGCACTTTAAAGGTTCGTAAATTACTTTCCTCACAACAATTCTGAGAGGTAGGTAGAAAATGCATTATTATCCCTATTTTATAGATTAGGAAACTGAAGTTTGGGAAGCTAAAGGACTTCCTCATGGATATACAACTACTAAAGTGTTTAGGATTTGAACTCATGTCTCCTGTGTCCAAATCTAGCACTCATGCTGGGTTTGCCCAGGCAGTATCCTCTTTGATTCAGGAAAGCATTCTTGGGGAAATGACTTATAGGGAAGCAATATTCCTAAGTTGGATTTCCTACATAGGAAACTGGCAAAATCCATGGAGAATTCTGACATTCGAGGTTCTTAAAAAGACCTTGTTAGCTAATGGATTCTTAGAAAGTTTAATAGACTGTAAAATCGAGAAATTTCCTCAGATGAGGAAGGGTCAGTTTGCACATCACTCGGAAGGATATATGTATATATGTATATATATATATATATGTATATAGATATATGTGTATATATATGTATATATTGGACATTATTTGCCAGAGACATTCACAGAGAAAAGAAAGGGGTTTTACTTTCACAGACAGTTAATAATACACACTGCAGGATCATGGAGTGAAAAATAAAATTAGCCCCAAATTTGGAGGCAGAAAGCCTGGTGTTGGAGGACCAACTACTCTGCTTATCAGCTGCGTGACCTTGATCTGAGCCTCAGTTTTCTTAGATGTAAAATTAATATAATAATATTATACTTTATGTTGTTGAGGAAAGCATTTTAAGCACTATAAGGGTGATGCTTTCAGATCCTGTCTTCTTTCCTAGGAAAGCACCCCCTGCACTGGCTATAGGGCTAACAATAGTAATAGGACAATTCCAGATTACACCTTATATATCTAAGTTCTATTGGTTTTTTTTTTTAATGACAGCTATTTCCCGACAACTCTATCATTGAATCATTCCTTGTAATAGAGAAAAACTATTAGAAAAAAGTCTACGTAGTCTCCTCTCCACAGAGATGAGAGAAATGTGTTTCAGTATTTCTTTTCCTGGGGCTGTGATTGGTCATTGAATTTATTTTGAGTATACCTGTTAGTGTGTTTTTTGTTTATATTTTTGCTATTATGTATATTTTGTCATGTTCCTGGTTATGCTTACTTCACTTTTTGTCAAACTGAAAATATATAAATCTTCTTATATTTATTTGAATTCCTCATATTTGTTGTCTCCTATGGTACAGTGATATTCCATTGCATTTATACATTCCAGTTCAGTCTTTCCTTAGTGAGTGGGCTCTTAACTTTATTTCCAGGTGTTTTGTTTGCTTGTTTGTTTTTGGCTACCACCAAAAGTGTTGCTACAGATATTTTAGTATAGAATAAAACCTTTCTTTATATCATTTACTTCCTTGGGTATGTATATGACCAGTTAAGAGCTAGCTGGATCAAAGACTATAAACACTTTAATGAGTTTTCTCACATAATTTAAAATTATTTTCCAGAATAGTTGAAAAATTCAGAGCTCTACCAACAGTGCATTAGTGTGTACCTATCTTTTATAGCCCATCTAACATTGACTATTTTTGTCATATCATCTATGCCACTTTGAGGGCTTGGAGGTGAAGAGTTGTTTTAATTTACATTCCTTATTACTTGTGATTTGGAGCATTTTTCAACATGGTCGATAGTTTGCAATTCTTTTGAAATTAGTTCATAGTTCTTTGACAGGGGAGGAAGGGAGGGAATAAGCATTTATATAGCATCTACTATGTGCCAGGTACAAGTATTATCTCATTTGATCTATGATCCATTGGGGAATGGTTCTTGGCTTTTTATCATTGTATCAGTTTTCCCTATAGCTTGGATATAACTTTCATCAGATATATTTGATGCAAAGCTTTTTTTTCTGATGTGATAGCTTTCTAATTCTAGCTGCATTGATTTTGTTTATGTAGAGGACTTTTAACTTTATTTGATAGAAATAATCTGTTTTATCTTTGATAAACACCTCTAACCCTTGCTTGGTTAAGAACTGTTCTTTTAATCATAAATCTGAAATGTTCCTACTTTTATTCTCCTCTAAACGGTTTGTTTTTTGGATGCTGTGACCTTTTATATTTAGAGGGTGTATTCATTTGGAACTTATTGTGATACATGGTGTAAGATGCTGATCCTAAGCCTATTTTCTGCCACACTGCTTTCTAATTTTTCCAGAAGTTCTTGTATGACTTATAAGGAGTCCTTTCCTAAGTAGTTTGTGGTCTTGGGATTATTTTTAATGTTGGGTTATTGGTCTCATTTGCTATGTGTCTTGCTTTTCTTTGGTGACTTCACTGATTTACTTTTCTGTTTTTAACTAATAGAAAATAGTTTTGTTTCTGACTGATTTATACTTAATTTGAGATATGTTAATGCAATGTCACCATTTCTTTTTGCCTCTACTATTTCCCTTGTGATTCTAGCCCTTTATCTTCCAAATGAATTTTGTTATTATTATGTCTCTTTCTATAAAGAAAATCCTTGGTAATTTGATTGATATAGCAGTAAATCTATAAATTAATTTAGGTATACAGTTTATATTTATATAGTATCTAATATTATTATTATCATTAATATTAGTTGAACTGTAATTTTTCCTTCAAAGTATGATTTAAAAATATTTTCTGCATTCTTCACTGAGAATTGTTTTTTTAAATAAAATTTTTTCCCCAGGGGATTCTGTCTCTTATTTTACAACCCATTTATATGGATTTTACAACATATTTTTAAAATTGATTTATCATAGAAGCCATTGGAAAATGATTTAGTGGAAAATTTAGTTAAATTTTCGGGAGCAGAATTATTAAATGAAGTGAGATATATTTATAATAGGATAAAGAAAGGGAGCTTGGAAAAGAGGAAGAGAACAGGATTATACTCCCATGGATTTGGAGTTAGGATATTTGACTTTGTGTCCCACATGTGCTACATAGTAACTGTGACCATGCTTTAGTCCCTTCCCCTTGCTGGGTCTCAGTTTTCTTACATTAAAAATATAAGAGCCTAGATCAGAGGTGTCAAACTCATGCCCACAGCTAAATGTGGAGTATGAAGCCAGAACCAGATTAAAATGTAATTAGAAAATGTGTAACAAAATAAATAAAAATACTACTCAGATAATGTTAACTTGTGGTTTTCTATTCTACAAAAAACTATTTCTACTTAAGTTTGACATCACTGAACAAGATGGTCACTAAGATCTCTTCCACCTCTAAATGCTATAATACAAAGATAGGATCATAGGATTTAGATTATAAAAGACTTCTGAGAAGATGTGCTAAGAGCAAGATCAAACGGCTAAGTGGCAGACTTCTGAGTCAGGTACTCTGACTAGAAGTCCAATGGTTCCCTGCCCCCCGCATTGTACTTTGGTAACTTTGAAAGTAGACATATGCAAAATAATGGACATATGTAAAAATAATACAAACTGTATTTAAAATAATGTTTTTTTTTTCAGGGCTAGGCAACGCAGTGAATAGAGCATTGGCCCTGGAGTCAAGAGGACCTGAGTTCAAATTTGGGCCCAGACACACTAGCCTTGTGACCTTGGGCAAGTCACTTAACCCCAATTGCACTACCTTCCCCCCTCCAAAAAAGCAAACAAAACAGAAAAACTAAATGATAAAAGTAATTAAGGAAAAAAATAATGTTTTTTCAACCTAATAGGAACACAAAAGCAAGTTAAGACAAGCAGAACAGGCCTACATTTTCTAATGAATATATTATGATGAATTTTTTTCCCTGAGTGTTATCTGTAACATTAATTAATGCCCCTAATAATCAAGATTATGGACATTATTTTTATTTTTAAATAACGAGGCTGTTGGGTCAGCTAGGTGGCTCAGTGAGTAGAGCACTGGCCCTGGAATCAGGAGGACTTGGGTTCAAATTTTGTCTCAGACACTTAACATTTACCAGCTGTGTGACCTTGGGCAAGTCACTTACCCTCAATTGCCATGCCTTCCCCCTCCAAAAAAGAAAAAAAAGTAACCAGGCTCTGTGTATTGGTTTAATAGAAAGGGAGCTGGTTGGTTCTAGAGCAAGTAGTTCTGGGTTCAAATCCTATCTTTAACATTTGGTTACTGGTTATGTGATGCCAAGAAAGTAGCCTCAGTTTCTTGATCTGCATAATAACTTGTACTTCCTTTTATGTGGGATTCTTGTGAAGAAAGAGCTTGTAAACTTTAATACGCTATAGAAGTGTGAGTTACTAGAGAATTGGAATTGTATTTCAGAGCTCCTGTAGCTGCTCAAGATGTACACTGTTCTATTGCCACCTGGTGGTCACTGCAAATATTACGTGGTCTAATCCTCAGAAAGAGAAATTCCTCTTTCCAAGGTACTGAAATCAAGGGTGCAGTGGGGGAGTCTAAAGTGGCAAATCACATCATTGATAATGGCAACCTTAAATATAGTTCACGTACATATGTAGATATATTAGTTATGATGACAAAGCCCTATACTTGTGTCATCCTAACTGATCCTCATGACACAATCCTGTGATAGAGGCAAGTTGTTGTTTTGTCATTTTTCAGCAGTGTCCAACTCTTTGTGACCCTATTTGGGACTTTTTGGCAGAAATACTGGAAAGTTGGAGGGGGGATGGGGGAAGATATGGGAGAGAGCAGATTGGGGGAGGGGGCATTCAGTGGGATTGCTGTTTTTGGGTGATGGGTAGGGGGAAAATGGGGAGAAATTTTGTAGCTCAAAATCTTGTGGAAATTTTGCCATTTCCTTCTCCAGATCATTTTACAGATAAGGAGACTGAGGCAAACAGGGTTAAGTAACTTATGGAGGGTCACACAGCTAGTTAAGTGTCTGAAGCTGGACTTGAACTCAGGAAGAGAAGTCTTCCTGATTCCATCTCCCTGCACTCTATCCACTGTACCACCTAGCTGCTCCATGAAACACAAGTACATTTTTGTAATGACCTTAAAACATTATAGAAGTGGGGATTACTATACTTTTGATTGATTCATGATCTCATCAGTGCAGCTTCTAATGCAACCACACCTTCCTGTCTTGTATAATCCTTACTTTATGTCTTTTTATAGAATGGCTACTCCATGTTATTAATTGGAGATCTTCTGATTTTTCTTTTTTTCTCTCTCTTTTTTATTTTTTAGTTTACATCATTCATTTCCACAAGATTTTGAGCTACAAAATTTCTCCCCATTTTCCCCCTACCCACCACCCAAAAACAGCAATCCCACTGAATGCCCCTCCCCCAATCTGCTCTCTCCCATATCTTCCCCCATCCCCCCTCCAACTTTCCAGTAGGGCACGGTGGATCTCTATGCCCCAGTGCCTGTATATCTTATTTCCCAGGGTACATGTAAAATAATAATAATGATGATGATGATGATGATGATGATGATGATGATGATGATGATGATGATGATAATATATATTTAAACATTTGATTTTAAAACTTTGAATTTCATATTCTTTCCCTTCCTCCCTCATCACCCACTCTTACTGGGAAGATAAGCAATTCAATATAGGTTGGACATGTGTAGCTATGCAAAACATTTCTATAGTGGATACATTGTGAAAGATTGATCACATTTCCCTCCATCCTATCCCACCCCCACTTGTTCTATTCTCTACTTTGATCCTGTCCCTTTTCAAAAGTGGGTGCTTCCAACTTAACTCCCCCCCAGCCTGCCCTCCCTTCCATAATCCCCCTTCTCATCGCCTTCTCCCCTACTCTCCTGTAGGGTGAGATACCCTTTTTGTGTGTATGTCATTCCCTTCCTAAGCCAAATTCAATGAGAATAAGGTTGACTCATTCACTTTTGCCGTCCTATTCTTCCCCTCCATTGTAACAGTTTCCCCTTGCCTCTTCTATATGAGATAATTTGCCCCGTTCTGTCTCTCCCTATCTCCTCTCATTATATTTCTCTCACCTCTTAATTTCACCTTTTAAGTATCATCCCTTCTATTCAATTGGTCCTGTGCCCTCTATCTATGTATACCTGTACACACACACATATATATACACTCTCACATATGTATTCACAGGCCCATATACCCTCCTATATAGATATATATGTACGTATACATTTATGTATATATGTATACATATATATATATACATTTCTATTCCCTTCAATATTCTTATACTGAGAAAAGTTTCTTAAGTTACAATTATCATTTTTTCATGTAGGAATGTAAATAGTTCAATTTTGATAAGTTCCTTATGATTTCTTTTCCCTGTTTACCTTCTCATGCTTCTCTTGCTTCTTGTATCTGAATGTCAGATTTTCTGTTCAGTTTTGATTTTTTCATCAAGAATGCTTGAAAGTCCTCTATTCCATTGAATGACCATATTTTCCCCTGAAACATGATACTCAGTTTTGCTGGGTGGGTGATTCTTTGTTTTAATCCCAGCTCCTTTGACCTCCAGAATATCATATTCCAAGCCCTTTGATCCCTCAGTGTAGAAGCTGCCAGATTCTGTGTTATTCTGATTGTGTTTCCACAATATTCAAATTATTTCTTCCTGGCTGCTTGTAATATTTTCTCCTTGATCTGGGAATTCCGGAACCTGGCTATAACAGTTTTCTTTTTGGGATCTTTTTCGGGAGGTGATGGGTGGATTCTTTCAACCTCTGTTTTGCCCTCTGGTTCTAAAACATTAGGGCAATTTTCCTCGAGAATTTTTTTGGCTTTTTGGAGGGCAATTGGGGTTAAGTAACTTGCCCAAGGTCACACAGCTAGGTTTTTTTGTTTGTGTGTGCGTTAAGTGTTTGAGGCCGGATCAGAACTCAGGTCCTTATGACTCCAGGGCCGATGCTCTGCTCACTGCGCCACCTAGCCGCCCCTCCTTGAGAATTTCTTGAAGGATGATTTCTAGGTTCTTTTTTGATCATGGCTTTCAGGTAGTCCAATAATTTTTAAATTATCTCTCCTGGATCTATTTTTCATGTCAGTGGTTTTTCCAATGAGATATTTCACATTGCCTTCTATTTTTTCATTTGTTTGGATCTGTTTAATAGTATCTTGATTTCTCATGAAGTCACTAGCTTCCATTTGCTCTAATCTAATTCTTTTTTTTTTTTTTAAAGCAATTGGGGTTAAGTAACTTGCTCAAGGTTACACGGCTAGTCATTATTTATGCGTGGGTGCTCATTTTCTGAGGCCAGATCTGATCTCGGGTCATCCCAACTCCGAGGCCGGCACTCTTACTCACTGCGCCACCTAGCCTCCCCTTTAGGGCAATTGGGGTTAAGTAACTTGCCCAAGGTTACACGGCTAGGTTTTTTTTTTTGTTTGTGTGGATTAAGTGTCTGAGGTCGGCTCCAAACTCAGGTCCTTCTGACTCCAGGGCTGGAGCTGTATTCACCGCGCCACCTAGCCACCCTATCTAATCTAATTCTGAAGCAATTATTTTCTTCAGTGAGCTTTTGAGATTCTTTTTCCATCTGGCAAATTTGATTCTTTAAGGCCTTCTTCTACTCATTGGATTTTTGAGCCTCTTTTGCATTTGAGTTAGTCTATTTTTTAAGGTGTTATTTTCTTCCATCAAGTTGTTGACTATATTTTCATGATTTTCTTGCATCACTCTCATTTCTCTTCCCAATTTTTCCTCCACTTCTCTTATTTGGCTTTCAAAATCCTTCTTAAGCTCCTCTATGGCCTGTAATTGGTTCATATTTTTCTTGGAAACTTTTGGTGCAGGAGTTCTGACTTCATTGTCTTCCTCCTGTTTCAAGCCTTGATCTTTTTTGTCTCCAAAAAAGGAATCAAAAGTTAGACTGTAGTGCTTGCCCTGCTTCCCCTGCTTGCTCATGTTGTCACTCAATTACTTGACTTTTGAGCTTTTTGGCCCAATAGAACTCTGCTACCAGCTTTGTCCCAAATCGCTGGGGTTTTCTCAGCTGCTGGAGCTATTAGTTGGCTGCCCTCTCAGAAGTCTCCACTGGCTCTGGCACACTGGTCATATACCCCAGGACCTCCACCCAGGACAGGAATCTAGATCCAAACAGGTTAAAGCAAGAGCAGTTACCCCTCAGACTGGTTATTTTGTCTCTCTACAATCTGTAGTCCAGGAGCTCTGAAGCAGCAACAGAGCTGTGGCCACCATGCCTCAGATGCTTCTCCCTCAGGGGGCCAAAGGCTGGACTGCACTACTGGACTCCCTGTCCCCAAAGTCCACTGACCTCTCAGTTTGTCTTTGGCATTTATGGGTTGATAATTCTGGAAATTGCCACAGCTGCTGGTTGGTGTTCCACTCTTCAGAAGTCCCTCTAGCCGGGGCTGGTCAGGTTGCTCTAAGGCTAAAACCTCAGACTCACTTGAGGCTGGGCTCCACTCCCCGAATGCTGCAATTGCCTCTTCCTGCTGGCCTGCTGGGCTGTCTTCACGGGAGGTTTCTCTCTGTTACTTTGTGGGTTCTGTAGCTCTAAAGTTTTTTTAGAGTCATTTTTTACATGTATTTGAGGAGGTGGAAGCAGAGCTGCACAGCAGTCCTGTTTCTACTCCGCCATCTTGGCTCCTCTCTGAATCCAATTCTTAACTCTAAGGGCAGTGCTTTATCCATGATATGAAAAGATGGGCAATGCAGTTGACTTCGGATCATAATGAGAATATATCAGGATGGCTTGTACTTGGCAAAACTAGCACTTTCAATGGATTAAACCCTATTTTACTAAAAAAATCACAGTGATCTGTGATTTAATTGATTTGAATGTTACCTCCAATGATGTGGGTCACAATATGTCCTATAACTGTCCATCCTATATGAATCTTGTCCAAGTCCTCCCATAAGGTCATCCCAAGGAGGTCCATCCAGTATGCTAGAAATCTTCCTTCCTCAATTTTTCCTGATATCATGAGGATAACTGCAGAATATTTAGGCTGTCCATCTGTAATTCCTTACCCTTGTCATGCAACTAGCCTATCTTTTTTCCTATTATACATTTCTCTGATGACATTTTAAACTTTTGTTCTTTGAACCCCCAAAGAAGCTTGTAGTCATTAGGGGACCATAAACATTTCATAAAGGCAATTCAGTCTACTTTTCTAGAGGTATAAAGTGAGTAACAGGCCATGACAAGAATTGGTTCAGGGGTATGGATGACTTTCAAAGTCTCACAACATATCTGGTGGTTCAAGGTTCAAGGTGTAAGGACTTCTCTCCTGTTCCCTTCCCAACCTTGGGAAGGAATTTAAAAAATTTCAAGGCTTTATTATTTGAGATTTAGGTGGACTAGTGTGATGAAGTAAAGTGAAAGAGGCCTCAGAAAAAAGGCTGATAATGAAAAATGATCAGAGAGGCAGCATGACATTGTAGATAAAGAATTGACTTTGGATTCAATAAGAACTGGGTTCAGATCTTGCCCTGGACTAGGCTAGGTGACCTTGGCAAGTCACTTAACTTCTGAATGCTCTAAGCAACTCTCTAAGACTGTTATAGATAGTTGGCCATATTCATTGGGTGGAGAGAGTTTCCACACTAGGAATTTCCCACACCAATGAAATCATAGGTCTAGACAAAAAATTCTTATAGCTACTACTAAGAGATATAGGAAAGATGGAAATTCAGAGGAAGGAGGTCTGACCACACAAAAAATGATAGTAATCTTGGAGTTTAATGTATATGTGTGGTAAGAGGGATTGCTCTGCCTTTGTGTTGTGGTACGGATATATAGGCAGGAGGGTTAAGAATTTTGGGGAGCAAACTTGAGAGTTGAAACAGGAAGGGGATCAATGGGATGCTGCTTGTTTGCCCCACATGAAAGGAGTGACTTTAGATGAACTAAGTTTTCTCTTTGTTTTTGTTTAGGTTATGGTGCTGCCTCAGTTGATGGTGCATCAGGGTGGAGACTTGTGTGTATGGCTCATGTGGAGCAACCAACTTACTACAGAGGTCTGGTAATCTTTCTTTGCTTCCATGGCTGTGGGGTTCTAGTCTAATGGTTATCAATTTCACATAGAAACAGGGGCCAGTAATAAGTACATAAAGATCTCTCCATGCTGTATATTGACTTAGTTTTAAAATGTAATGTCATTTTTATTGTATTTTTCTTTTGTTTTATTAAATATTTCCCAATTACATTTTTAAAAATGGTACCTTTATTTCAATCTAATTATTTCCTTTGAAATCCTCTGTATTTTATGATCTAAGGTCATGGTTTTTTTTTTTTTTTTTTTTTTTGTTTTTTGGAGGGGGAAGATAGGACAATTGGGGTTAAATGACTTGCCTGAGGTCACACAGCTAGCTTTGTGTTAAGTGTCTGAATCCCGATTTGAACTCAGGTTCTCCTGACTCCAGGGCCAGTGCTCTATTCACTGTGCCATCTAGCCTCCCCCCGCCCATTACATTTTAATCTAGTTTGGGCCACACTCAGTTTTAGATCCTGGTAGTGATGGTGTCTTTGTTCTACCTTCCCCCAGCCTCCAAATGTTTTCAGGGGCAAATTAATCATAAAACCAGGCTAAAATTTACCTAAAGCAATATATTATCTTAGCTCTGTATCAACCAGTCTATTAGTCTTGTCTTGCCTTCACTTTGGTCTTGACCCTATGTTCATCTATTTGAATGACATATTTGTCTTCAACTTTAAATCCCTTGCTCCTTTGACTTTCTGTTGTTCTTGCAAAGCCAATTCTCAGCCCTGGGTTACTCCCATCATCTATTCCTTTCTTTTTCTCAAGCTGCCACATTTGTTTAGAGGAAGTTAGTAAACCATGCTGAGTACACAATAAATTATGCTACTTAATCTCAATTGGGCCATCACTATTCAATTACCTATCACATTCCCCATATATGCTGTTACAAATATTATATTTCCTCAATTTACCAAATTCTTCTTCCTCTACTTTGCTCTCCCATTGTTCTCAGCAAATGACCTCATCCACTTTGCTTAGAAAATTAAGGTCATTTGACATGAACATCTTTATGCTTCCTCTTCTTTACCCCAAATTCTGTCTTTGATCCTTTCCTTCTGTCTTGTCTTAGGTGATAAAATGAACTTCTGCCTTGGTTACACTAATTCTACTCTTTCCCCAGGTACTTTGTTCTACTGATAATTCTCATTTAAGAAATTAACAAACAAACAAACTTAACAACATATTGTTGATCAGGTATTGTGTGTGGCACATTGCCTATAATCTCTGTTATTAGGGAGGCCGAGGCTGGTAGATTTCTTGAATTCAGAGACACAGAGGGCTGATGTAAGTCTGACACCAATATAGTGAGGCCCCAGAAGCAGAGGGTCATCAGACTTCCTGAAGGATGAATTGGCTCAAGTTTGAAATGGAGCAGGTCAAAGTTCTTGTGTCAGTCAGAAATGGGATTTTGACCCATAAGTGGCCCCCCTGCACTATTCTTTATTTCATCTTCCTTCCTTCCTTCCTCCCTCCCTCCCCCCTCTTCCTTCCTTCCTCCTTCCCCCTCTCTTCGTCCCTCCTCTCTCTCTCTCTCTCTCTCTCTCTCTCTCTCTCTCTCTCTCTCTCTCTCTCCTCTCTTTCAGTCAGAGCAAAATGACTTGCTCAGGCAAGTACTCTACTGTGTGATCTAACTGCCCCAAACCCTGAACTTTCAGCCTCGGTGGGATAGGGAAAACCAATCTCAAAACACCACCACCACCACCAACATATTGTCGGATTTTGCTTTCTAGTCCACGTTGCTATTCTCCTCCATTTCATGGTATGAGTTCAACCCATTTATATTCATAGTTATGATTGTCAATTCAACCTTATATTCAATCACCAACATGCTTAGGTCTCCCCCATTCTAAAAAGTAAGTTTTCCTTTATTTTGCTAACTTCTCAAGTTATAATCACTGCTAAACTCCTAAAAAAGAGCAATATATACTCCTTCACCATGTACTCCATAATTCTGTTCAATTTGGTTTTTGCCCTGCCATCAGTAAAACTCCTCTCTCAAAGTTAGATCTAAATGTTAAACATATTCTCCTTTACATTTCACAATGTTTGCCACTATTGCCAACCACCTCAATACTTATATTTATTCCTCTTTGGACTTTAGGGATTCTGTTCTCTCCTAATTATTCAGCCTCTCTAGTTCTCCCAGTCTCCTTTTGGGATTAATTTTCCCCCTCCAATTGCTTAATTTTGTGCACAAAATTCTGTCATTAGCTCTTTATGACTTTAATGATTAACAGCAGAGATGGTTCCCAAGTCTAGATCACCAGTTCTAACCCCTCCCCTCGACTTCATCAACCTTCTTTTTTAGTTAATATGTTAATTAGTAAATACGAGATATAATTTTTCCTCTATAGATAGCTTTAGCTACACTCCCTCTTCCCCCAGTTTGGTATATTACCTCATTACTTTTTCACATTTTTGCTAATTGTTTGTGTTTTGTTCTTTGACACACTTGAGATGTCATTATTTAGTCTACATAAGTCTGTATCTTTTGCTTGTATTCTCTATGTTAATTACTGTTTTATTATGTTGTAGTCTTTAATGTTTAATACTTCTACCTGTGCCTTAGAATGTATTCTATTTTTGTAAAAATATCAAATGATGCATAGAAATATGTATATTCTTTAATGTTCCAACTTAGGAAGTACTATAACTCCTTTAAATCTAACTTCAGTTATTTTCAGTTATTTTTCTTTTTATTTATCTTTCTGTTAAATTTGTCTAATTTTGAAAGAGAAGCATTAAAATCTTCTACAATTATTTTATTAGTATGTCTTTTTTTTTGCCCTTTGATGGTGGTATGAAAGACACATTGAATGGAACTATATCCAAAGGGCTATAAAGCTGCATACCTTTGACCCACCAATACCACTTCTAGGGCTGTATCCCAAAGAGATCATAAAAAGGGAAAAGGACCCACACGTACAAAAATATTTATAGTAGCTCTTCTTGTAGTGGTAAAGAATTGGAAATTGAGGGAATGCCTATCAATTGGGGAATGGCTGAACAAGGTGTGGTATATGAGTATAATGGAAAATTATTGTGCTAGAAGAAATGATGAGCAGGTGGGCTTCAGAAAAACCTGGAAAGACATATGAACTGATGCTGAGTGAAATGAGCAGAACCAGGAGAACATTGTACATAGTAACAGCCATATTGTGCAATGACTGACTTTGATAGGCTTAGCTCTTCTCAGCAATGCAAGTATCTACAACAACTTCAAGAGACTCATGATGGAAAATGTTATCTTCATACAGAGAAGAGCTTTGGAATCTGAATGCAGATGGAAGCTTACTATTTGCTCTCTTTTCCTCTTGTTATTTTATTTTTTCTTTCTTGTGGTTCCTCCCATTGGTTCTAATTCTTCTTTACATTATGACTAATGTGAAAATATGTTTAATATAAATGTATATGTAGAACCTATATCAGATTGCATGCTGTCTTGGAGAGGGGAAGGGAGAGGGAAGAGGGGAAATTTAAAACTCAAAATCTTATGGAAGTGAATGTTGAAAACTAAAAATAAATTAATTATAAAAAAGAAAGATACATTGAATAAAGGAAAGTCTGGAGTCAAGAAGTTAAAAAGATAGTGCAGTAATCAGTGTAAGAGATAATTGACTTAGACTATTGGGACTAGAAAAGCTAGATTTGAGAGCTATTTGGGATTTCCTTACAAATTTAGATGTTATGCCACTTGGTGCCTATGTTTAATAATTTTTCATTGTATATGATACCTTTAAGCATAATATTGTTTCCCCACTTATCTTTCTCAACATTATGAATTTTTATGACAGAATTATTACAACTTTTGTTTTTCTGAAATCACCTTAAGTATAGCAAATTTTATTCTAGTCCCTCATTTTCATTTTGCATTTGCATCCATTTTGCATCTTTCTTTTTAGATATATTTCTCCTATGCAAGAAATTGTCACATTTTACCCATTCTTCCATTTTATTGGATTAATCTATTCATGTTTATGGTTATCTGACCATATCCTCTGACCTCCAGCCCTACATGTAGGAAAGCTACACCAGAATGTCTCACCCAAACTTTGAACTCAATATGTCCAAAACTGAACTCAAAATACCAACCCCTCTTCCTAACTCCCATATTTATGTTGATAGCATCATAATTTCCCTTGCCACTTACGCTCAATTTTAGGAGTCCTTTTTTATGCTTCATTTTTTCTCACCCTCCAATCCAATCAGGTGTTAAGCCTTACCTCTGCCACCTACCTATTCAATACATCTCAAATCCAGTCTTTTCTATGTACATATTTACCAGCCTATTGTAAGCCCTAATTACCATAACATCTTTCAAACTTCTTGATTTTCCTGCCTTTAGTCTTTCCCATTTGCAATGAATTCTTCATATCACTGTTGGAATAATTTTCCTGAAGTAACTTTCCTAATTTTCCTAGTGACAGATCTAGTTGCATAGTTTCCTTGCTCTGGAACTTTTCATGGAGCCCCACTGCCCACTAAACAAGAGTAACACTGACTACATTGTGATGGAAACACTGGATTTGGAATAGAGGCTCTGGCTCTGAATCTTAGTTGTTACTTCTCACCTATGTGGCCTTGGACAAATTCCTCACTCTCCTGTATAAAATGAGAGGATTCATATGTTCCCAGAGTGGGTGATACTGTTCCCTGGGGGGTGCTGGAACAATCTAGGGGGGCAATAGTGTAGCTCCCCCTACAGGTGTATTGGGGGGCATTGAATAAAAAAGGTGGAAGCATAAGGAAATAAGAAAAGAAATTTTGAAAAACTGTTCATACATGTTTCATTTGTTGTATAACAGAGTTAAAATCATAGTGATTACATTATTTTTCAAATAAACATAAAATGCAAGTCATAACCCATCAGTGATGAAGTCTGCCAACAGGTCTTAATAAGCTGGTGTTGGCAGGCAAGGGTATCATGCATTGTGGGGAAGTCCAGCATGCACTGGCAGGAATATGTACATGTAATGACTTGTTTACAATATGACAATACTATATGTTTACAAGACACAATATGGTGTCATCAAAATTTCAATGCTGGAAAAACCCCACTAATTTATAATAAATTATTAAATTTAACATTTTGGAAAAAAATTATATCTTTTTGAAATGATGTAAATTTAAAAAAGAAAAAACACTGTTAAATGGTTAAAGAAAGTAGATTTCCAGAGGGAAGCTGAGTAATTTTTTTAAAAAAGGGGGTGGTAGGACAAATATGTTTGGGCTAGGTGATCTTTCAGGTACCTTTTAGCTCAAAATCCTATATCAGCACCTAGCATAGCCCTTTGCATATACTAGTTACTTGACATTATTTTTCTTTTACTTAGCACTTATATAGTGCTTGAAGATTTGCAAAGTGCTTAACAAATATCTCATCTTCACAACAACCCTGGGAGGTAGGTGCTAATAAGATTATCCCTCATTACCATTCCCAGATGAGGAAACTGAGGCAGGATTTGAGTGACTTTCTCCAGGGTTACACAGCAAGTAAAAGGTCTGAGACCACATTTGAACTCACATCTCCCTGATTCCTGGTCAACAGGTCTATCCACTGTGTAACTTAGCTGCCTCTAGGTATAGAATAAATGTCATTCCTCTGTTCAAAAGCATTCAGTAGCACTCCATTGCTTACCAAATAATAGTTCAAGTTCCTGAACCTGACATAACAAAGTTCTCTAGGATTTGGTTTCTACAAATCTTCCTCCTCTAATCTGTTACCACAGCTCTCTATGTAGCCCAAATTCCAGTCAGTTGTACTACTCATTTTCCCCCAAACCTACCCTGAACTTTCCCATCTCCTAGCCTTTGCTCATGTGTTCTGTCTAGAATGTCCATCCATTCAGTCCCCAGTCATTGAAATTCTATCCATCTTCCAAAGCCCAGCTTATTTGTGACCTTCATGATTTATTTCTTGATCTCTCTAGACAAAATATTATTCCATTTCTGAAATCACTGCATTTTTGTGGCACTTAAGTATGTATACACAGTCAGAATTAGAAAGGCCCTTAAAGGCCAGCCAGTTCATCTGGAGATAGTGGTACTGGGGAACTAGTACTGGATTTGTAGTCCTAAGTCTTGTATTTATTGTTGTCATTGTTCATAGTGCAGATAGCCTCTTACAATGGTCTTACAAATTAGGGAGTCATCAACTATAATCCTGCTAAGATACAGGACCACTGGGCTTTTCAATTTGCAAAGGCACTGTAAGGCCCCCAGACCTTAAATGCCCTACTACTACAACTTTTTTTTTTTTTTAAAGCAATTGGGGTTAAGTAACTTGCTCAAGGTTACAGGGCTAGTCATTTGATTTATGCGTGGGTGCTCGTTTTCTGAGGCCGGATCTGATCTCGGGTCATCCCAACTCCGAGGCCGGTGCTCTTACTCACTGCGCCACCTAGCCGCCCCTTTAGAGCAATCGGGGTTAAGTAACTTGCCCAAGGTTACACGGCTAGGTTTTTGTTTGTGCGGATTAAGTGTCGGAGGCCGGCTCCGAACTCAGGACCTTCTGATTCCAGGGCCGGCGCTCTATTCGCTGCGCCACCTAGCCACCCCCTACTACAACTTCTTGATGCCTTGATGTGGCCATCTACTCTACCACTGCATTCTGAGGCCTGAGTCTTCCTACTTACTCTGCAGCTAAACCCTCCTATATATGTTGTCTCCCCCAATTAGAATGTGAGCTGAGAACAGGGACTGGTTGACTTGCCCTGGGTCACATAGCCAGCAATTGATGGAGTGAGGAATCGAACCCAACTCTCCAAGTCTTTTTCCAAAGAAGTATAAAAGGAGGGTTCCTCCTTTATCCCTAGGGCATGCTTTCACCATATTCAGGATCACTGACAGCCCTAAATAAAATCACTCTTACCTGATTTTGCTGGGCAAAAATTCTACCCCTCTTACTCATCCTAAATTTTTTTTCCTAAAGAGTTTCCCCCAAATCAGAGAATCTGGTCTCTTAGATTCTACATTTTACCCATGGGGACTCAATGTTCCCACTCTCCTAGTTTTCCTTCAACTCCTCTCCAGTGGATAACATGTGGCTATCAATCAAATCCCTAGGGTGTTGATTTGATGTTCTCTTAGAGCCTTTTTTAGCTCTGACATCCTATGACTAGGTAGGAAGAAATTAGGAAATTTGGGTTTTAGTTCTGACAGGAGACTCTTGGATGTAATCTGAGAACTCAGCAGTATAGAGACTTTGAAATTATTCAATGTGTCACAGGTTAATGTCTTGGAAAAAATAACCTCACTCATCTATTCAGATATACTATTGTATAAATATAGGCTAAAATAAAGGTGTCATTTAAGGTCTGTGGATATTACCAGTGAGAATTCAAAACTTTAATTTGAATCACCAATAGTTGTTCACCAACAAACTAGCTATTATTTTAACAAGAAAATTATAGAGTAGGACAAGAAGATACATGAAATTTTACTTTATTCTTATGATAATAAACATTAGAAGCATGCATTCTATTTAGTCTAAGATAGGTATGAGAATTTAAAAATTGTAAGCAAGAGTAAAAACTTAAAAGAGTAATACCTACAAGAAGAGATAAAAAGAAATAGGATTTTTCCTTGAGAAGATCAAGGGGATTTAATTTTCAATTATATATTACACAAGGAAAGTGACCAGTTTTTTTCCTTCTCCCAGGGACAGAAGTATTGGAATAATGACCTTAAAATACAGTAGAGGGAGTCTTAGACAAGAAGAAACAACTTCCTAATAGTGAAGGATGTCAAAACATTTCAAAAGGCTGCTGAGGGAAGCTGTAAAATCTCCAAACTCTTTAAAAATAGGAATAGATAATCATGTATTTAGGATGGTTTGGATACAGTTCTGGGGAGAGGTTCTTCAAAGTCCCTTCCAGACCCAGAATTCTGGTATATCAATGAGTCCAAGTTCATTTGGAAATCATGATTATTTTTAGCATTTCCCACTTTTCTTGAAGAGACATCTTTCACCTGGTATTGTTGAAATCAATAATCCACTAGAAATGACCAAAAGATACAGAACAGATTTACATCTTTAAGTAAGACCCCATGTTTTCTCAACTTTTTTTTTTCAAAAAGGAGAGGTCAAGTCATATAGAAAAATCAGGGGAAGATTCATCAAGTAGAGACAGGAATAGGAATTTGACCCATGCCACCTGAATAGATTGTATAATAAATACAAAATTGATTGCAGGACTGTGACAGACTATTTTATGAATGAGGATGAAGGACTGAAAACTATTTTTTTAATCCAAAGAGACACTAATTAGGAGGTGAGAACTCTGTCAAAAAGTTTTTCCAAACTCATCAGCCCTGCTGAAGTTTTCTGGAGTATAATCAGACAAGTTGGGATCGAAACTTTTCTCTCATGTGGATTTCTTGGTGTTTAGTAAGAGCTGAGCTTTTGCTGAAGCTTTTACCACAGTGAGAACACTCATAGGATTTTTCTCCTGTGTGGGTTCTCTGATGTTCTCTAAATTGGGTACAGTTACTAAAACTTTTTTCACAATCCATACATTTATAGGGATTCTCTCCTGTATGTATTCGACGATGGGCGCTAAAGTGAGAACTGTTGGTGAAGCTTTTCCCACACTCACCACACTGATAAGGCTTCTCTCCTGTGTGGGTTCTCTGATGTATTATAAGGCTTGAGCTCTGACTGAAACATTTTCCACACACACTACATTTATAGGGTTTCTCTCCTGTGTGGATTCTTTGGTGAGCACCAAAATTTGAAGAGTCATTGAAGTTTTTCCCACACTCAAGACATTTAAACGGTTTCTCTCCAGTGTGGATTCTTTGGTGTCTTATCAGGCTCCGGCTTCTACCAAAGGACTTTCCACACATATTACATTTGTAGGGGTTTTCTTTCTGATGAGTTGCCTGACACATAAGATGTGAGTTCTGAAGAACATTTCTGCCATATTTGAAAAATCTATAAGGTCTCCGTCCCATGAAAGGTCTCCGATGACCTATGACCTTTCCTAAATCTCTCTGCTGGGTAATGAATTTTCCTTGTCTTTCTCCTGGGAGGCAGTTTCTCCACTGTCTTTCAGACTTGCACTCCCTCTTGTGTTCTTTTCCTGGATCAGTATCATGGGGAATGCCATCTTTAGACTTTCCTGGTAATGTTGAATGTAGGCCCACTTTCTCATATATTTGTGTCGAATCTTTCTTATTCCTATAACTCATCTCAAAACCTAAAAAAAAAGAAAATGAAAATGTGATTCTGTACCAAAAATGAAGGAGGAAGTATGAGGTACTATGCTAGGTTCTGGAGACTATAAAGAAAAAAACAACAGTCTCTGCTCTAAAGGAATTTATAATCTATTAGGGGTAATATGATACACACCCAATAAAATAAAAAATAAAAGACAAAGTCAAATGTGATGGAGCAAAAGGAAGATCCAAAAATCTGAGGAAGGAAAGAAAACTTTCATCTGGGGGAAGAAGGGTGAAATGGGAAAGGAATTTAAGGAAGGATTCATTAAAGAACTGGTACTTGAGCTGAGCATTGAAAGAAGAGAATTTCTGTAGGTAAAGATGAAGAGGGAGTGTATTCCAGGCATGGTGGATGGGAGCAGTTCGCATTAGCAGGAGAGTGGCAGACAAGAACAAGGAACAACCAGTTGTCCAGTTTGGATAACCACAGACTATTGTGTGGAGGAGAATTGCATGGATAAATCTGGAAAGGCAGTTTGGAGCCAAATTGTGAATGGTTTTAAATGTCATGTTAAAGAGTCTGTACTTTTGTCTTACATACAACAAGGAACCATTGAAGGTTTTTAAGTAGGGTAGTAAAATGGCAAGAATTGTATATTGGGCAGATTATTTTAGCAGCTGTGAGAAGAGCTGAATGGAAGAGAGAGAGGAAAATTAAAATACAATTAATAAGAAGACCAAAGTAGGGCAAATGTAACCCAAATTTTCAAAAGGAAGAGAAAAGTCTGCAAACTGTAGGCTAGTTAGCTTTATTCTGATTCCTGGGAAAATTTCAGAACCAATTATTCAGATCTGGTTAGTGAATAATTAGAAAAAGAAGCAGTGATTACAAAGAGCTAGATAGAAAGAGAGAAGGGCATGTAACAGATGATAATATAAATTGATGGATCAGAAATTAGTTGAGGGGCAGCTAGGTGGCGCAGTGAGTAAGAGCACCAGCCCTGGAATTGGGAGGACCCGGGATTGGTTCCGGCCTCAGAAAATTAGCACCCACACATAAATAAATAACTAGCCATGTAACCTTAAGCAAGTTACTTAACCCCGATTGCTTAAAAAAAAAGAAATTAGTTGAATGATCTGAGTTTTTAATGGGTCAATGTCATCTTGGCAGGAGATCTTCAGTAAGGTGCCCCAGGTATCTAAGGTTGGCCCTGTGTTATTTAGCATTTTTATTAATGATTTAGATAAATACATAGTTGGTATACTTATCACACCAACAGAAAACACTATGTGACAGGATCTAAAAAGATCTTAACAGACTAAAGCATGTGATGGACTCTAATAATATGAAATTTTAATAGAGAAATTTATAAAATTTTAAAATTGAACCCAAATTAAAACTGGGCTAAAAAAATCAGTTTCACAAATATAAGATGGGGGAGGTCTGGCCAGGAAATGTTATGCTGGAAAAAGATCTGGGGGTTTTAATGGACTGCAAGCTCAAGATGAATAAGTGGTGATGTGGAAGCCTAAATAACACAATCACAGGCTACCTGAGAGGACTAGTTTACAAGAGGTGATAATTTCCTTGTACTTTGTCCTTGTCAGACTGCATATGGAGTATTATATCCAGTTCTTGGCACCACAGTTTAAAAAGGCATTGATAATTTGGACAGTGTCCAGAGGAGAGTAACCAGGATATCGAAGGGCCTTAAGTCCATGTCATGAGAGAATTGCAGAAACTGGGGATGTTTAATTGGGGGAATTAAGGGGAGTGATATCAGTACTCAAGTATCAAAGCATTGTCATATGGAAGAGATATTAGACTTGTTCTCTTTGGTTCCTGATGGCAGGACCTCTGTGAAGAAATTGCAAAGAGGTAAATTTAGGTTTGATATTAGAGAAAAAACTAAGTGGAGCTGTCATAAAGCAGAATGGACTGTCTTGGGTTTAGTTGATCCCTAATCAATGGAGGTCTCTGAAACAGAGGCTAGATGACCACTTGTCAATTGAATGTTATTGTGGGCATTTCTTCCCAATATGGGCTGGATCAGAAGACTGTTTTCTTTCAACTCTAAAATCTTATGAGTCTGATAGTTAATTCAGTAAACATTCATTCAGTGCCCATGATATGCAGATCACTTTGCTAGGCATTAGGGACATATAAATAAAAACCAACACAGTTCTTATTCTAATGGCATTTATGATCTAATAGAAGAGTTAAAACAGGTACAGAAATAACTATAGTAAAAGTGTGACTAAGTGTAAAGGATCAAAGAAAACAGCACAGGAGATTTGAAGAGACAGCACTGCTAGGTAGAAGAAAAAGGGAAGGCTTCACTGAGGAGGTTGCAACTGAGCTTTAAGGAAAAATGGCTTCTAAGAGGCAGAGATGTGGGAGTTCCAGGAATAGGGAAAGGCACATGCAAATTCAGAAAGGCAGGAAAGGACAGGAAGAAATAAAGTAGTAGTAAATAGTCCAGTTAGGCTAGAGTGTAGAGTTGGTAAATGTAGGAAATACAGCTGGTAAAGTAGGTTGAAGGCAGATTACAGAGGGCCTTGATATCAGGTTAACACAATAAATGTGGAGTCATTGGAGAATTTTTTAAAAATGGGGTGATGTGACCAATGTCTGATAGTAAGTTTACATTAGTAGAAATGTGAAGGACAGATTTGAGGAGGACAAAAATGGAGGCTGATCAGGTAAGAAACCATTGTATTTGCTCAAGTGAAGGCTTAAAGGGATGACTATAAAATATATTTTGGAGGTAGAACTAACAGGACTTGGTAACTGGATATGGGCACTGGAGAGGGAAGAGTGACACATGACTCCAAGGTTGAATGGAAGAACGGTGGTGTCATCAAGAGAAATAGGGAAGTTGTAAGGAGATATTTGGGAGGAGGTTGGGGGAAGATGATTAGTTTTAGATATGCTGAATTTATATTAATATGACATCCATATGAGAATGTATTATAGACAATTGGAAATGTGAGCCTGGGGCTCAGGGGAGAAATCGGTAGTAGAGATCTAGATACGAGAATCTAGAATTTGCAATAGAATTATTCAAATCATGGATGTGGTTGAGATCACCAAGAAGGAGTCAGGGGAGAAAAGGGCAGATCCTTGGGAGATACAAACTTCGGGAATGGGAGGAGAGAGGGGAACCACATAGAGACTGAAGGGCCTGAGAGATAGAAGCAGGAGAGAACAACATCATTGATGCCAAGGAAGAAGAGAATATCAAGGAAGGGATAAGTATTATAAAATGTTGCAGACAGATTAAGGATGAAAACTAAGGGGAGATCACTGGATTTTACAATGAGATCATTAATGACCTTAGAAATAGAAGTTTGAGTGCTGATAACAGTGATGAAGTAGAGGTAGCCAGTACAGACTATTCTTTTTAACTTTAGCACTGAAGATGATGATAGCTCAAGGGGGCAACAGGGCCAATGGAAATTTTTTATAAGTATAGGTCAGACTTGATTATTATTCTTGAAACAATATCTCACACTCAACCCCTACACAGTCTTTTAAGTAAGAAGACCTCTTTGGAATAGCCCAAACAATATTCATGGTGCTCAGTCATGAGAATGAGAGATGGTTTCAAAATTCTCTATTTCAATAAAGGAAGTATAAATAAGTACATGCAATAAGAAAGTATAAATAAGTACATGCTACATGCACTCTAGAATTCCCAGTATTTCCTGTGTTACTGACAATGTGTCTTAGCACCTTCATTTCCTCTCACCTTTTATACTCCCAAGTCTGTTTTTCTAGTACTAAACAATATGGTTATATCTTATTTCCAGCATCACCACTAGCTACCTGTGTGACTCTGAGAAAATCATCTAACCTCTCTGGGCTGTACTTTTCTCATCCATAAAATAAGAGTTTGGATCAGAAGTTCTTTAAGGCCCTTCCCTGCCCTAATATTCTATGACTCTGTGAACATTAATATTATAAATAACTCACACTTTGTAAAACTCTTTCCTCACAACCATTCTGTGAGGTAAGTGATTTAAGTATTATCCTCATTTTGTAAATAAAGAAACTGAAATATTAAGTGACTTGCCCAGGGTCACCCAGCTAATGTTTTATGAGTAAGTGTTGGAAGATACTTTATTCAATTCAATTAAACAAACATTTATTAAGAACTTAGCTGCTGGAGATACAAATGAAATAGTCCCTACTCTCAAAGAGCTTATATAATACACAAGCACCCCCCCCATATCCATAAACTTAAAAGAATAATAATTTGATAGCTAACATTTATATAGTACTCACTATGTGCTAGGCACTGTGCTAAAGGTGCTTTACAATCATTACTATCAAGACTAGTAATTGCACAGAAGGTGCTAACCTGCTCTGGTAGAGGGAGTTTCCTCATCTGGCAGTTCCCTATATCAACAAAGTCACAGATCCAGTCCCAGTCCCTCCTCCCTATCTTTAGTGAACACAACTTGAAAACATTTGGCTACAGCATTGACTTACTAAATGTGTTTCCCCATCTGTTTGATAACACTGGCATTTTATCTACTCTATGTGGCAAAGTAGCACCTGCCCCTGCTCACTCTACAAGTGACAAACCCTGAAGCAAAAAGCTGGACATGAAAAAATGCAGCCTCTTCCAGAGCTACTCTAGCTACAGAGAACAGAGTTGGAATTTACAACTAGTTCTGAGTTAGTGGAATGAGGCAAGATGAATGTTCAGGATCTATAACTGAAAAGTTTCCATTTATTCTATCTTTGCATTTTCTTGTTCTAACCCATTTTCTATATCTGACAATTAGAACTCCAGGTTTCCAAAAAATAACACTGCCTCCCAACCAAATCCCAACCAAAGGTCCTTGGTGTGATTCTTTGTTGAACACTTTTTGTTGTAGGGGTAAGAACAGTGGTTTGAGAACCAGAGTTGGATTTTAGTCCTAGCTCTACCTTTAACTTGCTATGTGATCAGAGTTAAGTCACTTCCCCTCCATAAGCTTCAGTTTCCACATGTGCAAAACAAATGCAGCTAGACTATATCTCTCCTAGCATTAAGTTTTTTTGGAGTTAAGTGATTAAATTGGGGTTAAGTGACTTGCCCAAGGTCACACAGCTACTCTCTTAGCATTAAGGATCTATGACTATGTCTACTGCTTCCCCTTTGTCTTGTTTGTCCCCCACAAAGCACTCTATTAATGCAACATGATTTCTCTTATAACAAGGCTACCTTTAGCCCAACTTTCTTTCATCTTCAGTGATTCTCCCTCAAATTTCTCCCAGCACTTCGCTTGGCATTCTTTGACTCCCATAACATTCTCTCTTGTATCATACTTACTTGTGTACAAGTGTGATCCATCCATTAGATTGTGAGCTTCTGAGAAGGACTGAGTCACTTCTCGTCTTTATATTTCCAGAACCTAGCACAACACCTTGAACACAGCAGGTGCTTAATGAATGTTTGTTGAATTAAACAGAGTTTTGGTATTCCATGAGTTTACCAAGTACAGAAATGAAAGTCCCTAATCTGAATTTCCAAGAGTCTCCTCTGTAACCCTTTATAGGACTGGAGTCATGTTGGCAATATGCCAGCTTTCTGGCATGGTGACTATCTTTAACTTCAGGTTAGTGTTTAGTCAACATTCCCACAATTTTACTTGATTTCCTTTAGAATTTTTTTATTCAATAAATAACTCACTAAGTGCTTATTACACAGGTACACTAAGCACCATGTGGATACCAATTCCAGTGTTTTAATTTCAATACACTAGTTTGATTTTTACTTGGGACTCTCCTATCTTAAAAATACTTCCTTTAAGTTACCAAACATCTTGAAAAAGTGATTTATATTAATTCCTCAACATCTGCCCATTATTTAACTCCCTACAATTGGGCTTTTGCTCCTACCACTCTATTGAAACTGTTCCTTCTGAGGTTACCAGATCACATGACATTTTCTCAATCTTCATCTTTGCTGACCTCCCTGAAGCTTTTGATCTTGCTGAGATGCATCCCTGCTCTCCTGCCTTGGCATCTGTGACACTGAACTACTCTAGTTCTACTTTTCTACCTGCCCTGTTTGTCTCTATTGGCTCTGCTGCTTGTCCTCTAAGTGTGGGTGTCCTTGACTTCAGACCCTGTACTTTCCTCTCCAGATAGTGGTCCCCCTTGGAGGTTTCTCATCCACTTGTCTGGTCTCTCAACTCTGGAACCAGCACTTTTTAACTATGCCTTACTTTCTCCCTTTTAGGCTATGCCCTCATTGAGGAAGGTTCTCACCGCTTAGGTTTTGACCCAAAGTTGGAGTCCCTTGGGACTCAGATTCCTCCATTAGTTCCTTGGCACAAATTCTTTGACTGTCAGAGTTCTCCATCCCAGGTATTTGTAAGGACTCCTCCTGTTCCCAGCCTCCCTGTTCTTGGGGTTTAATCTCAATACCATTCTCTTGTCGACTCAGAGGCTTTACTTCTTCCAGGATATCAGTAGAGGAAGCAGAAGCCTGGGTATTCATCAGTGCATCCAACTCCTTATAGAAGGCACATGATTCTAGCACACTGCCATTCCTAACTTTGCGGTAACTTTTTTGAAGGCTTTTGAACTTGGTCCGGCACTGTTCTGGTGTCCGAAGGAAGCCACATTCTTGAAGCTGCTCAGCCACTGCCCCATATACTTTGCTCTTTCGATGACAGGCTTGAAGGGCCTCATAAAACCGAGACTCACTAAGAATGTCAAGGAAAGTCTTAGTTTCCTCATAGCCCCAGTGTACACCTGCCATCAGAGAACAAAGTTGAGAAATAAGACTAGAAGCATGGTAGAAACTAGAGCCAACAGCAGCACCATACGAGCTGTTGATTTTCTGTAGCAATTTTTTGAGGAATCATCAGAAATCATTTTTTTATGGCAGACTGAAAGGATATTCAATCAAATTACTTAAACTGTGATCCAGAAATACTACTCCAAAATGGTTAATACTCCAAAAGATATCAAAGAAAGAAGAAAAAGACCCATGTGTACAAAGATATTTGTAGTAATTCTTTTGGTGGTGGCAAAGAATTAGAAATTAAGCAGGTACCAATCAACTGAGGAACGGCTGAACAAATTATGGTATATGAATATCTGTGTTGTAAAAAATGGTGAAGGGGACCATTTTAAGATAAGACCTGTATGAAATGATGCAGAATGAAGTGAACTGAACAAGAATAATTTATACAATAACAACAATATTATAAAGACAAAAATCTGAAAGATTTAAGAACTATTAGCAATGTAATATCCATCTACAATTTCAGAGGTCTTATGAAGAACGTGCTACTCACCTCCTGACAAAAAAGTGATGTATTCAAGGGGCAGATTGAGGATATATATTTTTGGACACAGCCAAATTTGTTTTGTATGCCTATACATATATGCTATAAGGGTTTTATTTTTCTTTCTTGGAGGAGGGTAGGAAGGAAGAAAAGGTGGATTTTCATTAATTTTTAAAAATAATGATTAAAAAATAAAAAATGCTTTAATACTTTAAAAAATTTACAATAAGAGCTAAAATATTTTAAAATTTATCAAGAGACCTTTACATCTACTGGTATCTATTAAAATTTCACAGAATCACAGTCAAAACTAGAATGGATCTTAGAGATTATACAGTCAAAATCCATCATATAAAAATTCGGAGGCCATGACTAATAAGAATTTATTTAGAATGGATTTTAAAGCTCTATTATTCTTAGCCTTGATGCAGGAGAAGCATGAATATCACAGAATCAGGAAAGCAGAATCTTTTTTTGTCACTGTGTAGACCATGGTGTCAAACTCAAATAGAAACTGATCCTTGCCACATTATTGACTTTGGAAACCATAAATTAACATTATCTATGTTTTACTGTATTTTTATTTATTTTGTTAAACTTTCCCAAATAAACTTAAACTTGGCTCCAGCCAAACTTGGAAGTTTTGTGGGCTGTGAATTTGACAACTTTAGTGTAGATTGTATTCCTGTGTAAAATAGAAAATTCAATGTAGTTTAGTAATTAAGAAAAAAAAATAACTTATACTTCCATAATGCTTAAAATGCTTACAAAATGCCTTTTTCACAATAATCTTATAAGGCAGGTAGTACAAAAATTATTACTCCCATTTTGCAAAAGAAGAAACTGAAGTTGAAAGAGGTTAAATGGATACAAGTTGTGAAGAGGTCAATTTAGGCTTTAGATTCCAAAATCCCCCATATGCCACAATCAGTCAGCAGAGTAAAGAAGGGATGGTTGTGATCTGTACTGGTGGAAGGAGTACTCACATTGATGAAAAGCCAGATCTAGGGAAGTATCAAATCCATTCATTCCTAGGACCTTATTTCTTTTATACATAGTTCATTTCTCCATAGTGAACTGCAGTGAAGCCTTTCCTTTATTCACATCACAGTTCTAAGTTTGAACATGCCCTCTCATGGACGATATCCTATCACAGAGGACTCTCATTGAGCTAGGAACTGAGAAACAGTATGTCCCAAGGACCCTACACACAGGAGTCAGAAATTTTTATTATCTATGTGGAATTGAAACCTGCTATTGAATTAGTGTAGTGTCATCTCTGCACAGTTCTAGAGGTAGTTAGACAGTTGTTCTTGTTCCCATCTTATCCTTAAGAATTTTTAGCATAAAGCTTATCAAAGGGTCACATGAATACCCCCTCCCCCCAAGATCATTCAGATGTTTACTAAACCTGCAAGAGTCTGTTTGCCTTTTACTTCTCTGCTTATTCCTACAGCATATCTTTCAGGAGACTGATATTTAAGACCCCAAAGGATCTGCCCTAGGTGGCTAATTCCTTTCTGTATGTTCTAATACTAGAATAAGTAATCTTCTTCTAACTTAAACTACTTTATATATGTTTGAATATCTTTTTATGTTTTAAGTATTTTTTTTTAAACAATTGGGGTTAAGTAACTTGCTCAAGGTTACACGGCTAGTCATTATTTATGTGTGGGTGCTCATTTTCTGAGGCCGGATTTGATCTCGGGTCATCCCAACTCCGAGGCCGGCGCTCTTACTGCGCCGCCTAGCCGCCCCTTTTAGGGCAATTGGGGTTAAGTAACTTGCCCAAGGTCACACGGCTAGGTTTTTGTTTTGTGTGAGTTAAGTGTCTGAGGCCGGATCCGAACTCAGGTCCTCCTGACTCCAGGGCCGGCGCTCTACTCACTGCGCCACCTAGCCGCCCCTTTAAGTATTTTTAAAATGATCTATTTATTTTAAAGGGGTAAGGTCCCTTCAAAAGAATTAGTAAATTTTTGAGTTATTGATAGTTGATGGGAGAACTAGCATATGTATATAGAAAGGTTATATGAAATTGAAGAGAGGGAGCAGGTCTCCCTTCAAAAGAAAAAGAAACAGAGGGATGACTTTTTTCTGATCATATAGTGTACTACTGCGGTTCAATGGCACACCCTTGTTGCTTTTTACTTTTGCTTTTGGCAGAAGAAGCAGGAAAACTAGGTGTAGGGAAGATGAAAGGACATGCTTTCTCTTTAGAGTATCTGATGACTCACTGTATAAAAAGGATGGTTGCAAGGCACTGACAACTGGAAAAGATGCTGAGACATTCCCACAAACATGTAGCCAACCTCAGGGGAGAGTCAGTTTCTTTTGGGATGTCAGTGGCATCACTATTCACCTGCTGGATGTATGTCCTAATTACAGGCAAAATGGTCAAGAGAAACTAAATATTCTATTTTTGGTAGAGTTAACCTCATAAAGTAACATTAGTATCATGCAGTAAATACATATTTATGTATTTCTGAATTCCTTCATTTAATTATGTCTAAAATAATACTCAACTGCAAGGTACCCCTGACAAGCTATTTCACTGCTGACTCAAAAGAATCATGATGAAGCTATAGCTGTTTGGGTCCAGCTTCCTCCTCACACTGGGCAATGTCATCATTCTTCAACATCTCAGGCAAGCAACTTGGATGTCATTTTCAACTCATTTTTATTCACCCTTAACTGTTGTAGAAATTTTACTGTCAAATCTCACCAAAGAGTATCATCAGTTTGTCCTTGAGGTGAATGGATCAAGACCAAGAATAACCACCCAAATCTGGAGTTACCACAGATTGGTCCTGAATGTCTAGATTAGACAAGAATGATGCACAAGGTAGCTCTTATAAGGGAGTGGGTGGGAGTATAAAGGCATCTAGG
This sequence comes from Gymnobelideus leadbeateri, assembly GCA_011680675.1. Lineage (NCBI taxonomy): Eukaryota > Metazoa > Chordata > Mammalia > Diprotodontia > Petauridae > Gymnobelideus > Gymnobelideus leadbeateri. The sequence goes on along the minus strand of WOXC01009356.1, from coordinate 398,415 downwards.
ATTTTCTGTTACTTCCTTATTGCATCAGAGCTGCTGGAACTACCCTCATTATTCAAGTCTTCCCCCACAGTGACCAGTGCTGCCAGAAGCTTGGCTATAACATAAATAGCCAGAGGGGTCAAACACAAAACCCCATTCAGCCCACAACACTCCTGAATGTGGCCTGAACCAGATTAAATGTAACTGGGAATATTTAACAAAATAAATAAAAATATAATAACAGATAGATAATATCTCCCTTTAAACCTAAGTTCACATGCAGCCCCAGGGATGCTTCTGTATAGACTTGTGGCCCTGCTGCATTTTGAGTCTGACCCCACTGCCCTAGATCACTCCAAGCAGCTCCTCCTCCTTAATGGCCTTGCTGATTTCAGTGCCATACTCCTATCTAACCTTTCCCCTCATCTCAACATTTCCTTCTTTGTCTGTCACCTTGACCATACTATTCCATCTTCCTTCAAAGAGTTCTTTTGTAACTGTAGAAACGGTACAGTAGAAACTGTACAAAGCTGGGAAATACCTTGGCAATAATACAATGAATATGACTGGTGGCATAGTCTGTACTTGTTGTACATTTTAGCAAATACTCTCATCAAGGGAATGTCAATAAAGAGTACCATCAGTTTGTCCTTGAGGTGTATGGATCAAGACCAAGAATAACCACTCAAATCTGGAGTTACCACAGATTGGTCCTGAATGTCTAGATTAGACAAGAATGATGCACAAGGTAGCTCTTATAAGGGAGTGGGTGGGAGTACAAAGGCATCTAGGATTTTCTGTTACTTCCTTATTGCATCAGAGCTGCTGGAACCACCCTCATTATTCAAGTCTTCAGATTTAGAAGTTAGTGCATAGTTGGAAAGGAACCCTTTGGGGAGAGCTACAGAGAGATCCCTTTGTTCTGAGCCAATTAAGATCAAGGTACTCAAAAGTTCTAACTTCATCTTGGGTTTTAAGCCAGAGGAAGCTCCATCATGATAATGTGATATAAAGTAGATTCACCTCATTATTAGGAACACCAAATGTCCTTTTACTTTTGGTTGTGATTGATGTCACCATGAAGAGATGGGATATAAGAACAATCAATCTATCAATTAAAAAAGCATATAAGTACCTACTATGTTAAGCATCATACTAGGGCATAGAGATACAAAGGCAAAAATGAAAGAGTCAGGGGTGGCTAGGTGTCGCAGTGAATAGAGCACTGGCCCTGGAATCAGGAGGATCTGAGTTCAAATCTGGCCTCACATACTTAACCCCAAAACTAACTGTGTGACCTTGGGCAAGTCCCTTAACCACAATCTCCCCCCACCACCAAATGAAATAGTTATTGCCCATAAGGGGCTTACATTTTACTGGGAGAAATAATATATACACATAAAAATACAAAAATATACAAAAATATCAATGTAAGGAATGTATTTTTTCCTTTGCTTTTTTCTTGGAGGGAGGAAGGCAGGACAATTGGAATTAAGCGACTTGCCCAAGGTGACACGGCTAGTAAGTGTCAAGTGTCTGAGGCTGGATTTGAATTCAGGTCCTCCTGATTCCAGGGCTAGTACTCTATTTACCACACCACCTAGCTGCCCCAGGAATGCTTTCTGAGCTACTTTAAAAACTTTGAAATACCTAATATGATTTTATCATGGAATTCACAAAGTAAATATAATTTCAGCAAGGAAGCAACAGTAGTTGGAAAGATCAGGAAAGACTATAGAGGAGATATTGACTGAATTTTGAGGGACGTTAGAGATTCTAAAGGAAGAGATGGGGCAGCTTTATGATGTATAATTCTGTTGTAATCTTGATTTAGTCACTTCCAATACAATGATTTTTTTTCTCACACCTGACAACACGACATTTATTTTTACACCAAAATAAGGGGAAAAAATCTTACCACTTAAGTTTTGGAATAAGGCTGGAGCCCCAGAGATCTCAGGCTTTTGGGTGAACTCAATGCCCATTTCATCACCATCAGATTCTTCTGCAGCTTCTTCTTGCTCCCATCTGTCCTGTTCTTCAGCTTTGGGAGTGACATCCCCTTGCTTTGGGGGAGAAACAGTCTCTATTGGGATGTCAGTGGTTGTGGCACTGGGTCCAGGATTCAACAGGGCATCCATCTCTTCATAGAAGGCACAGGGCTCCAGCATGTGGCCATTCCTTACTTTTCGGTAGCTCTTTTGGAGACTTTTGAACTTGGTCCTACATTGCTCTGGTGTCCGGAGAAAGCCACACTCTCGCAACCACTCAGCCACAGCTCCATATACCTGGCTATTTCGAGGACAGGCCCTAAGTGTTTCATAAAATCGAGACTCTCTGAGAATTGCAAGGAAGGTCTTAGTTTCCTCATAGCTCCAATGTACTCCCGCAATCTTTTCATCTTCTAAGGCCCATGGCTGCTGGTCTCTCCAGGTTTTTCCATTCCTTTTTGCCAGTGCCTGAATAGGTCCTTGCTTTTCCCCTGTATGGATGCCTCGAAGGACATGTCTCTTACTGGAGCCTTGGAGCGCTAAGACCCATGGCTTTTTTCCTCGAGTCAGCTGTGACACCTTCTTAGCTGCTGAAATTGGAATTCCTATAGGAAGACAAATATTTCATATCTGTCACAGAAAGTGACCCTGAAATAATTTCTTCATTAATGAATTTCTTTCACATTACTTCTTCCTGCATGGAATGCTTCTCTGTATATTCAAAATCTACCTTCCAAAGTTCAAAGTCTAACTCCTATTATGTAAGCTTCTTTCACACGTAATACCTCCTCTATAATCCTATGGCATTTATTATTAGCCATAGTTATTTGGCATAATGATGTAATGCCTTGTATTGTTATTTAATGTTTTTCATTCCTTAGTTTACCAAATAGACTGGAAGCACTGAGAGGGAGGCTATAAGGCTTTATGCTTCTTTTAAAAATTTCTCCTATCACCTAGCATTGAACTAAATAGATAATAGGCACTCAATGAAAGCATTCACATATTTACGTCTCTATGTGTAAGCAAAATGGTATGGGAGTTAGGAGGTGAAAGATTGTGATGAATGAATGAATTTAGAATCTATTTCTTAAGGGTATGATGGATCATAAATAAAGAATTCTGGGAGAAGTCTTGGCTGCTTTAAATAGAAGGAGGAGGAGGGAATATGAAATGAAATAAACACTAAGGTACAGAGTGAAAATTAGTACATTTATAGCCCTGCAGAGAACAGTGTGTCCTCTGAAAAGAAAGTCTTTGCCTAGAAATGAGGACTAAAAGCTTGTTGTCTCTACAGCCTTGGATATGTAACATTAATTAAAATTCCTTTTAGAAGGCCTTAGAGCATGAGAATTTGTTTTTTCCATTGGAGGAGTGGAAATAGGGATACTACTATCTTGAAGTTCAAAGGAAAGTGATAATTTTATTATAATATTTTATTAGTAGAACTGACCACCACCCACACAAGCCTGAATAGGAAAGAAGTCCTTACCCAGTGAAACCATGTTCCTAAAATTCTCCTTTATGATACCCCTGCAGAAGTTCTTGTGAGCAGGATTTAGATGGCCCCACTTCTTGTGGGAGAGGTTTCTGGACATTCCTGAACATATCACAGGTTCCTGTAACAACACGGACACCTAGTACCACCAAGAAAACATCATTGATCTTTCCTGAGATGAATGGCTAGGAATGAAACACAGAAGGACCTTGATGTGAGAAATGTGATCAAGGGCACTAGGACAGGTTATTTGCTGGTGAATGGGAGAACCTTTGCAGGAGAGCCATGAGGTATGGGAGATCTGCCAGCATTATTTATAAAAAGTTGAGTCCAATCTTCTCCAGAAAATAAACACAGGAGCCCTCCCAACCATCCCAATCATCCCAATAGGATACCAAAGCTAGGCAAGAACAGACGAAAGCAGTTAGAAATTTAGAGGGCAAAGAGACCCTATGACTTTTGGGAAGCCAGAGAAAAGAGCTACAATGTACCTGGGACCCAGTAGTAAGAAGTGGCATAGCCATCATTTCCTGATCTCTAGTGTTCCTCTTTTCAGGAAGGTCAGGAACCCATGAAGGAGGAAGTGCTGAGGGAAGAGAGAGAAGTTATTACTATATTGAGATTTTTTGTTATTTAATTATTGCCTCTCACCTTTTTAATCAACTTTAAGGACTTACAGTTTTGTCTTTGTATTCCCAGTGCTTTGTACACAGTAGGTTTTTAATGTGTTTTTAATATAAAGAAGGAAGAGAAAGATAAAATCTAGCACCATAATTATAATGCTTAAGTTTAGCCTAGGAAAGAATTGAGAAAATGAACTTCCCTCCCTTCTTTGCAAAGGCAAGGGGACTTCAGGTGTGGCATACTGCTCATACTTCCATATATGATTTATATGTTGGTTAATTTTGCTAGGCTGATTTTTTTTCTTTTAAGGGATGGATGATTTGCTAGATGGGGGGAGTGATATTTATGGAAATGAAGGTGATACAAAATAAAAAAAATCAATAATTTAAAAAATATGCTTGTTGAACTAAATTAGCATATACAATATGCTGGTTACCATTACTATAAGAAGAGAAAGAAATAAAAGTAAGAGATATTCTATTTTAGACACAGCTCAAGTTATGGTCCACCTCTACCCTAGAACCCACCATCTAGGGATAAACTCTATAATAAAGAAGTTTACTTAGGTCTCTAGCCCTTTGAGTTTGTTCTACTTTTAAAACATATATCCTCCCTTAGGTATATAGTCATGAGGATGTCATTTACAAGATATCCTTCAGCCAATCAATGTACCAAAATAGTACAAACACTTTAAATCCAGGAATTCCTTCTCACTATGGAATAGCACCATTCTGAGACAACTCCAAATGAAAATATAACAAGGGAGTAAAGTCACTTCATTTTAGAAGCACCAATCCATGTTAATTAAGGATAGCAATCAATCACAAATTGGTTCATTCAGAATATTAGTCACATTTGGTTATGGAATAAATATGATATTTTCTGGTGGTGACCACAGATTTATTTTCCCAACAGTTTTTTGTCTAGTAGAATTAGTTGGTATTCTTTGAGTGGCCATCAATTACTAGAATGAAAGGGTTGGGGGGAGGAAGGTGATCTAGCTAGAGGCTTAAAAATGGGAAAGGATGATCCTATTACATTACTAATCTGTTACAAATGAACAAGTGCCTCTTAAAATTGTTATTAGGCAACCAAGGACTGTATGTCATCTTTCCACTTAAGGGTCGCTTGGAATAAAGACTTTAAGGAATGAATATCTGAGAAGAAAAGATCCAGGTTCCCTTTGACAAATTTAAGTGGCCCTCTTCCTCAGAGAGCTATAGGATTCAGTAGTGTGGGTTATAAGCTGGATAAGCAGTCAAAATGAAGAACTAGGTATTCTCCATGAGCCTGTACCACAGATATTCTGCTGCTTTAATGGGGCTGCCTAAGGCTATAGGAAGACTGCAGAGAGGCCTATCATAGTTTGGTCACCTTATAATCTCAGTTTCTTTCTTCTTCCTCCTACCCAGGCTTTGCTCCCTAGGCAGCATAGGATGGTTTCTGATGGAAATAAGAGTAAGGAATTAGTTCTGAACACTTCAACCAATTAAACAATTCTTTACTGAGCACACAATCCAAGTGCAATTACTATGGGGGATAAAAAACTGTACAAGGAAACTTACTCTTAAGGATCTATTCATAAGAGGACCCTAAGCTGGCTTTTAGTTATCACTATTACCCTTCCTAAGTGTTCATAAACCATTTGCTTAGTAAAGCCCTCTAGAATTTTGCCAAGAATAATAATGACATATATTAAATCATCAATCAAATATGGGAAATAAGATGTAGATATAGAAAACTAATATAAGGAGGTAGCATTATAATTGCTAAATGAGTAGAAGATAATAAATGTTATAGGACTTTAGAGAAAATAAGATCATGTGTGCTGGGGTGGTCAGGAAGTAGTTCACAGAAAATCTGGTACTTGAAATGTGAAGAAGGCTGCTGTGGCCAATGTTACTGACATTCCAGGTATTAACAAGTCACAAGGCACAGAATGTTAGATAGGGAGGGGACCTTAGATCAGTTAGTTCAACCTCTTCATTTTACAGAGGAATAAACAAAGGCCCAAAGAGTCTAAATAAGTCCCAAGGTGTCTCATATCCAGTAACTAATAGAACCTGGACTAAAGTCTTGCTTGTATGGAGCCAAATGCAGGGAGGTAAAATAGTTAAATAAAAGGTGTTTAAAGCACTAATTCCCCTCCATAAGCCCACTAGATTCCATCTTCAACTCCAGGGATTCAGGTCCTAAGTGACAGTTGATTCAGGGAACCTGGATCAACTCAAATATAATTAAATTCAACCTCAAATTATTCTGCTCCAAAGGAGCTCCAGAAATTTGTGAATTCTGGAAATATAGAAGGAATTTGGGTTCAAGACCTAGACCCATTTATGTCTTAAATTTTCTCTCTTAAATTTTCATGGGATAATTTCTAATCAGAGGTATCTAGGTGGTGGAGTGGATAGAATACTGGGCCTGAAGTCAGGAAGACCTGAGTTCAAATCTAGCCTCACATACTTACTAGCTAGCTATGTGACCTTGGGAAAGTCATTTAACCTGTTTTACCTAGTTTCCTTATCTGTAAAATGGGAATAATAGCAGCACCTACCTTGCAGGGTAGGTATGAGGATCAAATTAGATTCCTCTTCCCTTCCCTTAATCACTTTAGGTTGTACTTTGGCAGCCTTTCTAAACAGTCTTGCCTTACTCTCCTGGATCAAAAGGTAATTTAACTTCAGGTTCTTAATATATAATCAAGGAAAGTTTTCAGTCCAGGATAGTTCAGGAGCACATCTAGAGTTAGACAAAAATTAGAAAATGGAACTTGATGTCCAGGACTTAGCTTCAGTTTTTCAGTTCTATTCAAAATAGAAAATGTTCTACAGATGCAGGGAGGGTACCATGGAAAAAGATGCCATAACTCTGGACACAAACATAGTTAAACATTCCTAACACATGTGGGAAGTCTCTATTTTACTATTAGTATGGGAATGGAAGAAAAGGAGAAGGGAAAGTTATTCCCTGTATGTGGCATGACCTTTCTCCACACTAAACTATATCTTTGCCCTCCTTTAAACACATTGTACGGAACTCATTTATTTCAATGAGGTCTTCCCAGACTAACTTTAGTCACAGTAATAAGGTTTGTAAACCACCTTTGATTTGTTATGGTTGTTTTTCTGTTGTTAAACAATGCATTTTACTTGCCCTTTATTTTCCCCTTTAGATTGGCAGTTGGTATTGGTATTTTCATTACGAATTCTCCTCACATGACTCTGAATACTGAGGGATCAAGTGATGCTGGTGGGAGAATAGAAAAGTGAGAAAAAGGGTGCCCTATACTGCTAGCAACAGATTCAGGGCATGGCATATTGTTTTTCTAACCTACATTTTAGTCCGGCTTTCTTAGCCAGAGTTGGGTCCTAAAAACAGCAACTACTATAGTACTGTTCAGAGCAGGAGCTAGACACTTGTGGTACATGAGACAATTTTGAGTCCGATCACTAGACAGACACACATGGGCAATTAGAGACACGTATAGGAAGGGGAAAAAAGAGGGCTCGAGAGTTTTCTGCATCTTCTCCTTATGTGACCATTTTTCTATCACTATCTTGGCTTCCCCTAGGTTTGATTCATTTGCCTGTGGGAAAATAACCTAAAATCTGTCCTGGTGTTTTGGGTGTCACTGTCCACACCTCTTCTACAGGACTTGGCTAGGCTAATTGGGTAGACCAACTTATTGAGACGGTTATACATGAGTAGGACTGTACCATACCCTGGGATACTTTACCTTTTAGAAACTTCCCAGAAGATTTTCTTGGTGGGGCGATGCAAAGGTGGCCATTCTTTTCTCCCCTTTATTCTTGAGGGAAATGGGCAAGGATTTGGGGTATAAACATTAAACTGTATTTACAATCATGAGAAACCTTAGAGTGAATAAATGAAGACATTATCTAGCCCTTTTGGGAGGGTGCTGCTCCCAGGTTAGACTACTGGTATTCAACTTGCTCATGGAGGGTTGAACACATTTATGTGACAGAATGTGATGGTGGATTGAAATTTCTGAAAAATCATTGTATTTTACCTTTATATAATGCTTTATGGCTACAAAGTACATTAAAGATATTTCTTTTGATACAACAATTCTGTGAATTAGGTATTTTAAATATTATTATTCCCATTTTACAAAGAGGGAACTGAAATTTGGATAGGCTGATCTACTTGGCTTAGTGTCAAATCTAGGATTAGAACAGAGCTGGAGTCAAAAAATCTTCACACACATACATATATGTATATGAAAACATAGAGAGACATATATACATAAAGTAAAGAGAGCAGTTTTTATAAAAAAGATCTGGGAGATTTAGTGGACTGCAACCTCAATATAAATCAGCAGTATGATGTGGCAGACAAAAACACATTAGATGGTATCCAGAGATGATAATTCTGCTCTACTCTGTTCCAATCAGACTGCCTCTGGAATACCGTGTTTAGCATAGGGTGCCACAATTTTGGAAGGACAAGGATAAAGGGAAAATATCCAGAGGAAGGCAATCAGGATGGTGAAAGGCCTTGAGGTCATGTCATACCAGTATAAATTGAAGGAACTGAGAATATCTGTCTTAGAGAAGAGATGTAGAGAAAACACTACACTTAAAGTATCTGAAGGATTATAATGAAGAAGAGGGATTAGATTTGTTCTCCTTAGCCTCATAAAGCAGAAACAGGAGATATAGATTCTTGCAGAAACAGGAGATATAGATTCTTGCAGAGAAAGAGATTTTAGTTTGATGTAAAGAAAAACTTCCTAACAAAACTGAAATAACTGACCTTGGGGGGTCGTGGGTTTCTCCTCACTAGGGTCTCCAAACAAGAGCTGCATGACTACTTATCAGAGATAAATATCCAAGATCAAGGATATGATTTATTCTGTCCTTATTAGATCACATATGGAATACTGTGTTCATTTCAAGGTCTCACATTTTAGAAAGGGCACTGATAAGCTGGAGCACATAATCTACTTTAGGGTCCACCTCACTCTGGATAGAAGATGGGTCACAAATCTTGGTCTACCTGGTGAGTATCTTTGAGAGGAGCTTCTCTGATGAGGAAGCAAGAAAAAAAAGTCAACAGAAACAGCATAAGGCAGACACACATCTGATTCAACTTCTTGTCTTACAAATATGTTTTGGGTAATGAAAAGACTTAGAATAAGCATATATTCTGCCAAAGCAATATTTGAAGGACAACATTTATTTGGATGTATATGCTCTTGAATGTATGTTAGGAAATGACAAATTTCACATTTACTGAGGATAGAACAAAAAGACAATCTGCAACAGACAACAGATAACCACTTTACTCTTGTACTTTTAACTTTTCAGGACACTTTTACATATAGTATCTCAGGTATTAGACTCTCAAACTTGTTACTGAGGTAGGTTAGGGAGTTTTCTTATCTGGAGGTCTTTAAGAATAACTACCTCTCTATTCTTTTTCTGTACAGATACTAAATTTGGTGTAGTTCTGTCCAGGGGCCTAGAGGTAAGAGATTGGTCTGGATCACTGCTTTTCAACCTGTGGGGTTGGTAATAGGTGCAAATAGCTTTATAATCTGTATCAAGAACTTTTCAGGTGATGGTGATAAGACCTTGCCAACCCATTAGAAATGGGTGATGGGTAATTCTTCTCCTGGCTTTCTGGTACACCTCATAATAAAGTTCTCTATTGTCCAGTGAGACAGACAAAATCTGGTCCCTTAAGTTGTTCCATTGGCTAGCCGAGTTGATGGTCTACATTATTAGTCATCATCATGATGAACAATGAATGTATAGAGGCGATTGTACAAATGCTATGCCATAAAGCAAAAAACATACACGATGACTAGAAAATGGGAATGATATTAAATACTAGTCTAGATGACTTCTGGAGGTTTTGACAAGTCTAAGACTTCAAGCCTGGTCAAGACCTCCCCATCTACCCCAAACAGACATTTGCTTACCATTTTTTCGTAAGTGTTGGGGCTCCCCTTTATGGTTTAGTTGTCCCTGAAGTCCTAAATGTAGGTTCCCAGCCTTTTCCTGTGTTACCATCTTAGGCTGGTCCTCTGCTTGTTCCATTTGAAAGCTTGGTACTTTCCATGTTCCTCCAAGGGACATTGTCTTCTCTAAGTGCACGTGATTTGTAACCTGGTAAATAATATCCATCATCACAAATGAAGATGTGGGAAAAGAAGGGCAGATATCAGGGTTAAATCCCCAAAGAAAATGTTCTTTAGGGATAAAGGGAATGGAGAGAAGGAATTAGAACTTTATTGTTTTGGGGCAATGAAAAGCAATCTGGAATGTTTTGGTTAATATAAATCCAGGAGGGGGCGGAGCCAAGATGGCGGAGTAGAAACAGCTCATCCAAGCCACTCTGCCCCCACATTCCCCCCAAACGATGTAAAAGGGGACTCTGAACAACTTCTGGAGCCCCAGCACCCACAGAACGACACAGAGAAGCTAAACTCCCGCTGAGGACAGCCCAGCAGCCCTGCAGGAAGGACCAGCGCAGCGGTCTGGGACCTGGCAGCGTGCAGCGCGCAGAGCGCAGGAGCCGAGCCAAGCCCAGGTCCGCATGAGCCGAGGTTTTAGCCCCAGGGCGGCAGGGCCAGCAGCCAGCTGGAGGAACCCCAGAACACCAGGAGCTGTTTGACTCCAGAATTATCAACATAGACTTGCCTGGGACAAAGTAAGAGGTTAGTGTCCTATGGACTTTGGGACTGGTATTAGGAAATGCGTCGGCTCCCTCCCCTGGGGGCTAGAAGCCGCTGAGGACAAATGCCATTTTGTAGTTTTCAGAGGCAGCTCCCGCTCCCAGCCTGCAAATTTGTAGGGAGATCCAGCGATCAGTCTTGGGGGTAATCGCTCTTGCTTTAACCTCCCTGGATCTGGATTGTGATCTAGGGTGGAAGTTGTGGGTGGGTTTACAGCTTGCCAGAAACGGAAGTTGCCCCCCCACACGTTCGGGACGAAAATTCCTCTATCTGGCCTTAAAGCCATAGTGTGGCAACAAACCCAAAAGTCAAGTAATTAAGTGGCAACATGCCAAGGCAAAGGAAACAGAAAAATGCAACCATAGACTCCTATTTTGGGGGCATAGAGCAGGAAAAGGACTGTGAGGTCAGAAGTCCTGCTCCAAAAGCCCCAGGGGAAACCATGAGCGGGTTGCAGGCCATAGAGGACATTAAGAAGGACTTTAAAAATCAAATAGGAGAAGTGGAGGAAAAGTTGGAAAGAGAAATGAGAAGGATGCAGGAAAAGTATGAAATGAGGGTCAACAGCCTGACTGAGGAAAACAACACCTTAAAAAATAGACTAACTCAAATGGCAAAGGAGGCCCAAAAGGGCAATGAGGAGAAGAATGCCTTAAAAAGTCGAATTTGCCAGATGGAAAAAGAATCTCAGAAGTTCACTGAGGAGATTCATTCCTTCAGAGTTAGACTGGAGCAAATGGAAGCTAATGACTTTATGAGAAATCAAGATGCTGTTAAGCAGATCCAAACAAATGAAAGATTAGAAGGCAATGTGAAATATCTCATGGGAAAAGCCACTGACCTGGAACATAGATCCAGGAGAGACAATTTAAAAATTATTGGACTACCTGAAAGCCATGATCAAAGAAAGAACCTAGAAATCACCCTTCAAGAAATTCTCAAGGAAAACTGCCCTGATGTTTTAGATCCAGAGGGCAAAATAGAGGTTGAAAGAATCCACCGATCACCTCCTGAAAAAGACCCCAAAAGAAAACTCCCAGGAATATTATAGCCAGGTTCCAGAATCCCCAGATCAAGGAGAAAATACTCCAAGCAGCCAGGAAGAAACAATTTCAATATTGTGGAAACACAATCAGAATAGCCCAGGACCTGGCAGCTTCTACACTGAGGGATCGAAGGGCATGGAATATGATATTCCAGAGGGCAAAAGAACTGGGAATGAACCCAAGGGTCACCTACCCAGCAAAACTGAGTATTTTGTTTCAGGGGAAAATATGGTCATTCAGTGGAATAGAGGACTTTCAAGCATTCTTGAGGAAAAAACCAGAGTTGAATAGAAAATTTGACATCCAGACACAAGAAGTAAGAGATGCCTGAGAGGGTAATCAGGGAAAAGAAATCAAAAGGAACTTATCAAAGTTGAACTATTTACATTCCTATATGGAAAAGCAATGACTGTGACTGATGATATCTTTCTCACTATGAAAATAATGGAAGAAGGGTGTGTGGTCATATGAATACATATGTGAATGTGTGTGTATATGGTTACAGTTATATATGGATAGAGGGCATGGGTTGAATTTGTTGGGAAGGGAGAATACTCAAGGGATGAAATTATGAGGTGAGAGAGGAAAGTGGCAAGGGGAGATGGGGAGAGACAGGGTAGTGTAAACTATCCCATGCAGAAGAAGCAAGGGGAAGTGGTTGCAAAAGAGGGGGAGAATAAGGAAGGCTAAAAAGGCAAAACCACATTCAAACTGAATTTGGTTCAGGGAGAAAATGACATACATAGTAAACGGGATATCTCAACCTGCAGCAGGATAGGGGGAAGGGGGATGGGAGGAGGGATGATGGATGGGAGGGCATCCTTGGGGTGAGGGGAGGTTGGAAGTACCCACTATAAAAGAGGGACAGGATCATGTAGGGAATGGACCAGGTGGGGGAGTGGGATGAGTGGGAGGGAATTATAAGCAGCCTTGTACAATATATCTACTATGATAATGTTTTGCATAGCTAGACATGTACAACATATACTGAATTACTTATCTCCCAAGAGGAAATGGGCAACAAGGGAGGTAGGAAATGGATTTGTAATTTGAGGTTGTAACATTAAATGTTTCAAATATATATAGATACTATTATTAATACTCTTTTGCTTGTAATAGGGAGATAAGATGTGCAGGCATTGGGATGCAAAGACTCACCTTCCTCTAATGGAAAAGTCGATGGGGGTCTGGGAGAAGGTATGGGAGAGAGCAGATTGGAGGAAGCGATGTCTTGTGGGATTACTGTTCTGGGAGGTTGGGTAGGGGAATGATGGGGGGAAAATGATTGTAACTCAAAATCTGGCAGAAATGAATGATGTAAAACAGAAGTTAATAAAGCATTTGTTTAAAAAAATATATATATAAATCCAGGAACAAGGCATAAAGTATCTGTATGCCCGATTTTCTTAAAAAGGAAGAGCTGGCCAAGTCTTCCTCATTATCACAACAGAATAAAAAACCTGTTCAGATAGAAACTTTACATATTCCCCAGAGGAAGATTTCAGACAGCTTCACAAAGAAGTCTCCTGCTACAAGACCACAGCCCAAGAACTACCCATGGAGGCAAGTAAAGATTTAGATGCTAATAGTGAAGTAATATGCACTAATTTATCTCCACTCTTCTACAACTATGTCTTTCTGTTTCTTATTCCAGTCCTTTCTAATTACATAGACCTGCATTTTCTTTTCTCACCTGCTGCTTCAGTCTTCCAGGCTCTTTCTCAAAATATGCGATTAGGGCTACAGCTTCCTCACCATTCTCTGGATACTGCTTCCGTGCCCAGGTCTGAATCTCCTTGGGCAAAATGGTCAGGAACTGCTCAAGTACCAATAAGTCCAGGATCTGCTCTTTGGAATGCACTTCTGGCTTCAACCACTGGCAGCAAAGTTCCCAGAGTCTGCTGAAAGCTTCGTGGGGTCCAGATACATCTTCATAACGGAACTGCCTAAAGCTCTTGCGCAAGGTCTCAGAATCAGAGTCCTTCCCTTGAAAAGTTGATTTAGAAGCCCACGAAATATCCTTTTCCACATTCATCATTAGGTGTCTCTCTAGTTCCAGAGGAGACTTCACTGGAGGGCAGAGAGCTGTAGCCATAATCTACTTTAGGGTCCACCTCACTCTGTATAGAAGATGGGTCATAAATCTTGGTCTACCTGGTGAGTATCCTTGAGAGGAACTTCTCTGATGAGGAAGCAAGAAAAAAAAAAGTCAACAGAAACAGCATAAGGCAGACACACGTCTGATTCAACTTCTTGTCTTTAATTCGAAAGACAAAGGGTACTTACACATCTACTGGTTTATAAACTTTGCTCTGTATCCCACAGAGGTTAGAGGAAATTAGTTTTTCTGAATACTTTCCCCTCAGTGTAATCACTACAACGTCAGGCTCTGAGAAGGAGGCAGAGGATGTGATATAACAATGGACCAAGAGGAACTAAATTCTAGACCAAGATTTGTGACGGACTTGCTGGGTGACCTTGGTTGGGAAAGTTGCATCCCCTCTGTCCCTCTGCAAAATGAGGATAGACGCTATGATCTAAAGTCTCTTCTCACATCATTAGCTGCTTCTCATCTATGACATTCTTTTTTCTTTTCCCGCCTTTTGGAGGGGGGAAGGCAGGGCAATTGGGATTAAGCCCAAGGTCATGGCTAGTAAGTGTTAAGTGTCTGAGGTCAGATTTGAACTCGGGTCCTCCTGACTCCAAGGCTGGTGCTCTATTCACTGTGCCACCTAGCCGCCCCTCATCCATGACATTCTAAGTTTTAAGGTCCCTTCCAGCCTTGACATTTTAGATTCTAAGGTCCTCCCCCCTCTAATATACTAGGTTCCGAGGTCCCTTCCAGTTCTAATATTTTGGGTTTCCAAGATCCTTCAAGCTCTAACATACTAGGTTCTAAAATCTCTTTCAGCCCTGCCATGAAGTTTCTTACAACCCGGCCATTTTATGTTTTAAGGTCCCTTCCCGCCCTGACACCCCGAGTTCTGAGGATTCCTCCAGCCCTGACACCCCGTGAGCCCTGACACCCCGCCTTCTAAGGTCTCCCCTAGCCCTGACACCCCGCGTTCTGAGGTCTCCCCCAGCCCTGACACCCCACATTCTAAAGTATTTCTAGTCCGGACAGGTGGGGTTCCGGCCCCAAAGCCCCTACGGGCCCCTGCCTGACGCGCCCCTTCCTGACGGTCCCTGGGGCCACGGCAGGGGCGGGGGCAGCAGAGGAGCGGCGGCCAGCCAGGTCGCACAGGGGTCTCTCTCCTCCTTTGTCTCAGATTGCGGGCGTCCCTGAGGAGGGCGGTGGGAAGGGGTCCCCGGGCCGCCCCTCCGACCGGAGGAGAAAGAAGCGGGATCTAAGGGGTCTAAGGCGGGGTCGGTTATCTCCCTCCCCCGCCCCGCCCCGCCCCGCCCCGCCCCGCCTCGCAGCCATGGAAACCACGGCCCGGCCCGGCCCCGCCCCGCCCGCTCCCCCAGTCTCCTCCAGCACAAGCCGACCGACCAAGCTACCCAGAGCATCCCAGGCATCCCGCCGAGGGGGTCACCCACCGAGCTCGGTAGGCAACATCGTAACGACTCACCCCCGCCCCGCCGGTCCGGGCCCCGCCTCAGATGCCAGGCCTGCAGGGCGGGCGACCCGCGCGAAGGACGCTGGGAAGTGCGGGCGCCGACTGCAGTGCGCATGTGCGAACCTGGGGTGCTCGGTACCTGAGTCCATTCTCCTGCCCAACTCGTCCCTGACTAAAGGGGGGGGGGCACACTTTATTTGACTTTCAGGGGGTCCCTCATCTGGGACGCGTCAAGTTTTAAAAGAATAGTTGATGTCTCTTTCAATATAATTGGTTTCTTGTGCAGTTCTGCGTATCATTTAATCTTCGAAGGGGCCCACCAGATGGCCAGGGAGTTCCATGGCACAAAAAAGGGGGAGCCCTGCCCCAGGAGAATGAACGTTCAGATTGGGAGGGGAGGTTTTCCCTTGACCAACACAATACTATGCTACCTTCTTGCTCTGTGACCTTGGATAAGTCATCTTCCTTCCAGTGAAATTCATTTTCCTTAATGAGAAATGAACTATAAATGTCCACGACCTTATTACCTCACATTTCATAGACCTCTTTACAATTTTCAAGGGTCTTTCACACCCATGATCTCATTTGACCTTCCTAACAGTCCTCTTATGGGGGCAGGGAAGGTCGTAGAATCCCAGATGCGGAAGAAATCTCAGATGCATTACTCCACACCTGTACTGAAAAGCTTCACGCAGCATCCGGCAGTTAGCCTGGCTGTACCTGAACAACTATGTTGTTGTTGCAAAGAAGGAGCTCAATTTAGGGAAGGGTCATGTGATTCTTCATCTTCCCTGACAACGAAAGAGAAATCCTAGGGAATTATCTGAGAGGATTAAGTACCTTTTCCCCCAGTAGGTGTCAAAGGTGGGCTTTAAACCCAGGCCTACTAGACTCTTAAGGCTTCCATGCTGTCTCTAAGAAAAACTAAATGGATAAAGGATGTTCACTATCTGTCTGTCTATCTATCTATCTATCTATCTATCTATCTATCTATCTATCTATCTATCTATCTGTCTGTCTGTCTGTCTGTCTGTCTATCTATCTATCTATCTGGCTGCCTGTCTATCTCTAGAAAAGACATAGTGGATGAGGACAAATTGGGCTAAGAATTTAAAGAAAGGTGAGATTGCATTGAACTTCAGAAAAGGCAAGTTTTTTTTTAAAGCAGTGCCAAGTTGTTCCCTGTCCTCCAAACCCACCTTTTAATTAAAACATGTATGCTCATGGCTGTGAATCTGGCAACAACACGTGCTCTGAAGAACTGAACTTGCAGGTCAATGGAGAGATCTATGGTGAGTGTAAGCTGACATTAAAACATTTTTCCAGTGATAACTTATGTATGAGACATGACATAAGGGATATTCTGGAAACATGATCAGAAGAGGATGTACTAGTCATGTACTTTCTTTGAACATACTTAGTCTCAGTATTAACCTTACAATCTGTTTGCATAGGTCCAGTTTTTACTCTTTACCTAGATGTACAAAGAGGCTTTATAGCTACTGAGCAAAGACCTTTGGGCAATGCTAATTACTTTTGTACACTGGATGTGAAATCTAAAGCTTTATAATACTCCATTAATATGCTCCAATTTCTGTCACTCCTGCAACATTAGTTTGGCTTCAGGTGAGTTAGGTTAAATTCTTTGATGATTGTCGCTTCCTTTTGGCCATACTTCTATTTCATCGTCTTCTGATTAAACCCAATTGGCTCAAGGATACACAATTTAATTCTACTGATAGCATAATTTTGGGGGGAAATATGAAATTTCCTGTCACACTTTGCTATGTTCGATGCCCTGTTCCCATTGAATCACAAAATGCTTTCACTTTCTCTGTAGAACATGATAATAGTTTCTAATGCATAATGCAGATAAAACAGATCATCTGCAACCAAGTTGCTCCTTCTTAAATTATATTATACATTTGATTATGTTGTATTGTAGATAATAATAATAGCTAACATTTATATAGTGCTTACTACATGTAAGGCACTCTGCTTTACAATTATTATCTCCTTTGATCCTCACAACAACCCTGGGAGGTAGGTGCTATTATTATCCCCATTTTACAGATGAGGAAACTGAGGCAAAAAGCTGTTTAATGACTTGCTCAGGGTCACATAGATATAGTAAGTGTCTGGATTTGAATTCAGGTCTTCCTGACTCTACTGCATCTCCTAGGGAGCTATCGATTTTTGGCTAGGTGGTTGTTGACATATTGGATGATTGATTGTCCAACTATCTGAAAGTGCTTAAGGCCTGTGAAATTCATGAATGATAGCATCAACTAGGAACAATTTCAGCTGGTTCTTTAGGTACTCTATTCCAACCCCCTTTTGAAATAGGTAGAATGCAGGGAAACAGATAGTGTATGCAGTTCACATTGAGAATGGCTTTTATACCTTCTATGCAGTGAAAACACTACAGAACTAGTCTTGATTTTTTTTTACTTAAATGATCATTATATTCCTTGGACACCAAGAAGTCACTTCTGGATCCACCAAATATCACAGATTTAGAGCTACAAGGAAATTTTAGAGGTTATCTAGTCCAACCCCTGATATTACAGATAAGGTAACTGAGGCCCAGGGAGGTTAAAATGATCTGACCCAGGGAGGTTAAGTGACCCCAGGTCACACAGGTAGTAAGTGATGCATCGGATCTGAACCCAAGGAGATCTCAGATCTCGAACTGCCTTTCAGGCATCTAAACTGGATGTCCAGTAGGTATCTTAATTTCAGCATATCCAAAATGAAACTTACTATCTTTTTTCTTAAACCTTCCTCCCTTCCTTCTTATTATAGAGGGTGACATCATCCTTCTAGTTCCTCCGGCTTGAAACTTAGAAGTCCTTCTCAATTCCTCATTATTTCTTACTCCCCATATCCAACCTGAGGACAATGTCTGTCAATTTCACCTTTTCGATATCTCTCAAACACTCCTGCCCGCTTCTTGTCTCTGACACTGCCACCACTCTAGTGCAGGGCCTTATCACCTCACACCTGGATTATTGTAACACCCTGCTCTTGGGTCTGCCTCCACTCAGCCACCAAAGTGATTTTTTAAAGCACAGATCCAACCACGTCACCCTTCTAGTTATTAAACTCCAGTGGCTCCCTATTGCCTCCAGAATAAAATATAAAATCTAATACTTTGTGTTCAAAGCCCTTCATCACATAGCTCCCTCCTACCTTTACAGTTTTCTTGCACTCAACTCCCTGCCATGTACTGTTCAATCAAATGATACTGGCTTCCTTGCTGTTGTTGAGAACAAGACACTCCATCTCTCAGCTCTGGGCATTTTCTCTAGTTGTCCCCCATACCTGGAATGCTCTCTCTTCTCAACTCTGCCTACCACCTTTCCTGGCTTCCTTTGAGTCTGATGTAAAATTCCATCTTCTGGAGGATGCCTTTCTCAACTTCTCTTAATCCTAGTACCTTCCTTCTCTTAATTATTTCCTATTTATCCTGTATGTAGCTTGTTTATATATCTTTGCTTGTTGTCTTTTCCATTAGATTGTGAGCTTCTTGAGGGCAGGGATTGTTTTGATTCTTTTTGTATCTTCTGCGCTTAGCTCAGTGCCTGGGACATAGTTGGTGCCTAATTAATGTTTATTGACTGACTACCCAAAGGCTGCTGGTTCAGGAAGAAGTTTGTGCAAATGATCCATGAATAGTTAGGTACTAGGTTATAGCTTGCTGCCTATAGCATTCAGTGGGTGCTCTGAAATGACTACAATTTATCCCACTTAAACCAGAAACTATATTGATTTATCTGCCAATGCCCATGGTTTCCCTAGGAAATTCCAGATGTACTGTAACTTACTCTTTTTTTTTTTTTTAAAGCAATCGGGGTTAAGTAACTTGCTCAAGGTTACACGGCTAGTCATTATTTATGTGTGGGTGCTCATTTTCTGAGGCCGGATTTGATCTCGGGTCATCCCAACTCCGAGGCCGGCGCTCTTACTCACTGCGCCACCTAGCCGCCCCTTTAGGGCAATTGGGGTTAAGTAACTTGCCCAAGGTTACACGGCTAGGTTTTTTTGTTTGTTTGTTTGTGTGGATTAAGTGTCTGAGGCCGGCTCCGAACTCAGGTCCTTCTGATTCCAGGGCCAGCACTCTATTCACTGCGCCACCTAGCCGCCCCCTGTAACTTACTCTTGATATGTGTCATCCTTGTTAGTAAAGCCAGAGACCTAGACCTCTTAGAAACCACAATGGTCTCCTTAAAGCACTCTGTTAAGAATGACCTATTTCCTTAATCTTTATAATAATTTCAATTTATTCTCCAGGAAGTCCTAGGGGAATGAATTCAGTAATAAACATAGGCTGAAGTAGCTCCTATCATTTTGCCCTTCACCAATTCTTGACACTCATCCATTAAAATTTAGTTTCTAGCACATAGAGGGTTAATTCTCTTCTTGGACTGATGTAGTTCACAGGTGTTCATCCTGTTCATGTTGATTTTTAAGGAGGGGCTAGCTGAGTTGTCTTTTATCATCCAGTGGTTGACCCCATTGATGCCTGAGCTTGAGTTTTTCCAGTTCCTTAAGTAGGAAATTGAATGGCATCTTGGAACACAACCTTCAAGGTATGGACTTATTTGTTAAGATCTTCCCTCATACAGTCTTCAACACAGAACATGGTATTTAAATTTAAATTTAAATTTAATTTTAATTTTAATTTCTGATTTTAATTTCTTCCTACAGCTCTCTTCAATAATTTCTTTTACTTCTTAATCCATTTTTATCAGCTGTAAATAACTTTGAGGTAGAGACTAGAAGGCTACTCTTGCTTCTTAGACAGTAATAGTCACCAGAGTAACCTCCCTCCAGTCCTAACTTGAGACATTCCAACCTGGTTCAGGCACTCTAAGGTTGCTGGCCTTTTTAATGAGTCCTTTTTTGGATGCCTTTCCTAACCTCTGACTATAGCTGGAAAGCTTTTTACCCTCTTCTTAGGGTGTGATTAAGAAGTGGATGAGAAAGGTGCTCAGTGCACTATCCTTTCAAAGTAATCAGTAGCCTGAGGCATTCATGCTCTCTAACAGATGAGTTTTCCATATTTAAAGTAAGTTACTTATTAATGCAGATGCTCTGAGGCCCTCTAGCACTTGTTCTCACTCTTTGGTGTCTGACACCTGCCATTCTTTTGTTTTTGTTTTTTCCACCTGGCACTCATAGCATTTCAGCAGCACAAGCCTGCCAGAGTTCAAATTTCTCCAGTATCTCCTTTGAATAATGGTACTTATTATAGGAGTTGCATGCAGGGTACAACTGTAATATCTGTCTTAGAGTCTGACCAAAGACCTATGCTCTGACTTGTGGTGAGACAGCAATGTTTGAAGCTGTATTTTTTGCCATTTATGAAATAATTCCCACTTTGGAGGAAGTGAATCTCTTCAACAACAGAAGCATTCATATAGCCATTTAATGTTTGCAAAGGACTTTACATATATTTTCTTACTTGATTTTTCATTTTATAGATGAGGAAATTATGGCAGACAGAGATTAAGTAGCACATAGTAGGCATTTAATAAATGCTTATTCTCTGAGTCTGAAAAAGTTTTTTTCTTTCTTTTTTTTTTCTTTTTGGAGGGGGGAGGGCAGGGCAGTTGGGGTTAAGTGACTTGCCTAAGATCACACTGCTAGTAAGTGTTAAGTGTCTGAGGTCATATATGAACTCAGGTCTTCCTGACTTCAGGGCTGGTGATCTATTCACTGCTCCACCTAGCCACCCTGAAAAAAAGCTTAAATTACTTATTCAGGTTTACACAGAGTAAGTTTATGAGGCAAGATTTGAAAAATTCAGTGTTTGAGGTATGATTTTTAGGATTACTTTTCACATGCTGGTCCTCCAAATATATCGATCTAGGGAATTTGGAAGGCTTTATTACCTCAGAAAACTTACATGAGGGAAGCATTTTCATTGCCTTCTTTTCTGAACATTTTAGAAGTCTATGCTGCCCAGAGATTCCAAAGCAACCTGTAGGGTCTTTTTCCACAGTGCATTCATCACAGCTTAGTGCCTTTTATGAGTTTATTGTAACCAATATACCAATTAGCTCCTGGGTTCCTGGAAGAATGCTCCCCTGCTTCCAAGGTTTTTGACTCCCTGGCACTTAGATGGGGAGCTCTCTCTCTCTCTCTCTCTCTCTCTCTCTCTCTCTCTCTCTCTCTCTCTCTCTCTCACACACACACACACACACACACACACAAACACGTCTTATTCCCAGTGGGGGAGTTTATTCATTGTGCATTGTCTGGAATATTCTAAACTATATAACTTCTTTGATTTATGATTGTTATCTGCTTTCATAAATGGGTTTATTTGCTATTCTCTGTGATGATATTATTGTGTAATTAGTATTTGATGGGAAGGGACCAAGCCTTCAGATATAGTTTGGGGTATTTCTTCCTCTGTTAAAATTCTATCTTGTTCTGGTTTCCCTGACCACTCCATTCTAGTTTGTATAATAAGTTTATAAGTAGCTAGTATAAAGTGACAGTAGTAGGAAGTAAGATTGCAATGGGAAACCTAGAAGTCACATACATACTATCCTGTAAATTAAGGGAACAGCTTGCTTGCAAGCTGTCTCATAAATTAGGGGAGCATAGAAACCACTGGAAACTGTCTCATAACTGCATTACAATCACATTATGACACTGTGTGCTAAATCAGGGGAAGCCAGCTAGGTCTTACTGTAAGGGCCCCTGCTGACTGCTTATGATGTGTAAACCTCAGATAAGCTCCAAATATCCTCAGTAAGACTAACAGAACACTAGTAAATTTTATGGTAATGAAATAAGCCTAAGGTATTGCTGATGCTTTGAGATGATGTGGATATGCTAACAAACTGACCCTAAGGTGTCTCAGATAAGAGTCCCCTCCAAAACCTATACAAACGAGACCCCACACTCTTGCCTTTCAGCACTCCTCCATCTACTATGGGTCCATGCTGCCCTAGTGCTCCCATCTCTGATTCATGGTTATGTGACTCTGTGACTCTCCCCTTCCCCATTCTTTCCCTCATACTGACTGCCTTCCTCCATCACCACAATACTGACCCCCAGGTTGTCTACTTCTGCCCCCACCCCAACATTTGTCTCTGTTCTTTCTGTGCTATTTGCCTCTGTACTCTCTGTGCCTTGTTGTTGTTCAGTCATTTTCTACTCTTTGGGACTTCATTTGGGGTTTTCTTGGTAAAGACAATGGAATGGTTCTCCATTTCCTTTTCTAGATTATTTTACAGATGAGGAAACTGAGGCAAATAGGGAGAAGTGACTTGCCCAGGGTCATACAACTAGTAAGTGTCTGAGACTGGATTTGAACTCAGGAAGATGGCTTCTTGGCTCCAGGTCTGACACTCTATCCATTGTTCCACCTAGCTACCCTAAATTTCCCGTAAGTAATAATATTTAGGGGTAAGGAATATAATTCTAACTATAATTCTAGACTGGTCCCTTCTCTTTAAGAAAAGCATTGCAGCTAACGTCCTGCTGGAGGAGTAAAGCAAAGCAAGGATGGAGTGTGCCTCAATTGGTGGACATCCCCTTAATTTCCAGTTTTTTGCCATCACAAAAAGAGCTGCTGGTGATGCCAATTACATAAATATTGTGATCTTCATCTTACAAAGAAGTAAAGTAGGTGAAAGAGGTGATCATAGAGTCATAGGTCTAGATGTGGAAAGAACCCCAAAGACCTTCTAGTCCAACTCTTTCTTCTTATAGATGTAGGAATTGAGGCCCAAGGAGCTTAACTTATTCAAGGTCACACATCAAGCAAGTGTTGGAATTGCAGCTATAACTTATAACTGCAAATCAAAACATGCTCCACGACATTATACCACTTCACATTAGGGGATCAACCTGACTGGGTTTGTGTCATTATTTTACTTAAGAGAAAACCTTTGAAATTCATCAAAAGGAAAATAGGAACAGGAACTCTCCTACATAGAAGCAAGTGGAATCCAAATTCACATATAATTAATTCACTGATAAATCTCTTTTTTAAGGTTAACTTCTTCATAATAGCTTTTTATCACTATGGTAAGTCATGATGTTGTAAAGTAGTAAGGAAAAATTCAATTACGGAGAGGGGTTTATTTTCGTTTTAAAAGTGCATTCATTGATAAAAATGAAACTTAAAACAGCGAGCAAGCTTGGTCCAGAAAAAGAGTAGAGAAAACTCATCTACCTCTCTTCATTATAAAAATGTCCCCCAAACAGACCTAATTAAAAGACATCACTAGGGAAACTACATCTTGCTAAAAAGTACCATAGACAATGAAGGAATATCAATACTAAACATATATGCTCCAAATGGCAACGTATCCAAATTCTTAAAGGAAATGTTAAATGAGTTGGGAGGAAATGGACAGTGAAACTATACAAATGGGGGATCTCAAACTTTCCTGATTTGGTCCTTGAAGGAAGAGAAGATTAACAAAAGGCAAAGGTATGGGGGATTCAGGGGAGGTATCAGTCCCAAGTGTGGACGAAGGCTCAGTGTAAAGGCAGGGAATAGGAGAGTACCATTATACAGTTGTATTAGAGTAGTAGCATCAAACTTTTAAAAACATTTTATTTATTTACTTTTAGTTTGCAACATTCAGTTCCACAATCCCTTGAGTTCCAAAATTTATCCTCTTTCCTCTCCTCCTTCCTCCTCCCCCACCATGGTGGCATGCAATCAAATATAGGTTCTACACATACCTTCATATTAAACTTTAGTCAAGTTGTAAAGAAGGATTATAACCAATGAAGTGAAAAATAGAAGGAATGAAACAAAACATGAGAGAGAGAGAGAGCAAGTAGTTTGCTTCAATCTGCATTCAGACTCTGTAGTTCTTTCTCTGAACGTGAATATCTCTTTCCATTATGAGTTTTTTGTAGTTGTCTTCTAACCTTGCATTGCTGAGAGGAGCCTAGTTTGTTAAAGTTAGTTGTCACAGATACGATGTGACATTGTAATTGTGTACAAAGTTCTCCTGGTTCTGCTCTCCTCACTCAGCATCAGTTTATGTAAATCTCTCCAGGTTATTATGAAGTATGTCTGCTTTTCATTTCTTATAGCACAATAGTATTCCATTACATTCATATACCACAACTTGTTTAGCCATTCCCCAATTGATGGACATCCCCTTAATTTCCAGTTTTTTGCTACCACAAAAGCAGCTGCTATAAATATTTTTGTACATATGCATCCTTTTCCTACATCTATGATCTCTTTGGGATATAGCCCTAGAAGTGGTATTGCTGGGTCGAAGGGTATGCACATTTTTATAGCCCTTTGGTATAGTTCCAGATTGCTCTCCAGAATGGTTGGATCAGCTCACAACTCCACCAACCAAGCATTAGTGTTCCAATTTTTCCACATCCACATCCAGCTTTCATCATTTTCCTGTTTTGTCATCTTAGCCATTCTGACTGGTGAGATGTGGTACCCCAGGGTTGCTTTGATTTGCATTTCTCTAATCAATAGTGATTTAGAGCATTTTTTCATATGTTTATAGATATCTTTAATTTCATCTTATGAGAACTGCCTGTTCATATCCTTTGACCATTTATCAATTGGGGAATGACTTGTATTCTTATAAATTTGACTCAGTTCTCTGTATATTTTAGAAATGAGGCCTTTATCAGAGATACTGGTTGTAAAAATTATTTTTTTTTCTTTTTGGAGGAGGGGAAGGTAGGGCAATTGGGGTTAAGTGACTTGCCGAAGGTCACATGACTAGTGTTGTGTGTGTGTGTGTGTGTGTGTGTGTGTGTGTGTGTGTGTGTGTGAAGTGTCTGAGGCCAATTTTGAACTCAGATCCTCCTGACTCCAGGGTCAGTGCTCTATTCACTGCACCACCTAGCTGCCACCGGTTGTAAAAATTCTTTCCCAATTTTCCCTTCCTCATATTGGTTACATTGGCTTTATTTGTACAAAAACTTTTCAATATAATGTAATCAAAATTATCCATTTTGCATTTTATAATGTCCTCTAACTCTTGTTTTGTCATAAATTCTTCCCTTTTCCATAAGTTTGACAGGTAAACTCTTTCTTGCTTTCCCAGATTGCTTACGGTATCAGCTTTTATACCTAGACCATGCACCCATTTAGACTTGATTTTGGTATATGGTGTAAGATATTGGTCTATGCCCAGTTTCTGCTGTACTATATTACAGTTTTCCCAGCAATTTTGTCAAATAGTGAGTTCTTATCCCAGAAACTTGGTCTTTGGGTTTATACAGTGGTACTGTAGTCATTGATTGCTGGGTCTTGTGTACCCAATCTATGCCCCTGATCCATTACTCTATTCCTCAGCCAGTACCAAGTAGTTTTTATGACTGCTGCTTTATAATACAGTTTAAAATCTGGTATGACTAGGCCACATTCCCTAGCATTTCTTTTCATTAATTCCCTTGATATTCTGGATCTTTTGTTCTTTCAGATGAGTTTTGTTACTATTTTCCTTGTCTCTATAAAATAGTTTTTTGGTAGATTGATTGGCATGGCACTAAATAGGTAAATTAATTTAGGTAAAATCCTCATTTTTATCATATTAGCTTGACCTAGCCACAGGAAATTGATGTTATTCCAATTATTTTGATCTGACTTTGTGTGAAAAGTGTTTTGTAATTATGTTAATATAGTTCCTGGGTTTGTTTTGGCAAGTAGATTCCCAAATATTTTATAATGCCTACAGTAACTTTAAATGGAATTTCTCTTTCTATTTCTTACTGTTTAACTTTGTTAGAAATATATAGGAATGCTGAGGATTTATGTAGGTTTATTTTATATCCTGCAACTTTGTTAAATTTATTTATTATCTCAAGTAGTTTTTTACTTGATTTTCTAGGATTCTCTAAGTATATCAACAAATCTTCTAGTATGAGATAGCCATTCAGACATTTGAAAGCAGTTATCTCTATAGATTTCTCTTCCTCAGGCTAGCCATTCCCTATTAATTCAATTCGTATGATTAAGGGGTTCCAGATTCCTAATCATCCTGGTTAACCTCCTCTGGATGTGTGCCAGTTTTCCTTTGCCTTTGGTCATAGGGGTAGTGTAAGTCAGAAGTACACACCACCAAATTTCTAGTGACTGGACTCAGACAGGATCATCTCCTGAGGACCGCTGAATCCCAGCAGTGCACATTCTCTCCTGGAATGGGTCCTCCTTCTTTGGAAAATGTCTAGGGTTGATCAGAACTATCCTGTCCCAGGCCAGTGATTGGAGTCCCTAAGTAGGTATGTGACACACAGCTTCCCTACAGCTGTTAGACCTTGGGTTCCTTGGGTCCTATGTGGTTGTTGTTGAGTTATTTCAGTCAGGTTCGACTCTTTGTGACCCCATTTGGGGTTTTCTTGGCAAAGATGCTAAAGTGGTTTGCCATTTCCTTCTCCAGCTCATTTTACAGATGAGAACACTGAGGCAAACAGGGTTAAGTGACTTGCTCAGGGTCACACAGCTAGTACGTGTCTGTGGTCAGATTTGAACTCAGGAAGAGGAGTCTTCTTGACTTCAGACCTGGCCCTCTATCCACTGAGCCACCTAGAGTCCTACAGTTCTGCCAAATAGTTATATTACAAACATAATCCAGACACAGCTCCAGGGCACCAACAACCTCAGCAAACTGAAGTAGCTAGATAGAGCTAGAGATTTATTAAGAAACGATCATTCAGTTAACATTTTTTGAAGTTCAATGTGCAAAACACTTGTGCTGGGTGCTGAAGGTTAGACAAGTTCAGATAAGACACTGTTAGCTGCCCTTGTGGAACTGATAGGGTGGTAGGAGTCCAAAGCATACGTGTATATAGCTAGAGTATACAATTACATGTGCCTTTGAGAGGAACAGAACAAAGTGACATATTACGTCTGAGAGAAAGGCTCAGAATCCCAGATTTAGAAGTAGATGAGGCCTTAGATGCCATCTAGTCCAGTCCCTTCTTTTGATAGATGGGAAAAATGATAGATCAAGGAAGGTTTCATGGAGGAGATGGCATTTTAAGTTGAGCTTTAAGAATGGTTAGGAACTCAGCAGTTTAAAAAGGGGAAAGGATGACTAGCAATGGGAAGTATGCACGTGGTGGTTTGGTTAGTCAACACAATAGGCATTAAATACCTACTGTGTGCCCTACTGGTAAATGGAAGGATGAGGGCACTTTGTTCCAACTACTGTGAAGGGGGCTAAAACACGCACTGTGGAGTGCTTAGAGCTTGGTCAGACATCAAAGACCCTCAAGGCCATCCACTGCATTCTAGGCCATTGCCAGTAGTTTTGACTTTTGTCCTGCCACTGGACTTCAGTGACTCTGGGAGGGAAAGTGAGGCTGACAACTTTGTGCAACTCTACCTCACTTAGATCAAACTCATGCTCAAGTCAAGACATCGCCTGTGATGTCATTGGGCCTCTTCTAAAACAAAGGATGAACAACAATGACATGTGCCTAACACTGTGCTTTATAAACACTGGGGGTAAAGAGAAAAGCAAAAATTAGTCCACATACTCAAGGAATGCACATTTTGAAAGGGGAGACAACATGTAAACAACTGGGTATGTACAAGACAAATGCAGAGTAGATGGAAGGTTTATATAGTTCCTGGCCTGAGTGAATGGGCCGAGGCCATTCCACAGTGCTTTGATCATAGATGGATTGCCAATAGGCTTTCCTTTGGGGGTAGTATTGCTATCATTAGTAGTCATAGGGCTAATCTCTACTTTAGGGGGAACCAAAGGAAATCTTAAGAGGGAGTAGTCCCCTGTGCCAATGCCTGATGATGGTATGGTCTTCACATTGGTGCTGTCTGAGAGCCAGGGGCAGAAAGCAACCAACAGTTGCAGTACCATCATGAAGAACCTAAGCTCTATGAGGACAGATAATGTTTCATTTTTGGCTTTGTACCCCCAGTGTTTGCCATAGTGCTTGACACATAGTAGACACTTAATGAATACTTGCTGATTGATTGATTGAAGGAGATGAGACTTGTTCAGCTTGTTCCCAGGAGGCACAACTAGGAATCATGGATAAAGATTTCAGCTCAGTGCAAAGAACTTTCTCATTTATGGCTATATAATAATGTGACACACTGTCTAGGGAGGCTGCAAGCTAGCTTTGTCATTAGATACATCTAAACTGGGTCTAGATAGCCTTAAATCAGGGATATTTCAGAAGGAATTTCTGCATTAGGGGGGGATTTGGACTATAGGACCTCTGAGGTCCCTTCTGCTCTGAAGCTATGATTCTCTGAGTTCACAAACCAACAGTCACAAATAATGCAAGCTTTGCCTTGTGATAACAAATGATATCTGATGGGTTAGTATAAATATATTTTTAAAAATTTGTTTGTCAAATACTAAACCTACAGATGCTGGAAACTGAAACAAAATCATTTACATAACTGAACCTCTGCTCTTTGGTGTTAATTGACAGCCTAATTTGGCGTCAGTGGAAGGGCATGGGATTTGGAGTCAGTAAATCTGGATTTCTACTATAGCTGTGTGACCTTGGACAAATCACTTCCCCTATAGTTTTTTTTTAAATTCTGTAAAATGAGGGAGTTGGGCTATATAATATATATTCCCATTCTAAACAAATATATATATATATGTATATATATATATATTCCCATTCTAAAATATTATGATTCCATGGGCTTCTATTCTTGAGAAGGCGCCCTGCTTCTGCTTGGCATCTGTATGAGTTAATGAGTTGACAGCTTCTCTTGAGGTGCTGTTTATACATTCTGGGCACATGTAGTTTATGGTATTTTATCATTTTGTTTTTCCTGTCATTTTTACAAATGTAGCTTTGTGATCAAACATTGCCTATGACTGAGATGATGAGAAACACTCACAAGTGTTTTCACCTGGATGCTTTCCCATGTATGAAACACTTACGTACTACTTGCACAATCTGCTCAGTGTATATTCAGTGTATAAAGACACACACAATGATATGCTTAAATACACTCCCCCACAGATATATGAAAACTGCTAAAGGTAAACACTTTGACCTACGTTCTCTCACTTACACAAAACATACCAGTATTCTTGTGGGAACTCGTTTTTGCACACACATTCACATGAATAGTAATATGTGATCACTCTCATTCTTTTACACAAACACACATTCTTGTACATGCCCAGTCTTGCACACATATTCGCATATGAATCAACACTGTCGCTTTTCCCTGATCCACAGAAACACAACCAAATTCTTGCATGTGCATATTCTTATACATTCATTCACAAACATAGGAACATATTGACTCCTCTATCTGTCTCTCTGCCTGTCTCTGTTTCTTTCTCCGTATCTCTCTGTATCTGTCTATACACACATACACACAGACTCATATCTGTCTACACTCCAGAAGAGTGCCACAGCTCTTTGAGTAACCACACACACATGCTACTCAAACGTTTACAAAAAATTGTTGTTGAATCATGTTCAACTCTTCATGACCTTGTGGACCACAGCATGCCAATACTGTCTATGGGATGGGTTGTTTTTATTTTTATTTTTTTTTAAAGATACTATAATGGTTTGCCATTTCTTTCTCCAGTGGATTAAGGCAAACATAGGTTAAGTGACTTGCCCAAGGCCACAAAGCCAGTAAGTATCTGAGGTTAGATCTTCCTGACTCTAGACCCAGCACTTTATCCACTGAGCAGCCAAGCTACCTTTACCAAAAATGCGATGGTGATGATTAACATCATGGAAATTATCTTGTAAACACAGTTGGAGCTCTCCTGTAGGCTAGAGAAATGGTAATTATGCTTAGACACCTAGCCCAGCCACTGCTCTTGGGAATGAAAGTGGATGTAATAGGAGGCTGTTGGCCTTCTGCCCTCTGGTTTGGAATAGCAGATGCAGATCACAAGCTATGTACAACCTCTTCTCTTTCCTTGTAAGGTTCAAGCAGTGCTCTTTGAACAGAGGCATGAAAACTGTTCAGAGAATCTGGGAGCTAGGGAGTACTATGGAAAACTTTCTTAAACAGATTTAGGATCAAAGCAGTTCCTCTGGCATCTAAGAACATTCCTTTCTGGCAGCTGACTCGTGATGATAGGGTTAGGGGAGAGGGTGGGGAGCCGGGGACAAGGAAACAGCCTCACTGTCCAAGTTAGGTTTGTGGCTATTTGCTGTCATTACTTTCTAAGTTCTGGTTTGCAGAGTGGGATGGGAAAATTGACCCTGAAATTAGTGAATGGTGCCACCAGCTGGCCACAGATACCCTGGTCTTGTGGTCTGAGCTGTTGTATTGTAGATGTGACTAAGACTTTTAGTCTATTAATAAATAGTTCTTTTTTTAGTACTCTAAGATGAAAAGGTGCTACATATCTAGTTTATCTTCATAACAATCCTGTGAGGTAGAAAAAACAACTTTATCCACATTTTACAGAGAAGAGACTGAATCTCAGGGAGATTCAGCATTCTATCAATGGTCATTCTGCCTGTAAGCTTCAGACTCAGGATTTGAACTGAGGTCTCCTGCTTCCAAGTTCCATGCTTTCTTCACTCCGTCGAATGTCTCCTCCGGTTTCCTCATCCCCACTGAGCCATGTGGGGTCTTTTTCTCTGCTTGGCTGCTAAGAGGACTTTATCTGTGAGGGGAGGCTTTTTTCATTTTTGTCTTTGTAGTCTCAGTCCCTGGCACTAGTGGGCACAAACATGTTCACTGAATTGAACTGAGTCTGAGGGGTCTTCAAGGATCCTCTGAAGAAGGAGTCTGATGACTGGCAGATGTGGAGATTATACCTAG
Source organism: Gymnobelideus leadbeateri (assembly GCA_011680675.1). NCBI lineage: Eukaryota > Metazoa > Chordata > Mammalia > Diprotodontia > Petauridae > Gymnobelideus > Gymnobelideus leadbeateri. The sequence goes on along the minus strand of WOXC01009356.1, from coordinate 367,257 downwards.
TGCTTGACTTTGCCACCTTCTCAAGACCAAACACCAAGCAACTATTGATTAATAACAGCAATTTTGTACCCATGTTTTCATAACATTTCAAGTTTTATTTTATTTTAATTTTTTTGTCTTTATTAATTTGTTTGTTTATTTTTAGTTTACAAGTTTCAATTCCACAATTCCTTGAGTTTCAAATTTTCTTTCCCTCCCTTCTGGTCCCCCATTATGGCATACAATCAAGTATAGTATCTGCAAATACTTTCACATTAGACATTACTCAGGTTACAAAGGTGGATTGTACTAGATGGAATGAAAAATGGTAAAGAGGAAATAAAGCCAAACAATAAAAAGAAAGAGATCAAGTAGTTTACTTCAATCAGAATTCAAACTCAATTCTTTCTAGTTATTTCTCTGGATGTAGGCATCTCTCTCCTTCACGAGTCTTTTGGGATTGACTTATATCACTGCATGGCTGAGAAGAGTCCAGTCTATCATAGTTGGTCATCACACATATGTTGTGTCTGTGATTGGATACAAATTTCTCCTGGTTCTACTCTTCTCACTCAGCATCAGTTTGTATAAGCCTCTCCAGGTAAACATAAAGTCCATCTGCTCCTTGTTTCTTATAGCACAATAGTATTTCATTATGTGTATATACCACACCTTGTTCAGCCATTCCCCAATTGATGGGCACCCCCTTAATTTCCAATTCTTTGCCATCACAAAAAGAGCTGCTATAAATATTTTTGTACATATGGGTCTTCCTCCCACTTCTATAATCTCTTTGGGATATAACCCTAGAAGTGGTATTGCTGGGTCAAAGGGTATGAAATAATTTATAGCCCTTTGGGCATAATTCCAGATTGCTCTCCAGAATGGTTAGATCAGTTCACAACTCCACCAGCAATGCATTAGTGTCCCAATTTGTCCACATCCTTTCCAGAATTTGTCATTTTCCTGTTTTGTCATCTTAGCCAATCTGACTGGTGAGATGTGGTACCTCAGGGTTGTTTTGATTTGCATTTCTCTAATCAATAGTGATTTAGAGCATTTCTTCACATGCTTATAGATATCTTTAATTTCTTTCTCTGAAAACTGCCTGTTCATATCCTTTGACCATTTATCAATTGGGGAATGACTTGTATTCTTATAGATTTGACTCAGTTCTCTGTATATTTTAGAAATGAATCCTTTATCAGAGACATAGGTTGTAAAAATTCTTTCCCAATTTCTCACCTCCCTCTTAATCTTGGTTACACTGGCTTTGTTTGTACAGAAGCTTTTCAATTTAATGTAATCAAAATGATCTATTTTGCATTTTATAATGCTCTCTAATTCTTGTTTGGTCATAAAGTCTTTCCCTCTCCACAAATCTGACAGGTAAATTATTCCTTGCTTTCCGAGATTGTTTACGGTATCATCCTTTATGCCTAGATCATGCACCCATTTAGACTTGATTTTGGTATGTGGTGTTAGATATTCCTGTTTTCCCAGCAGTTTTTGTCAAATAGTGCGTTCTTATCCCCAAAACTGGAGTCTTTGGGTTTATCAAACAATAGATTACTATACTCATTGATTGCTGAGTCTTGTGTGCCCAATCTATTCCGTTGATCCACTACTCTATTCCTCAGCCAGTACCAAGTAGTTTTGATGACTGCTGCTTTATAATACAGATTAAAATCTGGTATAACTAGTCCACCATCCCTAGCATTTCTTTTCATTAATTCCCTTGATATTCTGGACCGTTTGTTCTTCCAAATAAATTTTGTTACTATTTTTTCTAGCTCTATAAAGTAGTTTTTTTTGGTAAATTGATTGGTATGGCACTAAATATATAATTTAATTTGGGTAAAATTGTCATTTTTAATATATTGGCTCGACCCAGTCCCGAGCAATTAATATTTTTCCAATTAGTTAGATCTGACTTTATTTGTGTGAGAAGTGTTTTGTAGTTGTGATCATGTAGGTCCTGGGTTTGTCTTGGCAGGTAGACTCCCAAATATTTTATAATGTCTACATTAACTTTAAATGGGATTTCTCTTTCTATCTCTTGCTGTTGAATTTCTTTCACTTCAAGTTTTATGAAATGTTTTCCTCATGGCTATCCTGCAAGGTATTAATGCAAATATTTTATTCATTTATTAGATGAGAATATTGGGGCTAGGAGGAGTTAAGTGAGATCCACAGGTAAGGAAAATAAAATTCAAGATTTGAACCCCAGGTGGTCTGAATTCAGATGCAATGTTCTTTCCACCATACCAAGATTGATTTTCCAATACTTTAGGATTGAAATCTGACTTAAATCTTGGTCTGGACTCCTTCACTTCTATTTCAGCTTAATATTGCCCTCCCTTTCTGTGCTCCCCACAATACCTTCTAGTCTCAGCTAAAATTTCAGATTCTGCCAGAAGCCTTTCTTCATTCCCTCAGCCCCCTACTTGTAGTGACTTTCCTCTTAGATGACCTCCAATTTACCCTGTGTCTCTCTTGTACATACATGTTTATTTTTGTGTTGTCTCCCTAATTGTATTTTAAGCTCCTTGAGGGCCAGGACTTACTGCATTTCTTTGTGTGTTCCTAGTAGCAAGTGTGTGTGTGTGTGTGTGTGTGTGTGTGTGTGTGTGTGTGTGTGTGTAAATGTCCACTGGTTTTAATGTAATTAGGGAAATCTATTGGCTCTGTGACCAGGAAAGGGGTAACTTATATTGCTTCTTGAGGGGGTACATTGGCATTTCTAACCTAAGTAGATATTATTTAGCTAAGATTTTAAGGAGAAAAGAAAACAGCTACTTTATTTGAATATGTTAGATTGGTTTCAACTTTCTTGCTTTTGGGGATGTTTGTATCATCAGTGAAAGAGAAACTGACCCAGGTAAAACTTCAACATGTGGGGAAGGATCAACAGATTTGGGAGGGTCCTTCGACGTCATCTAAGCCAATACCTTCTATACAATAGATGAAGAAACTGAGAATTATAAAGGGGAAGTGATGTTCAAGGGCACTCAGTAAAAAAGTGACAGAGATAATGTAAGTGAAGCTAATGAGGGAAGTCTCTGATCAGTTTGTTGAGTTTACAGTTATGAACCTTTGTCTTGGGTCAGAAAAACATCTCCTTGGGGAGAATTTGGGCATGCCAATTGGTGCCTTTTTTTGAAAGGCCAGGGCATGGTTCCTGACTGTTAAGTCAAATCAACACACATTTAATAAGTGCCTATTATATGCCAGGCACTGTGCTAAGTGCTAGAGATACAAAGAGAAAGGCTTCTTGAAGAATGTAAGATTTTGGTTGAGATTTGAAGGAAGTCAAAGCAATCAGGAAGCAGTATTAAAGGGAAAGCATTCCAGGCTTGAGAGATAGCTGGTGAAAATGCAGATGAGAATACTAAGGCTCAGAGAAACTGGGAGTTGGGAATCTCTCATTTGGGAGATGGAGCATCTTGTTCAAGGAACAGCAAGGAGGCCAATGTCACTGCATTGTAGAATATGAGAAAAGGAGTAATGTGTAAGAAGACTGGAAGGGTAGGAAGGGGTTAGGTGATGAGCTTTAAAAGCCAAACAGAGGATTTTATATTTGATTGCTCCCAAGATGATTAGCTGTCTGGAATTCAGGTCTGACGAGCCATATACTTTTTTGTTCTGTTATATAAGAGCTACTAATACTTATTTAATACAGAAGCTCATCTCCTTCTCATCTAGATTAAAAGAAGTCCAGGGGAAACAGACTCTAGTGGAGGTATGACAACTTCTCTAGGTCATGGGACTTTCCCCAATTGAGCAGAGGCTGTACGTAGAACAATTTTCTTTTCTTTTCTTTTGCTTTTTTTTTGAGGGGGGAAGGCAGGGAAATTGGGGTTAAGTAATTTGCCCAGGGTCACATGGCTAGTAAGGCTGGATTTGGACTCAGGTCCTCCTGACGCCAAGGCTGGTGCTCTATTCACTACACCACCTACCTGCCCCTCACAACTTTCAGGGCTTCCTAGAAGACTAAACATGAAAAAGCTTCTTCCTCCTTTCCCATCTTATTAAATTTTACTTCTTTTCATGTATTCTATGACTCAGCTACACAGTCTTATGTTCCTTCCATATGACCCTCCATTTCCTTATTCGGTGCTTTTGCAGTTGGTTGCCCTACATTCTTGGAATGATTTTCTTCCTTACGTCCTCCTCTTAGTTTCCATGGCTTCTTTCAAGACTCAACTCAAATCTCACTTTCTGCAAGAGGCCTTTCCTAACCCCACCCTCTTGCTGGTGTTCTCCCTTTGAGGTTATCTTTCACTTATACTCTTTATATCTTGTATGTACATAGTTATTTTCATGTTGTCCTCTCCATTACAGTATGAGCTCCTTGGGGGCAGGGACTGTCTTTTGTCTTGGGAGTATTGTGGGCTGCACATTTCCTGCTGGTTGTGTTTGAAATGTCTGGTATAAGGGGTTGGTCTAAACCTAATTTCTACCAGACTGCTTTTCAATTTTCCTAGAAATTTTAATCAAATAAGGAGATTTCTCCAGGTAATTTATATTTTCCACTTTCTCAAACACTAGGTCATTGTGTTCCATTGTTTTGGATTCTCCTTTTTCTAGTCTGTTCCATTGATCTTTGAAAAATTATTGTTATAATTATTGGTTAATACTGGGGGGTTTTGATAACTACTGTTTCATAATATAGTTTGAGTTCTGGAAGTGCTATTCCTCCTTCATTCCCCCCTCTTTTCATCATTTCCCTGGATATTCTAGATCTTTTGTTTTTCCAAATGAATTTTATTATTTTATCTAGTTCTATAAGGTATCCTCTTAGTAAGTTGATTAGTGTAGCATTAAAAGTGTAAATTAACTTTGGTATTATTATTATTTTTGTTATATTAGCCTAGCCTAGCCATGGGTGCTGAATTTTTTCAGGTTCTTTAGTTTATTTTTTATTTCTTTAAGAGGCATTTTGTAATTGAATCAATATCTTTTGTCTGCTTTTATAGATAGGTTCCCCAGATATTTTATTAATTTTGTAATTATATATTTCCCTTTTTATTTTTGCTTCTTGTATTTCATTATTATTATATAGAAACACAGTTGATTTTTGAGGATTTATTTTATAGCTTGTAACTTTGTTGAAGTATTTTCTCAATTAGTATCTTTGTTGATTCCCTAGGATTCTTCAAATATACTGTCATATCATCAACAAATAGGAATGGTTTTAAATCTTCTCTATCTTTGTGTCTTTAATTTCTTTCTCTTGTCTTATTGCTGTTGCTTTAATTTCCAGAACTATATAAAATAATACTGAGGAGAGTGGGTATCCTTGCTTTACTCTCATTATTTACTGGAAAGGTTCTTATGTATCCTTTATATATGATACTTGCTTTTGGTTTTAGGTAGATAATTTTTAATGATATATATTTTTAAAAGTCCCCATATACCTATACTTAGTAGAATTTTTTTTTAGCATAAATATTATATTTTGTCAAAAGGCCTTTTCTGTGTCTGTTGAGATAACCATGTGGTTTTGAATGTTCTTAGTTTTTAATATAATTAAATATGTTGGTTGTTTTCTTAATGTTGAACCATCCTTACAACTTTGGTATAAATTCTACTTGGTTATAAGGAATGCTATCTTGGACAAAATGTTGTAGTCTAGCAGGATTTTGTTTAAAATTTTTGATTCAATATTCATTAATGACATTGGCTCATAGTTTTCTTGTTTTATTCTTACCTGAGTTAGGTAGTGGGACTATATTTGCCTCATAAAGAGATTCTGGTAAGGTGCTTTCTTTCTGTATTTTTACAAATAATTTGTGAAGTATGGATATTAATTGTTCTTTAAAGGTTTATTAGAATTTTCCTGTGAATCCATTAGGTCTGGAGTTTTTCCCGTGGTAGTTCTTTCATTAATTTGATTTTCTTTTCTGAGATTGGTTATTTAAGATCTGTGATAGTTTGTCAAAGGCTTTTAATTTATTTTTATATACTTTATAATTTTGAAAGTATTCCTCTACCTTTTTATGTTCTTGGTTTTGTTAGCATATAACTGTGCATAATGTATTATTGTTGTTTTTTTGTTTTGTCTGGTTTTGTTGTGATTCAGCCTTGATCATTTTATACTTTATTAATTAATTTGATTTTCTGTCTCTCTTACATCGGATTAGCTAAGAGTTTTTTTTGTTTCCAATTTATCTATTTCTTCTTTAATTTTTGATATCTCCTCTTTTGCAATTATTTTGATTTCTCTATTTGTTGGCTTTCTAATTTTTAAAAATGTATGTTCAGCCTTCTCTTTTTGTATTTTGTTCATGTATGTAAGGATATGATTTTATCCTTGAGGACAGTTTTAGCTGCATCCCAGAAATTTGGATATATTATATCCAATAATGTTGTCATCATCATCATCATCATGTTCTTTCACATAAATGGTAATTGTTTTATGATTTCTTCTTTGGCGCATTCATTTTTTAGGATTTCAATGTCAAATCTCCATTTGAATCTATTTGAGGTGCTTAAACCAATGATTTTGGAATATTGTGTTATGGTCTGTAAAGGATGTAATAATTATCTCTGTCTTTTAACATTTGTTTGCAATATCTCTGTACACTAATATGTCGTCAATTTTGGTAAAAGTCCCATGTGGTCCTAAGAAATATGTATATCTTTTTGCAGTCTCATTTAGAAGATCCCATATTTTTTTTTGCTTTAGTATTTTTCCAGCAATTTGTTTGTTCCATATTTTACCTTTTGTCCTTCTTTCTGTTAGACTTATCAAAAACTGGGAAAAGGATATTGGAATCTCTTGTCACTATTGTGTTATTATCTATCTCCCCTTGTAGCTCAGATAATTTTTCTTTTATGAATTTGGATGTAATTAGTCCTAAAGATGTTTGAAAATACCCCAAAGTAACTTATAAGTCCTAAATAATAGTGATCTTCTGTTGAGGACCAAGGCAAGTAGGGCTCTGACCCTAATGGCTGAATAAGCCCTCTCAGCATAAGACCCTGCTAAAGAGGCCCGGATTTGTTCCCCCTGGAAGGCTCATAGGCATGGACTTCACATCCCCATGAGAAGTATGGTATGCACACCCGGCTTGGGAACAAGGATGCTTGTAGTATTCTCAGGGGAAACTAGCATAATGTAGCAACATAGTATTAACTAAAAGCCTTGGGACCACTCCATTCTATTCTAGGGAGGTTTAGGGAGGTTTGGAACATCCTGCCCAGTACTCCTACCCTGATAACAAGGATAGAGTACACAGCTTCCATGTATGAGGTGAATGGGAACTAGGGCAATGCTGTAATCCCAAAGACAGTAGTTTCACACATGCTGTACTCTTGGCTGAATAAAGTTGACTCAGTTTTCCGCCATCCTGGAGTCCCATCTTGTTTATGATTGTCAACCTCCAGGTAAGTAATCTTTTTATCTATCTTTTCACCTAACTTTTCCTTCTCAGCTCTGCTGCTGGTCCTCTCTACCACTATCTCAGACTCTGCCACAGAAGGGCAGGGGTCCCTGGGTGGACTTGGCTCCCCACAACTGGTGCCCAACTTGGGGCATGGGGCACAAGCACAGGGATGAATGGACCCCAAGCACCCGGCCAGGAACAGAAACATCAGGCTGGGTGGGTGTCGAGAGTCCATGTCGGTTTCACCCAGGAGGTCCCCCTTGGAGCAACACAGACCAATGCAGGGCCCTAGGATGAGGTAAGGGGAAGGTTTGGACAAACCACTATTGGTATTTTCTTTCCTCCTGAGTGGTGGCTATGGGGCAAGTACAGATTAAACACCCTAGTGAAGAGACGTATCAAAAGGCTCTCCTACATATAATGAAAGAAAGAGGGCTCATTGTTACTGAGACTCAGATACAGGAATTGTCAGATCTACTGGAGATCACTTCTCCAAGGTTGCCCAAAGAAGGCACATTAAACCCTGCAAAATGGAAAGTGGTAGGTGAACAATTGACAGAATATTACACCACAGTAGGGCCAGAGAAGTTCCCAGTACAGTGCTTTCAACTATATAATGTTCTTGAATTGTGCTTAGTCAAGCAAGAGCACTATGGAGAGATTTGGAGGTTCAATACAGAAACACAGGTGGAGGAAGAGGAAGAGGAAGAAGTAAAACAAGAACTGGAGAATAAGCAGGGAGAGAAGGGCTGTTCTCCAGTTGGGGCGGAGGGCCCTAAACAGCTATCCACTCCTCCACTGTTTCTGTGTCCCTCTTATCAGAGCATGTATATCCCTAATGGGGACTTAGGTGGTGAGATTGAAGTATGCTCACTCCCCTCCAAAACATTATTCAGCAGATGATTCACCAGGTTGAAGTGGGATCAGTAGGGAACTTAGTAACAAGTAAGCAGATAAGCCTGGTCTCAGAAAATTTTCAGGAGAAAAAATATTATTTAAGACTCTTAAAGACATTAGTAAAAGAATGAGAATTATTTATCACCAACAGTCAGTTACATGAACTCTTGGAATGTTGTCCCTATTTGGTGAAATGGGAGCCAGCCAGGAGAGAGAGGAGTGAGGGACTAATGGAGGAGGGACTCCAGCATTTCCCCATTTCTGCCTTTTTTTCTATGGAATATATTGATGATATGTTTAACATCAGAAATGAAAGTGCCAGGGGTGGCTCAAACACTTCAGTGTGATGCAGTTGTCTCTAATATTATGAAGTAAGTCTTACTTGGCTTCCGTTACTATCTGGAGAGCCAGCAACTATTTAATCTTTTTAGGAGATCTCCTACAAACTCTCTGTGTTCCATTCTGTTATTTTCTGTATCTATCTGGTTTTTTATGTATTTTTGTGAGAATGAATGAGAGTAATTTGCCATTCTGTAAGATTTAAAATGCAGCTGGACTGTGGAGCTTTCCGTGAAATGTTATCTTTTTCACTCCCCCTCTCCCTCCTTTCTTTCCAGAAAATAAATAAAATATTTTATTATTTTACAAGTTATAAGATGGTTATGGTAAGTCGAAGAGTGTAGGAGCAGTGTCAGGTTAGAATTAGAAAGAAATAAGATATTTGTGGTTTTAAAAGGGGCTTTAATCAAAGTCCAACAAAAAAAGATGACAGCAGGAAAAGCAAGAAAGTTTAAGTATATAGCAATGAGAGGAGCATGGGTAGGAAACTCAAGATAGGTATAAATTATTTGCATGAAAGATGTGAACAGAAGTGTTAAGATTTGAAAATATCCTCCTCTTCATTCCACTCTGGCCAAGTGGAGTGAGGAGAAGGCAATAAGAAATAATAAGGGAATTTTTTCCCTCAGATCAAAGAGGCAAACAGATGAACATTTGGGAATACATCTGTAGGTCAATTAAATTCATGTGAAAAGTAAAAAGTGTCACTCCTAATTTGATGCTAAAGATAAAATAAAGATATTATATTATTTGGCATTTAGGCAAATTGGGATATTTTCTAAGATCTGATAAAAAAGTGAAGTTTTGAGCTCTAGTATGGGGGAGAAAGAATACGGTGTCATTTCTGACTCCCTCTTTGCTGGAAGAGTCAAAGCTCTCACTTTCAAAGAAGTATTTAAGGAGTGGACACATAAATACAATTAACTAGAGTAAAAGTTTTGTCAGCAAAAAACATTTTAACAAAATTCATTAAAACCTCTTGTCCAAGATTAGGCTAAAAAGAGAGTGCTGAAGATTTATAGGGAATTTAAGTTACCCTCCCCAATTTGGAAAAAGGGAGGAAACATACTAAAGTTATCAAGGACCCCACTAGCAACAGCCCTGAGGCACCCTGAAGCCCACACCTTTAAGCAAGCAGATAGACTTCTCCAATTCAAACTCCTACATCCACTATCAGGCTCTGCAGCTGTGAGGAGAGGAGAAAAACCTCTGCACTTGATGAGCCCAATTTTCATCATTAACTTTTGCTAGTGATGATTTAGAAATAAAATTAATGTCATGTCATGTGGGGATCATTGTAAGCCAGAAAGAGTGTTAGAGAAGCAAATTTTTAATTTGAATTTTGTTGGAACTAAAAGATAAAGAACTTATTTAAAACCAGTTATGTCAGGGGTGGAGTCAAGATGGCAGAGTAGAAACAGGATTTCCGAGGGGCTCTGGCTTCCACCTCCTCCAATTCATGTAAAAGATGACTCTGAAGAAACTTTGCAGCTACAGAACCCACAAAATGACACTGAAAAGCTAACCTCCTGCTGAGGACAGCCTGGCAGTCCAGCAGGAAGTGGACAGTGAAGCACTCTGGGAGTTGTCCCTAGCCCCAAGCAAGCCTGAGGTTTTAGCCTCAGGGGAGGCCTGAACAGCTGCCGGCTGGAGGGACTTCAGATCACCAGCAGCTGTGGAGGTTTCCAGAATTATAGATGCTATAACTATAGATGCTAAGGACACAGTGAGAGGTCAGTGCAGTATGGACTTTGTGATCCAGTAATTGGGAAGGCTATTGGCCTTTGCCCCCATGGGTGAGAAGCCACTGAGGCTCCCTGGCGGTGCAGCCACAGCAACGTGGCTGCTTCAGCTCCTAGCCTGAAGATTGTAGGGGAACCAAGAAAGCAGTCTGAGGGGTAATTGCTCTTGCTTTAACCTGCTTGGATCTGGATTGTTGTATAGGGTGGAGGTCCTGGGGTGTTCGACCAGCTTGCTAGAGCATGTGGAGGCTTCAGATAGGGCACCCAACTAATACCTTCGGCAGCTGAGAAAACCCCAGCAATTTGGGACAGAGCTCCCCTCTCTTGTAGCAGAGTACTACTATGGCAAAAAGCCCCAAAGTCAAGTAATTGAGTGGCAACATGAGCAAACGAGGGAAGGAAAGCAAGCAGAACAACCCAACTTTACACTCCTATTTTGGGGATTAAAAGGATCAAAGCTTGGAACAGGAGGAAGACAGTGAAACAGAACTCCTGCACCAAAAGCTTCCAAGGAAAATGCAAGCTGGTTACAGGTCATAGAGGGGCTTAAAAAGAATTTTGAAAACCAAATAAGAGAAGTGGAGGAAAAATTGGGAAGAGAAATGAGAAAGATGCAAGAAAAGTATGAAATGAGAGTCAACAACCTGACTGAAGAAAATAACACCTTAAAAATAGATTAACTCAAATGGCAAAAGAGGTTCAAAAAGGCAACGAGAAGAATACCTTAAAAAGCTGAATTTGCCAGATGGAAAAAGAATCTCAAAAGCTCACTGAGGAGAATCATTCCTTCAGAATTAGATTGGAGCAAATGGAAGCTAGTAACTTTATGAGAAATCAAAATACTATTAAACAGATCCAAACAAATGAAAGAATAGAAGGCAATGTGAAATATCTCATGGGAAAAACCACTGACCTTGAAAATAGATCCAGGAAGGATAATTTAAAAATTATTGGACTAATTGGACTACTTGAAAGCCATGATCAAAAAAAGAACCTAGAAATCATCCTTCGAGAAATTCTCAAGGAAAACTGCCCTGATGTTTTAGAACCAGAGGGCAAAATAGAGGTTGAAAGAGTCCACCAATCACCTCCTGAAAAAGATCCCAAAAAGAAAACTCCTAGGAATATTATAGCAAGGTTCCACAATTCCCAGATCAAGGAGAAAATATTACAAGCAGCCAGGAAGAAACAATTTGAATATTGTGGAAACACAATCAGGATAGCACAGGATCTGGCAGCTTCTACACTGAGGGATCTAAGGGCTTGGAATATGATATTCCAGAGGGCAAAGGAGCTGGGATTAAAACTAAGAATCACCTACCCAGCAAAACTGAGTATCATGTTTCAGAGGAAAATATGGTCATTCAGTGGAATAGAGGACTTTCAAGCGTTCTTGATGAAAAAAACAGAGTTGAATAGAAAATCTGACATTCAGATACAAAAAGCAAGAGAAGCATGAGAAGGTAAACAGGGAAAAGAAATCATAAGGAACTTATCAAAATTGAACTATTTACATCCCTACAAGGAAAAATGATGATTGTAACTTATGAAACTTTTCTCAGTATGACAGTAGTTGAAGGGAATAGAAATGTGTATATGTATGTCTATATAGGAGGGCATATGGGTGTATGAATACATTATGTGAATGTGTGTATATATGTGTGCAGGTATACATAGATAGAGGGCACAGGACCAATTTAGTAAGAAGGGGTGATACTTAAAAGGTGATATTAAGAGGTGAGAGAGGAATATAATGAGAGGAGATGGGGAGAGACAGAATGGGGTAAACTATCTCATATAGAAGAGGCAAGGGAAAATGGTTACAATGAAGGGGAAGAACAGGAAGGTAAAAAGGGAATGGGTCAACCTTATTCTCATTGAATTTAGCTTAGGGAGGGAATGACATACACACTAAATAAGGTATCTCATCCTACAGGAGAGTAGGGGGGAAGGGGATGAGAGGGGGGATGATGGAAAGGAGGGTAGGCTGGGGGTGAGGGAATTTGGAAGCACCCACTTTTGTAAAGAGACAGGATCAAAGTAGAAAATAGAACAAGTGGTTGGTGGGATAGGAGGGAGGGAAATATAGTCAGTCTTTTATAATATATCCACTATGGAAATGTTTTGCATAGCTACATATGTACAACCTATACTGAATTGTTTATCTTCCCAGTAAGGGTGGGTGACAAGGGAGGAAGGAAATGAATCTGGAAATCAAAGTTTTAAAATAAAATGTTCATATATATCTATATCTATCTATCTATATACTATTATTAATACTGTTTTACATGTAAGTGGGAAATAAGACATACAGTCATTGGGGCATAGAGATCCACCGTGCTCTACTGGGAAGTCGGTGGGGGTATGGGAGAAGATATGGGAGAGAGCAGATTGGAGGAGGGGATATCCAGTGGTATCACTATTTTGGGGTGGTGGGTAGGGAAAAGCAGGAAGAAAATTTGTAACTCAAAATCTTGCAGAAATGAATGATGTAAGCTAGAAGTTAATAAAGCATTTGATTAAAAAAATACAGTTATGTCACTTACAGCTTATAATGTTTATATATGCCATATAGAAAATCAGGTATTTACACCTCTACCTAAAGTTAGAGAGGTTACAACTAAAACAATTTGGTTATCAGTTATTTGGAACTTGTAAGATTATTAATTGTGTTATTTTAATGATAAAACTTAAAATTGTTGATTGATGTATGTAGAAAGGGGGAGACTGGGTGAAAACTTTATTTCGGATTAATTCTGCCCATTCAGAACCGCAACCCCCCCCCCCCCCCCAAGTCTATCCTGCTTACAATCCATGTTAGTCTTACTTAATCTTGTAAAACTGCCAAAAGTTCATGGAAACTATCTGTAGAGGCAAGGTCATTCGGCCTGAGAAAGGAGCTCGTTTTAATTGTAACTTGCTAAGAAAGTTGTAAAATATTAAAAAAAGATTTCTAACAATTTGGCTTTTACATCAGGACAAGTTAAATTTGAGAAAAAAAGTTAAATGAAATTCTTTATGTAGGAGAAACCTAGTAAATCTTTATTGTTTATTACAGCTCCATGGGAATAAAACATTTTAATTGTAATTGGCTATGAGCCATGATTTGGTGAAAGAAATTTTTAAACTACTTATGGCTCACCTTGAGAAGATTCTAATATAAATAGCTTTTAAAGTACTGTGATCAGATTCATTTACTATACCTTTTCTGGCTAAAACACCTTTAATATCTAAAGAATTCTGCAATCAACTAGAAAATTAGTAGGTTAATAATACTTTGGAGATTTATGTTACTTAAAGACATTTTGCTATACCTTTTTGACTAAAACACTTTGTGATATCTAAATAATTACACAATTATCTAGGCATTCAGTTTTTTTATCATAATTTGGGAATTTGTTACTTATGAAAATTTTTATACCAACTTAGTCTTAATTTTCATTTTAAAAGTTTGTTTTGCTCTAACGCATACACAGAGCTATTAGGATATAAAATTTTAACTAATTTTTTCTTTTCTCTCACAAAAGTTTGATTATTTATATTTCTTAACACTAGAAACATAGCTTACTACATTGATTCTAATTATAAAGTTATTATTACTCACTTTACTCCTGCTTATAATACAAAGCTTTTAGCTGATATTACTGTTAAATCATTTTTTCCTTTCCCTTTAATGTTGAATCAGATAGCAAATATTCTGTGTACATATGCCAACATATTTGATACTGTTAAACTTAAACACACCCAGAATACAGATATTTTTAACCTTTTTCAGAAGTTACAGACTCTTATAAGATAGAGGCTGCTACCTATATTCATTCTTCCCTTCCTAGGCCTCTTTATCTAAATAATGTGGCTATTAATCAAAAGTTCAAGTTTTTCCAACTTTTTCCCAAAATATTCTTAGTACTACATTATTTTACTCTTATTTTTGTCAAAATGCATATACTCTATGTAAATAATTCCGTGTTACTAGTGAACAAGCTAGACAGATTGAATGCTGATAATGTTCCTGCCACTAACAATTCATTTCAATCTTTCTGTGATCATTTAAAAAATAACATTAATTACAAGCATACCCCTTATAATAAATATATTACAACCTAGTTGCTAAAATAAAAAGGGGGGAGCAATTAGCTATATTAGCTACTGCTTTATACACCCAAAATACATTAGCTAAATAAAAACATCGCTAAAAATGAGTACACATCAGCAGTTAAAAAATGTGAAAGGGGCATACTCCCCAAAATGAAGGTAATGTGAGGATTTATTACCGTGGGGGAGAAGCTGTGCTTATATATTTTCCAGAAGCTGGGGAATGACCAGTGAGGGTGCCAGAACAGAAATGTCAGGGCATGTACTCAGAGTCACCCAGAAAGATGAAAAAGCTTCAGTAGCAGCAGAAGAACTCACAGAGACAGAACATGGGAATAAAGAAGAAGTCTCCTAATGCAACCACTACAGAAAACAAAAAAGCTGTGCCCCCATGGGGGCAGATCGAACATTTTTTATATCCACCCAAAGAACTGAAACTTGTTACTCCATATAACTGTAACTGTAACTACAAGTATGTGACCCCCTGAAGCCTTCCTTACTTCTACTAATGTAAATCATTTCCATACTACATTTTATTGGAATATACCCTGCTTTAATTGTAATTTAATCTCAAACTATGTATTAGTGGTTATGATGTCATTATACTGTTTGTAGAACCACTCTCTTTTGGTTTCAGACTTTGGGGGAACCTGCACAAAAGCAATTTCTGGACTTTTACTCACGGGACTAATTGCAACTGTGTCTTCTATTCTCCTCCAATGTACTTATGGATACTCCTGTCTATGTATTACTCCTTTTTATGGAATATTGTTTACATTCATTGTACTCTTGCTCAATGTGTATCTAGTAGGGATTTGTACTATTATTTTGTCTACTATCATTAATAATTTCAACCACTGTGTCTTTGTATTTAGGTCATAAGATAAAGTAGAGACTTTCAGCAAAAATTAGATGCTTTAAAGGAAACAGTAGAATTTGTGAAAGACAAGCTTGCAGAAACTGAGTTTTGTTGAAGTGTGATTATAGATTTCATCCTATTTGTGTTATGCCCATAGGTCTGATTATGATTGGCAAAAAGTTAAAAATCATTTGTTAGGGATTTTTAGAAATACCTCCATAGGAGTGGATTTGGCACAATTCGATAAATTGATTTCCCATATCAATGAGGTTTGTAACTTCTGAAAAAGGTTAAAAATATCTGTATTCTGGGTGTGTTTAAGTTTAACAGTATCAAATATGTTGGAATATGTACACAGAATATTTGCTATCTGATTCAATATTAAAGGGAAAGGAAAAATGATTTAACAGTAATATCAGCTAAAAGCTTTGTATTATAAGCAGGAGTAAAGTGAGTAATAACTTTATAATTAGAATCAATGTAGTAAGCTATTTTTCTAGTGTTAAGAATTATAAATAATCAAACTTTTGTGAGAGAAAAGAAATAGTTAATTTAATTAATATTTCTTACTGGGGAGAGGGAATAGCATTCTCTGATAATATTCTCTCTCTCTCTCTCTCTCTCTCTCTCTCTCTCTCTCTCTCTTTCTCTCTCTCTCTCTCCTCTCTTTCTGTCTCTGTCTCTTTCTGTCTCATATTCCTTTTAAAAAAAATAATTTATTTGTTTATTTTTAGTTTACAAGATTCAATTTCATAGTTCCTTGAGTTTCAAATTTCCCTTCCCTCCCTCCCCCCACCCTCCATGATGGCATATAGTTCAGTATAGGATCTACAAATACTTTCACATTAGACATTAGTCAGGTTACAAAGGCGGATTGTACTAGATGGGATGAAAAAATGGTAAAGAGGAAATAAAACCAAACAATGAAAAGAAAAAGATCAAGTTGTTTGCTTCCATCAGGATTCAAACTCAGTTCTTTCTAGTTATTTCTCTGGATGTAGGCATCTCTCTCCTTCACGAGTCTTTTGGGATTGACTTATATCACTGCATTGCTGAGAAGAGTCCAGTCTGTCATAGTTGGTCATCACACATATGTTGTGTCTGTGATTGGATACAAATTTCTCCTGGTTCTACTCTTCTCACTCAGCATCAGTTTGTATAAGCCTCTCGAGGTAAATATGAAATCTGTCTCCTCCTCGTTTCTTATAGCACAATCTCTCTCACATTCAATGGGTTACAAAGCATTTTACATGTACTACCTTCACAGTGAGTTGCTCATAGGCCCTTTGTAAATATTACTTGAATGGATTTCATTTTTATCTTACAACAATAACAGTCTTATAGTAAAAGTGTCAGCATCTCCATTTGACAGATGAAGAGATTGACTGATGCCCAGAAAGAAAGTGGTAGAGGTAAGTCATGAGCCAAGGTTGTCTGACTTTAAGTCCCATGCTCTTAGTATTGTCCATATTGTATTTTTGGGTCTTGTTTCCCTTTAAGACGAATTTAGCACATAGCCCTAGGCCCCATCATTCATTTAACTTCGATTCAATTTGTTGAGTGCCTACTGTTGAGCATCCTGCTAGGCACTGGAACTACAGTTTCTATAATCAGCAAGCATTTATTAAATACCCCTGTGTTCTAAGAACTGTGCTAGACATTAGGAAATAAAAGGAAAGGCATGCAGCCCATCCTCACATAGATTACATTCTGTTGAAGAAGATAAGACCCTGCCCCTGCTTTCAAGGAGCTTATTGTCATAAACTTGTAAGGCACACAGGTCTCATAGGTGGAAGGGACCCTAGGGATCACCATCTCATTTTACAGATGAGGAAAATGAATGCCAGAGGGATGAAGTGACTTGATGAAGGATAAATAACTAGTAAAGAGCAAGCTAGATTTGAACTCAGGTCTCATGACTCTGAATCTAATGTTCTTTCCACTATACCACAGGATGAGACACATATAAAAATCACAGACTCTAGATTTGAAAGGAACCTTAGACATCTTTAAGTTGGCAAAGCACTTTAAATATACTATCTCATTTTATCTCAGTTGCATACAAAGGTCCTGCATTTAATCTGAGCATGCTAAAATGGGCTGTGAATTCCATTCTGAGAACACTTTTTGCCCTGAGCTTGGACCAGTGAGTCGATTTTTCCTGCCATTGGAGTGGGACTCATTTGTCCATGTCATGGGGTGCAATACCAGATTGATACAGAAGAGGGTGCTCTTTGCATGCAAACAGTGGCTTTCCCAGCAGACTGCTTCTTTCAGCAAACTGTTACCATTCTTTGATTTGAATAGATGACTGAAGAAGCAGGGATGCTGAGCTCTGTAGCTGGAATCCATCAATGCCAGCATTTGAGACTGAAGCTCCTGAAGAGGTCTTTCCTTTGCAAGCACCAAAGCAGAATTTAAGAGATTTCAATCAGTAATAAACAACAATAAAGATCACTTTCCCTCTTTGGACGTTTTGCTTATCAGTCCAAGGAGGGAGTTGGTTATATGCCTGTTAATTCAATGCCATTGTAATCCGATGATTAGATGATCTCCAAGGTCCTTCCTAGTTCTAATTCCTGACAGTCTGTGAATTCATACAGTTTACAAAGTGCTTCCTTTACAACTGGATGAGGTTGGTAGCGACAGTATTGTTATCTCTATTTTGTAAAATAAGGAAAGCAGGTGAGGAACAGAAGGGTTAGGTGACTTGCCCTAGGTTATACAGTAAATGAATGTCAGGATGAGGACTTTAATTTAGATTTTTTGATTCTGAGTTCAGTCCTTTCCTCTGCATTTCAACTAAAGATGCTGATTTGAGACTCATGGGAGATGAGCAGTCTGTTTTATGCACAGGAAGAGAGGATATCTATCTACATGCCATAGTTTGAGGGCACAAAAGATTACATGAACAGGGGTGGCTAGGTGGCGCAGTGAGTAAGAGCACTGGCCTCGGAGTTGGGATGACCCGGGATCGAAACTGGCCTCAGAAAATGAGCACCCACACAGAAATAATGACTAGCCGTGTAACCTTGAGCAAGTTACTTAACCCCAATTGCTTAAAAAAAAAGATTACATGAACAAAACATTTCCAATATCAGCACAGAATAACAACACCTCAGAGCTGAGAGGGAGCTCAGAAGCCATCTGATCCAACCTATATTCTCTCCAACACCTCCCACAATATTGTTAGTTTCACCATTAGCATCACCCCTTATAGCTCTCCTAAAAATGTGTGAGTTTTAAGTGAGGTAAGATATCATGTAAACTAGGAGGTGTAGGGTCCATCTTATTATACTGGATATAATTCTTAGCATTGTCTTCTAATAGAGATCTTGGACTAAGGAAATAGTGTATATTTTAATGAAGGGGGCAAGTAGGTCTGGACTATGGAGGACCACCCTAATCACAAGAGCAGCCAGGAAGTAGCATGGTGATACTAGGATGTGATGGGGGAGAACAGGGATGGCCAGAGAGAAAGAAGAGCAGGTTTCCAGAGAGAGACTTTCCCTGGAGCCAGTTCTGAACAAGAGGTCATCCAGACTCTGGATCAGAAAACTACCTGTACTAGGAAATCTACCAGCCCCAACCCTATCCCTACCCTAGACATTCTGTTATCCCACTTCAATGTCTAATTGTCAGAAATTTTTCCTGACATCAAGCCTAAATCTGTTTCCCTGAAACTTCTGTCCATTATTCCCAATTTTAGTCTCTGAGACTAAGTAGAACATGTCTAATCTTTCTACCTTTGTTGTTGAGTCACTGTCAGTCATGCCCGACTCTTTGTGACCCCATTTGGGGTTTTCTTGGCAAAGATATTGGAGTGGTTTGCCATTTCCTTCTTCAACTCATTGGATAGATTAGGAAACTGAGGTAAACAGGGTTAAATGACTTACCTAGGGTCACATAGCTAGTAAGTATGTGAAGTCAGATTTGAACTCAGGTCTTCCTGACTCCAGGAACAGCACTCTAAACCTTCCCTTCTCCTCACTGAATTCTTCCAGCGGATTCTCTCATGTCAGCGTTCAGTCTTCTTACTCTCTTGGCTATGATACGTTCCAGATTGTCTATGTTCTTTCTAAGATGTGGTGCTGAAAAGACATGAAATTCTAGAGGTGGTCCAACTGCAGAAGAATAATAATAGTGATAATAGCTAGTCATTTATATCGTGTTTAAAAGTTTCCAAAGCATTTGTTCTCATTTGATCCTCACAACAACACTATGAGGTAGATGGTATCATTATCTCTATGTTACTGAAGAAGATGTTGAGGATGAGAGAGGCTGTGACTTGCCCAGGTTCCCAGAGCTATTAAGTGAGACAGGATTTGAACTCAAGTCTTCCTCTCTCTAAGTCTAGCACTCTACCTAATTGCCAGAGTACAATATGACCCTCATTCCAGACATAATGTCTTTACCGACGTGGTTTAAGATTTTTTAATTTTAAGGGAAGAAGAGGGCATGGTAGCCCCAAGTTCACTATTTATCAGCTGTGCAAACCTGGACAAATTATTTACCTCTCTGAGCCTCAGTTTCCTCATTACCTACCTCACTGGTTGTATTAGGATTAAATGAGATAATAGGCATAAAAGTGCTGTGGTGTAGTTATCAAGTGTACAGTTTAGTTTTGCTGGGAATCTGGGTACATGAGATATTTAGCAGTTTCCTTGGAAGGGCTCTGTGGGTCCACTACGCTTTTGGCTGTGGCCTGCTTCTCCCTTACCTTCCATGCCTGGTGTCCTGTAATGATTTATATCATAGCCTCTTTCACTGTATTAGAAAAACACAACATAACACAACACTCTTGGTTGTCAGAAAGCTGACCAAAGTCAGACACACACAGCTGATGGAAAGCACAGTGCTGCCACCAGGGGATGCTCAGAGTCAAGCCAGAATGATCAATGGGAGGATTGCAGAGCTGGGAATGATAGAGACATTTATATTTCTAAAGGCAGGGCATTTTCTCCCAGGGGCACAGGTGTAGTGGAGACAGGGTAGGTACAAATCACTTGGTTTGAACTCATTTTTCTGACAAAGAGCCTCTCGCAGTCAGGAAGGAGTGATACAGGGAGGGGACTATATATTCACACACACACACACACACACACACACACACACACACACACTCCAATTCAGCATGACAAAGGCTTTAGAAACTAATATTAGAGAAAGGAATTCAGGGAGAGGAGGAGAAAGGGTGTAATAAAAGTAACAACAATAAGCATTTTCTTCACAACCACCTCTTGAGATTGCTACTGTGTTATCTCTACTTTACTGGGGAATAAACTGAGGCTCAAGTTTTTACTTGAGTGGACAACCTGATACAGAGTAGAGTGATGACCACCACCAATATTGAAAAACATCAGAAGTCTGTTAAATGGAATGACTGACCACTTAGAGTTTTGGAGGACTGATGGTGAAGTGGTTCTCCTTCTTTTGAGAACAAGGGTGGTAGACTACAGTTGTGGGATGAAACATGAATCATCAGATATGACTGATATGTTCATTTATTTTGCTAAGTTGTACTTTTTTGTTAGAAGGAAAGTGTCTCATCAATAATAGGGGTCAAGGGGTCATTGGGAAGTGACATCTATATGACAAAAGAGCATCAATAAAGCAAAAAAAGAGAAGTGGAGTGATTTATTCATAGTTGCACCTGCAGTAAGTGTTGGAGCTGGGATTCCAGCATAGGTCTCCTGGCTACACCTAGAAGTGGAGTGGAAAGAGCACTGGTTGCAGTGCACGACACTTGGCTTCAAGATCTGCTTCTGCCATTAATTTTCTGTGACTGACAAACTGTTTCATGTTCCCCTTGTGAACAAGATGGAGAAATGTGGTCTGTCTGATGGTGCAGGTAGGTGGTTTGGAAATATATTGAATGGCTGAACCCAAAGCATAGTATGTCTTGGGCTTTGTGTTATTTGGTAGTGTTAATTAATTGAATGAAGCATAAAAGTGTCAGTCAGCAAACATTTGTTAAAGACCTAATATGTACCAGGCACTCTGCTAAGCACTGGGAATACAAAAAGAGGCAAAAGACAGTTCCTGCCCTCAAAGATCTTACAGTCTAATGGGGGGAGAAAACATATAAGCAAATATATATGAAATGAGCTATATACAGGATAAAGAGGAGATAATTAACAGAGGGAAAGTACTGGAAGCCAGTGTCACTGGATGGAAGAGTACATGTCAGGGAGTGAGGTATAAGAAGGCTGAAAAGGTAGAAGGGGGCTAGGGTATAAAGGGTTTTGAATGCCAAACAGAGCATTTTGTATTTTTTCCTAGAAAGAATCAGAAGCCACTAGAGTTTATTGAGTAAGGGGCTAAAATAGTTAATAAAACTTGCACTATAGGAAAATCCCTTTGGTGGTTGAATAGAGGATAGATTGGAGTGGTAGAAACTTGAGGTATATAGAGCTACCAGCAGGTTATTTCAGTGTAGGAAAATGGGTGGGAGTAGAAAGGGAGAGAAAGACAAACAGAGACAGAGAGACAGGGACAGAGACACAGAGACACACACACACACACAGAGAAAGAGAGAGAGGAAGAGAGAGAGACAGAGAGAGAGAGAGAGAGAGAGAGAGAGAGAGAGAGAGAGAGAGAGAGAGAGGAGAGAGAAGAAAGAGAGAGAGAGAGGGAGAGAGAGAGAGAGAAGAGAGAGGAGAGAGAGAGAGAGAGAGAGAGAGAGAGAGAAGAGAGAGAAAGAGAGAGAAAGAGAGAGAGAGAGAGAGAGAGAGAGAGAGAGAGAGAGAGAGAGAGGAGACGCGCAAGCTCTATGTAAAGGCAAGCTATCGTTATTATTAGTGGAGCTGGTGTTTGAACCAATTTTCTTTCAGCTCCCAATTTAGTTTTCTTTGCTGGCCATCCCAGATAGTAGATGAGGGGCATTTTAGGACAACATATCCATGCTCTGTTTTCTTTTGCCATTTTGAAATTTGGAGTCACTAATAAAGTCTTTTGAAAAATCCAACCTCAGTCTCTAGAGAACTAAGGAGACTGAGGGGGCATCCATGATAGGTCTGGTAGATTTTGGGTTAGGGAAACTGGGAATTTCCAAAAAGCAAATAGGGCTTTGGAGGAGAAGGATAACAGAATTTTATAATCACAGGATTTGAAGAAGCTGCCACCCTTAGCTAAAGATGTAGGCCCTAGTAAATAAAAAAAGCTGCAATATTTGGTCACTTTACTGCTTGGGCATATCCCTGGACCTATGGACAACCAGGGTTAGAAGAGGACACAGAGAATCAAGGGGGTGGGGAGAAGATGGAGTAGACAGAGAAACTGGGGCAAAGGAGAGAAGAGGGTGTTAAAGACAGAATAGGGGAGTTTTGTTGGGCAGAGAGAAGGAACAGAACATCACTGCACAGGAATATATTGAAGGCAGCTTCTGTGACTTGAAAGAGCTGATTAAATTTTCAATGTGAGCATTTCTACCTTGGAGTAGTTTTTTAATCTCTATTTTTCAGAGAGTTGGTTGTTAAACATCTACTAGCATACCCCTGTCTTTAGAGATGTGGCAGTGTGAAAGAGCATTGAATTTATAATCAGAGGACTTGGGTTAAAATTCTTGATTTTATGAGCTTGGGCAAATAATTTTCTCTAATTAAAAAAATGATTGTTGAAAGAGTAGGTCAGAAGCATCTACTTCCCCATGTACCACCAACTGAGTTTCCCATGGGAGCATTTATTCATTCATTTATTTAACTCTCTATCTACTTATTTATTGAAGCTCGGAGCCCCATATTCATTGGATTTCCCATACAATGGTGCCAGTTCAGTTTAGGTTTCTTTGGAAGTATCCAGAGTTCCTCAGTCTTTCTGCTGCTATAAGAAAATAAACTAAACCTACCCAGATATAATTATTAGAGGCAAATCAAACTTAAATAAAACTTTATAGTCCCTCACAACTTTTTTTGAGGAGGAAGAGGAGTGTATGTGTTTGTGTGTGTGAACTTGACCTATGCTACTAGCTCAATTTATATAGGTTTTTCTTTTGTAAGAATTTCTTAGTCTAGCCTGAGTATGGCATGAGTGTGCCTCCACTCTTTCTGAGTTACCTCATTCATCCTAACTTACAATCATGCCGGCAGATTTATGGGTTCTCGAAGAGATGGGTTGGACACACTATAACCACTCTGTTACACTTAAACCCCTAGGGTGCAAAGAGAGGTAATTCTGGTGTTGGAGGGGAATACACTCCCACTAATCACCACTGTAGCCCTTGCGTCCCCATTGGTGTGCTTCCCACTTAGGCAAAAATCATGAAACATTTGCTAAATGATCAAGCAAGGACAAGAAAATCATTTACTCAATAGAAGGCAAGAGGAATAATCATAACATTTACTTAATAGAAAACAAAAGCAGAAGTAATAAAATTACTACAGTAATCTGTAAATCTGGATCACATTCTTCTTCCAATGCATAAGGGGGAAAGTGGGTACACATAGGAGCCTAGGAGGGCACATTAGTAGTAAAGCCTAGGGCAACTCATGACTCTGGTTAGAAATCCTTGATGTCCTTGGTTTCTTTAGCAATGTGCATCATATGTAATCAGAGTAAACCACTTTTCTGTTCTCTATTTCCCTTCTGATTCTCAGATCTCTTGCTTGGAAAACCCATTTCTCTATGAATCTTTTTTTTTTTTTTTTGCCTTTCTGGAGGGCAATTGGGGTTAAGTAACTTGCCCAAGGTCACACGGCTAGGTTTTTGTTTGTGTGTGCATTAAGTGTCTGAGGCTGGATCCAAACTCAGGTCCTTCTGACTCCAGGGCTGACGCTCTATTCACTGCGCCACCTAGCCGCCCATTCTCTATGACTCTTAAGAACCTGCAGCGGTGTCAAACTCTTTTAGTACACAGCCACCCTTTGCAGGGTAATGAGAATGTGTTATGTTCTTTTAACAAAAATATGTCAGCATAACTCAAAACAGTTGCAAAGCCTGTCTTTCCTCTTCGCTTTCCCCTCTTCCCTATCCCCTCTTCCCTAAGCTGTAGAGTGAAGTAAAGGGCACCACAGACATTCCAGAGAAGTTTCTCCTTTGTCTGACTGTAGATGGCGTTAGAGGGCAATAAGCTCAGATTGTTCGTCCTGCACCAGCAGGGTTTAGTTCTTCAGTGACTTTCTGCATAGCCTATCTGGCTTCAGTTGGCACTTTCAGCTGACTTAGCCTTTCTTCAGTCAGTTAGCTCTTTGTAAAGCAGTTCCTCTTTTCTAATCAGCATATCTCCCATAAAATATCTATAAAGCCTGCCTGTGCTTTCAGGTACTCTTAGCTTCTGTATTTTGTCTTCTATAAGTAGCTCCTCTCGTCATCTGCTGTGTCTTTGGTCCCAAGCTCCTCCTGTGCTCAGCTTCTTCTCCTGTTTCTGTCTTCATCTAGTCATCTAACCCTCTGAAAGCTTTTGATTCTTCAAATCAGGGCCTTCTTATAAGCAGTGACACGTCTCTAACTTATGATGTGAAGTCCTCAAACAATTATTTGATTTATAATTTGTCACCTATAACCTCCACAACTCTGAAAACAGCTATTGCAAATGAGCTGATGGACCAAAATGCCCTGTAGCCAACTGCAGCTCAGCCAGTCCTTTGCCTTCAAATAGGTCCTCTCAGTACATTTATCTGAGGGGTAGATTTCTCTCAGGTCCTTTGTATCTCCTCAAATATTAGTATGTGAGGGCCTGTGTCTCCTCTCAAGCTGATTTTATCAGTGTACCTTACACAAATATCTTTTTTCTGTCCCCTTCATCAACTAAAATGTCCACATGTTAAAGGGGAAATACCTTCCACCAGCAAAGATAGGTCAGGGAGAAATAGAAAACTAGGCTTTATAGAGGTCACGTCACACAGAGTTACAAAGGCCTACAGTGAAATTCCTGTGAATATCACTGAAGGATGAAGGATTTTTTTCTCTTATATTTGATTCTCCTGTTTTGTTTTACCCAAGGTTTGTTTTTTTAAAACTGGCTCTTGTGCAATTCTTTCTCCTCCACCCAACCCCCTTCCAAGGAGTAGGGGGGTTAGTTCTTAGATCTTTTAGCTGTCCTTCCCACTTGTGGATCACAGTCAAGCAGTGGGTTATAATTTATAGGTCCTTTCCTTCCCTAACTCCTAAGTATCCTAGTTATTATTTGTTAATTGTTTCAAGGATTACTTTTGGCATTCCAGTTTATTAGGGAGAGGACAGAGTCTAAGACCCAATTCAGGTCAAGGCAATTCAAGTCAATTTCAATTAGGTTCCACAAATATTTATTAGGCATTTGCCATGTGTAGAACAGTAGTGAGCAGTACTGGAGGAGATATAAAATGTGTATAAGACCTAGATCCTGCTCATGTGAACCCTGCGGTGCTTGGAGGGGGACAAAGTACAAACACACACTGATCAATGAATGTTACCCTCCTGGAGTTGACATTTTAATTGGATTTTAAAGGATGGGCTAGAATTCAATAGGTGAAGGAAGGAGCAGAGGCAAAGTATAACTCAAGCAAAGGCCTGGGGGAAGGCACATGGCATGTTCTAGGGGTAATAGGTATGGGTGGGATGTTGGTTGTTTGTGGTCCTTCATTCTTGAAGAGGACCAAAATGACATTGGTATGTTAGAGCCAAGTTACAATTTGTCCCACTGTGGCTGATCAGATCAATGCAAGCTCAAGCTTAGAATACTGTACCACAGTCAGGCACAATAGTCCATATGAACATTTGGAGTGGATTCTCTAAATGTGCACACCTCGAGTTTCTTTTGAAAAACAATTACAATGTGGAGCAGTGGTGTCAAACACATGGCCTGCCATGCTCCTGAGTGTGGCCTGAATTAGATTAAAATATAATTGGGAAATATTTAACAAAATCAATAAAAATACAATAGAACATAGATAATGTTAATATGTGGTTAAGTTAATATTTAGCCCATGGGCTTGGTGGCCCCAGTTTCTATTTGAGTGGTGTAGAGAATGAAGAGAGTAGTTCTATGAAATAATATTGGAAAGAAAGGGAGCTACCTGATCGTAGAACCCAGTCTTTGAAGAGCCATGTCCTCATAATGTTATAAAAAGCCCCCTAACTTCAGGCAGAGGCTACTCCTAGGGAGACACATTTTTTTACAGGTTGAGTAATTATAGGTATTTGGAACAGATATCTAATACGACTTCTGGTCCTTGCTTCATAACTGGATTGGTTTGCCTAAAATCTCCTGAGGACTGATGTTGCCTGAAGGCTGGCATAAGGATAAAGAGTGTATATATTGTTTAATTGGTATGAGGAACTCCTAGGTGAGGCAACTCCTTCCAACAATGCAGGTTGACACACTGCTCTGTAAATTCTAGTCTTAATGTTTCCTGGAGCACTCAGAATTGGCTTCCTAGGATCCAATCCCTCCTTTAATTGGTATAGTTAGATCTAACAGGGAGGATTTCTGGTAGGGGCTGGGAAGGAAACATGTATTTGTATTCAGTTGGATTTAATTTCTGTATGTTTTTCCCAGGTTAGGAGGGAGATATAGAAACTTGCTTTTGTGACATGAGTGAAAAATTCTCAGGAGTAATCCAGAGTGGCTGCCACGTCTCTAGGACTGCATGGTAAAGTAGAAGGAATCTTGGATTGGGAGCTAGGAGACTGAGGTTCTAGAACCAGCTCTGTCACTGGGAGAAAGCATGTATTGAAGAGACGATTGTTTTCTTTATCTTTATGTCTATCCTTGATCCCATCTATTCCAGTCTTCTCTAGCAAGTTGTCTTTTTTTTTCATGCCTTTCTCTACTTGTCATTCTTTACCTAGCTACTGTTTCCTTCCCAGTTGTTGACAGGAAATATGCCCAAATTTCCCCAAGCTTAAAACCCCCCTCATTAGACTTATCAACTCTTAAAGCTATCTTCCTATATCTCTCCTCTCTTTCACATCCAAACACACAGAAAAAGCTGTCTGTACTCATAGCCGTCACTTCCTCTTGTCTCACCCTTCTAATCTGGTTTCTAATCTCATCACTCAACTGAAAGTACATTCCCTAAAGATATCAGTGATCTCTTCATTAACAAATCTACTGGCCTTTTTTCAGTCCTTATCCTTCTAGACTTCTCTATTGCATCTGATACTGTTGACCAGAGACAGGATTTGAATACAGATTTTCTAATTTCTTTTTTTTAAAATTAATTTATTTACTTTTAGTTTTCAACATTGACTTCCATAAGATTCTGAGTTTCAAATTTTCTCCCCCCCTCTCTCCTCATCCCTTCCCAAGATAGCATGCAATTTGATATAGGCTCTATTTATGCATTCATATTAAACATATTTTCATGTTAGTCATGATGTCAAATTAGAACTAATGGGAGGAATCATGAAAAAGAAGAAACAAAACAAAATAGCAAAAGAAAAGGAGACCACATAGCATGCTTCCATCTGCATTCAGACTCCAAAATTCTTTCTCTGGATATGGATAGCATTTTTCATTGTGAGTCTTTTGGAGTTGTCTTAGATCCTGCATTGCTGAGAAGAACTAAGTCATTGCACAATGTGGTTGTTACTGTGTACAGTGTTTTCCTGGTTCTGCTCATTTCACTCAGCATCAGTTCATAGAAGTCTTTCCAGGTTTCTTTTTAAATCTGTCTGCTCATCATTTCTTATAGCCTAATAGTATTCCATTACATTTACATACCATGATTTGTTCAGCCATTCCTCAAATGATAAACATCCCCTCAATTTCCAATTCTTTGCCACCACAAAAAAGAGTTGCTATATATTTTTTTACATGTGGGTCCTTTTTCCAATTTTATAATCTCTTTGGGATACAGTTCTAAAAGTAGCATTGCTGGGTCAAAGGGTATCCACAGTTTTATAGCCCTTTGGGCATAATTATGAATTGCTCTCTAGAATTATTGGATCAATTTACAATTCTACCAATAATGTATTAGTGTTCCAATTTACCCCCATCTTCTTCAGCATTTATCATTTCCTGTTTTGTCACATTAGCTCATCTGATAAATGTTATGGTGATATCTCAGAATTGTTTTGATTTGCATTTCTCTAATAAATAGTGATTTAGAGCATTTTTTCATATGACCATTTATCAATTGGGGCAGGTTTTCTAATTTCAGGTGCCCTTTCTACTACAATGTATTTATTTTCTCCGACCCTCAGTTTTCTAATTTACAAAATGGAGATAATCAATTATTATTTTTAACATTTAATTTTAATGGGGTTATTGGGAAGATTGAATAAAACAATGGATGTAAAATTCTTTGTTAATTGTAAGCACTATGGAAGCATCAGCATCTATTATTATTAATACTATTTTTATTATCTTCAGTCTGGGGCTTATTTCTTTACATGGAGTGTAGTGTGATCATGTGTAAGAAATTTATGTTTTTGAGGAATTCTTCAGAATTTCCCAAGCTTGAAACATCAGTCATTCTGATCTTAGGGAGCTGACCAGCTTGAGAGGGTGCTAGCATGATGATTCACTCAGTGGAGAGGTCAGGAGAGAAGGGAGAAGGTTATGTTCTTGGTAACCACAAGTAAGAAGCCCTGAACTTGGGTAATGGCTGCTGAGGCAGGACACCTCCTAGGCCACCACATGTCATATTAGCTTTTGAAGAACAGAGATCGACTCTTTTCTTTCTCTTTGCTAGCTTTCCCTTAAGTGTCAGCAGAGAGCAGAGCAACATTATGAATTGGGAGAACCAGTGTGGTAGAACTCATGGCAGAAATCAGCATGCTAGACACATCAGGAGAGGAAGGCAGAGCAAGTAGATCTTGGAGCCTGCATCCATCACCTTTTGATGTGGGAAATGATCCCCAAACATCCCTGAACAAAGGGTATTAAAGCCTGCCACATGTAGTTGTGGCTTACCTGGGTCTCTCATCTCTCACGATAGGCCTTTGGGGAATGATAACAAAATTGGTATCCACAGGGCAGAGCCCCTCCACTTACCCCATTAGAAGCTCCCCGTGCCCCACTGGCCCCTATCACTTCTTCTTTCTATAAATTTCAGCCCACACCATCTTGGGGGACTAGAGAGATACCTCCTCAGAAGATTGAAGCTCTTTCCCCTCTCATTTTTCCTGTACCAGAAATAGTACTATTCCTATTATTGCCATTACTACTACTGTTATGCTTCAATATTTCAGTGTTGTGTTATAGGCAGAGCTATACCTAGGAGTTTTTGTGCTTGGGGTGGCACAAACTGTTATTGGGGCTAATGGTAAGAAACCTACCCTCAAAACTTTTTTTTTTTGCTTTTTGGAAGGGGAAGGCAGGGCAATTGGGGTTAAGTGACTTGCCCAAGGTCACATGGCTGGTAAGTGTTAAGTGTCTGAGGCCAGATTTGAACTCAGGACCTCCTGACTCCAGGGTTGGTGCTCTATTCACTGTGCCACCTAGCTTTCCCCCTCAAAACTTTTTAATATGGGATACTATCTACTACTCAAGAAGCTTGGGGGAGCTCACTTGGAGCAGTGCTTATAGAGGAGAGGAAATGTTTATCTGATAGCTTCCTGTTTTAACTGCTGGATGGGTTTTTGAGTTGGAAAGGGCTTTAGAGACACTTTAGCCCAACCCTGTCATTTAACAAATGAGAAAACTGCTATCTGTAGATGGGATGTGATTTGTCCAAGACTGCAGAGGAAGAAAGCATTAGCTTTTGTTTTTTGAACCTGGATTTTCTGATTTCAAATCCAGTATCCTTTCTATTACAATATATTTCCTTTCTTTGAGCCTCGGTTTCCTGATTTGTAAGCTGGAGATAAATCAATTTGCATTGCATAGGGTTTTGGGGAAGATTAAATGAGTCAGTGATGTCAAGATTTTTGTTAACTGTAAAGCACTATGGAAACATAAGTTTATATTTATTATTATTGTTGTTGTTATTCTTATCTGCAGTCTGGGGCTCATTTCTTTATATGGAGTGCAATGTGATCATGTGTAAGGAGTTTATTCTTCTTGCTAATTAGGCACTAAGCTCTGTTTTTCTTAGTGATTGAAAGATTACAAATCCTTTCAGTACTAAATTTGGTGCCTTGGGGGAAAGCACCATTTCCTTCACCTCAGTTATGGCTCTAGGTATGGGTATTCTTAGCATTAATAGAGGTCATAGTTATTCTGAGATGTGGGCCTAAGGAAATGATTTCATGATCTGCTTTGGCCAAAAACCCTTCATTACTCCATGGCCTATATGATGAATTTAGCTTGGCTGGTCCTTGGATAGATGTAGCCTATTTCTAGCCTGTACTCAAAATCGTTCTAGTATGTAGGACTTGCTAGAACTTGCTATGTTCTGCTGGCATAGCCTTAAAGAGCCTGGGGTCACTCCCACACTACAGTGAGGCATTGGATTAGGGTTTTAGTGGAGAAATAATAAAAATAATTATCAGAGGCAACATTTGTAGATGATTAGAACTGGAAAGAACCTGAAAGTTCCTCCAGTCCAATGTCCTTATTTTATAGATAAGGAAACTAAAACTCAGAGAATAGAAGTGACTCCTCCGGGGTCACACAACACATCAGTGGTAGAACTAGGATTAGAACTCAGGTCTCCTCAATCAGTTGAATTCAGTCAGTTTTATTCAATTCAACAAACATTTATTAGGCAATAAGTGCTAAGGGTAGAAAGATAATAGTGTTTACTGACACATATGACTTAAAGATTGTAAAATGTTTTATGGAAACAGCAAACTCCTCCAGTGCCTTTGCCAAGAAAATGCCAAATGGGACCTTGAAGGTTTGGACACGAAAGAAGTGATGAAACAACAATGACAAACCAAAGCTCAGAAAGGTTGTGACTTGCCCATGGTCTAGTGAATATTTGCATTGGGATTAGGTCTTGCTGACTTTGGAATCCTGTGCTCTATCCATTGTACCAATAGAAATGAAAGAAGATGCATTACTATCTGTTTTGTTGTTGTACCCTAAAGACTGCTGGACCTTTCCATCTGATTACACCTAGTACAATTCAGTTTAACTAGAATATGAAGACCATAAATGGATACTATATAAAATGTCTTTAAAGAGAGGTGGAAGTCAGTTTGTAGAAGGCTGTAAACACTGGGGCGAGGAATTTGCATTTTATCTTAGAAGCAACAGGGAACCACTTACTATTCTTGAGTAGGAGAGTGATGTTGTTAGACCTATGTTTTAGTAATCATCATTTTGGTAACTGTTTGAAGGATGAATTAGAGATGGCAGAGACAGAAGGCAGGGAGATCAATGAGGATGCTTATATTAGAGTCTGTGTAAAAGATGATGAGGGCTGGAATAAAGGTGGTGACCCTGAATAAAGATAAGGGGATGGATGTGAGAGATGTCTTGTAGGACTGCCCAAACTCAAATAGTAGTCATTAAGGGTTTGATGTCAATTTGGATGAGGGGTCCAAGGGAACTCTGTTCTTTCCCTTCCCATTTTTGTGTTTGGCCCTATGCTATTTACGATTATTATTATCAGTGATTTAGATAAAGGCTTAGGTAGCATGCTTATCAAATTTTCAGATGAAACAAAACTAGGAAGGAAAGATAATACATTAGATAATAGTGTCAAGATCCAAGAAGATTTTGACAAGATAAAACACTGATCTGAGTCTAATAATTGGGGCCAGTAGGAAGAGTATTGAATCTGAAGTTGGAGGACATGGATCAAATCCTGGCTTTGCCATTTACCAGCTGTTTGACTTCAGGCCAATCACTTAAGCTTTCTAGCTTTCAGTTTTGACATCCGTTAAATAAAGGTGATGGACTCAAGTCCAACTAAGATACCTTCTGTTGCTTAATCTGAGATCCCATGATAAAGTTTTACATTTGGGCTAAAAAATCAACTCTACAAGTACAGGATGGAGGGGATATGCTTGGATTGTAGTTTTTAAAAGATCTGAGAGAGTCTTAGTGCATTGCAAATTCAATATAAATCAACTGTGTGATATAGCAGACAAAAAAAGTTAATACAACCTTGGCATGTATTCCATGGTGCAGCTTTTAGAAATGAAAAGTTGGCAGTCCTGATATGCTCTGCTCTGCTCAGACCACATCTTAAGTACTGTATTCGAGTTTTGAATGCCATAATTTAGAAAGGGAATTGATAAGTTAGAGACCATCTAGAGGAGGCCCACTTGGACTTTGAGTCTATGCCATCTGAGGACTGATTAAAGAAACTGAGAACCTCAAATATCTGAAGGGAAGTTATATGGAAGAAGGATTAGATTGGTTTTGTTTGGCCACAGAGGGTAGAGCTATCAAAAAATGGAATGGGCTAATTCTGAGGTAGCAGGTTCATTCTCACTGGAAGTCTTCAGGGAGAGGCTAAATGACCACTTATTGGGCAAGCTGTAGTGGGGATACTTTTTCAGGGATGGTTTGGCATCTGAGTTAATGTCAACTCTTTGAAGTGTCATAGAATCATAGATACAGAACTCAAAAGCACATCAGAAGTCCAACCCTTTCACTTTGTAGATAAAGAAACCAATATCCTGAGATGTTAATTGACTTGCTCAAAGTCTCAAAGGTAGTGGCATAGCTGGGGTTCCAACTCAGGTTCTGTGAATTCAAATCGTCTATGATTCCATTACAAAGAATTAACGGGTCTTGAAAGGCGGGGGATAGGGAAGTAGAAGGAGTCATGTCTGACTCTGAGGTTGTGAATGCTGATGGCTGGGATAATGCCCTCAATGGAAATAGGCAAATTTGGATAAAGTGGGGTTTTTGGGGAAAGTAATATCTTTTGTTTTGGAAAAACTGAATTTGAGATGCTAATGGGACATATAGGCGGCAGTTTGAAATGTTGGGTTGGAATTCAAAAGAGATTTAGGGCTAGAAATAGAGATTTGCAAATCATCTGCATTTAGATGATAATTGGACCCACTGGGTCTTATGGATTGCAGAGAGAGATGGGGAAGGAGAGGGAGAGGGAGAGGGAGAAGGAGAGGGAGAGGGAGAGGGAGAGGGAGAGGGAGAGGGAGAGAGAGAGAGAGAGAGAGAGAGAGAGAGAGAGAGAGAGAGAGAGAGAGAGAAGGAGGGAAGAAGGGAGGGAGAGAGAGAGAGAGAGAACACCCACACTTAGTGTGAATGAGGAAAGAGGGACCAAGAAAAAGCCTTGAAGGACACCAGCACTTAAGTTCTGTGAGATGGTATTGTAGAAGTAACTCCAATCCAGGTGCTTCTGAGCATCTTTAGGTTCATACATATTCACTCCAGCCTTGAGAATATTCCTGATACTTGACTCCAGAGAGGAGAAATTACTCAGCTAGATAAATGCTATCTGAGGTGGGCTAAGTTTGAGACAAATTCCCTTCTCACATGATCTTTTGCAGAGTATCTTTAGATTACCCTTTCCTCTCATACACAGAATAGGTTCCTCAAATCTAACAGAAATCTCATTATGTGAAGGGCAAACTCTCAGCCCTGGCTGTTTCATATCTGGAGACTGGAATATTTCTGGGGGTTCAGGGTCCAGCTGTGACTGCTTAGGGACATCTAAAGAATGTTAATTTGCTTTTCCAAGGATCTTTTAGTAAGCTTATGCAAGCAAAACAAACCTTGAGTGTGTTCTTTTTATGTCAGAGGATCACAGGAAACCTTTGAACTTAGGGACCAAGACAGAAGAACCAGCAAAAGAGACTGAAAAGGAGTAGTCAGTCAGATAGAAGGAGAATGAGGAGAGAGTACTGGCATGGAAGCCAAGGAAGGAACATGCTAAGAGGTTTCTCTGAGTGGTCAGCAGTGTCAGAAAGTTGCAGAGGATCTTCAAAGAGGATGAAGACTGAGGGAAGAAATGCTGCTAGATTTCAGAGTAAAGAAATCATTGGTAACCTTGGAAAGAACAGTTTCTGAATAGTGATGGAGTTGAAAGCAGCAGAAAGACTAATAATTATAACAATAATAATAATTCATGCTTTCAATTTTACAGATCATTTTTAGAAGTGAAGAAGAGGTCACTGGTAGCCTTAGCTAGCAGTTTCAGTAGAGTAGGGGGATTAGAAGCTAGAGTTTGAATGTTAAGTGAGTGGGAGGTGAAGTAGTAGGGAGAAGCAAATGCAGCTAAACCTTTGGAGGAGCTTGCCTGTGAAAGGGAGAAGAGAAGGACTATATGTCAGCAGAGAAGATGTCAGGATCTAGTGGAGATGTTTGAAGGATGGAGGAGACCTAAGCATGTCTGTAGGCATCAGCAAAGAGGTCGGTAGAAAGGGAGGGAACGAAGATGAAAGAGAGGGAGTGATCTAAGTTACCAAATTCCCAGAAGAAACTGGAGGGGATGAAATCAAGCGATTGGCCTTGGTAAGTAGAAAGCTAACCCTTCTTCAGAGGCCAAAGCAAAGGAAGAGAGAACAGATGAAGATAACAAGGGGATTTGGTGGGTAGACTAAAAGAAATGAGGGAACTCATGAAAAAAGGCTTTGATTTTTTTTCTCAGTAAAGTAGGAAGCAAGGTCAGTTGTTGAGAGTGTTAGAGAGGAGTTGGGGTTTTAGGAGAGAGAGAAAAGGTTTGGAGAGAACTGCTGTGGGGAGTATGATAAAGAACCAATTAGGTAAGTGGTTGTCACACAGTAGTGAGGGGCCAGTTGAGATTTGAATATAAAATTTTGGTATGCCTAGTTGGCAGAGTCCTGTATCTTCCTCTAGGAATGTGCAGCAGCTTGGGAATAGGAGCAGAGAAGGCAGTTGATGGGGTTGAATAAGGATGGAGGATTCAGTTAATCAATTAATCAACAAAGGTTTCTCTTAGATCCTACTATGCATGGGTAAGCAGCATGCTAGGTCCCATAGATACAATTTCCAGAGAACGATGAAACCGTTCTTATGTTCAGGGTGCTTCCATTCTTTAGGAGGGAGAACATATACATTTACAAATAAATATAAAATATTTATAAAGGAAATTGAAGGCAATTTATTGGGGAGTGGTGGTGGTGGCATTGAAGATTGGTAAGCTATGAATGAAGGAAGGAAGGTAGAGATGGGAGGGCTGCTATGAAATCAAGGGTGAAAGACAGGACATAATGAAAAGGACCAGTCTGTCTTGACTTCAGGTTTTCCATATCTCTGTCCAGTCTTCTATGACCTTAACCCCTCTCCTTACCCAGCAGGCTCTGAGAAGCAGATTTCAACTCAATGCTTGAAAGAATCTCCTAACAGTTAGGGTTATACATCCCATAGAATGGGATGCCTTGTAGGTAGCTGAGAGTTTCTTGTCCTTGAAGGTTTTAAAGCAGAAGCTGGATTACTACTTTTGCAGGAAATTGATTGAACCAGTGAGTAAATCAATAAGTATTTATTAAACACCTACAGGATTCTCCATGCTATGCACTGGAGATACGAAGAAAGATAAGAGAACCCCTGCTTTCAGGGGGCTTACAGTCTGATGGGGGAGAGAGCATGCAAACAGCTATGTACAAACAAGATATAGACAGGATAAAATGGACATAATCTTAGATGGAAGGCACTAAGACTAGGTGGCCTGAATTAAGTCTGCTGCTGTATTAAATGATTGTGTGATCTTGGGCAAATTACTTGCCCTCCCTGGGCCTTAGTTTCCTCAACTTTAAATTGAGAAGTTTGCCCAGAATGATTTCTGAGTTTTCTTCCAGCTGTAATATTCCACATAAGCCCTATTAAAAGGCAGGGAAACTCATTCTGCTTTGTTTGCCAGTAGGTGGTATTTTCTAGGCCATCCCATGGGCTCTGTTAATCATGGAAGGTGAAGCAGCATTTCAAACCTGTTCTGAGCGGAGCTCAGGTTCATAGGTTCTTAGAGCAGAGAAGATGTCCTGGCACAATAAGCAATGGCTGCTGTCAAAGAACCTGGGTTACCTGGACAAAGATACGTTAACATGTCTAACCTTCAGTTCTCTCTTCTATAAAACAAAGGGTTTCGACTATGTGCTAGTTCTAAATCTCAACCTCCTTACTTTACAGATGAGGAAACTGAGCCCCAGAGAGGTTAAGTGATTTCCCCAAAGTCTCACAGGTGGCAGAACTGGGGCTCAAACCCAGGTCTCCTGAGTCTCAGTACAACTACCTTTCGTATCTGAGGCATCTCCACAGAGAGGCAAAGGTAGATAGGAAGTTGAAGCATGTGAACAGTCAGTGCTTGATAACTCATGATTCCCTCAGAGAGATCTATAGCCACGGGAATGAATCAGCCTAACAACCTACAGAGGAAAAACCCAATGGATGAAGAATGCACGTTGCCCAGATTACAACTTGAGAGCTGGGTGGGTGACTACTTAGTTAGTTCATCAGCACGTCCATCTTGGGTTGGTGCTGCACATGGGGGGGTGAACTTAGCTCAGAACTGAGTACTTGTAAGAGAGTGGGCTGGACTGCATTTGAGAAATTGTGACCCTCATAGGATAACAGATCAAGAGCAAGGAGGCTCCTTGGGGTTTGTCCAAACCTGTCCCCTCTTGTCGAAGATGAGAAAACTGAATCCCAAGGAAGCAGACGTGTTTGGGGTGGGTACAGGGCTACACTTGGAGAAGGGAAGACCTGAGTTCAAATCCTACCTCAGAAAACAACTAGCTGTGTGACCTCAGTTTCCTCCTCTGTAAAAAAGGGGCTAACATTATCTGCCTTACAGGGTTGTTGTGAGGATCTTTGTCAAGCACTTAGCACAATGCCTGGCACAGAGCAGGCACCTAATATAGGATTGTTTTTCTCCTCCCTCCCTTCTTTCTTCATTCCTTCCTCATCCTCAGTTTCCTTGTCAGTAAAATGGGGATAAAATAGCATCTACCCCACAGGATGGTTGTGAGGATCAAATATGTAAAGAGCTCTGTAAACCTTAGCATGCTCCATAAATACCAGCTATTACTATTATTAAGTGACTTGCCCAGAATCATACAGGCAGTAAGCATGATTTGAATCCAGTGCCTCTTTATCCAGAATGAGCGTCTTTTTCAGCTGATTGGTGTTTTCAATGACTCCAAGCTGTTTCCTGCTACAAAAACTAATCATTTAAATTGCAGCATTCTCCTGATGGTGTGATATGCCTGTGAATCATGGGACGCTTAGATCTCAGAAGAATCTAATTGCAGGTGACACAAAGTCACTGGAAAGATACATGTTGGGTATTAAGTTGGTCACTGTATATTTTTTTTTAGCTTTTTTTTTTTTTGGAGGGCAATTGGGATTAAGTGACTTGCCCAAGGTCAGATGGCTAGTTTTTGTGTTAAGTGTCTGAGGTCAAATTTGAACTCAAGTCCTCCTGACTCCAGGGTGGGTGCTATATTCACTGCGCCACATAGCCTCCCCCCTTTGGCCACTGTATATTACCAGTGATGACCTGCACAGGAGATGTGGCCTAGAAACACCAGTCAGGACAGGTATGACAGGAAAAGAAGGTATTTGGGTCACACGGTGAGAATAAAGGATAATTGATGGACAATTTGGGTGTTGAGAAAGACCTCTGTATTTATGTAGCTCTTTAAGAATTACAAAGCACTTCACATATGTCATCTCATTTGACCTTCACAACCACCCTGTGGGGTAGATGCTGCTTTATCCTTATTTTATAGATGAGGAAAGAGGATTGGGAAAGCAAAGGAGGGAAGAAGGTTCTTTATGGAGGACTGGTGGAAATAAAGAGATGAGAATTGCACAGGATCATAGACCTGGAAAGGGCCTTTGATGTCAAGTCTAACTTACTCTTTTTTACAGATAAGGGAACTGAGGCCCAAAGAGATTAAAGTACTTGATATAGCTGGTAAGTGGTTGAAGCAGGATTTGAGCCCAGGTCTTCCTAGACTCCCAGTCTAGCTCTCTCTTCACTATGCCATGCATGGATGGGTCAGGAGCTGCACTGGTAGAGGGAGTCCCCCCACATTGGGATCGACATCATGGATCCATGCACACGCAGCTCATATTTACAGTATGTGGTGATTTACTATTTAATGCACTTTACTGCATAGTGCTGACAACAGCCGCGCGAGGTAGGTAAGTGTCATTTGTATAATCTCTGTTTCACAGATAAGGAATCAGAGAGGTCATGTAGCTTCATCAAGGCAGTGTGGCCAAGAAAAAGTAGAATCTAGATTTGAATTCAGGTCTTCTGACTTCTGTTCTAGTGCTCTTTCTACTACTATGTTGTGGGAGATCAAACTTTTAAAAATGGCTTCTTTGATTGTGGAAACAAAACTACTTCTTATCTATATTAACATAAAAAAGATTTGAAAAATCTTAAACTGTATAGTTTGAATTACTTGTTTACATAGTTCAGGATTGTTTCAAGTACATGCCATATCATTTTCTCATTATTTTTCTTTCTTCTAGATTTTTACTGATTCTAAGCTTATCTCTAACAAGTCTGTGGTTTGACTGTACCCAGGCAACTGTTTCAGGAATGACTATCACATCAGTAATAAGTCTTTTCCTGCCTGTTAATACATAGCAAATTTCATTTTTTGTGATATTATTCGGTGCTCAACACTCACGGTGTCTTCTGATTTTTTTCTTGAAGAAGTCATTCATGATATGAAGGCTTGTGTAAAGGCTACCGCCTTTGACCTCTCTTGTTCCTTCTTCCTGACCCCTGCTTTTGGATAGATTTCTCTCCATCCTCACCTACTTACATTTTTGTACTAAAACTATTGATGATCAGAGTATATATTGATTTAATTGGGAGGGCCTTATTCAGTTCTTCAGAGGTTTTCTCTACCTTTTTATCCTATGTATGATGCATAAACCATAATTATTTTCATGGCTGTCTTTTTGTAGATATTGACCATGAACATTATGATATGAGACGACCAAATATGTTATGAAATAATGTGATTTGTTGCTTTTGGTAATAAGAGAAAATTGACTCTGTTAATTCTTTTCTGTGCTTTTTCAGAAGGTAACTGTAAGACTTCATTTTATAATGAGAGGGTTCTTACTACAGGCAACTAGGTTGTATAGTGGATAAAGTGCCACACTTGGTGTCAGGAAGGTCTGAGATTGAATTCTGCCTTAGATATTCCTTAGCTGGGTAATCCTGGGCAGGGAAGTCACACTATC
This sequence comes from Gymnobelideus leadbeateri, assembly GCA_011680675.1. Taxonomy (NCBI): domain Eukaryota; kingdom Metazoa; phylum Chordata; class Mammalia; order Diprotodontia; family Petauridae; genus Gymnobelideus; species Gymnobelideus leadbeateri. The sequence goes on along the minus strand of WOXC01009356.1, from coordinate 327,999 downwards.
TCTTAGCCTCAGTTTCCTTGCCTATAAAATTGAGATAACAATTGCACCTGTCTCACAAGGTTGTTGTGAGGATCAAATGAGATAATGTTTACAAAGCAATTTGAAAACCTTAAAGTACTATAAAAATGCTAGCTATTATTATGTCAAGATTGATGTGATTCAGTTACTACAGTACTATGTCTACTTGTTGATAATTAGGGAAGTATCTCACTGGAATACTGATAAAGTTTATAGATGTTTTAAAAGTTTTTTTTAAACTTTTTGATTCTTAGCACCCTCTAATTCCTCTTCCCCCTCCCCTATCCCTTTTTTGTCACTCTGCTATTGTCACTCCAGTGAAGTAGAAGAGGGCCACACAGACCTGGGGATCATTTTGTGTTTTTCTTTGTTTCAGTGGTTGCCTTGGCCAAATAATTCATCCCGCATTAGCCAGCCTATTCATGATTAGCCCTCCCATATTTAGCTTGGTTGTTTCTTAAGACTCAGTCTGTTGCTGAGACCATGTTTGAAGCTTTTTGTATCAAAAAAATCAGGTTCACCTGTGTGCCATGATATTGGCATGGGGAAGTGATAGTTAAAAATGGGTAATGAACAGCAGAAATATCATTGGTATCAATTTTAATAATCTTGTCAAGAAGTGTCTTTTTTTTCCTCTAGAGAAATGATTTTATTGATACAGGGAACTCTTGGTGAGGAAACTCTCTCTACCAATGTAGATCAGCAACTGGTCTACAACACATAGTCTTGGAAAGTTGCCTGTGGCATGAAGAAGAGGTCCATAGGATCACATAGCCAGTGTGTATCAGAGGCAGGGATTTGTACCTAGGTCTTCTTGGTTCCAAGGCCAGCTCTCTAGTCAGTATGCCATGATGCCTCTTTAAGACCCTGAGCAAGGCTTTAAATTAAGTCTCTAAAGGCTTCAATGTGTTGGGGAGGTCCTTTATGGAAGATTTATAGAAAGATGTGGATGATAGCCTATTTTTATGTGTTACCAGTGTATAACAATTGTCTTTACAAGGAGTCCAAAGAGCCTAAAAAGTGCTTTGGTCAGTAAACACTTGGCCTACTTACTTACTAAGTAGAAAGATATGAGTTAAGCAATGCCAGTTTAAAATATATGCTCATTTGTAAAATCTTATTAAGAAGAATGATGAATGATCAATCAATCAATCAATCTCTCATAAAGCAGACAGAAGTAGTGGAGGGTGAAACCAATTTTTAATAGTATATTTCCTTAGTTGGAAATTACTTTTTTAACTAAAGAAAGTCATGGGGAGGACATGTAAGAATGAAAATGGAAAAAGAACAATAAGTGGGGAAAAATAGAAAAGATCTGGAAAGTTTTTTTTAAATAAAAAGTTGTCACCATCAAGTACAATTGAGCAAGGAGTCCTAGATGTATTTGTATAGGAGGAAGAAATAACAATTAAAGAGAACAAGACAGATAAGCAGATGAATTGGGCCAAGTATATATAGAGGATAACCATTTGTGGGTGACCTAGGTGAGTCATAAAACAGGGAGACATGATTATGTCTATGGCTAATGTTTCCACTTCTATAGAAGAGATCCAGAGCAGTGTTCAAGTTGAGGAGGGATTCCCTTTGGATGATAAAATAATCCAGATTAACAGGAGATGGAGAGTGGGTGGATTTCAAAAGGAGATCGAAAAGTTCCCTTCTTGACCTCAAACTTCTCCAATAAGGAGATACATCTTTTTAATAGTCATATTCCACCAAATTTGTTGTATGGCTGCAAAACGAAGATAATATTTTTTAAATTAAAATTTTTTTTTCAATTGACAGCCTTTCTTCCCCTCTTCCCATTCGGAGAGAAAGAAACACAAAATCCCATTTACAAACAGGTATAGTTAAGCAAAACATTTTCACATTGGCCATGTAAAAACAGTTATGTCTCATTCTGTCCTCTGGGTCCTTCACTTCTCTATCAGGAGGTGGGTAACATGTTTCATCATGAGTCCTTTGGAATTGTGAATGGTCTTTATGCTGATCAGAGTTCCTAAGCCTTTCAAAGTGAAACAAGTGAAAGTCTTGAAAGAATTGAAGACTATCACACAGAGAACAATAGAAAGATAGGTGGTGGTTTGAGCAGGTTGGAACTAGTGACCAATAAAGAGCAGGAAGAAAATAGGCAGTCAGGAAAATGGCTGATAGGAAAAGAAAATGAACTTATAATGGGGCAAGGTCATGTAGCAAAGGTTACTGCCTTAGTGTTTCTACTGGTATCCTATTGATGTCAGAAAAAAAGTGAAGCAAACCTGCAGTACATTTGGTAGAGTTCTTGTGGTGAACTTAGGGGAAGTTTTGGACAAGAATTACGCTGATGGACAGCCTAAGGTGAGTTATAGTCTGCATCAGTGGATAGGACATCTAAATTGACTAGATCACAAATCCATTTAAGTACCGATAGTTCTCACTTTATTTGCATTATGTAACCTTTGCGTAAAGAATTTTGAAAGACGTTTGCATTCCAAAAAAACCTTTACATATCTTTACTCTACAGTACTTTGCTCTCTCTTTTTGCTCCTACCCCCACCCCCCCCAAATAAAAAAAACACCTAAAACCCTCTCTAAGTGAAAGCAGAAGAATGCTGCTGTAGGATGTGGGGCTTAGCTTGAGATCTGGCACCAAGAAAGAGAAGACTTTTGCCATACTCTGCCCACCTGCTCTTGTGTCCAGCTTCTTGTATCTTGTTTTCCATCTGTCTGTGTGTTAGTACCATGTATCTGTCCTGGTTGCAGCCTGTCATTTGTCTCCTCCAGTTTGTTGTCTGGCTCCCATGTATCCTCCCCCACCTCTTTTTCTTCTCCATTGCCCTCAAGCCTCCATATGGCTGGCCTGGCCACGGATATCTCTTTTTTTCTTACTTTTTCTGTCTCTGGCCCCAGCATGTCCTTGAACTGTGTGCTGGTCCTTTTCATCCATGGGCACAGGACTCTCTTCCTGCCTCCCTTCCTTACCATCATGGATAAAGTTGCATTGAGTAAATTCACTCTACATAGAGTTCTGATGAAAAGTCCACTTTCCGAAAGTGAGAACTGCCTGAATTGAATTAAGTTTGAAATCTTTTTCCTGGTTATAAGTTTAAGACAACATTTGAATCTATCTACAACAGAGATCGTATCCACATTTTCCAGATAAAGAGTGGCTTGCTATTCATTTGTGGGTTTGGATTTGTAAGGCAAGTGCACTTAATGTTATTTCTTCCTCGGTACTTTGCCAGCAATTTGCAATTAACATGGAGTAGTTCCTAGATTATGGTTGTTTGCTTTAGCAGCATGATTTTTTTCTAGCATCAATTATGCTTTTACTTTGAAAAATATTTTAACTAAAATAAACAAGAATTTGCTAATAAATAGTAAGAGTAATTTAATCCCTTCACATTCTCTATGTTCCAGTTGAACTGAATTATTAGCCATTCTTTCAGCTCTGCATTGTGTAGCTCTCTGTACATTTGTACAAGCCACACCCTGAGCCATATAATACATTCCCTTCTCATCTCTGTCTCACTAAATCCTTAGTTTTTTTCTTTTCTCTTTTAAAAAAGGAATCTTAGGCTTTATTGCAATAGCAAGTCCATGGCTACTCCACATTTTAAAAAATAGATTTTTATTGATTTTTAGGGTTTTTTTTTTTTATATCTCCTGACTTCCCCCGTTTTCTTCCCCCTGACCTCCCAGAGAGCTATCCTTTATAACAAAGAATTAAACAAGAAAGAAAAAGAGAATGAGGAGAAAAAAATTCACAAAATTGATTAATGAATCTAAAAAAACCCTGATATTCCACACTTGTGAATTCTGTCCTTTGCAGGGTGGGTGAGAAGTACCATATTAAATCTCTTCTTTGGGTCCTGATTTTTCTTTATAATGTCACAAATTTCAGTTTGAATTGTTTTTGTGGCATCGTTCTTTCCATTTACATTGTTATTGTCATTGTGTATATTGTTTTCTTGGGTCTACTTATTTCACTTTGCATTAGTTCATATCATAATAATCCTCTGTTCAGTCATTTCAATTGTGTCCAACATTTCGAGATCCCATTTGGGGTTTTCTTGGCAAAGATACTAGAGTGGTTTGCCATTTCCTTCTCCATCTCATGAAGAGATTCCTGGCCTTGGGCCTGATGTCAGAGTCAATAATAATTGGCAATAATATTAGCCAACATTTATATAGTCCTTACTAAGTATCAAGCAGTGCTAAGTACTTTACATTATTATCTTATTTCATCCTTACAGCAACCCTGGGAGGTAAGTGCTATTGTTTTGTTTTGTTTTTAAAGCAATTGGGGTTAAGTAACTTGCTCAAGTTTACAGGCTAGTTATTTATGTGTGGGTGCTAAGTAACTGAGGCTGAACTGTTCCTGGGTCCTCCTGACTCTGGGCTGGACTCTACTCACTGTACCACCTAGCCACCCCCATAGGTGCTATTGTTATCTCCATTTCATAGAGGAGGAAACTGAGGCAAACAGAAGTTAAGTGACTTGCCCAGGGTCACACAGATAGTAAGTACCTGGGGCCACATTTGAACTCAGGCTCTCCTCACTCCAAGCCCATTGCTTTATTGCACTGTCTCGATGCCCAAGTAATGGACTACAAGTTATTTAATGCTTCTCTGTATTAATAATGTTCATTGTTTCTTATAGCACAGTAATGTGCCATTACATTCATGTGCCACAATTGTTTTAGTCATTCTCCCTCCTCCACAAGATCTTCCCTGTTGCTTTGCCTCTCTCTCAAGTCACTTCATATTTCCTATCTGTGTACGTAATTGTCCACCTCAGCAGAACGTGCTCTTTGAGATCAAAGACTCTTGCTTTTGCTTCCATATTCCCTGCACCCTGTACAGTGCCTTGTACACTGTAGGCACTTAATAAGTGTTTGTTGAATTGTATGATTACATTGAATTGACCTTAGGGAAATTAGTTCCCCTGAGTCTCAGTTTTTTCCTCTGTAAGATGATACTTCCACTACCTTCTTCACAGGGTTATTGTGAACAAAGTGTGTAAAAGAAGTGAGCTGTTATTTAGTAGAAATGGGGAGAGAACACCTGTGATTGTTTTTTTCCAGACAGATGATTTTCCCAGGAGCCAGTCTTACTAATTTGTTCAATTTCCTGTATTTACTCAGCATTGGCATAGAATTGATGTCTTGACTCCACTCTATGAGCTATTGGTATTTTAGTTTCTCAGACCTGTCAGAGACCTCTAACACAAATTGCTTCCTTCTTAAAGAATCTATTCCCTACTTCCCCAGAACATTAAAAAAAACACGTTTAAGCAAAATGCTGTAGAATTTCAGGACAGAGAAATACGTGTTTTCTTCATTATATAACATCAGGCAAACAGATTACATAATTTTATCATGGTTCAATTCAAAATTCAATTTAATGGACATTTAGTACCTGCCTATTATCTGCTAGATACTGTGCCCCTTGCTGAAGAATGCAAAGATGAAACTAAGTCCCTTGCCTTCAAGGAGTTTTAGTCTCACAGGGGGAGTATGTCTTATACACAAATTAATATGATATAAAGTATGATAGTGACAAGGGGGAGATCCAGGCAAGGTACTCGAAGAACATTTGAGGAAGGAGAAATCATTTTTATTTGAATGTCAGTCAGTCAATAAACATTTATTAAGTACCAGGTACTGTGCTAGAGTAGCTAGGTAGTATGGTGGGGTAGAGTGCTAGCTCAGAATCAGAAAGACTCCTCTTCCTGAGTTCAAATCTGGCCTGAGACACTCACTAGTAGTGTGACCCTGGGCAAGTCACTTAACCCTTAGTCACTTACCTCAGTTTCTTCATCTGTAAAATGATTGGAGAAGGAAATTACAAATTACTTCAGTGTCTTTGCCAAGAAAAACCCCAAAAGGTGTCACAGAGAATTGAACATAACTGAAAAATGACTAAAGAACTAAAAAAGGCACCTTGATAAAGGAGGTGGAATGGAGAGGCACAAAGAAAAGTAAGAGACAGTTCCTGCTTTCAGGAGCTCACAATCTAATGGAGGGAGATATGCAAATAACCAAGAGGATAAATTGGAGATGCAGAATCTCCAATTAAGGGAAGGCGCTAGAATTAAGAGGGATTGGGAAAGGCAGTCTTCATGATGGAAGTAGCTTATAAGCTGAGCCTTGAAATGAAGAAAAAAATTTTGATAGGTGGAGATGAAGAAGGGATGTTTCATCTATGTGGGACATTTATGTAGACCTAGTAAAAGACTTGGCTTTTTAAATTCCATACCAGTCTGGATTCTCCAGTAGACTCCATTTAATTGGAGTCAGGTGCTAAGGCAAGTGTTAAGTCTTATCAGTTGTTAAGAGGCTTTGTGTGATTCAGGTTTGTTTCAAGACCTGGTGGTATTTCTGGGAGACAGAACCAGAAGTAGAGATAAGCAGAACAGAGTCTAGATCTAAGGGTCAAAACTGAAGAGGCAGAGAGTGAAGCTGCCATGCTGATGAAAATGGCAAAAGCAGAAGTCAAGCTTAAATACCCCAGAGTTAGAGCCTGGAGTAAGGTGGTGACAGACGGGATGATTTAGGGGAGCTGGAATAAGAACAGAGTGAAAATGAGCGAAAGAGGCCAGCAAAACGGGAAAGGCATGACTTCCTGAGAGCTCTGAGTCTCTCACCCATGACAGTTTGCTGTGCTCAGCTCATGCTCTGGTGGCGGAGCATATTCTTATGGTAGATTTGTCCATGCTGGCCCTGAACTCTTCTGTTTCTTAAAGAGGATAATGTTGTCATATGCAAAAATGTGCATAGCATCTTTCTAGTTTAACCAGAAAGAGGCAGCAAGCTTCAGTGGAAAGACCATACATTTGGAGTCTAAAGAACTTGTTTGAATCCTAACTCTGCTCTTCACTACCTGCATCACCTTGCCCAAAGTGCTTTCCTCCTTCAACTGTAAAAGAGAAGAATTGGAGTAGGTGATTTTTAAAGTGCTTCCCAACTCTAATCCTAATGATACTATGAACCACAATAATAATAGTCATGGGCCAGATAGAGAGAGTGACAGCTCCATGTCAGATTGCACAGTAGAGCTGTGATCAGCCTTGGTTTTATCCTCAGAGTGCAAGTCAGGGCACCATTTGGTGGCTAGCTGGATGAATTTTCAGTATGTCCTTCTGGCAGATCCTGTCACATTACTTCAAAGTAAGGGCACCTTGCATGGAGGTAGCTGCTTGGATCTAAGATTTGCAAGTTTCCTGTCTTTCTGTTTGATGTTGGAACAGCAGGAAATGTCCAGCATACCTGGATAGTTCAGGTTGTGTTTGCTCATATATTTCTTCCAGTTGGGAAACTCATGGTGTGAACTTTCCAATATCTTGCTACAAAGGAAAGAATATTGCAGAAACTAACCTGTTGCTGCTCCCTCTAAAGGTGCTATGTTTACCACATGCTCAGAAAGAACTAGCTGAATTGATATTGATGCTAGGGCTGAGGAATTTTACTACTGGGAAAAGGAGAATTCTCTATGTCCCTTTCAGATTCTTCAGGAAGGAATATCTATTTAACTTTGTTGCCCAAGCAAAAGACAAAGACCAGAATTTCCTCAGCTAATGATTATATCACAGAGTGATGATACATCCAGGATTTCTCATCTTGTAAGGAAGTGAAGATAAGAGAAGAAAAGATGTGTACAAAGATACCATGTAATGGGCTGGGGGAGGGGAGAGAGGAGAGGATGGAACAAGTATTTATTAAGCCCTTATTATATGTTAGGCTCTGTGCTAAGTGCCTTTTACAAATATCTCATTTGATCCTCACACATCCTGGGAGGTAGATACTACTGTTAGTATTCCCATTTTATGGTTGAGAAAATTGAGGCAAACAGAGGTTAAATGACTTGTCCAGGATCACACAGCTTATCAGTGTCTTAGGTAAGATTTGAACTGAAGTCTTTCTGACTCCAGGCCCAGTGCCCTATTCACTACACCACCCTGGTGGAAAGGATACTGCACCAGCAGTCAGAAGAAATGACTGCTAGTCTTACTTCTGTTAACTGTGTGACCTCGGGCAAATCACTTCACCTCCCTAGGCCTCAGTCTCCTTATCTATAAAATGAAGGCTTTGGATTAAATCATTTCTAAAATTCCATTCAGTTTTAATATTTTATATGTTAAGTAAGGCCTCTTTCAGCTCTAATATTCAATGTCTAAGATATATGAAAACCAGCCACTAGGGTAGCAGGTGTTTCAGAAACTTGGAACAAGACTACCATGACCTGACAATTTAGGAATGGCACTCTGGGTTTTGGATAATTCCATTTATTCAATGCATAGGACCATAGAATCATAAATCTGAAGCTGGAAGGAACCTCAGAGGTCATCTAGTCCAAACTTCTCATTTTGCAGATGAGAATGACCCTAAGTGACTGGCCCACTGTCACATAGATAGCAAGCATCAGAGAAAAGATTTGAACCTAGACCCTCTGACTTCAGATTCCATGTTCTTTCCACTGTACTGTAATTTTATCAGTTTGGATGAACCACAGTCTCACATCTTCAACTGCCTATTGGATACCTCAAATTGTATTCCTTAACTTAAATTCAACATGTCCAAAACAGAATTCATTATCAAACCCTCCCTTCTTATCAACTTTCCTATTACTGTTGAGAGCACCATCATCTTCTCAGCCTCCCAGGCAGGCAATCTAGGCGTCATCCTTGACCCTCCTCCATTCTCTCTCATCCTCCCTTCCCTCATATCCAATCTGTTGTCCAAACCTATTTATTCTACCTCCTCTTCTCTCACATTGATGCCACCCTGGTGCAGGCCCTTGTCAATTCATACCTGGACAATTGCAATTGCAATAGTTCTTTCTGCTTCAAGTCTCTCTACAATCCATCCTCCACTCAGCTATCCAAGTGATCTTCTTAAAGTGTAGGTCTGACTATGTCACCCCACTATTTGATAAATTCTGGGAGCCCCTTATTACCTCCAGGATCAAATATAAATTCCTCTATTTGACGTCTAAAGCCCTCTGTAACCTGTCTTCCTCTTGCCTCTCCAGTCTTACTACACCTTCCTCTCTTACACATTGGTTAGTTGGTTGGTTGTTGTCCTTTGTTCTTGAAGAGGACCAAAAGAACCCCATGTTCCTGATGCTTGCCCAGTGGCAATACGCCTTGAATACTGTGGACTTTATTGTTCATCCACCACCTACTTGGTTATTGTCCTTCATGCTTGAAGGGGACCAAAATGACACTGTGTTGGGGTCAAGGTACAGTGTGTCCAGCTGTGGCTTATTAGACCAATATGAGCTTAGAAGAGTCTACCACAGGTTGGGCACAAAGAGTCCACATGAACATCTGAAGCAGAGATGTCACTTAATTTGCTCATCTCGTGTTTCTTTTGAGCTCCTGTAATTTTGCTTTGCTTATAGAGTATTAACATCTTCTTTGATGTGGGTGTGCCATGCTTCGCACTTAGCCAGTGTCTCCCATGTCATGCATTCAATCCCAGAATTCTTCAGAGACCTCGAGAGTGCCTCTGTAATGCTTCCTCTGACATTCATGTGAGTACTCTCTTTGTGTGTGTTCTTTGTACAATAGGCTTTTAGGCAAACATCAGGGCCAACCCATTGGAGTTGTACTTTCTTTCTTTTTTGGCTTTTTTTGGAGGGCAATTGGGATTAAGTAACTTGCCCAACACGGCTAGGTTTTTTATTTGCGTGTGCCTTAAGTGTCTGAGGCCGAATCCAAACTCAGGTCCTTCTGACTCCAGGGCCGACGCTCTACTCACTGCGCCACCTAGCGGCCCCAGAGTTGTACTTTCTACAGAAGCATTTGAATGCTTGAGAAAGTTTAGCTTGAGAAAGGACCAGTGTCCAGTACCTTATCTGGCTAGGTGATCTTCAGAATCTTCCTAAGACATACGTTACAGTAAAATGACACTGGCCTAAGACATACTCTGCAATACAATGACATTGGTTTTCTTTCTGCTCCTTGCATAAGATTCTCCACCTCTAGACTCTAAACATTTTCACTGGCTGTTCCCTGTCCTGGAATGATCTCCTTTCTCATCTCTGCCTCTTGCCTTCCTTCAAACATCTACTGAAATATCACCTCTGCAAGAAACTTTTCCCAGTACCCTTTATTGCTAGTGCCTTCCCTCTGAGATTACCTCCAATTTATCTTGTTTGTAGGTAGATGTTTGCATTTGTCTCCTCCTTTAGATTGTAAGATCTTTGAGGGCAGAGACTCTTTTTGCCTTTCTTTCACTTCCCATAGTGGGTCCTTAATAAATGCTTCTTGACTTGACTTGGATGTTCTTTCTGACTACTGCCTATGGGCTAATCCAGGCTGCTACCTGCTTTTGTAAGGCCCATTAACTAAGAATGGTTTTTGTATTTTTAAATATAGTTTTATTACATTTGAAAATGTAATAAAAAACATTCTTAACTCCAGGCTTAGACTGGATTTGCCTGGGCCATAGTTTGCTGAAACTCTGGTCTATCCTATGTGACTCTTGCCCATGTCCTTCCATAAGTTCACCAGAGGGGGCCCACCCAACATTCTGGAGACCTTCTTTTTCTTCTGTTATATCAGAAATTCTAGTGGAGAACTTGGGCCACCCACTTTGTTCTCACCACATGACAAGCTCATCTCCTTTGTCTATCATACAGCCTCCTGATGACATCTTTTAATCCGGTTCTTTTTCAGAGGTCCTCATTGGTTATATTTTGGAACCTGCTCACAACAACTCTAAATATCTCTCCATTACCATCTGTATGTTCATTTTCACCTCTTTGGAGAGTATTGTGCTATATATCTCCTAATCATATAATAACACCATAATGCCCATGAAGCAACTTACTCTTGGGTAAGGGCGTATATTTGCACAGACTGATTGGGTGGATGCTGAGATGTTTCCAAACTCAGTAATAACTTCTTGTCTCATGTAGTTAAGACGAGGGGGTTGTTTGCTAATTTCGACCTCAGCTGGATTAAGTGATGAATTGTTGGGAGGCATATATCCTATTCATCTCACTGGGATATAGGTATGTGTCCTATTTGTACTTCCAAGTATGGAGCAGTAGACCATTTGAAGCCTGAGGATTAAGATATGCAATTTCTTTAATGGAAACATATTCATCCACTCCCCAGGTAAAAGCATTCCACAAGGTAGTGAAAGCAGTTCATAAAAATGAAATCAGATAAGGAGATTAAAAGTAGTCCTCAAGGAAGTCCCCAGGAGTTTCAGAAGTTCTCTTACAGTGTCCTTGGGCTATCTTTATAGTCTTTGTCCAAAGGTCTCACACGTGGGTCTCAGATCAATCCACCAGCACACAAAGTTAACCCAAACTCCTTGGACTTGGAGTCAGGAAGACTTGTTATAATCCTACCTCAGACACTTATTAGCTGTGTGATTCTGGGCAAGTCACTTAACCTCCCTCTGCCTTAATTTTTTCACCTGCAAAAGGGGATCATCAAAGCTCCTACCTTTCAGGGTTGTTGTAAGGATCAATTGGGATAATTTGTAGAGATCTTTGCAAACCCCAAATTGCTATATAAATGCTAGCTGCTGTTGCCACCACTGCTGTCTGCTGCTTTTGCCCTCTGCCCATTGCCACTACTGCTGCAGCCATTACTATGACCACTACCACTATTACTATATCCCTAGTTAGTATTGCGTAAGTGTGGGTGTTAAACTACTCTAGTTCCCCTGTGTCTGGGCTCACAACTGTGATTTAGTGGAAAGAACACAAGACTTGGAGTCAGAAGATAAGGTTTTGAATGTGGGCCCTATCAATTAACTAGCTTTGGACAAGTCTAGTTACCTCCCTGAGCTTCAGTTTCATCTGTAAAATGGGGATAATAAGTCCTGATCTTCTTCTTTGACAGGCTTGTTGTGAGAATAAGTTAACAAGTGGATAAAAAAGTGCCCTATATGGATGCAAGGCAGTACTGTGCCTCAGTTCCAAATGTGAGTGCTCTTGGTTGTATTTGCTGTTCAGTTGTTTCAGTCACGTTTGACTTTTCATGACCTCATTTTTGGGATTTTCTTGGAAAAGATACTGGAATGTTTTGCCATCTCCTTCTCCAACTCATTTTACAGATGAGGAAACTGAGACAAACAGGTTAAAGTGACTTGCCCAGAATCATTCAGCTAGTAGGTGTCTGAGGCCAGAGTTGACTCTGGAAAATGGGTCTTACTAACTTCAGGCCTGGCCCTCTATCTGTTTTGCCACCTAGCTGCCCCAAATGTGAATATTAATGACTCCCATTTATATAAGACCTTATAGTTACAAACCACTTTACATACCTATTTAATTTAGTCCTCCCAACAATTCTCTGATATGGTAATACAAGTATTATATTATTGTGTTTTCAGTTGTTGTAATTATCTAGTTATCACTGGAGTGTCCAATTATAATAATTAATCTATTATAATCAAAGGGTACTAATCGTATAGCATATTATTACTTGGGACTCTGCAAAATATTTTGAGATTAAAAAGCAGCTTGCATATCAAAAAGTTGGGAACCATAAATCTAGTACAAACCTGTCCTTTTATAGAAGGGAAAACAGTCACACAGAGGTTGGATGGCTTGTAGATGGTCATATAGGAAGGTAGTAACAGAGTTGTGTCTAGAACCTAGAGATGTATGCCCTGGCCCAGAGACTGTTTAATATCACTTTCTTAGTGGGCAGAATTCTTATTCTTTCCAAAGTCTACATTATATTTTTCCCAAGGTCCACTAGCTACTAAGCAACTGTTCTTTCTTAGGGAAAGTAAGCTAAATACAGATTAATGGATGGGAACTTACAAAGTGAGCTTCTCACTGGCGTTAAGTTCCAGAGTTCAGAGAGTTATGAGCTTGGAAAAAGATTTAGCCTCTAGCTTAGTGAGGAGCAAGTAGTGAGCTGGAATCACACTCACCCCTGGGGAAAGATAGAATTAAAATTAAGATCATCCCTAGCATATAAGAAAAGGACTATTATTGGAGAGGCAGCATATTGTCATGGAAGAAACACTGGGCTTGGAACTTGGACTCAGTCTTAGCTATGCTACTCCTTGCTGTATGACTGGGGCCAAGCCATTTTATCACTCTGAGTTTCCTTTTCCTTATGATATAGTTAAAACAAAAGCATTATTACTATATCATAGGGTTGTTGGGAGGAAAGTGCTTTGTAAACCTTAAAGTGCTATCAAAATCTTAATTATTATGATTCTTATATACAAAGGGCTGTTATTGTCTTCTTCAGATATTTGGACTGATTGCCTTTCAGTTTCTATCTGGTCCATCTCTAGGTGCCATTCTTCAAGATGCCTCAAGGTGAATTGAAGTTGTGGATGTGGGGCTGGGGTCCTTTTCTAGAAAGCTCTAAGAATACAAGAAAGATACTGCAGTTTTCACTGCTCACTCAGCTAAGGGCCAAACAACCCAAATGATCATCAGTAAAATTTTATGAACATTTACAAATGTGCCAGGGAGAGCAGAGAGGTGAGACTTGTTTCTTATCCTCTTAGGAGTTGAATTCTAAGGTCAGAGGGTAGTTAGGAGGAGAGCTTTCCCTCTGAGAAGGTATTTGTTTGATAGTTGGACTTGTACTTGTTAGAAATTCACACCCATTTATGAGAGGCTCTCTCCTGTCTGGCACTATCTGACCTTTTTAGCTTTATTTTACATCTCACTTTTAGTCCCTTATTCCCCTCCATATTCCAAGATCTAGAGTGTGTGTCAGGTGGTATAGTGGATAGAGCACTGGGACTTGGAGTCAGGAAGACATGAGTTCATATCTGACCTTATACACTTATTGGCTGTGTGATCTTAAACCCCTATCTTCCTCAGTTTTCATATCTGGAAATGGAAACATTAGTAGTATTTACCTTCCACTATTGTTGTGAGGATCCAATAAGAATATTTGTAGAGTGAGAGCTCCATAGAATGCCATAGGAAGGTGAGAGCGCCATAGAAGAGTGAGAGCGAAAGAACCCACAAAATGACACAAAGAAGCTAACCTCCTGCTGAGGACAGCCCGGCAGCTTGGCAGGAATCGGGCAGCACAGCACCCTAGGAGCTCACCCCAGCCCCTTGTGAGCCAGAGGTTTTAGCCCCAGGGTGGGCCTGACCAGCAGCCAGCTGGAGGGACTTCAGAGCACCAGCAGCTGTGGAAGTTTCCAGAATTATCAACACATAGATGCTAAGGACAAAGTGAGAGGTCAGAGCAGTATAGACTTTGGGACCCACTAGTGGGGAGTGTGTCCACCTCTTCCCCCCAGGGCAAGAAGCTGCTGAGATGCCTCAGTGCAGCCGCTGCCACGTTGCAGCTTTAGCTCCTGGCCTGCAGACTGTGGGGGGACCAGGCGACCAGTCTGGGGGGGTAATCATTCTTGCTTTAACCTTCTTGGATCTGGATTGCTGTCTATGGTGGAGGTCCTGGGGTGTGTGACCAGTTTGCCAGAGTGTGTGGAGGCTTCAGAGAGAGCACCCAACTAATACCTCCCATAGCTGAGAAAACCCCAGCATTTGGGATAGAAGCTCCCCTGTCTGGAGGCAGAGTCCTACTGTGGCAAAAAGCCCAAAAGTCAAGTAATTGAGTGGCAACATGTCCAGGCAAAGGAAGCAAAACAAACAGAAGAATCCAACATTAGATTCCTATTTTGGGGACAAAAAGGATCAAAGCATGGAACAGGAAGAAGACAGTGAAGTCAGAACGCCTGGACCAAAAACTTCAAAAGAAAATACAAGCTAGTTATAGGCCATACAGGACCTTAAGAAATAGATAAGAGAAGTGGAGGAAAAATTGGTAAGAGAAATGAGAAAGATGCAAGAAAAGTATGAAATGAGAGTCAACAGCCTGACTGAGGAAAATAACACCTTAAAAAAATATACTAACTCAAATGGCAAAAGAGGCTCAAAAAGGCAATGAGGAGAAGAATGCCTTAAAAAGTCGAATTTTCCAGATGGAAAAAGAATCTCAAAAACTCACTGAGGAGAATCATTCCTTCAGAATGAGATTGGAACAAATGGAAGCTAGTGATTTTATGAGAAATCAAGATGCTGTCAAACAGATCCAAACAAATGAAAGAATAGAAGGCAATGTGAAATATCTCATGGGAAAAACCACTGACCTGGAAAATAGATCCAGGAGAGATAATTTAAAAATTATTGGACTACCTGAAAGCCATGATCAAAGAAAGAACCTAGAAATCATCCTACAAGAAATTCTCAAGGAAAATTGCCCTGATGTTTTAGATCCAGAGGGCAAAATAGAGGTTGAAAGAATCCACAGATCACCTCCTGAAAAAGATCCAAAAAGAAAACTCCCAGGAATATTATAGCCAGGTTCCAGAATCCCCAGATCAAGGAGAAAATACTACAAGCAGCCAGGAAGAACAATTTCAATATTGTGGAAACACAATCAGAATAGCCCAGGACCTGGCAGCTTCTACACTGAGGGATCGAAGGGCATGGAATATGATGTTCCAGAGGGCAAAAGAGCTGGGACTGAACCCAAGGGTCACCTACCCAGCAAAACTGAGTATTTTGTTTCAGGGGAAAATATGGTCATTCAATGGAATAGAGGACTTTCAAGCATTCTTGATGAAAAAACCAGAGTTGAATAGAAAATTTGACATTCAGATATAAGAAGCAAGAGAAGCATGAGAAGGTAAACAGGGAAAAGAAATCATAAGGAACTTATCAAAGTTGAACTACTTACATTCCTACATGGAAAAACAATAATTATAACTGATGAAACTTTTCTCAGTATGAAAATAGTTGAAGGGAATATATATATATATATATATATATATATATATATATATCGGAGGGTATATGGACATATGAATACATATGTGAATGTGTGTATATATGTTTACAGGTATACATAGATAGAGGGCACAGGATCAATTTAAAAGGAAGGGGTGATGCTTAAAAGGTGATATTAAAAGGTGAGAGAGGAATATAATGAGAGGAGATGGGGAGAGATAAAATGGGGTAAACTATCTCATATAAAAGAGGTGAGGGAAAATGGTTACAATGGAGGGGAAGAACAGGAAGGCAAAAGGGAATGGGTCAACCTCATTCGCATTGAATTTGGCTCAGGGAGGGAATGACATACACACTAAATAGGGTATCTCACTCTACAGGAAAGTAGGGAGGAAGGGGACGAGAGTGGGGTTGATGGAAGGGAGGGCAGGCTGGGGGGAGAGGGAAGTTGGAAGCACCCACTTTTGAAAAGGGACAGTATCAAAGTAGAGAATAGAACAAGTGGGAGGTGGGATAGGAGGCAGGGAAATATAGTCAGTCTTTTACAATATATCCACTATGGAAATGTTTTGCATAGCTACACACGTACAACGTATATTAAATTGTTTATCTTCCCAGTAAGGATGGGTGACAAGGGAGGAAGGGAATAAATCTGGAATTCAAACCAAATATTTAAATATGTGTATACACAGACACAGACACAGACACAGACACAGACACACACATATATATCTATTATTATTAATATTATTTTACATTTAACTGGGAAATAAGATATCCAGGCAGTGGGGCATAGAGATCCACCATGCTCTACTGGAAAGTTGGTGGGGGTATGGGAAAATATATGGGAGACAGTAGATTGGAAGAGGGGATATCCAGTGGGATTGCTATTTTGGGGTGGTAGGTAGGGGAAAAATGGGGAGAAAATTTGTAACTCAAAATCTGGTGGAAATGAATGATGTTAATCAGAAGTTAGTAAAGCATTTGGAAAAAAAAGATAATATTTGTAAAGTGCTTTTCAAACCTTAAAGTTCTTCTTAAATGTTGTTATTATTATTAAAACAGAACAACTTATTCATTGTCTGTGTCCCATTAATTCCCACTTCTATGACTCTGCTCAATTTCTATCCTGTTCCTGAAATGCTCGACCTCTTCTCCTATCCCCTTTTGCTGGAATCCTCTTCACCCTTCATATTGTTGTTGTCATTTCAGTTGTGTACAACTCTTCAAGACTGCATTTGGGGTTTTCTTGGCAAAGATATAGAGAGATTTGCCATTTTCTTCTCCAGCTCATTTTATAGGTGAGAAAACTTGAGGCAAATAGGGTTAAGTGATTTGTCCAGCTTCACATAGCTAGTATCTGAGGTCATATCTGAATGCAGGTCTTCCTGACTCCAGGTCCAGCCCTCTATCCACTGCACCACCTACCTGCCCCATTCACTCTTCATAGCTCACCTCAAATGCTGCCACGAAGCTTTCTTTAGTCAGAAATAGAATGCAACTGCAAGTTATAGAACTTTAGAGCAGGAAAAGACCCCATAGGTCATTCAATTCACCTTTCCTCGTCCTACCACTGGATTCATTTTTAGCATTTAGAGGTAAAAGAGACTGTAGAGACCATCCAGTCAAATCCTCTCCATCATTTTATAGATAAGGAAACCAATGATCTTAGAGCTCAAGTGACTAGAACTGGGGACTCCTGCCTCAGCCCAGCGATTTGTAATTCTGTAATTCTGATCCATCACATTGCTTCCTTCTTGGATCTTCTCTAACTCATTCTTTGTGCCTCTTTCAGGCAGTTAGGACTATAGGATTTAGAGGTGGATGGAGTTTGGTCCAACTTCTTCATTTTTAGAGAAGACATTGAGGCCCAGAGACATTAGAAGACTTGCCCAAGCACTTGCTACTTACTAATAAGCAGGATTTCAGACTCCAGTCCTTTGATCTCAGTTCTCCAAATTTTCACTTAAGAGATTCTATTTGTATTACAGTCATTAGTGTCAGAACTCTACACTTAGATTTCATCCGTCATGAGGGCAAATGCCATATCTTATTAATCTGTGGATCCTCAGTAACTATCACAGGACCATAAGAAGCACTCGATAGAAACTGACTGAATTGAATGTATCTGTTAAAGAAGATGGGGCTGGAAATGGGCTACGAAGGAAGAGAGGAGTGGAGAGACCAAGACCAGAGAAATTAAATGTGGTGTAGTGGGAAGAGTGGTGCAACAAGAACAGAAGCCAGAGAACCTACTTTACTGACTATGTATGATGTTGACCACATCACTTTGCCTGTCTTGGCCTAAGTTTCCTCATCTATAAAATGGACATATGTGACTTGTATTGCCTACCTTACAGTTATTGTAGCAGTCCAATTAGATAATGTACATAAATGACCTTGCAAACTTTTAAGTGCTATATAGCAGTTTAATAACAACAATAGCTTTATTATTATTGTTGTTGTTATTGAATCAATCTGTACCTGTGATTTCTTCAGTATGGGTAATGCCTAGTGTGGAAAGTACCTTTATCAAAGCAGATCAGCATCTGGTCTGTAATTCACAACCTTAGAGATTGTGTCCAGGGGCACTGAGACATTGAGGGAATTGCCTTCTTTCACATAGCTATGTGGTGTCAGAAGCAGAGCTTGAACTCTGGTCTTTCTGGCTAGAAAGGTGGCCTTTTATTGTGTCATGCTGCTTTATCTTCTTCTTCTTCTTCTTCTTCATCATCATCATCATCATCATCATCGTGATTTATTTATAAAATGAGAAAGTTAATCTCCAAGGACCTTTCTAGGTATAACTCCTGAGATTCTGTGATCAGAACAAGGTGTTCTGAATCTCAAGATGGCTCAGGGAGCAGAGAATGAGGGAGTAGAGAAGGAACCTTGTATTTGGCATGGCCTGAGTATAGATCCTCTGGGAATTCCCTCCTGGCCACAGGAGAAACCAGTCAGGCTGGGTCTGACTTTCTCCAGAGGAATGCTTGGTTCCCTGGGGAAAGTATTACTTCTTTTGGTGACCTTTCTTTAACCTTCTTCCCTCTCTGGCAAGAACCAAAGGGGAGAGTGATTAAACCCTGAACCCCCTCAGAGCCTGATCCTCCTTCTGAGTGAAGTTATTTCCCTACAGAAAGGAGGCCTGCAGTTTGTACCAGAGTGGGGAGGAGAAGGATGGTTTTTGGAGTCTTGCGTTTATTTGGCCTTCGGGCTAAAGGCCTGTGGCTGCTCCTGGTTTATTATGTATAGTTATCTCCCCTGGCTGTATCTGAGAGAGCCTCAGGGAACATCCTGGTATTCTGGAATGATTCAAACTCACATATTTCCTCAGGCAATCCACAACCAAAGTTCTCTAAATACCTGCTGAGGGAGAAGGCAGTGGCAGCCATGGGCCTTATTATGTTCTCTTTAGACTTAGATAAGTAGTAAGGTGAACTCCATGCTAAAGAGCTGGGCTCTAGTCCTGACTCTGGCACTTGGGACATCAGGCGAGTCACTCCATCGCTTTAGACAATTGATCATCTATAGGAGAAAGCTCCCTGAGCTGGGCTAGGAGACCATTCCAAGCAGGAGGACAGTTTTGGCAAAGGCAAAGATAGAATATGGAATTTCATATGCTAGGCACTGTGCTAAGTCCTTTGTAATTATTATCTCATTTGATTCTCACAACAGTCCTGGAAGGTACGTACAATTATTACTTGAGGCAAATTAAATTGAGGCAAGCAGGGCCAAGTGACTTGTCTAAGGTCACAGAGTTAGTAAGTGTCTGAGGTCAAATTTGAACTCAGGACTTCTTCATTCCAGGTCTGGCACTGTACCACCTAGGTGTCTGTTCTCATGTTGTAGAGGTAAAATGTTGTGGAGATAAAATGACAGGATTTGGCAATTGAATAGGTAGGGGGTTGAAGAATAAAGAAGGGTAGAAAATGACTCTGAGATTGTGAACCTGGATGTCTAAAAAGAAGGATGGTAATAGAAACAGGGAGACCTAGAACATTACCTCGTCTCCTCTGTGAAATGCATGATTATTTGAAAGAGATAGGCTTAACCACCCACACAGGAAAAATAAAGTGGATGAAAAACACTTCTTATTATAATGTGCCTATGGTATAGGTGAGGGACATGAAGCTCAGAGAGGCTGAGTTGTTATGGTCACACAATTAGTGTCAGATCCAGAAATCAAGTTCATGTATCTTCTCTCCAAGTCCAGAACATCTTTGACAATAGGTGACATTTTTATATGGTGCTCTAAGGCCACAAAGCACATTGCCTACATTTTTTTTTGCTTAAGACTCATAACAAAACTGTAATATAGGTGCTACATGTATTATTATCCCCATTTTATAAGAGAGACAATTGAGAGTCAGAGAGGGGAAATGCCCCAGCCCATGGTCAGGGAAGTGGGATTCAAACACAGGATTTCTTGACCCTAAGATTAGCAAGTGTTCCACTAGCCTGTGTTGCCTCTCATATTGGGAACTGGACTAGAAAGTCCTCCTCTGAGACCCCTTCCATCTCTGAGATTCACATGGGACCATGGAGACAGCACTGGATTCAGTGGTTAGTGCACCCGAGTTTGAGGCCCAGCCCTATTATTTGCCACCTGTGGAAACTGTAGCACTTTCAGTGATCCCAAACTACTCTCTGAAATAAAAACCCATTAAGAAGCCCCCCACTGTTAATCTCCTTAGAATGTCGTAAGGTTGTGAATACTACAATCCTGAAGAATTAAAATTGGAGGTGACTCACAGGTCAGTAAAAAGATGCATGATTTGTCTAAGTATATGGTAGTATCTTGCCAGTGGTGACCTTTGTGAAAGAGGATACAGAAGAGATATCATTCAGGAAATGTATGATTGGAAAAAATCATGCTGGGCTGGTCATGAAGTAAGAATGAGGAACAACAGATGGAAGTTTTAAGTGCTGTGCTGGTGGTGCCCATGAAATGTTAAAAAAAAAAGGCCTAGAGGAGGGATTCTTAATCTTTTATGTGTGTCATGAATCCCTTCTGGTAGTATGGTGAAGCTTATGGACCCTTCCTCAAAAAATATTTGGGAATGCATAAAATAAAATATATAGGATTATGAGGAAAATGAATTATATTTAAAAAAAAAAAAACAGGTATCAGGGCGGGTAGGTGTCGCAGTGAGTAAGAGCTCGGGCTGGAGTCAGGAGGACCCGTGATTGGTTCTGGCCTCATACTTCACACCCACACAAAAATAACTGGCTGTGTAACCTTGGGCAAGTTACTTAGCCCCAATTGCTTTAAAAAATTATCAAACAATTTTTTAAACACCAAGTTGACAGAACCCAAGTTAAGAGCCTTAGCTAGAGGAAGTTCTACATTGTACTGGGTGGATTCTTCATGGAAGACATGGACCAAAGTTGCACAGTCTGAGAGGGTATGGAGGAACTGTTACCTGTACTGTTGGAGGGAATACCCACATTTATGGGATCAGAGGTCCATGAAAACATAAATTTGGGGAGACCATCGATTTTGTTGTTAGAAGGAATGCAAGCTCAAAGCAGGAAGACAGAAAAAAGAGAAGAGCAGAGGAAGGAAGGAAGGAAAGAAGGAAGAAAGAAATAAAGGTAGGAAGGAAGGAGCAAAATAAGCCTCTATTAACTTTGCTTAGTCCTTTTAGTATTGTTCCAAGTCAAGTTGTATGGAAGTCAAGGTTGTCATGAGCGTTGAAAAGAACTTGCCTTCCCAATTTGACATGGCTCCTTTGACGTTATGTTAACTGAAATATCTTGAAAGAATGAAGATTAGCAAGCTGAATGTAAAATGGGAGTTGAGACTAATTTACTAACCCCAGATCAGGTAGGAGATTGGGACTGACAACCTGAAGAGCAGCCCAATAGGAGAGTGTCAGTTAAAAAAAAAAAAGAATAGAATTAATATTAGTCTAAGGATTTTTGCTGTGGTTTTTTTTCTAGTTGTCTGTGGCCACAATGGTCCTGGACAATTAAATGTCTTTTCCTTTGAACTAATGTGTCTTCTGGTTGACTGACGAAAACCAGTTGACACTGGTTGAAGTTCCTGAGAAATGGTTTTGAGTAGTTGTTGGTCTACACCTGCAATATGTCTTGAAGTTGTTGTGGGGTGGAGGTAGGAGGAGGGAGGGAGACAATGAGTTCTGTTTTGGAGCTGTTGAGTTTGGGTCATATAATCTCAGAGGTTCTTTCAGTTCTAAGTCCTACTCCTATGAAATGATAATGACTTCTACCACAGGGTGGATCAGGTAGTTTTTTTTTTTCTTTTTGGAGGGGGGACGGTAGCGCAATTGGGGTTAAGTGACTTGCCCAAGGTCACATGGCTAGTTTTGTGTTAAGTGTCTGAGGCCAAATTTGATCTCAGGTCCTCCTGACTCCAGGGCTGGTGCCCTATTCACTGTGCCACCCAGCTGCCCCAGGTATAGTTTTAGAAACAGGGAATTAGATTAGAAGACCTTCAGAGCTGCCAATCAGCCTCTGAATCTCACTGAGTTTCTTCTTACATCTCTCTGAAGGAAAGTAACTTAGCTAAAGAACTGTGTTGATTCAGCAGTGGGAGAATACCCAGAGAATTCTCCAAGTACTGGCCTGTGGCATCTCTGTGCACAGGAGGCTGATTGATGAAAGAGAAACAACTCCAAGTGGTGGGAGTGGCCATCTGTGAGTGTAAGAAGACAGAATTTAGAAAGATTATATCCAGTCTTAACCTCTTCCTGTCTCTGACACTAAAGACTCAGCCATCATCTCTAATCAACTTCATTAAACTGAGACCTAAGTGTAAATCTTGACTCTGACATTTGCTAGGCTTGTGATTACGGACAGATTACTTCCCTGAGCTATTTAGCTTCCCTATGTGTAAAGTGGTAATAATGGTCAGTTGGAAGGGATGCTGGCTTTGGTGTCAGGTTTGAATCTTGGATTTGCTGCTTACTACTACCTGTGTGGCCCTGGGCAAGTAATTTTCTCCCCTCGTTTCTCTTAAGTTAATTGTAAAATACAAAATGAAGAGATTGAACTAAATGAACTGGAAACTTCATTCTAACTTTAAATCCTAAAATACTGCCTAAACTGCCTTACGGGATTGTTGTAAGGAAAATGCTTTGTAAGCAAGCCTTCAAGTAGTCTGGAAATGTGAGTGTATACACAAGAAGGAATTTGCTTCTGGATATAAGATGGCACAGAAGAGATACTGATGTCAACATGTGTACAGGACCCAGAGAGATTTTGGCACATGCACAGGGCCCCCTCAGGGTGGCATTTGTAACAAGGAGCCAGCACCAGATGGGGTGCTAAAGAGGTGGCAGTGTCTGGCAAGCCTGGACAAGCCCAAGGACCTTGTGCTGGCCAGTACTTGAGTAGCTGACACAGCCCAGGACCACAAACACCAATAGACCACTTAGTCTTCCCCCTCCACTGGTGGTGTGAGGGGTGCAGACTTGGAGATTTGTGAAGAACTGTTGTAAAGTCTCTCAGTGGTGTCACCGATGGATATGTATGGTTGGGAGGAAAGGTGAAAGGAACCATCAAGTCTGGACATCCTAACTGGTATATCTTATAGATTGTGGGAATGAGAAATGTGGCCAGGCTTTAAAGGACCAGGTTAGCTGCCTTCTTCAAGCATCAGTGCTTGCTTTTTTTGGATCTAAACAGGCCTCCTCATGTTAGTCTGGATGACCTAAGGCAGAGGTGCTCAACTTGGTGTCCTGGGACCTGGTTTTTACAAGTATTTTGATGACTGTATTTAAGATTTTTTGGTTTCCTTCATAACTCCATGTATTTTATTTTATATATTTAAAAAATATTTACCAGAATGCCAAAGGGATCTAAGACACACAAAAGGCTGATAACCTTTGACCTAGGGGAAATTTTCTATGTAGACAATGATGACTCTCTGAAGCTTTTTGAATTTTCCATTAGGGGACTCATTAACAGAGAGACCCATTTTCCTGTGCTCATGCAACTCATGTTGGGGTTCTTGACCATGAGTGTCACTGAAAAGCTTTGAGATCATGTCTTCTGTTTCTGTTTGCATCGGCAGTGCCTGGCACATTTGGTATTGTTGTTTAGTTGTTTCAGCCATGTTTTACTCTATGTGACCCCATTTCAGGGATTTCTTGACAGGGATACTAGAGTGGTTTGCCGTTTCATTCTCCAGCTCATTTTGCAGATGAGAAAACTGAGGCAAACAGAATTACATGACTTGCCCAGGGTCACACAGCTAGTAAGTGTTTGAAATCGAATTTGAACTTATGAAGATGAGTTTTTCTGATTCCAAGGCCAGTGCTCTATAATTGTACCACCTGGATTCCACCTGGCACATAGGCTTAATAAATGCTCATTGATTTAGTGATTGATGTACACAAGGCTCACTTTTATGTATGGACAGATAAAGACTTAGAGACCAATTCTGACAAGTGCCAAATTATATACCAAAGAGGCAGCCAGGTAGTACAGTAGATAGAGCTCTGGGATTAGTTTAAATCTGGCCTCAGATACTTACTAGCTATGTGACCCTGGGCAAGTCACTTAACCTCTGTTTCCCTCAATTTCCTCAACTATAAAATGGGGATAATAGTATTACCTACCTCCCAGGGTTGTTGTAAGGGTTGAATGGTATATTTATAAAGCATTTATCACAGTGCTTGGCATATAATAGGTGCTTCATAAATGCTTCCTTCCTTCCCACTTCCTACCTGTTAGAGCTGGATAGAGGCCCTCTTTGGTACGTATTACCAATCAGGTAGAACCAATGTGGGTGTGGTTATCCTGTCCTATTTCAGTCTTGTGCATCATAAACTAAGCTGATTTCCTTGGAAAGGAAGGGTCAATTCATGATATGAAGGAACAGGTGCCATAATAGAAGAAAGTGCAGCAAAGAATCAAGGACTTTATGTAGAGAGGGTGCCATAGATGGAGGTAAATGTAAGTCTGAACCAATCCTTCCTCTCTAGTCAGTATGTGGAAGGACTAAAGCCCAGCTGCAGATTAAGGGCATAAGTGACTCTGGCCAAGAAAGAGACATGGCCCTAGGCAATTTGATTTTGTTTACCTGAAGATACACTATTGTTGCAAAGTTGTAGCTTTACCTTAGAGTATCATATCAGAATATAACTGGCTTTATTACTTCTTGTCTCTGGAAGGAGACCAGAAGAGTGAGAACAACACCCTAGTGAGGACAGATTACTACCAAGCATGTACAGTCCTGCAGAATCAATACCTACAAGACTCCCCTGTGGTCAGAATTTTATGGGTGAACATCTTCCCTGCCAGGATTCATTTTGATTGAGTCAAGATTTTGAGAATAGATTTTAGAAGGACACATTTGACTTGGGAGGCATCTAGAAGGTATCTAGAACCATGCCAAATCACCTTTATCAGAAGCTTACGGTCAGATAATTTTAATTACAACCTGTTATAAATACTGGGGACATTGAGGACTGATGGAAGCCATGGTGGATTAGAGATGTGACTGTTTCAGTGCATACCTATAATACTATCAGGAATGAAACCACAGGCTTTATTCCACACATGTCAATGTTTGGGCAAGAGGGAATCTCTAAGTATATTGATAGAGACCCTTATTCAGCTGAGAGACCAGTTGAGGAAAGCCTATTGCCTAGCTATGGCCTTGACTCAGAAGATCAAACAGTGACATAGATGCTTAACTTGTTGTTAAGAACTCCAGCTGGGGAACAGAATCTGCCATAAAATCTTGATGTCCTCTCAAAACATACAAGAGCAGATCAATGGGAAACTATCCCATACCACCTTATTGAGGGACTATTTAAGACAAAGTAGCCCTGGAACAGGGGTTCTCGATAATTTTTTTTGTGTCATAGACCCCTTTGGCAGTCAAGTTAGGTTAAACCCATGGATCCTTTCTCATAATAATACATTTAAATGCATAAAATAAAATGCATAAGAACAAAGAAAACCAATTATATTGAAATATAGTTTTTAAAGTATATTTTAAAAATGTTCATGGATTGCCGGTTAAGAGCCTAAAATACTCTAATGGATGTCCAAGGCCCTGTGGAAATTGTGCATTGAAACCACACATTGCTTATAAACACCATTTGGAGGGGTGGGAGAAGAAGTCTTTCAGGGCTATCTCATTCTAGGGTCATAGGATCATGGATTTAGAACTGGAAGGGACCCTAGCAGCCCTCTAGTCTAACCTTATAATTTTACAGATAAAGCAATTGAGGACCAGGGAGGCTGACTTAATTATCTAAGGTCACAAAGTGGTGAATGGCAGAGTTGGGATCTGAATCCAGGGCCTCTGACTCTAGATGCCGTGATCCCTCCTCCTCCTTTACCCCCACCAGATCATATTTTAGTGAAATCCTTATCTGGGGAAAATACTGTATCTGGAGGCTTTAATTTTTCTGTCTACTCTTCTTGTTTGGAGATCCAAGGGAAGAGAGGCCACCCATGGAGTCTTACCCATGGGAGCTTTAAGCAGCCTCATTGGCTCTAGCCTCTCCATAGGTTTACAATTGTGGCCAAAGCTCCACCACAGGGGTTGGTTCAGAGGTGTAGCCAGTCATGATGGAGGAGCCCAGCTTGTCCTTCAGGTGACCAGATTGATTTATAATTCCCCAGAAGTAATGAGGTTACTCATGTAACCTGCTGCTGTTTACTGGCACAGGGCAGTATGACTGCATTTGGGGGGAAGACTGATGTTATTTGCAGGGACTGTAAATGTTTTAATGAGGTGAGGGGGGAATGTATGAAGCATAGGGTTAAGCCCCTTCTCCTAGGTTAGGTAAAATACTCCTCCATCATTCACAAGGAGTGCCTAGCCTACAAAGGCAAGAAAAGATCTACTTTTGAATAAGAGGGAACACATGAGGAAGAGAAGATATTGATGTGGAGCTGCATATGGGATCTGGAAAGAGGTCTGTACATTCTTGTGTTCCCTAGAAGGATATTTTTAGCTGGTGACAGAATCACATCAGGGAATGACAAACCCAGAGATTTTGTCCTGCCCAGAACTAAAGAGACTGGATTGGCAGGGGCAAACTGAACCAATACTTTTGTTGGTACTGTGAGTCATATAGACTATATAAGTCCTGAAGGAAGGTGTAGGTCCTGGAATAGGAAGAAGAGTTTTCCTGACGGCCAAAGAGCCTGTTCTTCATTTTTGTCAGGCTAGCATAAAACCTTTCCTATATTTGAATTCTTGTTAGTCCGAGTCCTTGCAGAGGAGCTGAGGGTCTTTTTGAAGAGAGCGGCACAAATCAGATATTCCCTGGGTTTTTCTGGGAGGAGTGAAATGCCAGAGATCTTCCCAAATTTTATTTAGATTGTTGAGTCAGGAGTCAGTGCCCAGTTGAATCCCAATGTCGTATCTCCCTAGTTTGAGGGTGGGTGATGTCCGACATTTATATTTGTATCCCCTAGTGCCTGGCACAGTGTCTGGTACATAGACAATCAAAGCTTATTGATTGACTGACATGTAAATTATGCAAGTGACTGTTATTGCTATCACAGTATTATTATTGAGAATTTGCTTTTACTGGCAAGGTTTGGGCAGTTGAAGCAGGTTTAATAACCAGTTAAAATTGCAGCAGTTTTCTTTCTGGCCACAGACTGAAAAGTAGCTCATCTTTTCAGGAACCTCAGAGGACCAGGAGGCAAAGAAAACTACAGAATAATATAGCTAGAGTGAAAGCTAGAGCAACATAATCCAGAGCTGTGGCCCCCCCCTCCCCCCAGCATGCTGGGTCTGCTGTGTGTCACTGCGGCCTAGGGGACCTCTCATTACTTCAGCTTCCTTGGTGTCGCAGGAATCACTCTGGCTCTCTCAGGTAAAGAAGAATTGAGGGTACAGGGAGGGGGAACGTTCCCTGGCTGCCTGAGAACAGCCCTCTCTGCTGAGGTGGTACATTCAACAAGGGAGCTAATCTTACCCCATTACTGTTAATTAAATGGAGAATGACACTTCTCCCAGAGGACAATTCATTATTGGAGAGGCAGGGAGGAACCTGGCTTGCAATTGTTTAATGGGAGAAATGTAAAACAAGTCCTCTGGTGATTAAGTGTCCCAGAGCTGGCTAGACGCCTTACAGTGGGCATTGTCTCTGAGACGTACTGAATTCGCTCTGTTCAGCCGTAAACCACAGACCAAAAGAGAACACTTGTAATTAGCTGTGGGGTAGAGAGGAGGAGGGGAGAGGGAGAAAATGGAGAAGCTAGAGCATTTCTTACCCACTTTGAAAAAAGGAAAACAATTTCCCAATGATCTGTGAAGAAACCTACAGGCACCACTTGTGTCTCTCTCCCAGGATGCTCGATTTGGTATTTGGTGTTATAGCAGTCTCCAGGCACACCTGCTCATCAACCCCATGGCAGAGAGAGCAGGCAGGATATGCCGGGGGTGGGATTCAGATGGGTGTCCCAGAGAAAGAGATGGGAGACCAAAGAACACAACAGGAAATAGGGCTGTAGCCAGGTGTGCCTTTTCAGAGCATGGACGCTTGCCTGCAACCCCAGCTATGAGTGAAGCCAGGAAAGTGGTTTCTAGAAAATCCAGGCTTATGGGCTCTATGGCCATGGAGCAACATTGTTCTCCAGGGCATTTTAAAGACCTTTTTCCCTTGACCTGTGGAAATGTAGTCTGATATAGCAGAAGGGGTACTGGACTCAGCATAGGAGCATTAGCATTTTGACAGCAGTTTAAGGTTTCCAAAGCACTTTCCTCACAACAATCCTGAGACAGCACAAATGTCGCTATTTTCATTTTATGAAAGAAGAAACTGAGGCTCAGAGAGGGAAAGTGAATCCCCTAAGGTCACACAGCAAATATAAGAGCTAGAATTCCACCCTCAGGCCTCCTGACTCCAAAGCCCAGCAGTCTTGAGCAGTTTCCTAACTCAAACATGACATGATTTTGAGGCCTTGTACTGATTATTATCTCTATGACCTAAGGCAGGTGGTTGTGAGGATCAAGAGGCTGCTTCATTTTTGTCTATGGAACCCTAATGACCAACACAGTGCCTTGTATACTGTAGGTGCTTAATAATTGCATTTGAATGAAATTTAATCATGCATTTAAAGTGTTTTGAAACTAAAAGTGGCTATCTAAAGGTCAGATTTTTGTTATCATATGGTCAAGACATTGTCAGTGTTTTAGAGTTCTCATATACATAGTTTTCTTTAATTCAATAGTTCAGTAAAAAGGGCCATAGGACCAAAGAACTAGAACTACTGGTCCTTACAGATTATCTAGTCTAAGCCCTTTATTTAACAGATAAAGAAGTTGAGCCCAGAAGTCAGTCAACTAGCATTTATTAAATGGCCAGTATGTGCCAGATACTGTGTTAAGCATTAGTGATACAAAAAGAAGAAAAAACCAGGCCCTGCTTTCAGGGAGCTCTCAGTCCTATGGGGGAAACAGCATGAACAAACGAAATAAATACAGTATAAATTTAAAGTTGTCTCAGAGGGAAGGCAACTAAGAGTAAGAAGGACTGGGAAAAGCTTCTTGTAGAAGGTAGGATTTTAGCAGAGACTCAAAGGGAACCAGGGAGGTCAGGAGGCAGAGATGAGGAGGGACAGTGGTCTAGGCATGGGGAACAGTGAAAATGTTAAGATTGATTGACATGTATTTGAGGAACAGTGAGGAGGACTGTATCACTGGATCTTGGAGTGTGTAGAGGGCAGTAAAATGTAAGATGACCAAAAGATAATAAGGGGCCAGGTTATGAAAGGCTTTAAGAGCTAAACAGAAGATTTTGCATTTGATCCTGGAGATAAGAAGGAATCACTGGAAGTTTATTGATAGTGGGGTGATATGGGCAGACCTGTGTTTCAGGAAGATCTGTTTGGTAGTTGAGTGGAAGATGGATTGGAGTGGGGAGAGACTCAGACATGGAGACCAAACAGTAAGCTAATAAGAGTAGACAAATAGTCTAGGCTTGAGATGATGATGATGAGTGCCTGGGTCAGGGTGGTGGTGGCTGTGTCAGAGGAGAGAAGGGAGTATATAAAAGAGACATTATAAAAATAGGATCTACAAGCTTGACTGTTTATGTGAACTGAGAAAGAGTCAGTAATTTGCCATGGAATTAACTACTCCAGTACAGGTTCTTTTCTCCTGTGTTCACATTTGGCTGAATTTGGCTTAGTTCTTTGAGCTGCTGACCTTAGATTGCTGGACACTTATGTTGTCCCTCCTCCCTACACTGGACTCTGCTGCCTTATGCCTGTCTGATCTTGGTCTACCCAAGGAGTCACCAAATCACCTGCAGATGTTTCACTGAAGCTTTGCCATCGACCCAACACTCCAAAGACTCTGAACACTGCTCCCTGTAAATGAGCCTGAAATCTCCCTGACCACTTATAGCATGTTGTATACCATAGGAAGTACAGTATTGCTATTAATTCCCTGTGCCCACAGGCAGACTCCACATTCCTTTACATCTATTTTAAGAAAGTCTTAGTGAATTGTAATCACATGCCCCAAAGCATATTTTTTCATCCTTTTGGCCTCAGACTCATAAAGACTTATATACAGCTCAGCTCTATTGTATTATTACTGACTACCCAGATCCTGTGACTTGTGATACATGTAATTCCATGAGAGCAGGGAAGGACTAAGATGTTATTTTTTAGGGATCCAGATGTCACTGAAGTGGTGAAACAGTTAGCATTGTCCAGCGCTTGGGGGTGTTCTTTGTCTAATACCTCAAGCTGCTTCTAGCACAGGCTAATGTCCAAGGCTTTACTAAACACAAACACTAACACAGGGAAAACTACCCAAGTAATTAGACTTCCTCAGACACTTAGTAGCTATGTGACTCTGGGAAAGTCACTTAACCCTGTTTGCCTCAGTTTCTTCAATTGTAAAATTAGCTGGAGAAGGATATGGCAAACCATTCCAGTATCTTTGAAAGTAGGGTCATGGCAAGTTGTACACAACTGAAACAGTTGAACAGCAATGACAATTAGACTTCCCAGAGCCATACTACTCTGTCATGAAGAGGTCTTTGCTGGATTTCTTACTCTTTCCACAGTCATAGCATAGAGGCCAGTTTAATGACCACCAGCCTGGGCTTCTGGAATCTCCCTGCTTTTAGGCAACCTCAGGATGGAAGAGAGACTGGTTCTCTCACTGGGGTCATTTGCTGCCTTCCTACTCTCCCAGATCAAACTGCCTTACATTCCTGATTGTGGCAACACATGGCTTTTGGGCCCATTCTGGTAGACCAGGAAGGGAAACCAGATTCTAGTTAGAATCTCACCTTGAAGCTCCTTTGCAAAATGTCAAACAGAAAATCTCTGCTTTATGCAACTTTACACAAATCCAGCAGCCTCAAATGCCAACATATGAGCTTCTGAATTCAGTAGTGAGCCCCACCAGGGCCTTTCTCTGCAATAAATCAGCATCTCATTGGAACTTCTCTTATCGCTCAAATACAAACCTTATCCAAAGAGTACACATCCAATTTTCTGTGTAAGATAAACCCGATTAGATTAATTAATCTGTCTGGACTGAAGATCTGGCCTAACTTGAGGGTCACTATTGAATCTGGCCCTAATAAGTTCAAGAGTTATTGTCTTATAAATCAGGATACAAATGGGGATCCTTGTTGGTGCTACTTTGTCAGGGAATGAAAGTGTGCTAGCTTTCCCTCTTAACCTGTGTCATTCCTAGTGTAGATTGGAAGACATTGTGGTTTAGTAGAAAGATAGCTGGAGCTATAGTTAAATTGTGGCTTTAATGCTACTAGCTACGTGACCATGGTGCCAGTCATTTGACTTGTCCATGCCTCAGTTTTCTTGTCTATAAAATGGAAACATAATACTTATAGTATTTAACTATGTAAATATGAATTTGTTCCTTCCTATCCCACTGTCTTAGGAATTGGTTCAGGGAGGCATCTTGTTGGGGAGACAAGAAGTGGTTTTATCAGCAGACTCATATATATACATCAATCTATAAAAATATATCACTAGGCCAGGGTTTCTTAACCTTTTTGGTGTTATGGCTCTCTTTGGCAGTATGCGTGGAAGCCTCCTTGGGATAATGTTTAAAAATGCATAAAATAAAACCTAGGATCGCAGAGGAAACCATTTATGTTGAAATAAAGTTGTCAAAATATTAAAATTTCAGGTTCATAGAACTCCTAGAATCTATTCACTGACTATTTGGAAAGGATCCGTGGATCCCAGGTTAAAAACCCCTATACTCAATAAAGCTGTTGGTTAGGCTTTCCCTTTCTTCTCTTACTCTTTTCCCTTTAGTCTGCTCTTTAGTTATTTCTTTTCTCCATCAAGGCTTTTCTTGTGTAAAAATATTAGCCTACCTGGAGGTGGGGCAGACAATGTAATTTGCTGGGCCTATACCCCTTAGGGATGACTGTTTCCCTTGGCCATTAGGGATGACCCCTCAGAGGAAGAGTATATTTAAAAAAAAAAGAAAACAGCATGGCGTTAAGCTCAGTCTCCTTGTTGCACCATTGGCTGGGTTTGCTAGGCAGTTATCAGGTGGATAAAGATGCCCTGGACACAAATTCCTGGTCATGGCTTCCTACCTAAGCAGGAGGAGGAGACCCTGACTCATATGCTAACTCTAAGAACTTGTAGTCAAATTACCTCATAGGCAAACTCCCACGTTAGCTGACGAAAACCATATTCTTAGTTCGTTTCTCAAATCCCTTTCACTGACACATACAGGCCAGTGAAGGATCCCTTCAGTTCTCATCTTAACCCCCACAAAAATGAAAGGACCTGTCCCTTGCTATTGATTTCTGAGGCAGAACACTATAGGCAACCTCACAAAACTCACACAAAAGTCAAAGGGAAACCATCTTCTGATACCACCCAAGGATTTAGAAACTATGCAGATTCCCCAGCTCATCTAAAATCTGCTGCCCACAAGATGCACCCCAATGCTGTGGTCCTTGCTCTGCAACATCTGGATTGTGATGTGGGCAGTTGGATAGGCACCAAGAAGCATTAACTTCTTTTTTTTTTTTTTAAGCAATTGGGGTTAAGTAACTTGCTCAAGGTTACACGGCTAGTCATTATTTATGTGTGGGTGCTCATTTTCTGAGGCCGGATTTGATCTCGGGTCATCCCAACTCCGAGGCCTGCGCTCTTACTCACTGCGCCACCTAGCCGCCCTTTTTAGGGCAATTGGGGTTAAGTAACTTGCCCAAGGTCACACTGCTAGGTTTTTGTTTGTGTGGGTTAAGTGTCTGAGGCCGGATCCGAACTCAGGTCCTTCTGACTCCAGGGCCGGCGCTCTACTCACTGCGCCACCTAGCCGCCCCGGGAAGCATTAACTTCTGACGCTGTTCTTTATCTATCCCTCAATAACACCTCCAATGGCATAGATACCGACACCTATTCCTACATTAAACTTAATTATTATAATTCCTGATGATGGGCATGCAAAGTAAATTCTTATCATTTGTCTCTACATGGACTCAGTCTAAGCTTCATTGGAAGAGAGGCCACCAGTGAATAGTACTGCAGGGGTGTGCTGGTAAATGTTTAACTATTGGCTTTCTGAAAAAAAAATCTATCTGCATACTATATTTTTAGTTTAATCTGATCTATTATTTTATCCATCACCTTCTTAAGACTAGACAATTAATAAAACAATAAATCAAACTCTTCTTTGTAGCATTTGCTGATTCCTGAGATGTAATGATCAGACAGAAAATTTAACAATCAGTCCTCTTGAGCCAATTTGTGCAGGCCCTAGCAAACTCCTGTAACGGGGAGTCTCTCTTCCTTTTGAGCCCAAGGCCTCTCCCTGTACTCCTCCTAGGCTGCTGGATTGGTGAATAGAAGCCCAGAATAGGGACCTTCAGGAGTCCCAGTGTCTGCTAGGAGTCCAGAAGAAACAGCTGGGGCTTGGGAGGAGGACAACTAGTCAAGAAGCATGAATTCCATAGGATTTCAGCTATACATTTTTGGGTGGGAGGGTAGGTTAGGAGATAAAGGTTTCACAGTTCTGGGGAATGAAAAAAGTCAAGAAAGAGATCTATATGGTGGTTTTTTCTCTTTTTCTGCACGCCTTTCCCCATCCTTCCCCCGAGTTTGGCTTCAAGTTCTAGGATGAAGGGGAGGGGAGATGTAAGAGGAGTATTTGTGTAAAATGTATATGTGTACACAACTACACATGTAAGCATGCATCCGCATGTGCACACGTGGGAAATGCACACATATGTTATGCACATATCTTTCTTTACATACCTGTTAGATGTCTTCAGTTGGATATCTCATAGATATCTTCAACTCAACGTGTCTAAAACAGAACTTATTATCTTTGCCATAAATTCTCCTCCCTTCTCAACTTTTCTATTACTGTTAAGGGAATTCTCTCCCTCCTCTTCTCCTTCCCTCCTTCAAGTGCTAACTAAAATCTTACTTTCTGCTGCAAGCCTTTCCCAATCCTCTTTAATGCTAATATTTCCTTCTCTTGGTTATCTCTAATTTGTCCTGGATATATCTCATTGGTGCATAGATGTTTACCTGTTGTATATTTTGTCTCCTTGAGATCAGGGAGTGTTTTCTGTCTCTCTGTGTATTCCCAGGGCTTAGTGCAGAGCCTGGCACGTAGTAGGTGTTTAATAAATGACTTTTCAACTCAACACGCGCAGACAACAATTACACACCAAAAAAGCAGACTATCTTCCCATCTTTTGTCTTAAAGACAAAAATGAGAATATAGCTATTCTCAGGGAGTTTATTTTCTATTGGGCAGAAACAACATGTACACAGTAAACATAGAATATGTACAAGGTAAATAAAAAGTAATTTCAGAGGATAGGACACAAACCATGGACAACAGTGGGGATCAGAAAGACCTCCTGTAGCAGGTTTAAAATGAGCCTTGAATGAATCTGGGAATTCTAGGAAGCGGGGCAAAGGACAAGCATTACAGGTAAGGGGAGATAGACTGTGCAAAGGTTAGCAACAATTTATTTTAACTCCCCCCCCCCCCATCCATTTAAATGTTTCTATTATTTAGAGAGGCAGGTTGTCATTGTTGTTGAGTTGTTTCGGTTTTATCTGACTCTTACCTCGTTTGTTTTTTTTTTTTGGCAAAGATACTATGTTTTGGTCCTTCTCCAGCTCATTTTACAAATGAGGAAACTGAGGTAAACAGGGTTAAGTGACTTGCCCAATGACACACAGTTAGTAAATGTCTTTACTGAGATTTGGCCTCAGAAGGATGAGTCTTCCTGACTCCAGACTTGACACTTTATCCACTGCACCACCTTGCTACCCAAAAAGGCTGACAAAGTCTCTCCAAACTGGCTTTCCTGAGGGGACATCCTTACACAATACAAAATGGCTTTGATTTGATGACTCCAGGATGAAAAATAGGGTTCATTGTAGTGTTGATCCTTTTTTGCTTATTTAGGTATGAAAGTGTTAGAGAGCTCTTGGTCCAGTTTAGCTTCATCAGCACATCAAGTAATTCTGCCTGAGAACATGGAGAAACTGAGAGGCATATCTCTTTCTCAGAGATAGACTTTAGACTCATAGAATATTAGAGTTAGAAAGGGTAAGAGAAGACATCTAGCCCAAAACTTCATTAAAATTTTATTTAATTGATATCTTCAAGTCAAGTCAATAAACATTATTAAATGTCTACTATGGGCCAGACACTATGCTAAGCACTGACATCTTTTAAAAAGATTTCTGTTCTAATTTATCCCTCTCCCTTCCAGTTCTCAGCTGGCCATCACTTGTAACAAAGATTAAAAAGTAAGAGAACAAACTATTTCAATAAAACCAATCAACACACTCACCAAATCTGACACTATATACTACATTCCACACTCATAGTTCACACCTCCCCCACTCTGAAAATAGGAAAAGGAAGTGCATTTTCTTCCATTCTTCTCCAGGGCCAAGCTTTGTTGTTATAATTACAGTGGTGTGTGTGTGTGTGTGTGTGTGTGTGTGTGTGTGTGTGTGTGTGTGTGAGAGTGTGTGTGTGTGTGTTCTTATAATTTACATTGTTGTCACTGTGTATAGTTTTCCTATTTCTGCTTACTTCTCTCTGATAGTGCATGTAAGTCTCTGATGTTTCTCAAAATTCTTCATATCCATAATTCTTTATAGTGCAGTAATAATCCATTACCTTCACGTGCTACAATATGCTTAGCTATTCTCCAGCCAACGATCATCTACTTTTTCCAGTTCTTTGCTAGCATGGAAAATGTGCTATGAATATTTTGGTGTATATAGGATCTTTCTGTCTTTGATCTCTTTGGGGTATATGGCTAGCAATAGGATCTCTAGCTATGGACATTTTAGCCACCTTTAAAAAGTACAGTTCCAAATTGCCTTCCAGAATGGCTGGAAGAATTTGTAGCTCTATTGACAATGTTTCAGTGTGTACATCTTTCCACAGCCCCCTCCACCATGGAATCTTTCCATCTTTTATAATATCTATCAATTTATTGGATATGAGGTAAAAACTCAAAGCTGTTTTAATTTTTATTTCTCTTATCATTAGTGATTTGAAGTGATCTTTCATGATTGTTAATTGTTTTCAGTACTTCTTTTGGGAAGATTTCCAAAATTATATATCTAATCCTAATATCTCTCCTGAGATGAATCTTAATGTTCAGTTCTGCATCACCAATCTTCTGTGTATCTTTATCTGCACATCCCTTTGGCGTCTCAGACTCAACATATCCAAAACAGAACTCATCATCATCTCATACTTCCTGGTACCTACTAGTCATTTAATAAATGCTTGTTGAATTAATTTGAATGCTTCTCTATACTTATCCCTCCTCCAAAACCTTATTTCTACTGAGGGAACCACTATCCTCTCAGTTACCCAGGTTCTGAACCTCAGACTTCTATCTTCAGAATCATTGACTTCCGTCTTCCTCACTGCTGCTATCCAATAATTTGCCAGGTTCTGTCAAATTTACCTTCAATATATCTTGCATCTATACCCTTCTCTGGACCCACATGGGTACCACCATCATTTGAGGACCTCATCATCTCCCTTCTGACTTGTTATAATAGCTGCCTATTTGGTTCCCTGCCTCCAGTCCAGCTTTTATAAAGCTTCCAGTATAATCTTTCTAAAGTACACTTTCTGACTGACTCATTCTCCTTTTCAAAAACATTCTGTGGATTCTAGGATAAAGTACCAGCTCCTTGGCCTATTATTCAAGGCCCTCTATGATCTCATTGCAGTCTATCTTTTCAATCTTTCACATTACTCTCCCTCATACATTCTAAATTCCAGCCAATCAGAAATACCTGCTGTTCTTTGAATTCAATAATCAATTTCTTATTCCTGTGCCATTTGTTGAAACTGATCCCCCCAAATTGGAATGCACTAACCTTTTGTCCTTGCAATTCATAGCTTTCTTAAGGTACTATCTCCTCCAACATGCCTTCCTGATCCCATTCTGGTTGGCAGTGTTTTCTTTCTCCTTAAATTTCCTTGTGTTATACTTCTCTGTGTATGTGCTGTAGCCACTCCAAGTCCTAATAGAATGTAAGTTCTTTGGGGCTTTTTTTCCCTGATATACAGTGTTGTAGGCACTTATTAAATGCACAGGCTCTTAATAAATATGTATTGTATTGAACTGAACTCAAATCTTTTAATTCTCAGTCTAATGTTCTTCCTGTTACAGTGTGTTAATCAATATTTTGGGGATTCTGGATGCATTTCCTTTTTGTTTACTTTTTAATTGAGACATCTACAATATTTTTAGCCATAAAGTGCCATATCAGAGTAAGATCATGCTTTTTTTCTTTCACTGAAGTCTCTGCTTATGATGGTTATCCTGACCACATTTCTTTGCAGCTAACCCAGCAGAGCATAAGCCCTGGTAGGTCAAGCCAAACTAGAAAGGTTTTGAGTAAAGGTCTAGTAATGGACTATGTGCTTTCTAATTTCAGGGAAGACTCATCTCCAAAAGGCTGAATGTTCGAGAGATGATTGCTTTTGGCCACAATAGCTCATGACCACCTGCATTTATGAAAGGATGAAAGGAGTGTCCACACCAATGCAATCACAAAACTTTTAAGTATTTTTATTCCTTTTCTCAGAAAATCCAAAACAATGTAGGTGACTAGTGTACAATTTTCTTCCCCAATATTCTCTCCTCCTCCCCACCCCCACTGAAGCAAAATTTCATTCTCGATTGTAAATGGAATCAGCACTGGATTTGGAGTCAGGGACAAGGGCTTAAATCCCTGATCCAATTATTTACTAGCTGTGTGGGAGATGTCTAGGTGGCACAATGGATAGAGTACTGGGCCTGGAGCTTAATAAATGCTTTTGTCCTTCTTTCCTTAACCTCTCGGGTCCTAGTTTCACTGATAAAACAGTGGAGTTTGATTAGATGATCTCTATTTTCCTTTCTAGCTCAAACATTCCATGATCTTTGGAAGTGTGGAATATTTTCAAGGAGCACTAGATTGGAATTCAGGAGAACTGGGTTCTAGGTTCTGGCTTTGTTATGAATTTGCTGTGGGGCCTTGTGTTAGCCACATCCCTGAAGCTGGGCTTTGATTCCTTCATCTGTAGAATTATGGGGTTGGGCTGGTGGTCCTTTCCAGCTATAACCTTCAATGTTCTAAAGCCCCTTTTAGTTTTAACATTCTATATTCTAAGATCCCTTTTGATTCTAATATTCTAAGGTTCAATGACTTAGCAGCCGTTTTGAGAGTGAATATTTTGCAGTATTGGGTTAATTTAAGAACCACACAACTGGCTCCTTATTGAGTGAGTTTGTTTGAAATCAGATTTTCAGAGGAATACTGCTGTGGGTTTTATTGAGAATCCAGCTGCCTTGTGGACAGAGTTCATTTCTGGGTCTGTGCAACTCAGAAAAAATGTAAAAAGATGTAACTCAGAGTTAGGAGAATATATATATGGTATAGGGTGAAGAGACAGGCTGCCTAGATTTGATTTCTGATTCCCTGCTAATTAATTAATAGTTCAAGTAAAATCTGGATGACCATCTGCTAGGAATGCAGTAGGGAGGAATCCTGCAGTTGGGGTGGAAGGGTAGGGAGAGAAGCTGGATTAGGGGCCTTTAATATCTCCTTTTCCTCTAAGAAGCCATAATGGCTGACAGAGTGGTATTACAGGAAAAGTCTTGGATAGGGAATCAAGAAACCTAGCTTCTAGTCTTGGCTTGGTCACAACTTCCTATCTTATTTTTGGGAGGCTAATTCCCTACTTTGAGCCTCAATTCCTTCTGTAAAATGAAGGGTTGAATTAGATAAACTCTAAAGTAGATTAGATCATCTCTGATTTTCTCTGGATTGATGAGAAATTTCAGGCAGAGGGATCATAAGAATTTAGAGGCCAGCAGGTCACCATACTCGTAGATGGAGACACAGACCAGAGAGGTTAAGACTAAGCCTAAGGCTATGTTGGTAGGAAGTAGCAGAGTCAGGATCTGAAAGCCTATTTCCCCCTGCCTCCACTGCTCTTCCCTTCACCAGTGAGCAAATGAAAAGGAGGAGTTTCACTACATGCTAACACAGAGAAGTTTGGTGTAGTGGCTAGAGGTGTGAAAAAGCTGGTTTCAAATCCTGCTTCTCAGAGCTATGGGACACTAAGCCCATTATTTAACCACTGTGTTTATCAGGCAATTTCCAAGATATCTATTCAGTTATAATCAGTTAATCTATAATTAATATAGATGCTTCATATATTTGTTTAATGTCAAAGAAGGAACCTTGTAGGACATCCCAGGCTAGGGTATATGAGTTAAAAGGGATCCTTTTAAATCTTAGAGATTTAGAGCTAGAAGGAAATTTGGAGATCATTTACTCTAGCTTCCTTCATTTTATAGAGTAGGAAACTGAGTCCTGGAGAGGGGTCAGTGAAATGCTAAACCTTTTGTACTATTGGCAGAGCTAAATCTTGAATCCGGGTCTCTAACTTCCTCCCAACATGATACTACCTGTTTGTTAATCCAGGTCTGTGGTGAAGCTGAGGGGCATAGGGACATTGGAGAAGTAGCCTGGTTTTGTGTAAAGAGCCCTGGATTTCCAGCTAGAAAGATCTGGGTTTGGGTCTTGGTTTCTTCATTTGCTTTCTGTGAAACAAGTCACGTAAACTCATCTGTAAGATGGGGTTACCACTTACTTCCTGGGTTGTTTGTGAGAATCAAAGGAAGAAATCAATGTAAAATACTTTGTAATTATAAAATTCTTTATGAATGTGAGTTAGCATTGTTTTTATCTCTGATGGAAGTGTGAGAGTCCTAGGTAATGAGTATGGGGGTGGAGGTGGGATGGCCAGAGCTATAAAAGCCTCTTGGGACTCAGAACAAGACCCCACTTCTGTTTCTACTGTATCACCTTGCTTCTCTCTTTAAGGGCCCTTTAAAAGCTCCATTCATGAAGGAGCTGTCACATCCCTAGCTATCCCCTTATAC
Organism: Gymnobelideus leadbeateri; assembly: GCA_011680675.1. Taxonomy (NCBI): domain Eukaryota; kingdom Metazoa; phylum Chordata; class Mammalia; order Diprotodontia; family Petauridae; genus Gymnobelideus; species Gymnobelideus leadbeateri. Next base: position 287,860 of record WOXC01009356.1, on the reverse strand, counting down.
TGTACCTTGAGGGAGGTCATTAGGGCCACAATTTTCTTAATTAGCAGGCAATATACCTCCCCAACTTTATGTTTTTTATACTCTATGACCCCTGAGTTTCTACATTTTCAATAGAAAAAATGATAAGCTTCAATGATAAGTCTTGTGTTATGGATGACAGCTTGGTAGAATGTCTATTACACTCTATTTATGGACCAGAAACTGTGCTAAATGCTGGAGATACAAAAAAAATAAAAATTATTTTCCCCACTCTGAAGGAGCTTATAGTCTAGTGGGGGAAGGGATGCTACATAAAGAGGAGGTGGAAAGAGAGGAGGGTGAGAGAGTACGAGGAGGATATTTTCAGGGACAATGAGATAGAGAAGTACAAAAAGTGATTTGAACCAGGAGTGAAATGAACATGGCTAGGGCTCCTCATAAAAGGGTAGCTCAGGCTAGGGACTCACCCATCAGGAGAGAGTATCTTAGGGTAGAGGTATTTATTTATTTTTTTAAGTAAAACATCCGTTTGTGTTTATTTATTTATTTATTTTTTAAACAAATGCTTTATTAACTTCTCTTTTACATCATTCATTTCCACCAGATTTTGAGTTACAATCATTTTCCCCCCATTATTCCCCTACCCAACCTCCCAGAACAGTAATCCCACAAGATATCGCTTCCTCCAATCTGCTCTCTCCCATACTTTCTCCCATACCCCCATCGACTTTTCCATTAGAGGAAGGTGAGTCTTTGCATCCCAATGCCTGCACATCTTATCTCCCTATTACAAGCAAAAGAGTATTAATAATAGTATTTATATATATTTGAAACATTTAATGTTACGACCTCAAATTTCAGATCCATTTCCTTCCTCCCTTGTCACCCATTCCCTCTTGGGAGATAAGTAATTCAGTATATGTTGTACATGTCTAGCTATGCAAAACATTATCTTAGTAGATATATTGTACAAGGCTGCTTATAATTCCCTCCCACTCATCCCACCCCCCACCTGGTCCATTCTCTACATGATCCTGTCCCTCTTCTATAGTGGGTACTTCCAACCTCCCCTCCCCCCAAGGATGCCCTCCCATCCATCATCCCTCCTCTCATCCCCCTTCCCCTATCCTGCTGCAGGTTGAGATATCCCATTTACTATGTATGTCATTTTCTCCCTGAACCAAATTCAGTTTGAATGTGGTTTTGCCTTTTTAGCTTTCCTTATTCTCCCCCTCTTTTGCAACCACTTCCCCTTGCTTCTTCTGCATGGGACAGTTTACACTACCCTGTCTCTCCCCATCTCCTCTTGCCACTCTCCTCTCTCACCTCATAATTTCATCCCTTGAGTATTCTCCCTTCCCAACAAATTCAACCTATGCCCTCTATCCATATATAACTGTAACCATATACACACACATTCACATATGTATTCATATGACCACACCCTTCTTCCATTATTTTCATAGTGAGAAAGATATCATCAGTCACAGTTATTGCTTTTCCATATAGGAATGTAAATAGTTCAACTTTGATAAGTTCCTTTTGATTTCTTTTCCCTGATTACCTTCTCAAGCATCTCTTCCTTCTTGTGTCTGGATGTCAAATTTTCTATTCAATTCTGGTTTTTTCCTCAAGAATGCTTGAAAGTCCTCTATTCCACTGAATGACCATATTTTCCCTGAAACAAAATACTCAGTTTTGCTGGGTAGGTGACCCTTGGGTTCATTCCCAGTTCTTTTGCCCTCTGGAATATCATATTCCATGCCCTTCGATCCCTCAGTGTAGAAGCTGCCAGGTCCTGGGCTATTCGATTGTGTTTCCACAATATTGAAATTGTTTCTTCCTGGCTTCTTGAAGTATTTTCTCCTTGATCTGGGGATTCTGGAACCTGGCTATAATATTCCTGGGAGTTTTCTTTTTGGGATCTTTTTCAGGAGGTGATCTGTGGATTCTTTCAACCTCTATTTTGCCCTCTGGATCTAAAACATCAGGGCAGTTTTCCTTGAGAATTTCTTGAAGGGTGATTTCTAGGTTCTTTCCTTGATCATGGCTTTCAGGTAGTCCAATAATTTTTAAATTGTCTCTCCTGGATCTATTTTCCAGGTCAGTGGTTTTTCCCATGAGATATTTCACATTGCCTTCTAATCTTTCATTTGTTTGGATCTGCTTAACAGCATCTTGATTTCTCATAAAGTCATTAGCTTCCATTTGCTCCAGTCTAACTCTGAAGGAATGAATCTCCTCAGTGAACTTTTGAGATTCTTTTTCCATCTGGCAAATTCGACTTTTTAAGGCATTCTTCTCCTCATTGCCCTTTTGGGCCTCCTTTTCCATTTGAGTTAGTCTATTTTTTAAGGTGTTGTTTTCCTCAGTCAGGCTGTTGACCCTCATTTCATACTTTTCCTGCATCCTTCTCATTTCTCTTTCCAATTTTCCTCCACTTCTCTTATTTGATTTTTAAAGTCCTTCTTAAGGTCCTCTATGGCCTGCAACCCACTCATGGTTTCCCCTGGGGCTTTTGGAGCAGGACTTCTGACCTCACAGTCCTTTTCCTGCTCTATGCCCCCAAAATAGGAGTCTAGGGTTGCATTTTTCTGTTTCCTTTGCCTTGGCATGTTGCCACTTAATTACTTGACTTTTGGGCTTGTTGCCACACTATGGCTTTAAGGCCAGATAGAGGAATTTTTGTCCCGAACGTGTGGGGGGCAACTTCTGTTTCTGGCAAGCTGTAAACCCACCCACGACTTCCACCCTAGATCACAATCCAGATCCAGGGAGGTTAACGTAAGAGCGATTACCCCCCAAGACTGATCGCTGGATCTCCCTACAAATTTGCAGGCTGGGAGCGGGAGCTGCCTCTGAAAACTACAAAATGGCGTTTGTCCTCAGCAGCTTCTAGCCCCCAGGGGAGGAAGCTGACGCATTCCCTAATACCAGTCCCAAAGTCCATAGGACACTAACCTCTTATTTTGTCCCAGGCAAGTCTATGTTGATAATTCTGGAGTTGCCACAGCTCCTGGTGTTCTGGGGTTCTTCCAGCCGGCTGCTGGCCCTGCCGCCCTGGGGCTAAAACCTCGGCTTATGCGGACCTGGGCTCGGCTCGGCTTGGCTCCTGCGCTCTGCGCGCTGCACGCTGCCAGGTCCCAGACCACTGCACTGGTCCTTCCTACAGGGCTGCTGGGCTGTCCCCAGCAGGAGTTTAGCTTCTCTGTGTCGTTCTGTGGGTGCTGGGGCTCCAGAAGTTGTTCAGAGTCCCCTTTTACATCGTTTGGGGGGAATGTGGGGGCAGAGTGGCTTGGATGAGCTGTTTCTACTCCGCCATCTTGGCTCCGCCTCTCCATTTGTGTTTATTGAAGAACAATACATTAGTGGTATACTTTAGAAATAATAAATTTATGTTTAGAATTTTCTACTCCTTGATATGTAACATATCATAGGAAGCAAGAGATCTGTGAGACAAGCTTAGCTGTAAATAATCCAGATTGCTTTGGGTTTGATTCTGGGGTGTTTCTTTGAAGGATGCTAGATATAGGCTTGGGAAAGAACTCTGGGGCTATCTCATCCAATTCCCTGAATTTTAGAGATGATGGATTAGATACCAGGAGGGTTCAATGACTTATTCAGGGTTACATATGGAGTAACCATCAAAGGTGGGTTTTCATTCCAAGTCCGTCGTTTGCAGAGTCAGTGTGCTTTGTCACACTGCCTCTGGCAGACTGTCAATGTCAATGGCACAACACAAACCATCACTTGGCTTTCATTTGCTATGGTTTACTAAGGTGGAGGGAATTTTTAGGGTCAACAAGTTGCAATATTTTTACTTACTGTGTGCTGGAGAGGATCAATTGGTTATGACTGTCTAGAGTGGGGAAGGGTGTGTTGAACAGGGACTGAAGTGATCATGGAAAATGTCCCAGGTTCTAGTGGCATATGGCAAGTTTTCACTGGTCTTTGAAAATCCTGCGGCTAAGATAAATTTCTCCTTAATCTATATCCATAGTTCCATATCTATGGGGAAGCTAGTGGTGCAGTGAATAGAGCACTCTCAGGAAGATTCATCTTCATGAGTTCAAATCTGGCCTCAGGCATTTACTTGCTGTGTGACCCTGGGCAAGTCAATACTGTATGCCTCAATTCCTTTTCTTTAAAGTGTGCTAGAGAAGGAAATGGCAAACCACTCTAGTATCTCTGCCAAGAAAATCCCAAATGGGGTCACAGAGAGTTGGACACAACTGAAAAGGACTCAACAACAAAAACATAACTCTAAAAGGTTTCCAAGGAGAATAGCCTTTGTCATGTAGCAATAATGTTGGTAATGGAAGTTGGATCTGGACCTTTGGGAATAAATATTGGCCATAAGGGCCGGTTGGGGTTTTTTTATCCCCTCCTTTTCTTCTTTTTGGTCTGCAGGATCAATATGTCAAAAGTATGATATAGCAGCACTATGGTCTACATTTAGAAAGGCTTAGCTTCCAGGAGTAAGGAGATAATCTGCCTAGCTCGGATCACACCTGCAGTATTGTGTTAATTTCATGCCTTTTTGGAATGACATTCATAAGCTAGATGGTGATCCAGGGATGGAAGACTAGGTCAATGAAGAGCTCAAGATTATTATTGCATATGAGTACCAGCTGAAGGAACCAGGGTGTTTGGTCTGGAGAAAAGAAGACTTAGTGAGTCCAGGAGAGTGAACTCCAAATACTCTGGAAGAGGGCATTGATTTGTTTTGTTTGGCCTTAGAAGAGCATCTCTAGGAACAATGGGTGAGTGTCCAAGGATCAATTTAGAAGAAATTTAAGCCTTAACCTAATGAAATGCTGTCTAACAATGAAAACTATTTAAAAGTGGAATGTATTCCCCCCTCCCCCCAGTTGTTCTTCATTCTAGAGGAGGACCAACATGACCTCTCTATGTTAGAGTCAAGTTTCAGTGTCTGACTATGGCTGATAAGACCAATATGAGCTTGGAATGCTCTACCACAGGTTGGGTACAAATAGTTCAGGTGAACGTTTGGGGTGGATACTTTAAATGTGCACATCCTGCATTTCCTTTGAGCTGTTTCAACTCTACTTTGATCATAGAGTGCAGCACCTTCTCTGATGTGGGCACGCCATGCTAAGCAGTCCTGTGCCAGTGTCTCCTATGTCACACAATCAGTTGAAAAGTTCTTAAGAGAGATCTTGAGCCTGTCCCTGTATTTCTTCTTCTGACCACCATTTGAGCTCTTGCCCAGTGTGAGTTCTCCATAAAATAGTCCTTTGGGCAAGAATATGTTTTGCGTTCAAACAATGTGGCCAGGCCATTGGAACTGTGCTCTCTGAAGTAGAGTTTTAATGCCTGGCAGTTTAGTTTGAGTAAGGACCACAGTGTCTGGTACCTTATCCTGCCAGATGATCTTCGGGATCTCTCTAAGATAATTCAGATGGAACTAATTCAGTTTCCTGGCATGGTGCTGGTAGACTGTTCAGGTTTCACAGGCATACAACAATGAGGTCAGCACAATGGCTCTGTAGACCTTCAGTTTGATAGTCAATCTAATAGCTCTTCTCTCCCATACTTTCTTTTTTAAAATTCATTCATTCATCTATTTATTTTAATTAAATTGGTTTGTTTGTTTACTTTTAGTTTACAACATTCAGTTTCACAGTCCCTTGAGTTTCAAATTTTCTCTCCCTCCCTCTCCTCCCCTCCCCCACATCATGGCAGCATGCACTGGAATATAGGATCTACAGATATCTTCACATTAATCATTAGTCAGGTTGTAAAGAAGGATTATAACTGATGGAATGATCAGTGAGAAAGAGGAAACAAAACAAAACAAGAAAAAGAAACACAGCAAGTAGTTTGTTTCAATCTGCTTTCAGACTCCACATCTCTCTCTCTGGATGTGGATATCTCTTTCGATCATGAGTCTTTTGGAGTTGTCTTATAACCTTACATTGCTGAGAGGAGCCCAGTCTATTGAAGTTAGTCCTCACAATACATTGTGTCTGTGATTATGTACAGATTTCTCCTGGTTCTGTTCTTCTCACTCAGCATCAGTTTATATAAGTCTCTCCAGGTTATTATGAAGTCCGTCTGCTCCTCATTTCTTATAGCACAGTAGTATTCCATTACATTCATATACCACAACTTGTTCAGCCATTCCCCAATTGATGGGCATCCCTTTGATTTCCAGTTCTTTGCCATCTCCCATACTTTCTTTTGGAGCCTCCCAGACACTGAACTAGCTTTGGCAATGTGTGTATCGACCTCCTTGTCAATGTGTATATCCCTGGAAAGTATACTACCAAGGTAAATGAACTTATCCACAGCATTCAAAACTTTTCCTTTTGCTGTAACTGATGATTCCATGTATAGATGGTGTGGTGGTGGCTGATGGAGCACCTGTGTTTTCTTGGTGTTAATCTTTAAACTAAAATTAGCACAAACAGCAGAGAATTCATCCATAGCTTGTTGCATCTCAGCTTCAGAGGCTGCATTGAGTGCACAATAATCTGCAAATAGAAAATCATGCACCAGCGCTCCCTCCACTTTGGTCTTGGCTTGTAGTCTTTTTTTGTGTTAAGTGTCTGAGGCTGGATTTGAACTCAGGTCCTCCTGACTCCAGGGTCGGTGCTCTATCCACTGCACCCCCTAGCTGCCCCTTTCTTTTAGCCTTTTCAAGTAGAAGAATTTACCATCAGTATAGTAGATGACCTTGATGCTGTGTTCATTCTCATTGAAAACATTTGGGTGATGTGGCTGAAAACATCATGCATGGGAGCAAGCACACAGCCTTGTTTCACTCCATTGGTGACTGGGAAAGCATGAGAGCATTGGCCATTATCTAGAACCTGGGCAAGTATGCAAATACATGAAATTGGTGTGCAATGCTAATGAACTTCTCTGGGCAGCCACATTTTGCAATAATTTTCCATAAGCCCTCATGACATAATCAAGCAAAGGCTGGATGACAATTTTTTTAAGGTAAGGATTCCTTCTGGGGCATGGGTTGGACTGACTTCTGAAATTCTGTGATTTTTTTCATTTTTTTCACTTTGCTGAACCGCCTTCAAGATGACACAGTAGTAATGAGTAAAGTCCAAAAAAAATGCATAATGCTATTTTTGTGTTTGGAGAGCAGTGCCCAAGGGTATAGTCCTGTATCTGTTCATAATGATCAAGAGTTTTTGCTGATTCCTTGGGAGGCAGCAGAATTTGTATCTAATTCTTGAAGCTTTTTAAACATTGAGATCCTTGTTAGCTTCCACAGCTAAATTGTTTGCAGTGCTTTTAAACTCAGCTCATTTGTCAGTGTAGAACCAGAGAGGAATTCAGAATCCAATGAGGTTTCTTGCAAAGCTTCAGTTGTCTTGACTTATCAGGCTATGAGAAAATCAAAGATTTCTTTTGTCCGAATATGAAAATAATCTTCTCCAAACAGAATATTTTCATTGTATATTTATTTTATTGCTTCCCTTAATGGAAAATGTCTAATTCTTTCTTTAGTCTTCTAGAGCAAAGAATAGTACTCTTGATGTGTTCTGTAATCCAGTGAACATTTTTGAAGCTTATTAAGATGGACATACTTCTGGATTCTAATACTCTGTTAGCTTTATCAGTGTGGTTCAAAATTTAATGCTAGGTCTTCAGTGTACACAAAAATGGAAATCTATTTGATGGAAACAACTCTGGCCCATGAAAATTGTGTCCAAATTTTCTGACATATTCATGACAGTATCTGTCTGCTAGAGTCTATATTAGTGACTACGCTTCATCAAGCTAAGTGAGTGGTTGGGCTCACAGTTATTCACACTCAAAAAGGCCATTCTTTTATCAGGAAGTGGAGAAAAATCTTAGTGCCAAAGGCTGTTGAACTCAATATAACCTCTACCCTTTGATTTGATTGTACAGACTTTGATGCTTCCATGGATTTGTGATTTCATTCATGCCAGGTGCTCCCTCCTGTGTCTTTGATTGCAATTCATCCATAGCTGTCCAACCTGAACAGCTCTTGTTCCTGTCTTTCCATTGACCTACCACTAGGGAAGCAGACTACCCAATGATCTGAGGGCTTTACTTTAGATCTCTTGGCATTGTCTGGATGCCAGTAGAACAAGTGGACTTTCCATTGGTTCTCCTTTGCTCTTGCTATGCAGTGATCAGTACAACTCTTTTCCTGGTCATATATTTCTCCACTGACATACTTTTTTTGGTTGCTTCACCTGTACTATTCCCCATTTTTTAAAACACAGTTTTATTTCTACTTGGGAGAGGGGCAGAACAGATGCCAATAACAAACACCAGTCTCGGTATCAAGGTCTGATTGTCCACTACTGAAGACAACACATAGTGGGGTGACTTCTAGACATGGAACTGTGTGATGACTTTTGTAGACTGGTTGAAAGATCAGGGGGCCCCACCACCCCGGGCTCAAACTTACATAACGTTTTAGACAAAGAGTCAGGAAGATAGTATAGTTGGGTTTAGTAAAATGAGGAGATTTTCTAAATTGTCTAATAAGGAGCGAGAAGTGACAAGTAGGGACATAAGAGAACTATGCCAATCCAACAAGAGGCTGAAGTAAGGGAAGTAATGTTCAGTCTCTGAGTTTATTAGTCTTAGCATCATTATAGGGCTAGGTCTGTGCCAGTCAAATAATTTTCACCAGTCACAGTCTATCATCTAAGTGCCAGCACCCTTCATTCAAATCAAAAGCATCTGGGCCACATATAAGGTAGAACATGAAGGTATTAGTGATCTGGCACTGAATATATTTATACCACATAGTAAGTAGATTATCAACAGGATGATGATGGTGGCTATCATGCAGAGGTTCAGAGTTTCAAAGGTCCTTCAGATCCATTGGTCAGTTGTTCTTGAGCCATGTGACAGATCTGTCTGCTGCTGAAGTTAGCTGTTGCTGCTATTGCTAGAGATAAGGACAGGAAGGACTTCGGAATCATTGACTCTGCAGTAATGTATATATTTTTTGCTTCTCGAGTATTGTATTTGAAAGTCAAAATTTATATTTAGCTCTGGTATTTTCATCAGGAATGCCTGATAGTCCTCTATTTAAATATCCATTTTTCCTTTGAGGGATTATACTTAGTTTTACTGGGCAGGTTATTCTTGGTTGTAATCTTAGCTCCTTTGTGTAATAGTAATGGAATTTGAAGATCCCCTTTTAAGCTAACAGGTACTTAGCACTTAGTTCCAAGCTCAAGACTGTGTCAAGTATTAGGATCCAGAACTTGTGAATCCCACAGTGGGATGGAATTCCTGATGTAACAGGAAGGGGCTGGAATAGGGAGGAGCTAATACCTTATATAAGGAAAAACACAAGCTGCAGAGTCAGAATTTCATTGAGCAAGCCTTGTGGAGGCTGAGGAGGAGAGGCCCAGGCTGGAAAAAGTGATTTTGATTTTGAGAACGGAGTTTATAGTGGCAGAACTTCTCTGAGAGACAGCCAAACTCCTGCTGAGAGCTTCCGAGAGCCAGCTGGAGCTGCCAAAGACTTCTGAGGGCCAACCAAGCTGCTTAGGCTTCCAAGGGCCACCAGGAGCTTCCAGAGGAAGCATGACTGTGGTGTTGGTACTTTGTCTGTTTTGGGTCTATGTTGATTTCATAAGCAGAAAGTGATTTTGATAAGGGTGCCAACAATGTGCACGAATGTTATTGTGGCTTTGTTAAGCCTTGTCATCCCAGGAACAGAAACTGTGAAAGACTTGAGATGGACTAAGCACTATGTGCTTCAATATGAAACAGGAACTGCATGGAGAGCTGGAAAAGGAACTGGGAGCTGTCTGCCTTTGAACTCAGATGGCAGTTGGTTAGATTCAGGAAGGAGCTGGAACCATGCAAGAGCAACCATGGAAGCTGAGAGCCTGCCTCAAGTCAAGATGAAAAGACCTCTCCTTGGGTATTTAATGCTGACAGATGAGATTGTAACTTACTTGTGACCTAGGGGTAGATGGCCTTTGTCCTTTCCACTACCCCTTAAGAGGGTACTGAGTAGTGACTGATGATGTAACTTGTTTGTACCCCATGGGTGGAGGACTTTGACCTTTGTACTTTGTATCAATTAAGGAGGCTTAAGGATGATTGAATTAAGGATTTACTAACTGAAGGACTTACTAAATGAATGTTATCTTTTGCTTAAAACTATGTGATCCCTTTGGTGAAAACTATGTGGCCATTTTAATGATAAGTTCCAAATTTATAACGTTCTGAATGCTGTTCTTTGTTTTCTGTGAATGTTTTGCTTTAATTTGTTACTGAAAAAATAGAGAATTCACTATACTGTGTAATCAGAGCCTTGAAAGCTGTTCACAGCAGAAGCCCTCTGGAAAGCCACTCATGCTTGGCTTTATACTTTGCCTCCCAGAATATCATATTCCAAGCCCTCCAGTACTTTAATGTGGAAGTTGCTAAATCTTGTGTGATCCTGAATGTGACTTTGTTATATTTAAATTATTTCTTTCTGACTATTTACAATATTTTGTCTTTGATTTGGGAGCTCTGGAATGTAGCTTTAATATTCCTGGGAGTTTCCATTTTGGGATCTCTTTCAGGAGGTGATTGGTGTATTCCTTCAATTTCAATTTTACTCTCTGTTTTTAGGATATCAGGGCAGTTTTCCTTGATAATTTATTTTTTTCTTTAGTATTTTATTTTTCTGCAGTTACAGTAAAGCCAATTTTTTTTTAATTAAACAAATGCTTTATTAACTTCTGGTTTACATCATTCATTTCCACCAGATTATGAGTTACATTTCCCCCCCTTTTTTCCCTACCCACCACCCCAGAATAGCAGTCCCACTAGATATCCCCTCATCCAATCTGCTCTCTCCCATATTTTCTCCCATACCCCCTTTGACTTTGCCATTAGAACAAGGTGAATCTCTGAGCTCCACTGCCTGGACATCTTATGAAACATCTAATTTTAAAATTTCGATTTTCAGATCCATTCCCTTTCTCCCTTGTCACCCACTCCCTCTGAGAAGATAAGCAATTCAGTATGTGTTGTACATGTATATCTATGCAAAACATTACCATAGTAGTTATATTGTAAAAGACTGCTTATATTTCCCTCCCATCTGTCTCACCTCCCACCTGGTCCATTCCCTACTTTGATCCTGTCCCTCTTTGATAGTGGGTACTTCTAACCTCCCCTCTCCCCAGAATGCCCTCCCCTCCATCATCCCCTCTCATCCCCCTTTCCCCTACTCAGGAGAGTGAGTGAAGGTAAGATATTCCATTTAGTATGTATGTGTTTCTCTCCTTGAGCCAACTTCAATGAGAATATGCTTTTGCCTTTTTGCCTTCCTGTTCTTCCCCTCCCCTGCAACTACTTCCCCTTGCCTCTTCTACATGAGATAGTTTGCCCTACCCTGTCTCTCTCCATCTCCCCTTGCCACTTTCCTCTCTCACCTCTTGACTTCACCCCTTAAGAATCATCCCTTCCTTGGGGCGGCTAGGTGGCGCAGTGAGCAGAGAGCCAGCCCCGGAGCCAGAAGGACCTGAGCTCGGATCCGGCCCCAGACACCCAACACACAAACAAAAACCCAGCCACGTGAACCTGGGCAAGTCACCCAACCCCAATTGTCCTCCAAAAAAAAAATAATCATCCCTTTCCATCAAATTCAACCTGTGCCCTCTATCCATGTATACCTGTGAACATATGCCATGTACCCTTCTTCAATTATTTTCATAATGAGAAAGGTTTCATCAAACACAGTTATTGTTTTTCCATGTAGGACTGTAAATAGTCCAACTTTGATAAGTTCCTTTTGATTTCTTTTCCTTGATTACCTTCTCAAGCATCTCTTGCTTCTTGTGTCTGAATGTCAAATTTTCTATTCAACTCTGGTTTTTTCATCAAGAATGCTTGAAAGTCCTCTATTCCACTGAATGACCATATTTTCCCCTGAAACAAAATACTCAGTTTTGCTGGGTAGGTGACCCTTGGGTTCATTCCCAGTTCTTTTGCCCTCTGGAATATCATATTCCATGCCCTTCTATCCCTCAGTGTAGAAGCTGCCAGGTCCTGGGCTATTCTGATTGTGTTTCCACAATATTGAAATTGTTTCTTCCTGGCTGCTTGTAGTATTTTCTCCTTGATCTGGGGATTCTGGAACCTGGCTATAATATTCCTGGGAGTTTTTTTTGGGGGATCTTTTTCAGGAGGTGATCTGTGGATTCTTTCAACCTCTATTTTGCCCTCTGGGTCTAAAACATCAGGGCAATTTTCCTTGAGAATTTCTTGAAGGATGATTTCTAGGTTCTTTCTTTGATCATGGCTTTCAGGTAGTCCAATAATTTTTAAATTGTCTCTCCTGGATCTATTTTCCAGGTCAGTGGTTTTTCCCATGAGATATTTCACATTGCCTTCTATTCTTTCATTTGTTTGGATCTGTTTAATCGTATCTTGATTTCTCATAAAGTCACTAGCTTCCATTTGCTCCAGTCTAACTCTGAAGGAATGAATCTCCTCAGTGAGCTTTTGAGATTCTTTTTCCATCTGGCAAATTCGACTTTTTAAGGCATTCTTCTCCTCATTGCCTTTCTGAGCCTCTTTTGCCATTTGAGTTAGTCTATTTTTTAAGGTGTTATTTTCCTCAGTCAGGCTGTTGACTGTCATTTCATACTTTTCTTGCATCTTTTTCATTTCTCTTCCCAAATTTTCCCCCACTTCTCTTATCTGCTTCTTAAGGTCCTCTATGGCCTGTAGCCAGCTTGTATTTTCATTTGGGGCTTTTGGTGCAGGAGTTCTGACCTCACAGTCCTCCTCCATGCTTTGAGCCTCTTTGCCCCTAAAATAAGAGTCCAATGTTGAACTTTTTTGTTTATTTTGTTTTGTTTGCCCAGGCATATTGCCACTTAATTACTTGATTGGTAATTACTTGATTGATATGGCTTGTTGCCATAGTAGGACTCTGCCACCAGACAGGGGAGCTTCCACCCAAACATGGGGTCTTCACAACTTCCGCCAGTTGGGTGGCCTCTGTAAAGCCTCCACCCACTCTGGCAAGTTGGATACCCACCCCAAACTTTCCCCCCAGACCACAATCCAGATCCAGGCAGTTTAAAGCAAAAGCAATTAACCCCCAGATTGATTGCTGGATCTTCCTACAGTTCGCAGACCAGGAGCTAGAGCCACTACTGAAGCTGCAAAATGGCTTCTGTGCAGCTGTTTCTTCAGCAGCTTTTTGCCCCCAGGGGAGGAAGCCACGTGTTCCCCAAATACTGGTCCCAAAGTCCATAGGGCACTAACCTCTCACTTTGTCCTAGGCATATCTGTGCTGATAATTCTGGAATCGCCACAATTGCTGGTGTTCTGGGGTTCCACCAGCCGGCTGAAGGCCCGGCCACCCTGGGGCTAAAACCGCGGACCTGGGCTCGGCTCTGCGGGCTGCGCTGTCGGTTCCCAGCGCACTGTGCTGCCTGCTCTCAGAGCGCTGCACTGGCCGCTCCCTGCAGGGCTGCTGGGCTGTCCTCAGCAGGAGGTTAGCTTCTCTGTGCAGTTCTGTGGGTGCTGTGGCTCCAGAAGTTGTTCGGAGCTCCCTTTCACATTGTTTGAAATTTTTGTGGGGCAGAGCACATTGGAAATGCTGTTTCTACTCCGCTATCTTGGCTCCGCCCCCTCGTAAAGCCAATTTTTAACATTTGTTTTTAAAACTTTGAGTTCCAAATTCTCTCCCTTCCTCCTTCCCTACCCCTCTTCATTGAAATGGTAAGTAATTAGATATAGGTTATATGTGTATAGTCATACAAAATATATCCATAATAGTTATGTTGTAAAAGAAAACATAGACCAAAAACCTCAAGAAAAATAAAATTAAAAAATGCATACTTCAATCTGTAGTCAGACATCATCAGTTCTTTCTCTGGGGATGGATAGCATTTTTCATCCTAAGTTCTTCAGAGTTGTCTTGGATTGTTGTATTGGTGGGAATAGCTAAGTCATCCACAGCTGATTGTCTTACAACATTGCTATTACTTTGTACACAGTGCATTTCACTTTGCATTAGCCCATGCAAGTCTTTCCATGTTTTTCTGAGAGTATCCTTCTTATCATTTCTTATAGTGCAATAGTATTCCATCATAATCACATACCACAACTTTTTTAGCCATTCCTCAATTGATGGACCTACCTTCAATGTTTAATTCTTTGCCCCCAGAAAAGAACTGCTACAAATATTTTTATACATATAGGTCCTTTTTATTTTTGTTTTTTATCTCTTTTGGGATACAGACCTAGTAGTGGTATTGTTAGGTCAAAGGGTATGTATGACTTTATAGCCATTTGGGCTTAGTTCCAAACTGCTCTACAGAATGGTTGAATCAGTTCACAACTCTACCAACAATGCACTAAGGTCTCATTTTTCCCACATATCCTTCAACATTTGTCATTTACCTTTTCTGTCCTATTAGCCAATATAATAGATATGAGAATTGTTTTAATTTAGCAAAGTGCCTGGAACATAATATGTGTTTAATAAATGCTTATTGACTGACTGATCCTCTATATGCCAGCCAACCTGATCCGCTTGTTTCCTGAAAATGAATTACCATCTCCTGCCTATCTGTCTTCCTATATGTTATTTCTTACACCTGGAATATTGGACTACCTACCTCCCTTTAAGTCTTAATTCAACTGCTACCTTCTTTAAGAGGTCTTTCCTGATCACCCAGTTGTTAGTGCGTCCCAATCACGGTATATAAGAAAATATGTCCTATATTTTCTTATTGATGAGTGTGTTGTGTCTACCTGGTGGAATAGAAGCTCTTTGAGAGATTATTTATCATATACCTGTACCTGTACCTGACTGCCTCACTTTTGTATTTCCAGTGTTTGGCACATGGTATGCAATTAATGAATTCTTTGATGATTTGACTTGATATGATCAGCATGATGTATAGAACTAGCACTTAGCACAATATTTGGCATATAAGTAAGAGATCAATAAATGCTTGTTGACTTGACTTGATTATGTCACCCACAAAAAGGAACATTTTAAGAACCTCACCATCACAATTCAATTTAGATTCTTCACTGGATATATTCCATGACAATGGTAGACACTTTTGGTGAGTATATGACTCCTTGTTTTATGACTTGCTTGATATTAGTAGTCAGAGTGGTTATTGTTTTCCTAAAAACAACCTAATGCTTAAGTTGGGGGGAGGAGGAGGTGGGGAGCCTTTGACCTCTATTCACATGTAGCCTTCTAGGTCCTTGGGTGTGACCTTTTAACTGAGTACAAGTTTTACAGAACAAATCCTTTTTCTAAGGGGATTTGTTCTGTGAAGTTTGGATTCAGTCAAAGGACTGCACTTGAGGATCTAAAGGGCCACATGTGGCTTCAAGGCCAAGGGTTCCTCACCCCTGGAACCTTCTTAGTTGCTATTTACTACCAGGTAAATACTTTCTATTCATTTAAGGGCTGACCATTTTAAAATTTAAAGTGCTAGAGGAAATTAGAGACAAAACCTATAAAAATAAGCAAATAATAGTTAATATTCTTGGAAAGAGAGGTATTTTCTCGTTCTTTTCCTTGATACTCTGACTTGGTTTTATTTGCTTTTTCCTGGGAGGTCAAATTAATTAGAGAAGGTAAGGACAGAGTAAGTGGTGGGAGAGGAGAGAGTACAGAGAGGGACAAGAGAATAAAAAAGAACTGGGACCATAACACTAGTAATGACCCACTTATTAGTACAAGAGTGAGGTAGCATGTAATCTATAAATAGGACATACTGCTGCAAGTAGGTATGGTTTCAATATAGTCCAATTGAACTAGACTTGACATGTATCACATGAGACTTCAGATTTTTGTGCAGGATAGTACAGGACCACTAAGAATTTCAGATGAGAGATATCATTGACCCGACTTTGGGGTACAGCACCAAAAGTCAATTATCTGTGGCAAATCCTAGCCCTTTCTCATCCATTTCCCTTAGATTTAAAGTTACTCTGTGATAGTAGCTAAATCATAGAAGTGAAGTGAGTGAGTGAGTGAGTGTGTGTGTGTGTGTGTGTGTGTGTGTGTGTGTGTGTGTGTGTGTACAGGAGAGAAGGGGGGGGAGATACTGAGAGAACCTTGACAATGTGAATTGATTGTATATATTGTATTTTAAGCTATTTGTGTTTGATGCTAATTGATATTATTTTTCCTTTTCTAATTTTATTTTTTGCTTTTTGGAGGGGAGAGGGCAGGGAAATTGGGGTTAAGTGACTTGCCCAAGGTCACATGGCTAGTAAGTGTTAAGTGTCTGAGGCTGGATTTGAACTCAGGTCCTCCTGACTCCAGGGCTAGTGCTCTATCCTTTTCTAATTTAAATAAAAATGGTTTGCTTTTACTATGGTATGGAGTTAAAATGAAATTTTGCAGGTGGATCTAAAAAGAAGTTAATAGTGGGTGGGAACTAAGCTAATGTAGAGTATATTAAACCCAACCCTGGATAGATTCTCAGTGATAATAGGAAAATAGTTCTGGAGAGACTATGTACCTTTGTTAAATTTACATAAATTTACAAAGCACTTTACATACATTATCTCATTTGCTACTGAGGTAGGTGCTACAGGTATTATTATTTTATATATTAAGAAACTGAGGTTCAATGTGACTTGTCTATGGCCATATGGCTATCAAGTGTTGGAAGTTGGGTAGAAACACGGGATTCTTTTAACTCCAAGTCCCACACCTTTTAAATTATACCATGCTGTCTCTACACCAGGTACAATCCATAGATTTCTATCTTCGATCTCATATGCTCCATGACTGACCCCTGGCACATAGGGAATCTGTTCCCCACCGAGTAGTTCTCATCCCTGCTCTGGCTCCTACTCTTTTTCATTCATACCTTTTTTTGGTGATATCCTTTATGTCACATTCTACTGTAGTTCCTTGTTTATAATGTGTTGCATCTTGAGCATATCCAAAACGTGCCTCTCCATTGCCCTTTCTGAATGATCCTCAACTTGGATTCTTTAGTGAACTTGGTGTTCTATGACTTGCAGCACTGGATGTCACTAGAGTTTGCTGGGTTGCATTTGGGAAATTGGAAAGTTATTTTATTGACCCCAAGCTTCTCCTTGAAATTAAGATCTATCTTTTTTTTTTTTTTTAAGCAATTGGGGTTAAGTAACTTGCTCAAGGTTACACGGCTAGTCATTTGATTTATGCGTGGGTGCTCATTTTCTGAGGCCGGATCTGATCTCGGGTCATCCAAACTCCGAGGCCGGCACTCTTACTCACTGCGCCACCTAGCCGCCCCTCTAGGGCAATTGGGGTTAAGTAACTTGCCCAAGGTTACACGGCTAGGTTTTTGTTTGTGCGGATTAAGTGTTGGAGGCCGGCTCCGAACTCAGGGCCTTCTGATTCCAGGGCCGGCGCTCTATTCACTGCGCCACCTAGCCGCCCCAAGATCTATCTTTTTACTGCCAATGTTCCTAAGTGCTATGTTATAGTTACTTAATTAGTTCCATAGTATCAATATCACCACCCCCACCATCCCCACCACCCCCACCATCATCATCACAGCTGGGTCCCTTCCCTCTCCACCAAGTGTCCTCTCTCAGCTCTGCATACATGGATGAACCTGGCTCATGTCCAGGTTCTCCCTCAAAGGGGAGGTAGAATAGAAAGGTACTCAAGCTATCATGTAAATCAGTTATGGGATAGCTATTTCTTTCTTTCATACAAATAAAATGTTTAACACAAAGACTTTGTAGATGCTCATTGACAAAAGATTCAAACAAGCAACAGCAGTAACATGTAACGTTTTTGCCCTCCCCGTGGTTGAGACGTAAATGCCATAGTATGGAGTAGTTGTAGGACTAATGATAATCTACATTTCACCTCCACTTTGCGCTGTCCAAAGATTCTCCCCAGGTCCATGTTTTCTGTTAAGTAAGACCAGAGGCTCATCCTCTTTCCAGTGGTCATCTTCTTTGATGCAGATACTCTACTATTGATCAGTTTGGAGGGACCCATGAGTTTAGACCTCTTAAGCTCATGAGACTGCCTCCAGTGCTGGAAATGTCTATCTCAGAATCACCATTCAGTCACCTCTATTCAACATAGCAGAAAAAGCAGCCAAAGACTCAAGGGCCAAGATCAGCTTATCTAACTGAGACCCTGCTTTCACCATCATGTGTTTATAGTCACCATGATGCTCCTCTCCATTCTATTGTGGAAAGCCCAAAGATGTATGAACTACTTGTCACACATTAATTCAGAGGAAAAGATTGGTCAGAAAGTGGTCTTCCCTTTTTCATTGATATGGCATTCTGTCCTTGTGCCATAGTCACAGGTTGGGGATCACCATGAGTTTGCTTTGTTGTATCAAGCCACCACAACTGAGCTACTTGTTTCTCTGGAGGTAGCTAGTGGAGCTCTTGAGCATGCTCCATGGGATAGACCCCTGAAACACTGAGAAACACCCAGCATCTGGTCTTCCAAATTTCATTGCTGGAAACTACCCTAAAGAGTTAGAGATGTAATCTATTCTCATTAGCCTATACTGAATCTGGAAGTTTTTTTTCTTTCCACACACAAAATGAAATACCACAAGTATAATTTACAAGAGCATTTACATTACTTCATTCATGTTGAGTGGCTTTTGTCAAGATGAGGGAATTCTTAATAAAGCCTGTTTTCTTTCATTGCTGTATATATGCAAAGATGTGTTCCTTTTTACCAGAGGTTTTGAGTCTTCATTGTAACACATATTAATACATCATTAAATAAATTCCTATGTGACATGGAAACTGCCATTTCCTGACATTAAAACATGTGCTTTTATTAAAGATGCAAGTTATTTATAATTTTAATGTACATGAGTGTCAATCTGCATTTACCTCCCTTTTATCTTTGAGTTAGGAGCTTGCCTGCTTATCTCTCCTGGGCAGAGTTGTGACTAATGATACTGGCATAGGGACAAATTCATTTTTTTTCTGATGGAGGAGGGGTAAGGAATCTGCTAGAAAATCTACCTCAGTGAGGCACATTTGTGCTAGGGGAAGAGGTGGCCTCTTTCCCAAAGAGTCAATCCTGTGCCCCCCATCCCCCACTCCCAAGTGTTGCTGATGACCCCTTACCTTTCAGCCCCTGGGAGATATCAAAGAGGTATAATGTTGATGGGATACTCAGGTGTAACAGTCTGGGACCTAGAAAAATAATGGGAGGAAGGCTGTGATAAGTATGTGAGGAACCATGGTGGGGGGAGCCAGAGGAGGATGCCTATGGAAGGAAGCATACTACCTTTCAGGTGTTATTGCCTAAGCCAAATGGCAAAGCTTTAGTCCTTCCACTCTCTTTAGGGGCAATATTACATTATTGATTGACAGCTTGCTACTTCCTAGCTTTTTGGAATGGAATGCACAATAATATGTCTTTCCTCTTGATAGTACAACAGTTCTCAGAAAAAGGGGCAATAGTGTGTCAAGCAACAAGAAGGGGGTAACAACTTTGTTGTTAAAAGGGACTAGACCTCCTTGACTCAAAAGTGACCTATCCTACAAAAACGGGCAGTCCTCTTCCTCCCCCCCACCCCCCGCAAAGACTCTCAGATCTGGCAGAGAGTTTGTGATGCTGAAAGTGTAGATTTGCCTCCCAACATCAGGGGGAATCTTTGAAGGTTCTAGGTAATAAGGAATATCTATATGGTCTCACTAGGGGAGGAGGCATAGAACTTTTTCTTTTCCCTTCAGCTCACTCTCTTTCTCTAGAAGCTGTGTTAGAGGAAGTAGCGCTGCCTCTCTCTGGTGGGCAGAGAAGCCCCTGAAATAACTTTTGTCTTACTTCTCTGGTGGTCATGTTAGAAGAAACTACTTTGCTTCCTTTCCCTGGTTAGCAGAATAGCAGATGGCCCCTACCCTCTCTTGCTAACTCTTTAAGAAGCTTGGTGACCTCATGTCAGAATGTACCCAACAGTCCTTAGCACTAATATTGATTTGCAATCTCATTCCTTCTTCTTTTCAGGGACTTTAGTATTTCTTTCTCTTTAGGGATGTAGCTAAGAATTTTATTAAGTCATTTTTATAGATTTGTATGTTTGTAACAAACTAGAAAAATCATTATAGACAGGGGAGTTATAAGTATTTATTAAATGCTTCTCCCACTTTTTTTGAGCAAAGTCATCTGTTTAACTTGCCATCCTATTGGTCACTTGCTTTAAAAGACCCTCTGAGCTGCTGATTGGAAAGAAGGGTCAACTGTAGCCCAAAAGCCATTGCTGGAGCAATTTTCTTAACAAACCTTATGGAGAAGATAGACGCAGAGTTCTTTTATGGAGGTTTTAAGAAAATATCACAGTCACTTTCTGATATATACCCTGTCTCTCCTCCCTAGCCCCTTCTTTGTAAGAAAAACAAAGGAAAACTGAGTGATACAATGACCTTGTCTGAAAATGTGTGCAATATTCCATACTCATATGCGACAAACTCTACTGAAAGGAGGGAAATACGTTTGATCATCTATCCTCAGGGATCACAACTAGTCTCTGCATTTATCCTGAGTTTGGTTGACTTTTGGTATTATTTTTGTTTATGTTATCATAGGCACCACGCACAGAGTTTTAAAAGCCAGTAAAGCTGTTAACAGAAACATTGATCATCCATGGATATTGAATAATCAGAAGGCAAGCCTGACTTTCAATGTCCAGTTGGCTGTTGATTTAGTACTTTAGATTGTCTACCACAGAAAAGTCTGTGGGAGCTAAATGGGGAGGAGCTAAGTCAAGATGGATTTTTTTCACATTTCATTCATTTTACAAGCATGTAAGTGAGTGCCTTCTATATGCTGAACATTGTGCTGGGTGTTGGGGCTACAAAAACAAAATACTTCTGGTCCTCATGGATCTTATGTTTTATTGGGGAACAACATCTGAATCATAAGTCTAGAGTTGGAAGGGATCTCAGAGACCCTTTTCTTTTACAAATGAGGAAACTGAGGTCCAGGGAAGTTAAATGATTTGCCCAAGGCCACACAAGTAGTAAATATCAGAGGAGAGATTTGAATTTATATTCTCCCATTTGGGTAGCTAGGTGACAACCAGGTGGAAAGAGTGACAACCTGGAGGCAAGAAGACTCATCTTCCTGAGTTCAAATCTGGCTTCAGGCACTTACTAGCTATATGACGCTGGGCAAGTCCCTTAACCTGATTCACTTCAAATTTCCATATCTATAAAATGAGCTGGAGAAGGAAATGGCAAATCATTCATCTCTGAGAAAATCCCAAATGAGGTCCTAAAGAGTTAGACACAACTGAAAAATATGACTGAACAACAGCAGCAACTTAAGGGTCAGTGCCTATTCTATTCTATCACAAATACACAGCTAAAATATGAAATTGCTCATGTACACATAAAATTATTGGATTCCTTGCTTAGTGTTACGCTATAACTAAGGGCTTGTGTTTTGAGATTTCTGTGAAAGAAGTCATATATTCTTCTTTCCCCTCACCTGCAGACACAACTTGGGTCCTATTTAAACTCTGATTTTCTTCAATTGTTCATTTGTTTTCACAGATCATTAAATAGCCATTCTGTATGTAGGACAAATATTTATACTCTTTTTCTTGCCAGTGGAAAAGCCCACCTGGAAGAGTTGGAGAGAAAATGAATCATGACCTGACAGTAGTATGATACCCAGAGACACACATGACCTTCATGCTAATGGAGAAAAATGATTTTTCACTCAAAAAAAATGGCTGTATCATGAAGCAGAGGCCCAAGGAAGCACTTCTAAGATGTCGATAACCCTAGGGAATCATGGGAAAGGAGCAGAGCCATAAACCTCAGACAAAAACTGCTGTTAAGACAGGTTTTCCTTCTTAGAAAACAATTGATCTGGTATCCTGGGCCTGGCATCTGCAGAAGAGGCAAGAGATGAGGACAGCTCAGTTCTGTCAGTATAGGGTTTGCTTTGTTGGGTTAGAGGTGGTATAAAGACCTCGGGTTTTGGCTTCAGAGTTGTTTTGGTGGTCACAGTAAGTGGAAAGAGGGCTAGATTTCTAGTTAGAAAGGCTGCGGTCAGATCTCCTTTCTGCCACTTAATATCTGTGTGACATTGGCAAAGTTATCTTATCCTTGGTTTTCTCATATATAAAATGAAGGGATTGTGCTAAATGATCTTTAAGATACCCCCAGCCCTAAATCTATGCTACATGATCCCTGGCAATGAATTAAATAAACAATACATGTTTACTGGATGCCTACTATGTTCAAAGTGCTATTAAGGTCCCTCAGTTTCATCATCTGTTAAAGGGGATAACATCAGACTGAATCTGCAGTAACAAGCAGCTTCCCATGATTTGTCGTTTTATAGGTTAAAAGGTAATTTTATCACAAGTCTTGATGGGTAGGTAGTACAATAATAATAATAATAATCATGCATTTTATATTTAAGGCTTGTTAAGCACTGTCCATACAACAGTTCCATGAGGTAGATATTGTGGATATTGTTATCTTGATTTTACAGAGGAGTAAACTGAGGGTCAGAGAGTAAAGTGTTTTGCCCAAAAGTTTCAAACTTGAATCTTCTAATTCCCAAGTCCAGGACCCTTTCACTCTAACTAGGTCCTTGATTGCCCTTGGGTACAAATGTAGGTCTTCAGGGTAAAGAGGCAAATGTAATTTGGAACTAGAGGAAGATGAAAGAATTGGATTCAACAATATGACCTCACATCCTTTCTCTAAGAAAATTCTTCAATTTCTTCAAATAAAGCTTAAATTCAGTTATGAAGTCCCTCTGCACTTCTGCTGAGCTCCTGTGTAATCTCAGGGTTCCAGAATACTGTTGGACAGAATCTGCATAGTACATGCAAATAAATTTAACTATCATTTAAATGCCTACTCAGTGCAAGTCCCTGTGCTGGGCTCTGGAAGATATAAAAATAGACACAACCCCAGGTTACAAGGAACTTATAGTCCAGTATATGTGTATGTGTATATAAAGACATGAATGACAATCTCATCTTAATAGATATTCAGTGGATAGACAACTGGTCTAGGATAACATGAGTTCAAGTCCCACTTTTGCCACATACTGGTCTCGTGTCCCTTCTCAAGTCCCTTAACCTCTCAGTGCCCAGGTAATCCTCTAAGACAATAGAGTTGCACAATAGGTGGTTGAAGGAGATTCCCCACCCAGGAGACTGCTTCACCAAATGAAATTGTATGTCAGAGCCAAAAAGATTACAAAGCATTTCCCTCACAACAGCCCTGTGAGGTATACTTACAAGTTCTCTTATTCCAGTTTTAAAGATGAGAACATTGAGGCTCAGGGAAGCTCAGGGACTTGCCTAAGGTCATACAGCTTTTAAATTGCAACAGTAAAGATGCAAACCCAAGGCTCCTACCCACACATCCAGGACTCTGCTTAACTACACTCCATTGCTTTGCTACACAAACTACAGTTCAAATGTTTCTTATATGCATGCATGAATGAATGATATATAATCACAGATGGAAAGTACATTTCAATTTCTTTTAATGCCCATAGCATTCTTTTAGGTCTTTGGTTCATGCTTATTTGAATGCCTTCTCTAAAATGCTGAATAGTGTCATTAACAGTAGTCATGAGGTTCTAATTCTGGGTGGGGGGGAGAGTGTACTCTTGATCTCCTGAAATGCTCATAAATCCATTTATTCCCACTATTAAGGGAAATTGACTCATATTCTTCTGGATCAACACAACATTGCCAGAACTAACCCACCTAAATGCCTCCCTCCCTCATTGAACTCTTTTGAAGACATTTTGGGGGGATGGGACAAGAAGAAGGCTAGAGAGGGGGAAGTGAGATGTGATTCATTGATGGGAACCTGGGGGAATACATTGAGCCAAATGATGGGACAAAGATTTGTACCCAATCAGCAAGCATTCATGAAATACCCACTATATATCAGGTAGCTGGTGGATGGTGGTTTTGACAGAAATAGGGTAGTTAAGAAATGGGTGAATTTTGATGACAAGTTCTTTTCTGGATTTTGGACTTGGAATCAGAATTTGGATTTGGGTTTGAGATGAATGTAGAACATTAAGTTCAAAATGTCCAATAGGGAATTGGTAATGCCGGGATGGAGCTCAGAGAGGGACTGGAGTTAGCAGAGTTTCAGATCTGGGAGTCATCTAATAATTGAACCTATGGGAGTTGAAATCACAGAGAAAGCCTGTAGAGAGAGAAGAGAAAATCGCCATTTAAATAATGCTTTACATATATTATCTCATTTAGTCCTCAGGACAACTCTGTGAGGTAAACACTTTAGAACCTTGATGTATTCCTTATTTTACAAGGAGGAAACTGAAACCCAAAGGGCTTATGCCCATACTTGCCAAAGGAAATTATCCAATGAGATTTCCCCTGACTCTACTTTAAAAAAATGTACCACACTGCCTCTCTAAACGAGAATCAGGACTTTCCTAGAGGCAGATCATGAAGTCTTGGTCTTGGTAGAGATATGGAGCATGTTAATTCTATATATAACCCTTTGTATAATAGGAAGATTTTTTTTTTACTGGCTTTAGAGTTAGGAGAATTTGTTATGAGTTTTAGCTCTGATGTTTACAGTTTGATTTTGGGTAAACTCTGTCTCAGTTTCTCCATGTTTAAAAAAAAGTGTGGGACTAGACCTTTAAGGTCCTTCTAACATGTCCCTTTGGACTTTCTGTGTTCTTAGGTCCTCTCTAGCGCCTGTGTTCTAGAAGGGACTGGTTGGGATGCTGGCCAATAAAGGTACATTTAAATAGGAAAGGAAATAAATACAGGTAGGCCCATGACAATGGGGTCCGGATTCAGAAGCTGGATCCCTTTTCTCTTCCTAGGGTCATTTGGTCACATTAGGTGGTGGTGAAAATGCTTGGTAACTGATAGTTTCTTTCTGCCCCCACTAACCCCAGAATCCCTGGGCAATAGTATTTATTACACATCAGTTGGTGAGAAAATGTGTCAGAGGCATCAAGCTAATCTTACTCCCAGCAGAGCCCACTATGCAGGAAAAAGGAATGGGACCAAAATGACGATGTTTTAATTGTGCCATGGTGTGAGCTCACCTATTTTTAGCAATTATCTTTGCTGTTGCTGAGATAAAAGCCTCTGAGAAAATTAATGGTTTTCACTTGGATGTCTGTTTTTTTCATCCCCAGAGCTTTGCTACATGCAGACAAAAGAGAAAAAAACAACAAGCAAATGAAGGTGAGGAAGGGTGTTTTTGACCAGTATGTGGTATAAAGGGAGCTGGGGTGGGAGTCAGGAGACTTGGGTTCTATCTAGTTTGGGGATTTGTCAACTAATTTGCTTGAGGGTAAGGTCTCTGAGCCTTAGTTTCCTAACTTGTGAAGTAAGGAGGAAGGTTAGATGATCTCTAATGTTTTCTTCTCTGCTCTAAGGCTCTCTTTTTTGTTTTTGGCTCTGACATTCTATGCTCTAGAACTCTTTAATGAAGGAAAATGAGGTCTGTTTCAACAAATATTTTTGCTATTTCCTCCCTGCCTGCCCTCCTACTTCATTCAGTTTAATAGCCCCTTACTAAATGCCTAACTGTGCATTAGACATTGTGTTGTTTGCTTTGAATGTTGACCTTTTGGCCAAATTTGGTCAGGGCTAAAGGGTCCTTAAATATATATGAAGTGTGACTTGAGGATCTACATTATTCTTGAAAGAAAATGGTGACTGTTAGTCTTCAAATAGACTTCTCTTTGGGATTTTATAACAGCTGTAAATAACATCTGGTGTGATGTCAAGGTAACTGTGATTTCTAGTTTAGATTTTACATCTTTTAACAATGAAGGAGTACTGCTGGCCACTAACCTGATTCCATACCCAAAGAGAATCAGACTTTGAGAAATCTGACACACTGGAAATTATATACTCTATGCGATACAAGAGGGAACTTTGGGGATATGCTGAGTTCACTGTGATATTTAGAGATTGGGTGACCTCTTACCCCCAGCTTTCCCTTATTCCAAGTGGTCACCATGGGGTCATTGTTCTAAGAGATATGATTCTTTCATATCTACTCAATCCAGGTGGATCCGAGGCACCTACCACTTGGAAACACATCCTCCTCCTTGAATCTGTTCCATTTTACTGAGTCCTAGTCACCTGACCAGGCCATCATGACACCTGAAACAGAAGTAGACATGTTTGACTGTATATAATGAGGTGGTTTTTTTACACTTTGTCATAAAATTTTTAAAAAGTACTACAATTGGGAATACATTTAAACAACTATTTGTGGTTTGGAACCACATGCCCTAACTTCTCCCAGATTTCAGTAGTGTTTAACTAGATTGTCGACCCTCCCTGAACCCAAGAGTTATAGGAAGGATATGGTTCAGTTCTTTAGTCCCATCAGTTGCTTCTTACTTTCATTACACCCTGCCCGCCCCCACACCCATAGTTTCCAAGGGGGCCAAGTATTCAAATTGGATGAAAGATGGGAGGGAGGGTGGGATATTATCCTTAGCTACCAATGTTATGCTTTTAAAGCTCATAATTCTGTTGTCACAGGCAGCAGTCTCCAACCCTCACTTCTCTTGGATTTCATCCTGACATGCTGTTTATCATTCCAGCCAAACAGAACTCTGCCCCTTTTCTCCATCTCTCATGGAAAAGTGAGGCATAACCAAGGGAGACTAGACATAGTTGCTCCTCATGTTCAAGTTCTGCTTGACTGAGAACTGTCACTTTCTCTCTGCCTCTTCTGATCTTCACTCAAACTTGGTTGTTCTCTCCTCCCCCAACACTATAGCCTTGGGAAGAGAGATAGAGTATACATTATAGTTATAATCTTATACTTAGCCAATCCCATAAGTATTCATTAAAGGGCTATTATGTTCAAGGCACCGTGAGCTCCATGACGAGAGGGACCAGGTCCTTTATCATTTTTGTAACCTGAGAGCCCAACACAGGGCTTTGTACTTAAGAAGGTGCTTTAAAAATACTTGTTGAATTGAATTGCATGTGTTTGCATTAAGTGAGGCTTACAGTTTGCACAAACACTGGATGCATTTCCCCCTGATTCCTTTACAGCTTCTTCCTTGAAGCTTCCCAGGATAATGCGACTTTCCTAGCCTGATGCCAACTTAAGGAATGGAGTGTGGACTAAAGGTCAGAGCACTAGATAAAAAGAGAATCATAGGACCTAGAACCAGAGCTAGAAGGGATACCAAAAGTCACTTAGTCCAACCCTTTATTTAATAGATGAAGAAAATGAGTTCCCAGGAAAAGAGAAGTGACTTGGCCAAGGTCACAAAGATAGTAAGTAGTGAAGGGAGAATTCAAGTCCAATTCTTTTGACTCCATAATCACAGTGTAAAAAAAGTGTAGAGTTTTGTTTGATTCTCTATCATCCCTTTCTAAGCTCAGTTGGTGTAGTCACAGGATATAGTCACAGATGATATCTTGTTACTACATCAACACCTTGTAATCTGTGACTACATTCTGTGACTACACGAGCTTAACTGGGGGAAGAATCCTGTCTATTACAATATGATTTTATTGGATTAGATAGATCAAGGGACTTTAGAGATTGTCTAGTCCCACCTGAACCTGGGTTTGAAGCCTGGCTTTGATGCTTCTTACATGTGTAATTTTAGGCGAACTACTAACCTTCACCCCTTCTTCCTCACCCCCCTCCTGATCTATAAAATGAGAGGGTTGGACTGGATGGCCTCTGAGACTCCTTCTAGCTCTATATCTATGAACCTTTATTTTTTTTCCCCAAGTGCTTTATTAACTTCTGGTTTACATCATTCATTTCTACCAGATTTTGAGTTACAATTTTTTCCCCATTTTTTCCCTACCCACCACCCCAGAATAGCAGTCCCACAGGATATCCCCTCATCCAATCTGCTCTCTCCAATATCTTCTTCCTTACCCCCTTTGACTTTTCCAGTAGGGCAGGGTGAATCTCTGTGCCCCAATGCCTGTATATCTTACTTCCAAATTATATGTAAGATAGTATTAATAATAGTATTTATATATTTTTAAACATTTGATTTTAAAACTTTGAATTCCAGATTCATTCCCTTCCTCCCTTGTCACCCACTCTTACTGGGAAGACAAGCAATTCAGTATATGTTGTACATGTATAGCAATACAAAACATTACATAGTAGATATATTGTAAAAGACTGACTTTATTTCCCTCCCTCCTATCCCACCTCCCACTTGGTCTATTCCCTACTTTGATCCTGTCCCTTTTCAAAAGTGGGTGCTTCCAACTTCCCTCCCCCCCAGCCTGCTCTCCCTTCCATCATTTTCCCTTTCATCCCCTTCCCCCCTACTCTCCTGTAGGGTGAGATATCCTATTTAGTATGTATGTCATTCTCTCCCTGAGCCAAATTCAATGAGAATAAGGTTTTGCCTTTTTGCCTTCCTGTTCTTCCCCTCCCTTGTAACTATTTTCCCTTGCCTCTTCTATAGGAGATAGTTTACCTCATTCTGTCTCTCCCCATCTCCTCTCATTATATTCCTCTCTCACCTCTTAATTTCACCTTTTAAGTATCATCCCTTCCTATTAAATTCTACCCGTATCCTCTATCTATGTATACCTGTAAACATATATACAAACATTCACATATGTATTCATATGCCCATATACCCTTCAACTGTTTTCATACTGAGGAAGGTTTCATCAGTCACAGTTATTTTTTTTTCCATGTAAGAATGTAAATAGTTCAACTTTGATAAGTTCCTTATGATTTCTTTTCCCTGTTTACCTTCTCAAGCATCTCTTGCTTCTTGTGTCTGAATGTCAAATTTTCTATTCAACTCTGGTATTTTCCTCAAAAGTGCTTGAAAGTCCTCTATTCCACTGAATGACCATATTTTCCCCTGAAACATGATGCTTAGTTTTGCTGGGTAGGTGATTCTTGGTTTTAATCCCAATCCTTTGCCTTCTGGAATATCATGTTCCAAGCCCTTCAATCCCTCAGTGTAGAAGCTGCCAGATCCTGTGTTATCCTGATAGTGTTTCCACAATATTGAAATTGTTTCTTCCTGGCTGCTTGTAATATTTTCTCCTTGATCTGGGAATTCTGGAACCTGGCTATAATATTCCTAGGAATTTTCTTTTTGGGATCTTTTTGAGGAGGTGATTGGTGGATTCTTTCAACCTCTATTTTGCCCTCTGTTTCTAAAACATCAGGGCAATTTTCCTTGAGAATTTCTTGAAAGATGATTTCTAGATTCTTTCTTTGATCATGGTTTTTAGGTAGTCCAATAATTTTTAGATTATCTCTCCTGGATCTATTTTCTAGGTCAGTGGTTTTTCCCATGAGATATTTCACATTGCCTTCTATTCTATGAACTTTCATTTTTGGGGAAAAGTGACTGGCTTAAAGTCACCAAGTTAGTAGCAGAGGTGGGGATGTAAACTTCAATCTTCTGACTCCAATTCCAGTGTCCTTTCTTTTTCTATAGCTGCCTCTCATACCCTTCTTCCTGGCCTCATTGTTTCTATCAACAAAATGGAAACTTTTCAAAGTAGTTACCATAGCTGGGGCAGCATTTGTTCTCCTGCTGAATTCTCAGGGCAGCCAATGAGGGTGAAGGTGCTAACGATGACCCTCACTTGGATGGGGAAGGCGGAAACTGAGGATTTATATCTCTAATATAATTTCCATTAAGATAAAACTGCCCATCCCCTCTGCCCACCCTTCTGCCCTGGGTCACAGAAAGTAAAGAGGTAATTTAAAATTTATCAGCTAGTGTCAAGCTAACCTGTGTGATCTCCCGGCAAATGGTGAGCCTAGCAATAAGTGACAGCCTTCTTGCTGGTAGAGCCACATGTCTGCTGCTATGAGTGAGGACAGGAAAATTGTTCTGTGCTTGCCTGCTATTCTTGCTGAAGGGCTTCTTTAATACAAATTATTGCCTGAGAGAAGGAGGGAATGATTTCTTTCATTATTCCGGGTTATGAAGCCTATTTTCATGTTATTTGTCATTTGTGAGGGAATTTGGTTTAAAGATGGCTCAGAGCTTTTTGTCCTGGTAGAGGACAGGACAGGACAGGGAAGGAGGGAGGAGGGAAGAAAGGACGGTATGTCTCCCACTCCATGCCTGAGCCTCTGCCTCTACCTCTTCAGCCACCTCCCTCAGGAGCATCACTTGGCCCTCTTGTTGGCCACTGGTCACTGACTGCTCATGCCAGCACAGCAAAGTGTCTGTGATTGGTGGCAGGGGAGTGGGACTGACTAGAAAACAGAGTCGGGGACAAAGAGATTAGGACCATATTGGGGAGACAGAGGATAGGGTGGATGGGAAAGGTCAGAGACAGAATATGTGCATGGGGGATAGAGGAGGGGGACCATATGGGAGGTCAGAAAATGGGAGAACTCTTTGGGGGGCAGAGAAAGACTATGGGGGAAAGGATCTATGGGAATAGACAGGGGAGGGAGCAATGGAGTGGCAGAGATAGCAGGGCTATATGGGAAAAAAGGAAAGGCGAGGGATAAATGAAAAAGATTGAACGGGGGCACATACAGAACAGAGAGGTATAGAGAGGGAAATGAGGGTACAGAGGACAGAGCTCAGGGATATATTAGGTAGGAGGAAAAGCATTTATGGGGGATAGAGAAAGAAGTGCAAGCTTGGAGTGGGGAGAGAGAAGAGGAGTGGGGAGGAACATATGGGAAGCAAAGAGAGAGAAGGAATATACAGTGGGGCAGAGTGCCCTCCATACAAGAATAATAATTCACATCTGTATAGGATTTTCTAAGATTTCCAGGGTACTTTCCCTGCAACCACTCCGTGAAGTAAGAAGTGCATAAATGATCACCACTTTAAAGATGAAGAGACCGAGGTTCTTAGAAGTTGTGACTTGCCCATTGTTACACAACTAGTGTCAGGCAAGATTTGAACCCAGGTCTAATGACTCAACATTCAACACTCTATCCACATTTTCACTGCCACTTAAGAATGTCTAATAGAGGCTGGGATAGAGAGAACATGTTGGGGTGAAAAATTGCAAAGTCTAAGGTCCAATAGAGGAAGATAAGCAGGTGTAGCTATGCAAATAGGAAGAATTCTCATCAGTTGACCACCCCTGCTTCCATGAAATAATAGGGCAGGTGTAGATTGAGTTGGTGATTGGATACTGGCCTTTTGCTTAGGGCAAAGTATATTAACAATGGGTGAAACCTTGTCATTTTAAGTTGGAGCAACTAAATGTTGCTTACAGGACTGTGGATCCCCAAAAAATTCTTAACAGAAATGTTGAAATTCTGTCTCCTATTGTCTGGGGGTGGTAATGATCTTTGGAAGTCAGGTCTTGGCCTGTTTTCTCAGTCATCCTGAGAAAACAGGAACTTTGGTCTGCTTGTTTCAATATTCAACGAGAGGGAATGCAGAACTGATGTGAGATGATCAGATCAGTCAGTATGATTGCCATGGATGGGGACTCATAGTATAGTGAGAAGAGTCTAGTGCTTTTTTCAGTAGTTCAGTGCTCTTGGGAGCAGCTAGGTGGTGCAGTGAATAGAGCACTGACCTTGGAGTCAGGAAGACCTGAGAACAAATTTGACCTCAGACACTTAACACTAGCCATGTGACCTCAGGCAAGTCATTTAACCCCAATTGCCCTTCCAAAAAGCAAAAAAAAAAGTAGTCCAGTGCTCTTATCCACTGAAGATCTATCTGAGTTTGAATCCAAGCTCTGTTACTTACTGTGACCTTGGAAAAATAATTTCACTTCCTGAGCCTCAGTTTCCTCATCCATAAAATGAAAGGGCTGGATTGGATTATTTGTCTGTTTTAGAAAATGCTTGTGTCTGAGAGTTGCTCTGAAGTACCTCAATTCTCAAAGCATGACAACCAGGGAGAAAAGACAACTCATTCTGGAATCAGCAGATTTGGCCAAACTATATGTGACTCATACTCTAGAGTCCCCAAATCTGGATTTATATGGATTACATTTAATCTTGACAGCCTTTTCCCTTTCCCCCCTCAATCATAACTCTGACTCATTTTGTCCATTCTGGGTACCTCTGAATATAGATTTTGTCTAGGTTTTCATAGATAAGAGGCAAAGGTTCCTCAGTTATCATACAGGCACTCAAAATAACACTGTATATGGAACACAGGACAACCTTTATGTCACCCTGCAGACAATGTATCAAACACATAGGACCTAGAGAAGCCTAGAGTAGCTAGATAAGCAATTATCCTTTTTTTCTATTGAGTCGCACTTGCTTCCTGGGAAGCTGTACAGCCTTATAGTCTCATAGCAACACCCTGTGTTTGGACTCTTGGAGAAAGGGAGACAAATCTGAGCTTACCCTACAACATTTTGATGAGACTCACTTTTACCCCAAGGACACACAAAAGTCTTTGGGCTTATGGTACTGGCCTAGAGGTAAGGTCTTGGATTCCTCCCAAAACAAAACAATCTTGGTGCTTCTAGAAAGGCATTCCTCAGTGTTCTGCTGAGACTTCTCCATTCCATGTACCCATTCAAGTTCTATTCTTATGATGTACCCTAAAGATTTGGAATGCCCTCAGAAGGAAAATCATTGAGGTTTCTAGAGAGGCAACATCCTTTCCCATTAGACCTTTCTCAACAACTCACAGTTGCAATGAAAGGCCAAGTTTTGTTTTGTTTTTCCTCCTTTGTATCACAGTATCATGGTCCACTTTCTTCCTGCTTCTCCAGCTTTGGGGCCATGTGCTGAATCCTCTTGACACTCCTCCAGAAAGTTGGTTTTTTAAGATTTCCCAATGCTTTTCAACAAAGTTGGGGTTTTGGAACTTCCACTCTTCAGCCAGATGGTTCTACTTTCCATGGCTGCTGTTCTGCCTCTCTTCTTGGGCCAGGGAACTCACATCTAGAAACTTTCCCAGGGTCATGTGGTTGAGAGACCCCACAACTACTTCTATCTCTCCAGCTTCTTTGGTAAAGTCATATCTACAACTTCCATGTGTTTGTGTACCACCTGTGTATCTCTCCCTCCTTTCTTCCCTTTTCTCCTTACCTCCCTCCATGTTCCCTCTCCCCTCCTCTCCTGATTTTCTGCCTCCTTTCTTCTTCTCTATTTCCCCTTTTCCTTTCCATTCTTCTTTTCCTCTATTTTCTCCCTAATTCCTCCTTATTTTTTCTTCCTCTTCCCCTTTCTCCTATTCTCCTCCCCCTTCTCTCCTTCCCCTTTATATCTCTTTCCCTTTTATGTCCTCCCTTCTCTCCTAACTCTCTTTCTCTTCCCCTCTCCTCTCTCTGACTACTTTGAGAGGTAGTGAGTTCTTCTCTGGAAGTCTTCAAGTGGAGGCTGGATCAATAAAATGTAAAGAATACAAAGGAAAAAGGGGAGGGGATAAAAAGGGAAGTAATTTCATTTTTTCTAGGCTCAGTTTCCCCACCTGCAAAATGGGGATAATAATGCTTGTACTTATTTACCTAACAGGGTCATTGTGAGCAAAGCGTTTTGCCAATTATAAAACAAATCACAATATAAATGTGAGTTATTATCACCTTGTATTCCAGGAATGTTGTGGGCAAGGTTCCCATGCTGAGTGGGAAGTTGGACTAGCTGACCTCTAAGGGCCCTTCTACTGCCAATACTAGGCTTGTGATTGAATCAGTAGATGCTGCTGACTGTAGCCTAGAAGGGAAACAGCTCCTGGCAGTTCTTTGTCAGCATTACAGTCACTTTGGGCCTCCTGGAAAGGCAAAAAGTGCTGAATGCACACTCAGGCATCTTCTCAGTTGTCAGGTTGGATACCACTGTCTTCCTCATAAAGACTGCTGTGCAACACCCAGCTGTGCCAGGGAGAGGTGCTACCTTTAAATGCTGCCATGAAGCAATCAAAACCAGTCTTCCATGAGGTAACCCAAACCCATTCTTCCCCAATGCCCTATCTCGCACTTTCCCCACCCCCAAGAGACTGAGGATTCCAACAGTGATCTGGGGAGGAATGATGGAAGGTCTAGTAGTAGAAAGAGTTCAAGGCTCTTCTCTGCCAGTAGCCCCATTCTAAAACTGAAATGTTCTCTGTGGAGACTCATTAGAGTTGAGAGACTAAGAAAACCACTGCCTTGGCTGCCTCCCTTCTCTGAGCCTCAGTTTCCCCTTTTGTAAAAAGGATCCTTAAAGATCTTTTCAACACTGACAATTTATTCTCTGACTTCTAAGGTCTCTTCAGTCTCAGATATTCATTTTTTGTTCTAATGTCCCTCCCAGTTCTGATATTCTGTGTTCTATATCCTGAGTTGGCTTGTAGCTCTGACCTTCTCTGGCAGCCCTCTGTGAGATCTGAAAGTAGTCTTTTCTTATCTCTTTTTGACATTAGAACGAAATCATATTTGTATGCCTCCAAGGAATCCAAATCTGTTTTCTTCTTCTGTGACCCTCAGGTCTTTGGAGATGGTCCCCAAATTCCAGGGTTTTAAACAAAAATGAATAAGCAAGGAAGCTTTGGTACATGCAACCAATAACAAGAGTTTTCATCTTTATATAGTACTATATAACTATGATCTCATTTGTTTCTCACAATAACCCTGTGAGGCAGGTACGAGTATTAGGTTAACCCTCATTTTACAGATGAGGAAGGTGAGATGCAGAGAGGTTAAATCATTTACCCAGTGTCACATAACCAACAAACACCTGAGTCAGGATTTGAACTCCAGGGCATTAGCAGTAAAAGTAAAAAAGTAACAGCAAAAAAATTGGCTAATCATCTGTTAGCAAATTCATGATGTGCCTTTATGGATTGTAGAGTTTCATAATGAGCTTAACTAGGAACTGTCCCTGTGTGACCTCAAGCAAGTCACTCCTCCTTTTTGTCCCTTACATTCCTCCTCTGTAAAATAAAAGGGACCACATTATCTCCAAGGAAAAGAATATTAGACTGGGACAAGGAGACTTGTGTTATAGTCCAAGCCTCTGCCACTAAATAGATGCATGGTTTCAGATAAGTCACTTCTCCTCCTGGGCCTCTGTTTTCTTATCTGTGAAATGAGAGGACTGGACTAATTGATCCTCAAGGAAATATTCACCTCTGAAATTCTGTTCTTTAAGTTTCTGTCCAGTTCTAATATGACATTATTTGAATCTATGTGATTTAATTTTAAAATTCCACGATAGGGAGAAGAGTAAGTCAGCTCTGAACAACAAGTGCAAAAGACTCTAGGATCTATTGGATCTTTCCTGATTTGGGAGAATGGAAAGAGCCTAAGATTTGGCATTAGAGGAATTCTTTTTTTTATATATTAACCATGCAGTCTAAGACAAGTGACTTGTTTGCTTCCCCTTATGATTCCTTATTTGTAAAACCCAAGGTTTGGATCAGCCCATCTCTAAGGTACTTTTCAATTTCAGGTCCTATGATGTTAACATTGACCATGGGATACCTTCTCCTTTATCAAGAAGGGAAATGGATTTAACATCCCAAGGAGGAACAGAGAGCTGGAAATTCACATCTAGAGGCTTGGCACTTGGTTTGCCAGTCGACACATTTCCTTTCCCTTCCCTTCACACTAAACAGCTCTCCTAGAGGTGTTAGAGTATACATCCTGTAGCCAAAAAGATAGAGAAGTACTTTTCACCTTCCTGGGCTGAAAGGCCACCCAGATAGCAGAGACTGGCTAAGTATTCCAGTTACATTGTAAATCAGCACTGGTTGCTGTCCAGCAATAGGGCTGTCTGAATTACAGGAGCATTGGTACATCTAATTTAATTGGCTAGGTCCTCAACTGACTGTACACATCACAACCATCTTAAATGTTTCTTAAGCAAGATTTTTTTTTTTTGCCTCTGTACTATGGTGTAGTGGAAATAGTGCTGTGTTTGGAATCAGAGGACCTGGGTTTGAATCCTGATGCTGCTACTCACTACCTACATAAATTTTATCAAATCTTTCAATCTCCCTGTGGCTCAGTTCCAAAAAACATTGACACAGGCTAGAGTCAGAGGACCTGGGTTCATGTCCTTTCTCTGATTCTTGCTACTTGTGTGATCTTTGGCAAATCACTTAACTTCTTTGGGTCTCAGTTTC
Organism: Gymnobelideus leadbeateri; assembly: GCA_011680675.1. Classification (NCBI taxonomy): domain Eukaryota; kingdom Metazoa; phylum Chordata; class Mammalia; order Diprotodontia; family Petauridae; genus Gymnobelideus; species Gymnobelideus leadbeateri. Next base: position 251,904 of record WOXC01009356.1, on the reverse strand, counting down.
CTTGTCTGTAAGATGAAGGGGGTAGAACTAGGGGAATTCTGAGATCTCTTCTACCTCTATATCTGTGGACCTAAGGGGAGGGATGGGATAGTGCTAGATAATTTCCAAGATGCTGTCTAGCTTCAAATTTTATGATCATACTGAGATTGTGGCAAAGTTAGGAGATGTGCCTCATTATGTACTCCCCCACAGCCTCATCATGGCATATAGATAATTCAAGGTCCTCAAAGGCTGTGCTACAAATATATAGGATCTAGACATGGGCTAATTCTACAAGAACACACCCTACTGGGCTTGACTGGGCCCTGTTATGGGTTATCTGTGAGTCTGTTGCCTGAGGATGACCCTGGCTTAAAGTAGAAAGGCTCATACTTCACAGGGTGGCCAACATACGATGAATTATTTTGGTCCCAGCAACTCACTACAACCATATACATGGAAGGGCGGCACCTACAAATATTGGGTGTTCTATTCCAATGGAGGTGGGTTAACTGAGGCTTTAAGATCCTGTTGGGGAGGCCATGGAAGATGGGACCCCAGAGGGCCTTCCAAACAAAGCACTTTTCCCACTCTTACCTGTGGATTATTTCAGAGTGAGCTCCAGCACAATGAAGAAGGTAGGATTTGAGGAGAGAGTAAAGTCCTATTACTAAAAGGGATCTCTGTTTCTTTTTTAGCAAAAATCACAGTGAGTCTAAGAGCCCTGGACTTGGAATTGGGAGGCTGAATTCAAGTTCTGGTTCTGATATGTCCTTGCTGTTTGGTCTTGGGTAAATCACTTGCCAGCTGAGCTTTGGTTTCCTTATCTGTTCAATGCTTAAAGTATCTATTGTACCTTGTATGGTTGTTGCAACACATTGTCATAAGAAGAGAATGTATATGAAAGCAAAACATAACTATATGTGAAATAAAAAATATATAAGGAACTTCTGTTTTTCTCAAGAGCCAAGGAAGCCAAGCCTGGAGGATAGAGATGAAGGTTGCAGTTGGGGGGAAGGTTCAGAGTTCACTCATCTGAAGAATAGGCTAAACATGCTTTGGCAAGAGGCTATTTTGGCCACACTCCCTCTGGTGTTTAAAAGGCCTTGATCTTTTCTACTTTCAGTATCTGAATAGCATGATATTCATGCGCAGATACTGAAGCAATCTAACCTATTCATATACTCTATGCCCCACATCTCTACTCCTTATGTGCCTCATTCTCTACACTGATCTTTAATAGCTGAGGGACAGTATGATATAGTGAAGAGAATGCTGTCACAATTACTTTTTAGAGATTTTATGAGTTGTAACCTCTCTGAGACTCAGTTTCCCCATCTGATAATTCTTGTGGTACTTACAACACAAAGGTTGAAAATCAAAAATAATAATTATATGTGAAGCACTTTGTATATGACCATGAGTTGGGCCAATAGTCAAATGGGTGAAGAACTTCACATGGGAGCATTTGAAAAATTACACAACTCTCTGATGCAAAATCCCATTTTAAAATAACAATATTGTCTGGTGGTATGTGACACCATATGTGTCACTAGGATTATTAATATATGTGTAGCACAAAGAATAAAGCAACCCCAAGATTCTCTGAAGAATCACAATGGCAGGTGAACTAAAGGGCAATGAAAGGACACATGGTGGGCATATATAAGCTGAAGAATATTAATCAATGCTGACTTGCATGCCTAAAATAATACAAAAGACATTAAGGATGATATGTATGACTGCAGTGGGAGCTGGGTCAGTCACGTAGCATTGTGGGGTATGACAGATAGTGGAAATGGTGCACAAAATATTTAAAAAATCACAGGAGGACTCCCAGCACATTGCAGCTATCCTCTTTAGAGTATTTAGAGAATGACATGGATGAAAATCACACTGGGTGAGGGATTGGGATCAGTTTGGATCTCTCCTAGTAGAAGGAGAGCTCACATTGATTATCTCAATAACGGATCCATAAAAATGTCAAAATAAATCAGTAAGCTTGATGAAAATTCCTAGATTCAACCCAAGAAAGAACCAGAATCTGCTTTAAGAGGAATTTTAAATCATCATTGATGCCAAACTACAAATGCTGCTTGCTGTTAGAAATGGTTCATAGTTTCTGAGAAGTTCTGATGGGCTTGCTGACACCTAGAAGGTCATTTCCTTATTTGGTAAGAACAGATACTTGCCTCTGTAGAGATTTTTTTGAAATAATTCTTTTATGCCTTTTCCTGAATACTGCATTCTTAGTGCTATGACTCAAACTTTCCTCTTTCAAAGCAAAAGATCAGAACCATAGACCCATAAATGTAATGATTGGAGATCATCAAGGCCAACCATTTTATCTTTGAGATGAAGAAAGTGAGTCCCACAGAAGATGAGTGTCTTATCCAAGTTCACAGAGCTATTAATTGTGGAAATGGAATTAGAACCAAAGTATGCTGACTCCTATTCCAGGGCTCTTTCCAAAATAACCACACTGTGTTTCTTGATCACAAAAAATTTCATGGTCCTGTCTTAAAAAAAAAAAAAAAACCTACCAAGCTATTGAATTATATGTACCTGTTATTCAGTAAGTAATCAAAAAGTTTATTTTAAGCATATTGGTTATCATATCTTGATGAGACAGTTATCTTCTTTGTATAGGAATTCTGAGAAGACTAAGAATGTAATTGCATTATATTCATGTCAATTCTGTTATTTAATTCTACTTCAAATAAAGCTTTTGCTATTGAACCACAATTCACTTTAATTTACAAAATCATCTTGGCTTTCCCCAATAGTATTTCAACTAATGAAAAATAATTCAAAACAGAAGATTTTTCCATGGAATGTTTGTCTGGATATGAAATAGACACGGTGAATAAAATGAGTTCTAAAAGTTTAAGCCTTTTACATGTTTATTTATAGAGATATAGAATGTTAGAGCTTCAAGGGACCACAGAGATAATTTAACACATCTCCCTTCATTTTTCTTAGGGGGAAACTTAGACATACAGAGGCAAGGTGATTTGCTTAAGATCACATAGCTAAGGAAACTACTGCAAATATCAAGTTTCTGAAATCTTGGGTCAATACTTGATCTACCATTTTATCCTGCCTTTTCATCCCAGCCTCCATCTCTGTATAGGGGTCATATCAAGTATTCCTACCTGCTATTCATTCACTGTGTGATCTTTCTATGCCCTAACTTCATTAGCTCTAAAACTAAGCAACAATTTTTAGCTTTTCCTGGTCTGATATTTCTGTTATCAAAATAAATATAAGATGGGTAAGGTGTTATCATTCTTAGATCAGAGTTTGCTTTTTGAGATGGTAACATATTTATCCTTTGGATGAGTCTGTTTAGAGAAGAATTATGGCCTCCCAGTTCTTTTTTTTTTTTTTGCTTTTTGGAAGGCAATTGGGGTTAAGTAACTTGCCCAAGGTCACACAGCTAGGTTTTTGTTTGTGTGTGTTAAGTGTCTGAAGCTAGATCCAAACTCAGGTCCTTCTGACTCCAGGGCCAGAGCTCTACTTACTGCGCCACCTAGCCACCCCCTCCTAGTTCTTTAACAACCAGTTTTAACAGTATAAACTCACTTCCTAATGTTTTTTTATTTGCCTGAACCCAGGAAAGAGAGAACTGTATAACAAATTTTAGAATTCTACTCACTATCAGGAGTATAATACCCACATCTATATATGCCTAATAATACACCTCCCACACATGAACACTTCAACTTTTGATAGCATCTAGAGGTTTACAAAACACCTTACTAACAACTGTTGACCATATCCTGAGATAAGAAACAACTAATTATCAATATAGGAGCTAATTCCAAACTATCTGTTTATGTATAGTCAGACCATTAACTTGTTAGTAAAATAAATATTTGCTAAGAGAAAGAATAAAGACTAGAAGATAGATATGAAGTACATTTAAAATAAGGCCAATTTCACTTAGTTAAAATAAGCTATTCCAAAGTGGGAAATGGATAAAGAAGCAACCATTGACATGGACTATCACTATTTCCTATGAAAATTTTACTAATGTAAAGCAATCAGAACAATAAAGAGGCCAAAAGATACCAGAAGCCACCTCATCTAGCAAATACTTGATTTCTCAGCCAAAGAATACACTGGTAAAGGAGAGTTAAGATAGCAGAGTAGAAACAGGTCTTCTGAGGGGCTCCCACTCCCACCTCCTCCAATTCATGTGAAAATGACTCTAAACAAACTTTGGAGCTACAGAACCCACAAAATGACAAAACCCACAACTGTAAATATGCTGGCATAGTTCTCAATTGCAAAATATAACAGACTATCAATATATAAGACAGAAGCAAAAGCTAACCTCCCACTGAAGACAGTCCAGCAGTCTAGGAGGAAGTGGCCAGCACAGTGCTCTGGGAGCTGAGCCCAGCCCTGGGTGAGCTGGAGGTTTTAGCCTCAGGGTGACTACAACCAGCCACCAGTTGGAGGGACTTCAGATAACCAGCAGCTGTGGGGGTTTCCAGAATTATCAATCCATAGATGCTAAAGACAAAGTGAGAGGTCAGTGCAGTGTGGACTCTGGGAACTGGGAGTTTGGGGGTGTGGTCCAGCCTTTACCCCCTGGAGAGAGAAGCAGCAAGGTGCCATGGCTGTGCAGCTGCCACCATGTGACTGCTTCAGAGCTCCTGGCCTGCAGATTGTAGGGGGACCAAGCAACCAGTCTGAGGGGTAATTGCTCTTGCTTTAACCTGCTTGGATCTGGATTGCTGTCTAGGGTAGAGGTCCTGGCATGACCAGTTTGCCAGAGTGTGGGGAGGCTTCAAAGAGGGCACCGAACTAATAGCTCCAGCAGCCAAGAAAACCCTAGCAATTGGGACAAAGTTCCCCTTTCTGGTACTCAAAAGTCAAGTAATTGAGTGGCAACATAAGGAAGCAAAGCAAGCAGAGCAATCCAACATTAGACTCCCATTTTGGGGACAAAAAGGATCAAAGCATGGAACAGGAGGAAGACAATGAAGTCAGAACTCCTGCTACAAAAGCTTCCAAGAAAAATATGGGCTGGTTACAGACCACAGAGGACCTTACAAAGGATTTTGAAAACCAAATAAGAGAAGTGGAGGAAAAATTGGGAAGAGAAATGAGAATGATGCAAGAAAATTATCAAATGAGAGTCAATAACCTGACTGAAGAAAATAACACCTTAAAAATAGACTAACTCAAATGGCAAAAGAGGCTCAAAAAGGCAATGAGGAGAAGAATGCCTTAAAAAGCCAAATTTGCCAGATGGAAAAAGAATCTCAAAAGCTCACTGAAGAGAATCATTCCTTCAGAATTAGATTGGAGGAAATGGAAGCTAGTGACTTATGAGAAATCAAGATACTATTAAACAGATTCAAAGAAATGAAAAATTAGAAGACAATGTGAAATATCTCATTGGAAAAACCACTGACCTGGAAAATAGATCCAGGAGAGATAATTTAAAAATTATTGGACTACCTGAAAACCATGATAAAAAAAAGAATCTAGAAATCATCCTTTAAGAAATTCTCAAGGAAAACTGCCCTGATGTTTTAGAATCAGAGGGCAAAATAGAAGTTGAAAGAATCTACCAATCACCTCCTGAAAAAGATCCCCAAAAGAAAACTCTTAGGAATATTATAGCCAGGTTCTGGAGTTCCCAGATTAAGGAGAAAAATATTACAACCAGCTAGGAAGAAACAATTTGAATACTGTGGAAACACAATCAGGATAACACAGTATCTGGCAGCTTCTACACTGAGGGATTGAAGGGCTTGGAACATGATATTCTGCCAGTCAAAGGAGCTGGGATTAAAACTAAGAATCACCTACCCAGCAAAACTGAGTATCATGTTTCAGGGGGAAAATATGGACTTTCAATGGAGTAGAGGACTTTCAAGCATTCTTGATGAAAAAACCAGAGTTGAATAGAAAATTTGACATTCAGATACATGAAGCAAGAGAAGCATGAGAAGGTAAACAGGGAAAAGAAATCATTAGGAACTTATCAAAGTTGAACTATTTACATTCCTACATAGAAAAACAGTCATTGTAATTGATGAAACTTTTCTCAATATCAGAATAGTTGAAGGGAATAGAAATGTATATATACATATACATATATATATATACACATATATGTATATATGTATACATACATATATGTGTCTAAATAGGAGGGTATATGGACAAATGAATACATATGTGAGTGTGTGTATATATGTGTACAGGTATACATAGTCAGAGGGCATAAGACCAATTTAATAGGAAGGGATGATACTTAAAAGATGAAATTAAGAGTTGAGAGAGGAATATAATGAGAGGGGATGGGGAGAGCCAGAATGGGGTAAATGATCTCATGTAGAAGAGGCAAGGGAAAACTGTTACAATGGAGGGGAAGAACTGGAAGGCAAAAGGGAACGAATCAACCTTATTCTCATTGAATTTGGCTTAGGGAGGGAATGAAATATACACTAAATAGGGTATCTCACCCTACAGGAGAGTAGTGGGGAAGGGGATGAGAGAGGGGATAATGGAAGAGAGGGCAGGCTGGGGGGGAGGGAAGTTGGAAGGACCCACTTTTGAAACGGGACAGGATCAAAGGAGAGACTAGAACAAATGGGGGGTGGTGGGATAGGATGGAGGGAAATATAGTCAGTCTTTCACAATATATCCAATATGGAAAGGTTTTGCATAGCTACACATGTACAACCTATATTGAACTACTTATCTTCCCAGTAAGGGTGGGTGACAAGGGAGGAAAAGAATAATTCTGGAATTCAATGTTTTAAAATCAAATGTTTAAAAATATTATTATTATCATTAATATTATTATTATTATTTTACCTGTAAATGGGAAATAAGATATACCGGTGCTGGGGCATAGAGATCCATCATGCCCTACTGGAAAGTCAGAGGGGAGATTGGAGAAGATATAGGAAAGAGCAGTTTGGGGGAGGGGATATTCAGTGGGATTGATCTTTTGGGGTGGTGGGTAGAGGAAAAATGGGGAGAAAATTTGTAACTCAAAATCTTGTGGAAACAAATGATATAAACTAAAAATAAAAAAGAGAGAAAATAAAATAAAAATTAAAAAAGGAATACACTAATATTAGCATGAATTCATTTCTAAAAACTTATGAGCAGTACATCACATAAGATAGTGAAAATGATGAAGGGAAAAGAAACAGGTTTCCAAAAAAGCTTGACATGAGACCCAATTAAGCCAGATCATCCCCCAGACAATGAAAGATGAAAGATGAAATAAAACTGGAAGAAATGCAACATAATAATGAAAAATACAAAATGTCTACTTGCTTCCTTAAAGTCTCAGTTAATGTTACATCTTCTGCACAAAGCCTTACTTCCTTTATGGTAGTGCCTTCCTTCTGAGATTAACTTCAATTTATCCTCTGGGTGTATTGTTTGCATATAGTTTTTGTGTACTGTCTCCTCTAAAAGACTGTGAGCTCCTTGAGAGCAGGAACTGGCTTTGTTTTTTAACCTTTTCTTATACCCCAGTGCTTACTGTAATGCCTGGTACATAGTAGCCAATTACAATTTTTATTGACTTGATTGCATTTTTATAGGAAACTATTTTCTTCACCAGCGAGAGTGAAACCACCCCACTTGAATGATAATATTTGATTTCCACATGAGGAAGTGGATGCTAAAGAAAACTAAGGGATTAAGAACAGATAGATCAGACCAAGTATACACAGAAGAGGTACATGTTGAAGGCAACCCAATTTTGAAGGTGCTGGGGGATTGATTCTTGATACAACTGAAGGAAGGGAAGACAGTAGATGACTAGAAATAGTCATGAACAGTGTTATTATTAGAAAGAGAGGTTGAGAGAGGGTCATTGACTAATGACCCAAATGCCTACTTTAAGAGCTCTACAAAATTTTTTCACAAAAATGATCTATATACATATCCAGAGTGTCCTTGATGAGAATATGACAAAGAAACAGGTAGCTGTTTCCAAATAATGTTCTATGGCAGGCCAAATATTTAGAATTGCACAGTTGACTGAAAGGTGTAGTCTCAGAATACAAAATTGCCATTGTTTATTGTTTGACAATAATAACAATAACTAACATTTATCTAGGTAAGGTTTGTGAAGTGTTTTGCAACAAGGGCTTTACATTTGATCCTCATAACAACACTGAGAGGTAGGTGTCATTATCCCAATTTTACAGATAAGGAAACTGTGGCAGATAATCATTAAGTGACTTGCCATGGGTCACACAGTGAGTGTCTGAAGCCAGATTTGAACTTAGGTCTTCCTGACTCTTTTATCTTCTATACTACCTAGCTGCCTCACAGTATAATAAAATTATCTAATTTGGTAGAGGTAGAGCAAAATGCAGCATTAAAGATTTCTTTTCCTAGTCAGTTATCTTCCATGCATATGTTAAAATCACATACCTTGTTGGATGAAATTATAGATAAATTTGTTCTACAATCATTATTAACTTCAAGCAAGGTGTAGGAAGACCTATGCTCTTCACAGGTGTTTGCTACTGATGTGAGCCATAGGCAGTATAAAGCCCAAGTGGAAGAAGTATTCCTTCCAGATGGTGAGGTACCATAGCTGCTTCTGTTTCAGAATGACAATTTGCTAATTCATTAAGCCCAGGAACCCTACAAAGCCTCAATTAAGATCCACGGTTTTTCAAAAGAAGTTGGTCTGACAAGTATACAGAAAAACCCAAGTCATTAATAAAATGCTAAATATCAAAGGTCCAAGGATAGATCTTGCAGAATTACATTGGGGACTTCTCTTCAAATTGACTTTGACTCACATTTAACTGGTTTAGTTCCAAGTCAACCTCACTGTGATATCATCTAGTCTATCTGTCTCATTCTCTCTCTCTCTGTCTCTGTCTGTCTCTTTGTCTCTGTCTCTGTCTCTCTGTCTCTCTGTCTCTGTCTCTCTCTCTGTCTCTCACTTTCCCACAAGGATAGTATGAAAGATTTTGTCAAGTGTTTAGCTAAAATTTAAATACATCTAGTGTCTACAGTATTTCCTTCATCTGCCAGTCTAGTTGTCCTATCAAAAAAAAAAAAAAAAGAATGGAGTTTGGCATGACCTGTTCTTAATGAGACTGGTGACTTTTGGTGATCATTGTTTCCTTTTCTAAGTGCCCACAAACCATCCTTTTAACTGTGCATTCTATAATTATGGCAGAAATAGAAATCAAACTCTCTAGTTTAAGTCTATAGACTTTTTAATGTGAAAAGTGGTCTTAAAGACCCCTAACTCAGACACTGAGTTCTTCATACCCTGCTTCTGATACTTATAAGCTTTGTGACTATGGACAAATCACTAACTCAGATCTTCAGTTTCCTCATCAGTAAAATGGGGACGTGTACTATGTAATTTATGGGATTGTTTTGAGGAAAGTATTTTGCGAATCTTAAGGTTCTATAATTATTATTACTTATGAATTTTAATCTTCAAGGAACACTTTGTTTTTCCAAATAGCTCGAGGAGCAGAAATATTTTACTAGTCCTTTCATTTTGTCTTCTAGGAGGGATACCGATTTGAATTTTGTACTTACATAGGTGTTACATGATAAAAACACAAACAACACTCTCTTAGTAAGTCACAGAAGAATTCTTACCCTTTGAACTTGTAAATTCTATAATCCTTTCTTCTTTTTTTTCTGTTTTGTCTAATCTTTGTGGGTAACAGCTGTAGCAGATTGCCCATTTATGAGATGTGAGACATAAATCTGATGATATCTGCCCACCTTGGCTCACTTTGCTTCTGATCTCCAGATATTTCTCTTACATTCCTGCAGTATGAGCTGTCTTTCTTACCTCATTTCCTGAGAAGGAGGGGGTAGAGGTATAGTTGGGAGCCTCAGGATAGGGAAAATTTGGAATAACCACTTTAGGGAGTTTATAGGGAGTCAGACATAAGAGATAAATAAAAGATTTTTACACATTCATAAGGGCCACTTGAGATTAGATAAATTTGTGATGGACCTGGTTCACAGTATCATGACTTCATTAGCATTTGGTGACTCAAGAATAGGAGTGGAGGGACATCTAGGTGGAGCAGTGAGTAGAATGTCAGCCCTGGAGTCAGAAGGACCTGAGTTCAGATCCGACCTCAGACACTTAACGCACACACAAACAAAAAAAAACCCTAGCCATGTGACCTTGGGCAAGTTACTTAACCCCAATTGCCCTCCAAAAAAAAAAAGAATAGGAGTGGAGAAGGTGGATGGTGGGAGTGAATAAGGATAGGAATAGTGGAGACAAAGGGGGAAGAAATTTAGGGGTGGCAGTCTGTGCTTTGCTGAACTAATAATAGTATTGATAGTAGGAAGGGAAGGGAAATTAAATCATAACAGAGAGAATATGGAGGGACCAGAGATGAAGATCAAGTTCAAAAGGAATGAGACTGTGAGAAAGGTAGGACAAATGGGGGGTGTGGTAGGCAGTATACAGTTACAGTATGCAGTGGATTTCCAAGCAAGGGAAAAAATAACAGCAATACTAATTAGGAAATAATAATAGTAATTCCATTGCCTGATTGTGGCATGGAGGTCACCCTGGGTTTTTGAAGGCTTTGTCAATAGAACACAAGCTCTGGCAGGGCTTTCCAAGGTGGAAAGGCTTTAAGGATGGACTGTATGTCTCTATGGCAGTAGAGAAAGTGTGCACTCTGATGAAATCTCAAATCCTTTCAGGTCTGAAGGAGAAGAGTGACATGTTGAAATTGGTGTTTTAGGAAGATTACCCTGGTAATAGTGTGAAGGAAAGATTGGGAGTGGGTGAGATTAGTGTCAGCTGCATAGGAAGCTGTTGAAATAGTACAGATGATAAGGATCTGGGAAGGGTAGTAACAGTGAGAATGCAGAATAAGGGGAGGATGAAGGAGAAATTTTGAAAGAAGAATCAATAGGAAATGGTTGACTGGGAAGAAAGGAAGGAAAAAAGGACATTAAAATGGAGGAACGAATGATGTCTCCAAGGTTTTGAGCTGTGGCAACTGGGAGAATGGTAGACCATTAATAGAAAAAGGGGAGCTGGTCCAGGGAAGAATATGCTTCATTTGGGATATCATAGGGTCTCAGAGTGGAACAAGAACTTGGGGTCAACCTGTTCCAAACCATACTTGACCAGGAATTTCTTCTACAACATAATCAACAAATGGTCACTCAACCTTTTCTTGAAAATCTCTGGTGAGGGAGGAGCAGTTATCCTCTAGTGAAACACATTTTACTTTTATATAGTCCCAATTTGCAGAATCTCATTAGGATGTTTTTTCTTTACATCAAGTATAAGTTTGCTTCTTTGCAACTTCTACCCACTGTTCCTAGTTTTGCCCTCTAAACCAAGCAGATGAAGTTTAATCTCTCTTCCATATGACAGCCCTTCACATACTTGAAGTTGGCTGTCATGCCCTCCCTAGTTCTTCTTGCCAGGTTAAACATCAACAATTTTTCCAACTAATCTCCATTTGTGGCAATTTGGAACTTTTGTCCATCCCAGTTGCCCTCCATCAATTCGCTTTCCAGTTTGTTAATTTACTTCCTGGCATATCATGCCCCAAAGGAACACAAAGCAAAAAGCAGACACAAGAAAAAAAATACACAATGATCACAGCAATGAAAAGGATAATAACACTGAGAGCCGAACTCAGATCTGATCAATGGCCAATCATGACGCCAAAGGAATGATGGTGAAATACACCTCCATGCTCTCACTAGAATTATGTGTTTTGGTCAGGGCTAAGTTTGAAGTCATAATGAGATAGGTATCTAGGACCTCAGAAATGTCTGCATAGGAGCTCAGTGGAGAGAACGAGTCTAGAGATTTAAATTTTGGTTATTTGCATGGAGATGGTAGATGAAGCCCTGAGAATGGTTAAGCAATTCAAGGAAGAAAATGCAAAGGAGAAGGCCTGTAACAGAGCTTTGACAGGTTTCCACAATTAGGAGATTAAGAAAGGTAGAATCAATATCAGAGAAAGAGAAGGAGGAGAGAGAGAAGAGGAAAATCCAGAGAGTATAGGGCTAAGGTGAGAATATAGAGAAGAGGATGATCAGCAGGGCCAAATACAGTATAAAAATCAAGAAGGATGAAGCCTGAGAAAAGTCAGTCAAATTTGGCAATTTGGAGGTCATTAGTAAACTTTTAAAATGGTTTACTTTTGTAGAAACCATGATGTTATTCTTGATACTGCCTCTTCCAAGAGGCATTTGCCTTGTGATAAAGAAATATAGTTAGGAAAAACAAGCCAATGTTGACCATCTCTGAAAGCATTGATCTCATTCTGTATCAGGCACCTGTCATCTCTCTACTGAGAGGCTGGAGGTCTATTTCACCATCAGTCTTCTGGAGTCATGATTGGTCATGGATCATATCTGCATTCTGATATCTCTCAGTGTTATTTTCCTTTCCATTGCTGTGATTATTGTGTCTGTTGTTTTCTTGTTTCTGCTTACTTTGCTCAACATCAGTTCATATAAATTTTCCCAAGTTTCTTGAAATTTTTCACACTTGTAATTTCTTATGGTGCAATAATATTTAATGTTGTGGTATTAATTTTATACCACAAGTTATTCAGACATTTTCTAATTGATAGAGAGCAACTTTGTTCCTAAGTTTTTTGTTACCACAAAGAATATTGCTATGAATATTTTGCTACATGTAGGATCTTTCCATCTATCATTGATCTCCTTAAGGGTATATGCCCAGTTATAGGTTTGCTGGGTCAAGAGGTATGAATAATTTAATGACTTTTCTTGCATAGTTCTGAAATTAAAAAAAAAGGATTATTCCAAATCATAGCTCCCTCAATAGTGTACCATATTTTTGTCTTCCCATAACCCTTTCAACACTGTCTATTTTCATTTTTTTTGTAATCCTTACCAATCATTAATGACATTGAAGGGGGAAATTTCAGTAGAGTGATAGAGGCAGATGCCAGGATATAAAGGGCAATGGAGGGAGTAGATGGTTAGGAAATAGTAGCAGGTGAGATAATTAGCTTTTACATCTGGGTTGGTAGATAAGCCATCTTTATCTTTTTCCCCCCAAAAAAGAAGAATGCACAAACCATTTCATTTTGTATTTAATTTTGGTTCCAATGAGGAGATTGTTAAAAAGAAAGAATGGAGTCTAATCCCCTCACTGATTTTATAGGGAAGGAAACTGACATCTGAGATCTTTGGTGTCAAAAGTCACATAGTGAGTTGATAATTCCACCAGACAAGAAACCAGTTCTCTCAACTTCCAATCCAGTATCTAAAGCTAGAAGAGACTTTAGAGATTGCCTAATCCAACTCTCTAATTTAATAGAGAAAGAAACTTCAGTCTCAAAGTGAAGTAATTTGACTGAGGTTACAAGATGGTAAGTAGAAAAGTCAGGATTTGAACCTATGCTCTCTGACAAAAGTCCAATGCCCTTGACACTGTACCAAACTGTCTCTTAATTAATTGCCTAGCTCTTGACTGATAACCAAGAGCTTTAACTAGAAATTTTGATCCTTAGGGAAAGCAGTAGGACAAATTCAATTGAGAAGGTAGGAAGACATTACTGAGAGATCTTAGAACCCATGTACGAGGCCTCATGGAGGAGAGAACAGAAAGAGTACACTACAGGGCCACTGCTGGGGACCCTCACACTAGGAAAAGAACAAAGAAAGATGGGTGCAGGAAAGAAGTATTCTGTGATGCAGCCATTTGGGAAAGTAAGTCTTCCATTTGATGGCTTCCTATTTTAACAAATTACTCTTCAGTGGCTAAATGCAGTTATTTCTCTCTGCTGGAGGGGTACAAGTTCTGTTAGATCATTCTAAGTTTCAGCACCTGCCTTAGAATCCAGGACATAGAGTATAGTCAAGAGACTATCCAAGTGATGGTATTTTGCAAATACCACAGATAGAGTCAGTGAATCCTCCCGCCTTTGGGGAGGATTGCTTCTAGGTGAACATTTTCACAATAGACTGTGACACTGTCAACTTTTGGTGATGCCTAGGAAATCATATGTACCTTCTGTTAAATCATTACTTATACTTTGTGCACTGATTGATAGACATCTGAGGCCATGAGCATGGTTCTCACCTGCCATCTGTCTTATTTTCACCTGGCAATTACTGTGTGCCACCTGCTGCTTCTTTCTCTGTCACCCATGGTGCCCTTCATGGTATAGAGTATTGCAGTTTTATCTGAGCATTTCCCTTTCTCCCCCCTCAGAATTCAGCTTTAAGCCCTGTTGACCAGGTCAAGAAGTCTTCTGCCAAATACACTCTTCTCACTCCTCAGGAGAAGCAGTCCAGACTCATTGTTCTTGTGTCAAAAGCCATGGTTCCTGAAACTAAATCCATCCTTCTGAGGCCTATCAGTTAGGGAGTTTCTGTGACTTTCACTCACTTCTGAGTCTAGAGTTGGAAATGACTTTTGACATTATCTTGTCCAATGCTTTCTTTTTACAATTGAGAAAATTGAGAACCAGAAATGTGAAAGTCTTTGTCTGTAGTTACAAAAGTAGAACAGTGTGTTATTGTAGAAAATGGACTTGATCAGGAGACCTGGGTTTGAATCTCACTTAAGACACTACCTAGCTGTATGACTCTTGGTAAGTCACTTAACTTTTCATAGCCTGTTTCCTTATCTATATAATTGAGATGATGATAACTGAACTACCTATCTCATAGAGTTGTAGAGCGGACAGGGACTTTTGAAAACCTTAAAGTAGTATATAAATAGGAATTATTTTTTCTGATTCAAAACCTTAAATTATCTTTTCCTTTCTTTGAGCAGCTAGGTGGGACAGTGGGTAGAGTGGTAGAGATTCAGAAAGATCTGAGTTCAGATCTTGCTTCACATACTTAGTAGTAGTGTGATGACTCTGGGTAAGTCAATTAATCTTTATCAATCTCAATTTCCTCATATGTAAAATGGGAACTATAATGGTACCTGCCTCTGAGGGCTGTTGCAAAGACCAAGTGACATATTTATAAAATGATTCGCAAACCTTAAAGTGTTCTATAAATGCTAGCTATTATTGTCATTATTCCAAAGGCATGACCTTCACTTGGAATAGAGATTGAAAATATCACCTGTGCCCCATTGAATCTCTTAGTTGCACACCTCAAGCTTCAATGTCTCTAGAGATGCCATCAAGATTCCTTCTGACAGTATCTTTATAGTCAAAGAGGACAGACAGTTGATCTGTGGGACAGAAAAGCAACAGCTGCTTATGTAAGTACCAGACTCTGTCCCTCTCTGAAACTACATTAGGTGGGAAATACTGGAAGAGAGAGGACATTATTTTCAGGGTTTTAAAAATTTTGTTTAATGGTCATGGGTGGTGATGGGTAGAGAAAGGAACAGATTCATAAAAAATGCTTGTCAACCAAAAAAATTAAAATTAAAATAAAAAGACAATATGAACCTTTGGATGGCATTTGGGCTAGTTAATCATTTTGCAGTTGAAGGACTGTGTGTGTTGGAAGGAGAGAGAAAAAAAGAGTCAGGTAAGACTTCTTAATGACCTAGCAGTGCAGCTCTGTGTGCTGGGTGTTTCTGGGTGAATTCCAGGTTGTCTTTGTTCCCTAGTGTTCTGGTGGAAGTTTTGTTTCTCTGTTATGCTGTAAATCACCTGAGGTCTTAGGCTACATTTCATAGTGGAAAGAGAACTGTGTTTTAGTCCAGAATGCCTGTGTTCAAATTCTGGCTCTATTACCACCTGGTGATCTTGGTAAGTTATTTTCCCTCTCAGAAGGACAATTTCCTCACCTATAAAATGAATAGGTTTGATTTGATGGAACAGTGAAAAGAGCAAGATACAGTTTCAGATCTCACCCCTGTCACTATGCAAGCTTGGACAAATCATTTAGGTGTCTGAGCCTCAGTTTTCTTGCTTGTAAAATGAGGAGGTTGAACTAGATAGCCTCTAGAGTCTATGGCAGCCCTAAATCTATGAATCTATGAGATCTGTGGGGCAGCTAGGTGATGCCATAGTGCCCAGAGTGCTGGGTCTGGAGTCAGGAACACTCATCTTCCTGAGTTCAAATCTGGCCTCAGACACCTACTAGCTTGTGACCAACACTATTTGCCTCAGTTGCCTCATCTGTAAAACGAGCCAGAGAAAACCACTCCATAATCTTTGCCAAGAATACCCCAAATAGGGTCTAGACATGACTGAAACAACTGAACAACAAATGAAATCTATGGCTTCTTTTCTGCTCTAAATTCTTTGAGAAAACCTAAGGACTGGGAAGTAAGAATGATAACTCTGTGTCACAAGGTCAACTGCATCCTTGACAGCACCTTCTGAGATTTTTCCCTATTTTTTTGGGTGTGCCTATGTCAGAAGTTATAGAATCTTGGCAGCCAGATGTGAAGGGTTCCTGACAAGCTGTATAGTTTGTTGCCACATGAATCGGTAGAAAGGAAGAATGATGATTCAGAAGTTTGATGAATCTTGGCAAATTTTCTGTCACATCTTGGATCCATGATCCAAAGCAACAATATTCTTGGGTACTAAAAGAATTGCTACATGTAATAGCTGAGTCATATTGTCAACAGTCTTCAAAATATTGTGCACAGCAGGAGAGACATATTACAGGACTGAGATGAACAGACATAGGGCCAGTTTTTTTTAAAGGTGGGGCTAGTGGGTGGGGGAGAATTGAGTTTGCAAAGTATAGTCTAGGGGTCTTGACTTCAACTCCTAGAAAAACTACAGAACATTAAAGGACTAGTTAGTGAAGAGCTACAGGAAGAATAGGTGATCACAGAGGGCCAGCATGGTTTGATCAAGACTACTTTTGTTTCCTTTTTTTAGCCAGGAATACTAAACTGGTAGGTTAGAAGTGAGGGCATACTGGTAAATGTTTAACAACTCTCACCAAAAAATGTGCTCATGACACACTTTTAAATTTAATTTGCATTATTCATATTTCTCTATCACTTTCTTAAGTCTAAACAATCAAAAAACAATAAATCAAGGCCTGATTTGTAGCCTTTGCCAACTTCTGAGATCTAAATGCTTGCACTGAAAATGTAGCATTTGGATCTCCTGGTGCAAGTTGGTTTAAGCTGGCTCCTGAATATTCCTGGTTAGGGGGATGCAAAAGATCTGAATTTGCCTCAATTTTAGCAAAGCATTTAATAAAGCCTCATGTTGAATGGGTAGACTCAAAGCATGGTCATTAATGGTTAGATGACAACTGGAATGAAGTCTCCAGGGAAGAGTAGAGGGATTGGTGCTTATTCTAGTGCTGTTAAACATTCTATCAATGATTTCAGAAAAGGAATAGA
This sequence comes from Gymnobelideus leadbeateri, assembly GCA_011680675.1. Classification (NCBI taxonomy): domain Eukaryota; kingdom Metazoa; phylum Chordata; class Mammalia; order Diprotodontia; family Petauridae; genus Gymnobelideus; species Gymnobelideus leadbeateri. Next base: position 234,635 of record WOXC01009356.1, on the reverse strand, counting down.
AGACATGCTAGTCAAATTTTCAGGCTGGAGTATATTAGTTAATATACTAAATGAGTGAATCAAAATTCAACAAGGTCTTGACAGGCTAGGACATCAGAACAAGTCAAACAGAATGAAAATGAATAGGGATAAATGTAAAGTCTTTCACTTGGGTATAAATAATCAATTTCACAAGTATAAGATTGGGGGAGGTGTGACCACCTGAATTTACCTGAAAAAGATCCAAGGTATTTCAGGAACCCTAATAACTGCTAACATTTATATAGAGCTATAAAGTTTGCAAAGTGCAAAGTATATGCTATCTCATTTGGTCTTTACAACAACCCTGTAATTTGGGTGCTATTTTTGTCCCCATGTACAGATGAGGAACCTGAGGCTGAATGAGGGAAGGGTTGAGAATAAACATTCATTAAATGCCTACTACATGTCAGGCACTGTGCTAAGTTCTTTACAAATAATATCTCATTTGATTCTATCAGGTTGAAATGAATCTATATGATGACAATCCTTAAAATAGTAGTTTATTGTAAAGAGGAAAACAGGAACTCATAGAATATAGCCACACATATAGGTAATCTGCTTGGGACTAAAAAAGAGACACAGTTGCCTCATATTTTTATATAGTCAGGATTACTCAGTTATCTCAAACCATCTAAAATGAAGCATTCAGAACAACAAAACTTGTATATAACATCACCTGTAGCATGAAGAATAGTGGGAACTTGTACAGAATACTAACTCCAGCATGCACAACAGAATAGAATAGAACAGAATAGAACATTATCTGCAGAATAACAAGAACTTGTATACAATATCCTTCCAAAAATGTATTTAATTCTTCCCAAATGGTTTCCAGTATGTTTCCATAAATGTGTGACCACTGTTAACCCTTTATTAGGATTCTCTCACAATTCTTATAGCATCCCTTTGATATAGGTAATATCATTATACTCATTTTATAGATGAATTATACCGAGGCTCAGAGAGATCATGTGACTTCACAGACTAAGTGTTAAGTCAGGATTCAAACTCAGGTTTTCCTGACTTCAAGTCCAGTACACTATCCATCAGAAGAGATAGGCAGTGCAGTGACTAGAACACTAGAACACTGGACTCAGGAAAATCTGAGTTCAAATCCATTCTCAGGCACTTATTAGACATATGACTCTGGGCAAGTCATTTAACCTCTGTCTGCCTCAGTTTCTTCTGTAAATGGAGATAATAATAACACCTGTCTCCTAGAGAAAGATAAAATAATATATGTGAAGCACATTGCAAATTTTCAAGCTATGTGAAAGACTATTATTATTATTCATTATGCCACCTAACTGCCTTTGTACATTCAACCTGTGTCAGCAGCATGCTGTGTCAGCCAAGAGAGTCAATATAATCTTGGACTGCATTAAAAGAGGCAGAGTTTCTGCAAATAAAGAGATGATAGTACTCTGGTCAGATCACAACTGTATTATTGTGCCCAGTTTTGGGTACAGTGCTTTAGGAAGGACAGTGATAAACTGGAGAATGACCAGAGGAAGTCAACCAGAAAGGCAAAGGACCTTTAGTTGATGTTGAATGAAGAGGGTTTGAAGCACCTAGAGACTTTTAGCCTGGAAGAATGAATGGGAACACGAGTCTTTAAGTATTTAAAAGAAAATCACTTTGAAGAGGACTCAGACTTGCTCTCTGTGGCCTAAGAGGGAAGAATTTAGGACCAATGGGTGCAAGGTTCAGTGAGACAGGTTTATTTATTTATTTTTGCTTTTTTGCTTTTTTGAGGGTGATTGGGGTTAAGTAACTTGCCCAAGGTCACACGGCTAGGTTTTTGTTTGTGTGTGCTTTAAGTGTCTGAGGTCGGATCTGAACTCAGGTCCTTCTGACTCCAGGGCCAACGCTCTACTCACTGTGCCACCTAGCCGCCCACTAGGAAGAGTCTTTTACAGGTACTGGTATGGTTTTGGCATCAATCAGTAAAAAGAATCCCTTACCAAATATCTTCTCTGTACCCAGAATCATATCAAATTCTATGAGAGATATTAGAGAATTTTAAGATGTGATTCATGTTTTTGAGGAACTTAGAGTTTACTTGGAAACATCAGTAGGGGTTATAGTTGTCAGGGAAGGCTTTGTGGAAGAGATGAGTCTTGACCTGGGCCTTGACAGAGGATCAAGAAGCAGATAAGCAGAAGAGAGGGAAAAGGAGGGGAGAGAAGGCTAAGAGAATGTCAGACAGGTAATAATAAAGACAAAGATGTGGAGGCAGCAATGAGTGGTTGTATATGAAGGACCAACCTGAATGGAGTTAAAAAGGAGGCTAGAGAAGAGTTTGGGACCCAGATTATTGATAGCTTTGAAAGCCAAGCAAAGGAGTTTGCATTTGATGTAGGAGGGAAGAGTCAGCCACTGTAGACATCCAAGAATCATGGAAATTAGCCATAGATAAAGCCCGACTCTGGCACTTGCCAGGTAGAACTGCCCATAGAGGTAGTAAACCTATGTAATAAAGAGGAAATGCCAGGTTCTGGCCAGTCAGTGCTCTAACCAGTTGCCACAGATGAGGACAATCCCAGCTTGTGTCCTTAGCCAAGGTGGGAAAAGGGTGTTTAGGAAAACATTAATGGATCGGGGTGGTGGGGGGAAGAGGCTGTCACCAGAAGCAGTAATCTAAGGTGACATCCTCCTATCTGCAGGCCTGCAGGGGGACTCCTGAGTATATTCAAACATGGTAATTTATTATTATTTATTTACAAGAGACAGATTGTCTTTTGACCTTTCTATTCCTACTGGACTAGTTCCTGAGCTGTTGTTCTAATAGCTTCTAGCACAATAGGAGAATGCAAAATGCTTAGTGTTTGCAACTCAATGTCTCCTGGTCAGATTTTGATGGATAAAGGGATGCAAATAAGCCCCAAGACTCTTGTTAAGCAACGCTCCCCTTGATCAGACTATTCAGAGACCAGGTATATGGATGGCTACATTTTTAACTCTTTAACCTCCGCCTTTGTTTATCTAAATCCTCCAGAGTAACAGTGAAGCTGGGCTCTCAGAGAGGGCTATGGTTCACTCACAGGGCACATTATCCAAAGCATCTCTCCATATTACTAAGTCAAACATATGGAAAAAAATATCCCTCTAAACTGTCAGGGATAGTAAGTAATAATAATAATAATAGTTAGCAATTATATAGAGCTTTAAAGTTTGCAAGGCACTTTGCAAATTTTATCTCCTTTTATTCTCAAAACAACCCTGCAAGGGAGGCATTATTATTATTATTATTATTTTTGCTTTTTGGAGGGCAATCGGGGTTAAGTAACTTGCCCAAGGTCACACGGCTAGGTTTTTTGTTGTTGTTGTTGTTGTTGTTTGTGTGCATTAAGTGTCTGAGGCCGGATCCGAACTCAGGTCCTTCTGACTCCAGGGCCGGCGTTCTACTCACTGCACCACCTAGCCACCCCGGTATTATTATCCTCAGTTTTACAGGTGGGGAAATTGAGGCATACAGAGAACTTAAAGTGGAAGGGATTCATCCAAATAATGATGATAACTTAAATATTTCTATAGCACTTGACAGTGATGAAATACTTCCAGAAATATTATCTGTTTTCTCTCTCACAATGACTCTGTGAGGGTAGTACCACACATCTTACCCTGACTTTACTCCCAGGCAAGCTAGGGTTCAGCAAGGCTGATGTGACTTGCTCAAAGTTACATAACAAGCCAGAACCCAGGTATTGGAAGTCTAGGTCTAGGATACTGTCATATCATGCAATTTTGAACTAGAAGGGCCAGTTGAGATCATCTGTTCTAATTTAGTCATTTTTCAAGATGATAAAACTGAGACTCAAAGTTGTGTTCAATGTCACACAGCTGCTTAGTGGCATAGGTTTACACTGAATTCATGTATCCTAGTGGTCAATTTTTCTGTGTTCTTAGGTCTCTCCCATCTCTAAGGTTCTCTATTGGGAGGTCCCTTCCAGTTCTGACATCCTAAGCTCCATGTTTCACAGTACCTTCTAGCTGTGACATTCTGTGTTCTATGACTTTGAAAGGTAGGCTGCTGTTGGTTATTATCTTCAATGGCATGGTTGTCACTGGGAATCTTCAGATAGCTTCACCATAAATCAAGGGACAAGGAAGAGTAAAAACAACAGGACATTTGGAAGAAGAGTTCTGGTCCCAGATTTTGTTTGTTCATCGTTGCTAGGCATTGGACATATGGATCTGGATGAGCTGTATCAGGGGAGCAATAAAAACCTTGGGAAATAAATCTCTAGATTTTAGCTTTCTGATGAAGAGAGATGAGACCCAGAATGATTTACTGGAATAACCTCATGGATCGATGTCAGACAAATCTCCCTTTTACATTAGGATCAACAATCTGGGTGCTATTGTTATGAATATGAGCTACACACAAGCAAAATTTAGAAAATCAGAGAACTTTGTAGGAGAAGTGAAAGCATCTCTGAAGGGCCTTGTCTCCATTTTGAAATCTAAATATTATTCCGTTGGTTTATTTAGAGCCTTAGCTTCTGTCAAAGACACAGAGGAATCTTTACACAAAGCTAGATTTGGAATAGTATCCATTGTACAGAGGAACAAAATTATATCAGCTGAACTTTGTTTTCAGAAGACCTTCTTTCAATTCTTCCCTTTTTCTTCTTCTTTTTTTTAAAGCATTCTTTTCCCCTACAGTCACTACTCTCCTACCTGACTACTTCTTAGACTCTTTGCTGGGTCTTTGACCAGTTCATGCCTGCTAAAGGCAGTTGTCCCACAGAGCTGTCCTGGACTCTCTTTTCTCCCTCTATATTGTTTCACTAGGTAATGTCTATTTCTAAGGTTTCACTGATTGTCTTTATGCTAATGATTCTCAGATTTGACTATCCAGTCCTAATTTCTTTCTTGATCTCGAGTCTTCCATTTCTAATAACCTGCTGAAATCATGAACTAGATTCCAGTAGATATCTTTAACTCATATCCAAAATTGAACTCATTAACTTTCCCCCCAAACCCTCCCAACTTCCCAACTCCCCTGTTATTGTCAAGGGCACCATTATTCTCCCAGTCACCTATGTTTAAAACCCTCCCCTATTTAATCATTGCCACACCCTGTCAAGTTTATCTTCAAAACATCTCTCATATATGCCCTCTTCTCTCTCTCTCTCTCTCTCTCTCTCTCTCTCTCTCTCTCTCTCTCTCTCTCTCTCCTTTTTGGAGGGGGAAGGCAGGGCAATTGGTGTTAAGTGACTTGCCCAAGGTCACGCAGCTAGTAAATGTTAGGTGTCTGAGGCTGGATTTCAACTCAGGTCCTCCTGACTCCAGGGTTGGTGCTCTATTGACTGTGCCACCTAGCTACCCCAGTCCTTGAATTTCAAAAAGATGCCTTAAAGCAACTTCTAAAACAAATTCTTAGATTCTACTTGATGTCTTTCTCACTGATCTTTTAACTGATATAAATTATATTTTGTCTTGACTCTGATCTTATCTAGATGCTTTGAGTAGAAGGGAAGAGGACTAAAAGAGCTGGTCCATGCAGCATGTACTATTGTTATATAATGCTGAATTGTCTCAGCCTTTGTCATGGAGAACAGAGAAAGTATTAGTGGAAGACCTTTCTCCAACTTCACTGACTAGCCAAAGTCATTCAGTCAGTGAGTAGAAGAGCCAGGTAAACCTGATTCTTTGCCTTTAAATTTGGTCCTGGAAGCTGTAAGGACCCATTGAAGTTTATTGAGTAAGAGTGGGTGGGTGATGTGATTAAATCTGTACTTTACAAAAATTCATCAGCTTTGGTGTCTGAATGGTAGATGAATTGAATTGGGGAGAGTCTTGAGGCAGTCAGACAACAGGTTAGTTCGATAATCCAGGCATGCAGTGATAAAGGCTTGCACCAGAGTGGTGGCAATGTCAGAGGAGAGAAGGGAGTGTGTTCAAGAGATGATGCAGTGATGAAATCAACAGGCCTTGGCAACAGATTGAATATGAGGGTGTGAGAGGTGGTGAAGAGTTGAGGATAACATCTAGGTTGAAAGCCTGAGGGTCTGGGAAGTAATAGGGAAGGTAGGAAGGGCAGAGGATTCCCATCACTGTGTTCTCCTCCTTAATATCACAGTTTTAGTAGCATTTTTTTTCGTTCTGTTCCAGAGTATCAGAAATATCTCTTCAAGAGTTGAATGTTTTCTGTTGTCTCTCTCTGTGTCTGTTAGTCTGTCTATGTCTGTGTGCTGGGAGTTCGAGTTGTACAAACTCTCTATGCTAATGCAGATCAGTAAGTATTTGTAATTTATAGTTTTAGAAAGTTTCCTGGGAGTCCTGAGATGGTGAGGGACCTACCCACAGTGCTTAGCTAGCATATGTCAGAGGAAAGACTTGGATTTCAGTCTAATCTTAAATCCAAACTCTAATGTTCTCTATCCACCCTCTCAAAATTGTATCATTGAATAAATGTCTCCTACAACACAACATTTCTAACAGCTCAGTGATTCCCCCTTAGTTACCTAATAAAGTCCAAACTCTTCAAATCGGCATTTAAGATCCTCCTCAAACTGGCTCCTGATTCCCTCTCACCCTCGTATCACCTCATATTACATTCTCTACACTCCATCTAGAATGGAGCACTTGCCTTCCTCCAGATGTATCTCTTCCAAATCCTCATGTGCTCTGTCATGGTTACTTAAGTTACTCTTCTTTTAGAGGCCCTTCCTATACCTCAGTTTCCTCATCTGTAAAATGAGGGAATTGGATTAGATGGCTTCTATCTAGATCAATGAACTGTGATCATAATAGAGATGAGGAAACTGAGGCTCAAAGATAGGGGAAATGAATTGCTCAAGGTCAAGGCAAAACTGGAATTATACCCATTTAAAAAAATTTCAAATCTTGTACTGTTTCTACCATATACTACCTCACTATTTGTTCAGATTTTCATAGAGAATAGGGAAAATAGAAGGGTGTATATCTCATTAAATTATTGAATTGTAGAGCTCAGAGGGACATTAGAAAATTAGAAAATAAAACGTTAGAAAACAAATAACAAAATGTTAATTCAGGAAGAAGCCTAATACATAGATCATAGAATGTTAGAACTTAGAACACAGACTATTTGAGCTGGAAGCGTTCATCAAGCATAGCAAGTCAGAGGCAATCTGAAGAAGTTCTCTATTCCTGGTGTCCTTAACCTGGGATCTGTGGATAGATTTCAGGGGCCCGTGAACTTCAATGGGAAAAAATTGCATCTTTATTTTCATGAACTTCTAATGGGAATCCTGACATTCCAGTCTCACTTTCTCCTCCAGAGCCATCTGGGTCCATTGGCCAGATATAGATCAGAATGCCTGGAGATAGCCCAGGCTCAGAGTGAATGTAAACAGGAATTGTTTCTCTTTTGGCCAGAAACTCTATGTCCATAGGTTTTACCAGACTGACCCACGATTCATGCATGACCTTTGCTCTAGTCTGACCATGTCATTTTTCAAGAGGAGGAAAGTGACACCCAAAGGGTTGAAGTAATTTACTCAAGGCCACACAGCAACTTGCTGGCAATATTGGAACCAGAGCTTAGGTCTCCTGACTCCCAGGCCAGTGTGCTTTCCACCATACCTTATTAGCAGAGATCTGTGAAGGAGATGCATTTTCCCCTCTCCCAGTGGGTGAAAGAGGCATTGTGGATGGCTTTTCTCTTTCTGTGTCAGGAAGGTCTTATGATTTGGTAACTTCTGGAAGGCAGTCACACCTGCTGGATGTTTGGCATGCCAGCGGGTGGTTTTTCTCTCAGTCAGAGGATACATAATTGAATTCCCACACTCAGCTCTAACTGGTTATCCTGTCAAGGAGCTGGCATGTAAAATGATGTGCAATTGCCTCAATTACAAGAATGGGGGGTGTTTAGACAATTCTCCCTCTTCTGTTTTCCACACAGGCTCTGTGTCTGGGTTAAAAGCTGTCAGAATCCCAATTCTGACAAATCCCAGGCTCTCCATTCTGATGGGATTGGCTATGGGCAGTCCAGGCACTGCCAGCAATGGCTTCTGTTAACTTTGAGGTTGATGTGTGGTTTGAAGACCTGGTCTCCAGTGTCTTCTCCACACTAGTTCTCCGTTATGGACATTTCATTTAAGTTTTAATTTGAATGAGAGAGGTGACAGTTTCACCATCTTCACCATCTCCTGCCATGGTCAGACCACACTGGGAGATTTTCTCCATGACAATGCTATCTTGTCTTTCCTTTGCTTCTCCTCTCAGAATATATTCATTGGCTACCCTATGTCATTTCTGTACTGGCTCCCTGACTCCTTTTGTATCACTTGGGATTTTATGGATGAAGTCATCTTGAAAAATGAGGCCCATGGCTCATCAGATGGGGGTAGAAGTGACTCTACCACTTTTGTTGAAATATTATAAATTAGAAATGTCCAGAAATAGAGCTGGCTACCTTAGGAGGCAGTGAGCAAACGACTGCTACTAGTTAGGCTTATTATAGAGAGAATTTGTGGTCATGTGAGAGTTGGAGACCTCTAAGATCTCTTTCAACTCTGAAATTCTACTATTCTAGCAACAGGAATTTTTTTTAGTTTTATTTTTAATTAACTAATGAATTTTTCTTTCTTTTTTTAAAGCTAAATTTTGTTTATTTTTAGTTTACACCATTCATTTCCACAAGATTTTGAGTTACAAATTTTCTCCCTATCTTTCCCCTACCCACCACCCAAAACAGTGATCCCACTGTACACACCCTGCCCCAACCTGCTCTCTCCCACATCCTTCCCTATCCTCTGACTGCCCAGTAGGGCAAGATGGATCTCCATACCCCAGTGCCTAGCAACAGGAATTTTATTGCTGTTATTGAATTGCTTTTCAGTCATGTCTGACTCTTCATGACCCCATTTTGGGGTTTTCTTGACAAAGATACAAGAGTGGTTTACCAGTTCCTTTTCCAGCTCATTTTATAGATGAGGAACAGAGGTAAATGGGTTAAGTGACTTGCCCAGGGTCACACAGCTAATAAGTATCTGAGGTCAGGTTTGAACTCAAGAAGATGAGTCTTACTGACTTCAGGTCTGGGACTTTATCCACTGTTCCACCTAGCTATCTCATCAAATAGGAATAGGGAGTTTGAAATTCAAGAAGAGTAGTTCAGTGGCTGTGATTCATTTTGTTACAGTCACCTCAACCTTCCCAGTTATTTTGACATCCAATTCTATTCTAGTCCTTTTAGTTTACTCAGGGCCAACTGAAAATTAACTGAAAGGCAATCATGATAGTGGTGAGATCAGAAGTATTCCTCTCACTTATTCTTTCTCCCAAGACCAAGGACATGACTCAGTTTCTAGTTTGCCTGAGGGAGTTTTGGATAAGGGAATTCAATTGGATAAGAGACAAATGGAGGACAAATTTCACATTTGAGCTCAACTAAGCCAGTAATCTTATTCTATACTTCCTTCCAGCTCTCTTCCACAGTCTCTCATTGGGCCAACTTCTAGACCAGAGAAGAAACTTTTCCGAAGTGAGTTTCATGTCCTACTAGGGTTAAGTGGCAGAGGAAGGATTTAACCCAGGTCTTTTGATGATAAATATAATATTCTTTTCATGAGAACATATATTAATGAATAATATTTTTACATAGGTTTGCTTGGATTTTATTTACCTACGGAGATGAACCTTTTCTGAGCTCCAGATTTTTCATCTGTAAAATAGGGCTGATAGCACTTCTACTACCTGTTTCACAGACAACATGTTTCCTATTACTCTATCTTCCACAGTTTCTGTCATAGAGCTGGCCACTTTAGATTGTGGTTTGTCCTTCTTTCTTGAAGAAGACCATGGCATCGGGAAGATACTGACTCAACTTGAAATTGACTTTGATTTGAGTAAGGGAGGGATGTGCAAAGTCACCAGACTTTTTCCTGCAGAGCCATCTCGGTCCAATGGCCAGATGCAGATCAGGATGACTTGGAGATGTCCCAGGCTCAGAGTGAATGTAAATACTAATTGTTTCTCTTTTGACCAGCAACCCCAAGGGTCTTCCTCTCTCAGTTTGATTTTTTTTTTTATTAAAGGGAGTCCCTTGACTCACTTCTTAAACAGGCCAAATCACTGAATGGGCCACTTTAGAGTGGCTTTATAAATATCTGAATAAGGTAATGAGCTGATGTACAAAGGGCAACATGGAGTGGAAAGAACACTGAATTTGGATTCAGAAAACGGGTTCTAATTCTGACTGGGTGGCTGCCCATGCTACTTGTATGGCTATGGCTGTCATTTTCATTCTCTAGGCTTCAGTTTCCTCTTTTGCAAAGTGAAAGAATTAGACCAGATGATCCCTAAAGTTCTTTCCAGCTCTAAATCTTATGATATCCCAGGCAGTACTAGCTATTTTATTCTAGCTGCCAGGCTGACCTGGGTCAGTCCTGGTACCACTATTACCTGGGTGATTTGGGTAAGTCACTTCCTGAGCTTTTTTGTTTGCACATTTGTAAAGTGAAGGGTTGGATTAAATAATTCCCAAGGTCACCAGCTCCTAAATCTTATGATTATTAATTAAACACCTACTATGTGCAGAGCACTGATAAATACTGGGGGAAATACAAAGATTAGATAAGAAATGAACCCTGCCCTCATAGAACTTACAGTAAGTAGATTCAGATAATAGATTTAGATCTATAAGACTCCACTGAAATAATCTAATACAATCAGTTAATTTTACAGGTGAGAAAACAGACCCAGAGGGATTAAGTTCCTTGACTGAGATCACACAGTAAGTAGAATAGCTAGGGTTTGATTATTAGATTTCTCAGAATTAGGGCCTAGCTCTTTCTATGCATATCAAAATTTTATGACTTAGACAAGTCATTTCCTCTCCCCAGATGTCAGCTGCCTCGAAGGTAAACTAAGAGGGTTGGGCAGGATGGTGTCCTGTCTAGCTCTGATATTCTGTGTCTACTGTAGCCGGGTAGGATATTGGCTAAGTGCTGTGTACAGGATGGTTACCTGAACAAACATCCCAGCCATCACTTCTCGCTGCTTCTGGCTCATTTTCTTATTAAATATTTTTTCTCTTGGGTTCACAAAATAGTCTATGAAATTTAGAGTCTGTTAATAATTCAGAAATTCTCTCTACTCACACCTGCCTCCATCCTAAGTTGGAGAAAATCTTCTTTCCTTTTTGGATTAGTTTCTCCTCTCTCAATCCCAAACTACACTTTTAGACTTGGAAACAAATCATTATAAATGGTCAGAGGCTCAGACAGCAATTTCAAATAGCGTAGTAACACAAATAAATATTTAAAGGGAAAGACTCCCACTTGCAGGTTGCTATGGCTGCAGTTACTTGGTGGTGGTTGTGGTGCTGAATCTCTTCTCCTCTACCTCTCCTCCCAATGGTCAGAGGGGAAGAGGGAATGACTGGTCAGACTGGGGTTAGCTTCTTCAGGCAATGTTCTAGAGTAATAGGAAGGAATAAATATGCTAAGGACTAGACTTTGAAAGTCTCTACAACTATTACAGATGATGGCTGCTTGTTAACTCCAGTCTGCTCTCATTAGCCCCAGTAGCATCTCTTCCCACCTAATTGCATACTTTCCACCTTCATGTGGCATACTCTGCCTCAAAGTCTCAACTCCGCTTACTTTCCCTCCTTCTCCTCCTCCTCCTCCACCTCCTCCTCCTCCTCCTCCTCCTCCTCCTTCTCTTCTTCTTCTTCTTCTTCTCCTTCTCCTCCTCCTCCTCTTCCTCCTTCTCCTTCTCCTCCTCCTCTTCCTCCTCCTCCTCCTCCTCCTTCTCCTTCTCCTCCTCCTTCTTCTTCTTCTCCTTCTTCTTCTTCTTCTTCTTCTTCTTCTTCTTCTTCTTCTTCTTCTTCTTCTTCTTCTTCTTCTCCTCCTCCTCCTCCTCCTCCTCCTTCTTCTTCTTCTTCCTCTCTCTCTCTCTCTCTCTCTCTCTCTCTCTCTCTCTCTCACACACACACACACACACACACAGCTCTTCAAGTAGAAAGTCAGAGACTTTAGGAACTCTGGGCAATACCTGTGTGTTAGTCTTCTTGCTTCACCAAATCTCCATGGCAATATCCCTGCAGGAAGGGTCATACTACCGTGGGGGAAACCTGAGTCAACATTCAGGCATTGAGGGTTCTCTGGTGTGCTCATTTCTGAAGAGCCAGCTGGTAGATCTTATCTCTCCAACACAATTGGAACCCTTCTCTTGCTTTCTGTGTTCAGTGCTCTCCGAGATAGCTCTTGGAATTTGCACGGAGACTGTTAAGATGTATAGCACAATGTTTGTCTTCTTGCTATATCCCTGAACTCAGCATGAGTGGTTAAGAGAAACAGGGCCTGTGGCGGATAGGTGGCGCAGTGAGTAAGAGCGCCGGCCTTGGAGTTGGGATGACCCGAGATCAGATCCGGCCTCAGAAAATGAGCACCCACGCATAAACAATGACTAGCCGTGTGACCTTGAGCAAGTTACTTAACCCCAATTGCTTAAAAAGAGTAGGGGAGAGAGAGAGAGAGAGAGAGAGAGAGAGAGAGAGAGAGAGAGAGAGAGAGAGAGAAAGACAGAGAGAGAGAGACAGAGAGAGACAGAGAGAGAGAGAGACAGAGAGAGAAAGAGAGAGAAAGAAAGAGAGAGAGAGAGAAAGAGAGAGAGAGAGAGAGAGAGAGAGAGAGAGAGAGAGAGAGAGAAAGAAATGGGGCCCACCTAAGTACCAATCACTATGAATTTGATCAATAGTTTCTGCTGTTGGAGTTGACTTGGATTAGTTAACACTCTTCATTGTTTTGGTCAATGCTTTATTTAGTCAAATGCTTCGCTACAGAATGGCTTCCTCTTGTCCGGATGTGCAGAACCTCCAGCACTGGAAGTCTTTATCAGAAGACTTTGCAGTTTGAAGACATTCCACCTTATATTTGCCTGTTAAAGTTTGAAGTTTGCCAGAAAGGTGACTGAGAACTTGCATAAAGGAGATTGGGTATCTAGCATGGTTTACCAGAATGAAAGCTGTATTTGAAGTCAGACAACTTGCATTCAAATCTTGGTTCTTCTGTTTACTACATCTGGCAAGTCCCAAACTCCCTGTACCTCAATTTCCTCATCTGTACAATGGGGTTAAACTAGGTGACCTCAAGTCCCCACTAACTCTAAATCTATGATCAGAACAGTCAGTGGGTTTGGGTTTTGACATTTTTTTTGTCCTTAAAATGTTTTTTCACTGAACTCAAATCATATTTTTTTCTTTTTGTTTCTCCATTTCCTGCCTCCTTATTTTCCTCCATTTCTCTTTGTTTCATTATCTTTCCTCCTCCTTCTCTTTCTGTGCCACTTTTACTTCATAAGACCAAAGAATCTAGAATTAAAAGGGGCTTTGAGAGATAATCTAGTTCAATCTCTAACTTTTTAGATTAAAATCCCAAACCAAAAAAAGAAAAAAAAACAAACCCACTGAGGTCCAAGAAAATGATTTATCCAAGGTCTCTGAGTAGTAAGGAACAATGTTAGTGGAAGTGAATTGGAGATGCCCTCATCTCTGTGTACTCAGAATCCTTTCACATAGTGTGCATAGTTGAACATATTTTCAGGTAGCACAATGATTCTAGGTTCTATGTTGGGATTGCAAAGAGTGATGTTTGAACATGGGGAAATTTCTCCATGTGACTTCCCTGAAGACTTACACCAAATTGCTATATTTCCTCCCCACATCCCTTCCTGATCCCCCAATATTAAACACTTGCAAGCCAAAACATACCACAAAATACCAAAAGGAAGTTTTACTAAAAGCAAAGCAAAGCAACAGTCACATATAGCATGCTCTGGAGAGATCATTCCAAATAATGTTCCTCATTTATGGACTGGGGAGGTTTTCTACAGGGCCATCCATGTCTGGTCCTCTCTCTGGCGCTACAGTTGCTCCTATGCCTAGATGGTCTGGGCTGTGTTTTGCTGCTGGGGAATACAGTTACAGCAAAATCTACTGTCTCTTAGTGGGACAAATAGATCTTACAAACTGGCCATTTCATAGGATGATAGAGTCTTGGGATTATAGATTAAAAGTTGGAAGGGAACTAGGAGGTCATCGAGTGCAAACCTCTTATTTTACAGATGAGGGAACTGAGGCACAGAGAGGTTAAGTAACTCCTCCTGGCTCATATGGTTATCTGAGGTGGGATTTGAATGGTCTTCCTGACTCTAAGCCCACACAATGTTAATTTTTCTTGACTTCTCTGCTGTTTTTTGAAAACCATTGACTGAATTTTTCAACAAGTTTCTCCAGACTTTACTGCCGTGCCTCAGCTGCCTTCTCCCTCTTTCCCTGTGGCCACCTTCTCTCATTGATGTGTTATTCCTGGAACCTCTATTTTGAGAAAAGGTTCAGACCAGTGACCCTTCACTCTGGACTCACCATGCCCTTGCCTGGGTATCTTTCCACTCCCTATCTTTTCAGAGTTCACTTTATGCGTTGTCTTCCTCCATTAGAATATAAACTCCTCGAGGGCAAGGGCTGTCTTCCTTTTTGCTTTTATTTTTTTTTTTTATTAATTTGTTTGTTTATTTTTAGTTTACAGGATTCAATTCCATAGTTCCTTGAGTTTCAAATTTCCTTTCCCTCCCTCCCCCCACCTCCCAAGACGGCATATAGTCCAGTATAGGATCTGCAAATACTTTCACATTAAATCTTTTTGCTTTTATTATCACCTAGTTTAGTGCCTGGGACATACTTAATAAGTGTTTAATAAATGTTTGTTCTCTGACTGTTAGCCACAAACAATTATGATACAGGGTCATATATAAGTTTCTCAAAGAGATACCAAGAAAAGTGTTATGGGGCTTTAAAGAAAAGAAAGATCACACCAAGTTGGAAGGATAATGACTTTATGCAGAAGAAGGCATTTGAACTGGGCCTTGAAGCATGAGTAGGATTTTAAAAATTGGTTTTTAGTGAATATAGGATGAGATCCAGGTTTTGTCAATGAGGGAGAAACTCTCTTAGAGCTTGTGAAGTTTACCTGTAAGGCACAGAACAGTATCCTTCATGATGTAGGACCTGCTAACTTCACAGAGTAAACAAACTTCCCCAAAGTAAGTCATCCCCGCCCCCCCAGGCTTAGGTTAACCTCCCCAGGGTCAGCCCTTTATTCCTTTCTCCTGGCAGGACTGGGTCCAATAAAATTCAATAAACATTTTTCCCCTGAAGCCTTACTATGTTTAAGTCTCTGTGATAGCAATTTGGGAAAAAGATTTGATGAACAAAGCATGGGCAGGTATGTAGTTTGAAAAAATAGTGTAGACCCCCATAAAATAAGTGTGGCCATTTTTTGGGTCCCATCAGGTCACAATACACACACTGGAGAAGAAAGAGGTCATTTAATAGGTCTTTCCCATCTCAAGCTTCACAGATCCAATGACTTTTTTTTCTCATCATTCTCAAGAAACCAATATTCCCCAAATCTTCTCTGTGCCATCATCTTTCTGAATCACTGACCCCAGAGATGAACCCCTGAGACTGCAAGTGAACCTCACTTAATGCTGCCATCTTTCTTCTACCTTGTCATATTCCTCTTTAGACACCTCTCAAGGCATATGCCTTTTATTTTTTACTTTATATACTGTGGAACCCCTGCCTGACTACGGTTAGGAAATGCTGATTTATAAGCCTACTTATAGATTCAGATCTTTACATCAGTATACAAGGCTTTTGGTATTTGAAAAAAGGCAATCACTGGCTGGGGAGATATGAACACCAAAGGGAGAATTCAAGGTGCCCATGGTATTAGAAAAAAGCAGCCACCACCTGAGATGTGCTATTTGGTTACAACATAACACTTGTCCGATGGGAAATTGCCTCATGAAATTAAAATGAAGGACTAAGTTATGAGCTCCATTCACTGAAGTGTTTATTAACTATCTGTTTTGAAAGGAGTTCAAATCCTGACTCCAACATTTGAGAGAGTTATGTGATTATGAGCAAATTATTGTTCTGAACCTACTCTACTCATTCATAGGTAGGGGATCATTGGGAAAAGATTCCCCTGATCAAAAGGATGAGGTTAGAGAGAGGTGAGCCTTTGCTTGGGATTGTGTTTGCATCTCCCTATTGAGAGTGTGGGCATGTTTACGTGTTAGCTCATTGAGGATTATTGGGAGGAATTAGAATGATGTAGGTTTTGAACCAGTAGGTCTATAAAGAATGGGCCAGTTATAGAGTCAGTCTTTTATAGAGTCTGCCTTTTTAGAGGACAGAGCAGAGGGAAATAGAACTAAAAGTAGATAGACATGGATCCTGGGAAAAATAATCTTACACATGGAAATAATCCTTCCCATTCCTTAGTCATCAGTGGCTGCCTTGGGGCAGTGACACATAGGATATATATGTACCTGAGGGGAGAATTTCTGAACCCCAGGTTCCAGATTTTACCTTTCTAGAAAGAGAAGGGGGGTATTCCTAGTGAATGGCAGCCTTAGAGTTACCTCTTTAGCAACTCCAAATTCAAGAACTTAGGGTGCCCAGTGTTCCAACAAGGGGAGAGAGAGAATGTCTGGAGGGCCAACCTCTTCAGGAAAGATGAAGCCAAGTATGCAGCTTGCCAATGGAAGAACAGGGAGAGAAAGAGAGGGAGAGACAGAGAGAAAGAGAGAGAGAGAGAGAGAGAGAGAGAGAGAGAGAGAGAGAGAGAGAGAGAGACAGAGAGACAGAGAGACAGAGAGACAGAGAGAGACAGAGACAGAGAGAGACAGAGAGAGAGAGAGAGACAGAGACAGAGACAGAGAGACAGAGAGACAGAGAGACAGAGAGACAGAGAGAGACAGAGAGAGCATGCCATGATTATAAAAGAGAATAAATAACATGGAATTTGCCCCCTGCTATTACTGTGAGTTATTTTATCATCTGGTCAGGAAGGGGGTCACCTCCATAGAACTTTCAAGTTAGTTTTCTCTTTGGGGTAAGTCTAAGTCCTTGGGGGAAATACCATGGCCAATATGTGTCTCTGGAGTAAAATGAGGATTCACTGGAATGGTAGGGGATTGCCTCTCTAGCAACCCTGACTACCTACCTACTGAAAGCAGTCCAACCCACTATGTAGGCTCTGAGTCTGGAATTCTTCATAGGACCCTGGGGGAAGAGACACTGATGAAGGAGGAGAATTAAATTGTTTATGGGCTATTGTGAGTTTTTTATGCACCTTCTGCATTTTCTGTGGGGGTGACATCAAGGCTGTTCTATAGGTGGTAGGTTTTGTTACCTTGAGTTCTTGCATGGAGGATGGCGAACCTTTTATTCACCTTTATGGAGACCTAGATACAGCTGTCTTTGTGCTTTATTTTGAGAGCTCCTAAAGGGCATATTGGATGAGGATGAAATGAACCAGAGATATGATTTTTTTTTTGTATGTCAAGATTGAATTCAATTCATGAAAGTTTGAGGCTCTGGTCACAAGTTACATGTAAACTAGAAACAATGATAATTATTCTACTGTTAAAAGCAGGCCTTGCTGGGCACTTTCTTGGGTCTGATGTTGGCACGAAATGAGGTACTTGCAAGTCATTGAAATTAGGAGATTTACGTTAAGAAAAGATTTACTTTGCCCTAGCACAGCAAGGATATGCAATAAGGAGACGGTGTGGCTTTTTGTGGTTAAGTCATGTCTGACTCTTTGTGAGCCCAATTTGGAGTTTTAATGGCAAAGATACTGGAGTGGTTTGCCTTTTCTTTCTCCCACTTATTTTACAGAAAAATAAACTGAGGCAAACAGAATTAAGTGACTTTTCTGGGGTCACACAATTAATAAATTTCTGAGATTGGATTTGAACTCAGGTCTTCCTGACTCCAGGCTTGGTGCTGTGTCTAGTGCACCACCTTGTAGCCCCCATAGTGTTGTTTAGCTCCTCTGAATGTGCCCCCCCCCATTATTTCCATGTGGAAATGCATCTGTTGAACAGAGCAGTATATGGTGACTCCTATTTTCTTCAGAAATCAGCTAGAGGGTCTCTGACTCTAAGTGAATAGGACATTTTATGATCTTGGGTGACCAGAAGCTGTGATTAAACTTAAAAAAGTGTTATGGGTACATTATTTCCCACCCTGGAGAGCTGGTTGTTATATATTTACTAGCCTACCACTGGTCTCATCCATTGTATGGGGAAATTCCAGTAGATATTAATCCTAGCACTTCTATCTACCTCATACTGTTGTAGTAAGAGAAATGCTTTGAAATGTTTAAAGCTATATTGCACTATTGTAAAAGTGAATTATGGTTGTCATTTCATCTTATATTTGATGTTGTTTAGGTAGAAATGGTCCTAGGACAAGTTACTATCCTACTATTGTTGCTTTATGTTTAATGTTTGGTGGGCCATTGATCCAGCAAATAAACGATTGTTGTTGTTTTTTTTTTTTTGTAATTGACTAAGAGTATTGAGAGGTAGACTCACCTTCTGTAGGCTTACTGGAAAGATCTCTTGGCCAATCCCAGCAGCAGAAAAGATGATTTCTTCTTTATTCTATTTGCATATGATTTTACTTTCTTCTACTGTTTTGAAAACTTTCCTTCCACATAGGTTGGAAGTTATAAGTATTCCATATGGCAGCATCCAGTAAAAACATTGTTCCTACATTTTTGTGGGTTGATGTCATGTCTAGGCAATTGCAGGTAGCCCTTCAGTCCATGTTAACGCACTTGTTCCAGAGCAGTTTGTTGAATTCTCAAGGATATTCCGGATTTTGTATTTGTAGTGTGGAGATTTATCATCTGTTAGTTTATGAAGTATGGAGAGCTTCTGGTATGTAATTCTGGCCACTTGATCATTTCTTTCTAAGTATGTGGTAGGTACTAAATTCTTGTAACCTGCAATGATATGTTGCACCGTTTCTACCATTTCCTTGAAAAATCTAAATCATTCAGCAGTCCTGGCTCTTTAAGGATGCTGTTTACCTAATTTCTGGTAGCAATGGTCTTGGATCATTATCATTATGATATTGTAATTACATTATTAGTAATGATTACATTATTAGTATTATTGCCTAGTTATGTGTTAGACCTAGTGACCGTTCCCATGTGGCACAATAAATATATTATGAAACTGGGAGTGGGTTCTGGATTCTACTCTTGATTCTGTCACTTATTAAGAGTGTGACATTGGGCAAGTCACTTTCCCTTTCTATGACTCAGTTGCCTCATTTGTAAAAAAAATAATCAGATGATCTATAAGGTCTTTTCTAGCTCTAAATAACTAGGGAACTCATTTTCAAATATCCATAGCCTTTATTCAGGACTCCAAAAAAGTTACATACATATATACATATACACACACATATTGCAATTATAAAAAAAAAGCACAATGTAGTATTGAGAAGCTATTAGCACTACAAAGAATCTGGCCACAATAAAACAAGTGTAAAGATAGCTTTTGTGATGTTGACAAAGTAGCAAAATGAAGAAGGTCACAGTAAAACATGCACACAGCCCATGTGGTTTTGAAAGGGTTCCTCTCATGCTAGCATTTTAAGGTGGGTGTTGTCCCATCTAGACAGATGATCTCTTTCTTGCACTGTCGTTAGTTGATGAGTTCTTGTAAATCCATCCTATCAGACAGAATGGGTCTGGATTTTGGCTTTATGCCCTCAGAATGCTTCTCGCTGAATTAATTCAATTTGTATTTTTTTTCTACTTTAATTATTTCTGGATGTTCAATCAACTTCAGATTGGTTGAGGCCAAACATTACACCACTGGACCACTAGGGAGCCAAGTTGAAAAGTTCTCTTGGAGACTATGGCAAAACCCAATTGACCCTTGAAAATTGAGGTTTAACTACTGAATTATACACCTCACCTTTAGGCCAAGGCCAGTCAGTTGTCTAAGTACATTCTGGTTTGTTTTTTTGGGGAAGGGAACAAATACTTGGTTCAAATTAAAATTTGAATACTAGAAGTATCACAGCATGATATAATGACTGGAATGGTAGTCTCAGAGACTGGCTGATTTGAGTTTTAAGTCGAACTGTTAGCACATTCTTACTGTGTGACTTAACTTGTCAATGCACTACATAAATATCTGAGACTATAAATTAGAGGGAGTTAGGTGCAGTGGCTAAAGTGCCGGACCTAGAGTCATGAAGACTTGAGTTCAAATCTGGCCACAGACCCTTACTAGTTACATGACCTTGGGCAAATTACTTAACCTCTACCTCAATTTCCTCAACTGTAAAATGGGGAGAATGATAGCACTTACCTTCCAAGGTTATTGTGAGGATCAAATGAGATAATTTTAAAGTACTTAATACAGTACATAGCACATAGTGGGTGTTATATTAGTACTTATTATTATTGTCATTAGTTGCAGAGAGACTGATCAGCATTGGTAGAGAGAGTTTCCTTGTCAGGACTTCTTAAACTGATGAATCATAGGTCCAAATGAAAACAAACAAACATCATATGAATAGAATGAATGTGACAAGCATTGAGTATATAACAAACCTGTAGTTTTACCTACCTGATACATTGCCTTTCCATTTTCATCTCTAAATGCTCTTGAGGTTACCTAGCTTAGTTTAGATCTCATGACAAGTTCTCTCTGGTATCATTTTCTCCTCTGCTGGTTTATATTGTTTTGTGATGTGAGACCGTTGTGTCCTCCACAGAAATGTGGCCCTTATGCCTCATTATGATGTGATAGTAAAGTTGGACTGTAGTTCTGGATGCTGTATTTTAGGAAAATCCTTGGAAAGCTGGAGGATAACCAGGATATGAAGGGTTCAAGATCATATTATATGAAAATTGGTTGTGAAAGGATTGTGAATGATTTTCTTGGAGAAGAGAAAATTTGTGATGGTATATGAGTGCTTTATTTGAACACTGAAGGGCTAGCATGTGGAGGGAAATTAGATTTGTTCTGCCTGGAACAAGAGGGCAGGTGGAAGTTTTAGAGGGGGTAGATTTAAGCTTGATGTAAGGAAAAACTTGTTAATAAGAAGAGCTATTCAAGAGTGTAATGGTATGCTTCAGGAGGGAGTGGGTTCTCCCTCACTCAAGCTACTGAAGACCACTCATTGGGAGGATTGTAAAGAGGATCCCTGTTTGGGTACAGGTTGGACCAGATGGTTTCTGAGGTCTTTTCCAACTCTGAGGTTCTGTAATTCTAAATGGTTAGGGAAGAAGTAGAAGTCATACTTCATGCTTTCAAGGGGCTTACAATCTACTTGGGGAGATACAATGAAAACATTAGAAATGATGCATACAACCATGTGTGTCTTGTCCAGGGTTTAAACAAAAAGAAAAACTCTCTATTGATAATGATCCTGAAAAGCTCCTCTCTAGTTTACATTGCATTAATTCCATTCAGTCTAGGATCACGATAAAGCCTCACAACTTAAATCCACAATCATGTGAAAGATTTGAGTCTAACCTTCTACAATAGCAAAACAAAGTGAATGAAAATGCATTTTATTCAGACTGTAAATACATTTGTATGGGCTGCCCACTCAGTTAGCCCATCAGTATAATTATCTAGGGCAGGCAGTCCAGAAATGGGCAGTGAGTTGGTCCCAGAATTGAATGGGAAGAAGACAGCTGGTTCAATCACATTTGGGAAACTGTTAAGGGTTTTCAATGATTCTAAGTTTCTTTATGCTATGAAAAGTCCACCTCTATAATTCCAACATTTTTCCAGGGATGTATGTTTATGACTCATGAAACACTATAATCTCTAGAGATTCAAAATTGCAGGTGCCTCATAGAGCAATGGAGGGACTCATGGTGGGTGTGTACAGGCTGCAACATCTTTCTGATGATGACTTGCACATACAAAAATGGCGTGAGACATTAAGGATAGAAGAAGAAAAGTAGAAGGGATGATCATGTGATTAATATGAGAGACAAAAGGGGGAATAGTCTGAGGACCCTTGAGATAGTAAAAGACCCACAGCAGTTAACTATTTCTCCTTTGGCCAGCAACCCTGAGGGTCTTCTCCCATTTTGATTTCTTTTTAATTAAAGGGGCCATCCCTTCACTAATTTCTTTCTTTCTTTTTTTTTTTTTTGAGGGCAATTGGGATTAAGTAACTTGCCCAAGGTCACACGGCTAGGTTTTTTTTGTTTGTGTGTGCATTAAGTGTCTGAGGTTGGATCCGAACTCAGGTCCTTCTGACTCCAGGGCCAACGCTCTACTCACTGCGCCACCTAGCCGCCCCCCTTCACTAATTTCTTAAAGAAGCCAATTCATGAATGGGCATTACCTCACTCAAAGTGAGAACATGAAAAGACCTTAGCTTAAAGGGGCCGAGGTCTTCCATTGCATCCTGGGTCATCTCTAGTCATTCTGATAAATATCTTGCCACTGGAACCAGATGGCTCTGGAGGAGAAGGTGAAGCTGGTGACCTTGCACAGCTCTCCCTACCTCAGGTCGAAGTCAGCTACAAGTCATATCATCATCTCCCTGACATCATGGTCCTCTTTGAGAGGACGGGACAAACACAACAACAAAAGACCCACAAGGGAGGTAGGTGTCATAATGGATAGGCATGTAGTAGGCTCTATATAAATGCTGTACCTTCTATTCTCTCCACTTCTGCAGAGGCCTCCCCACCCCAATCATCTTGGGCCAAATCCCTTTGGAAGATGATTGGTTGACTAGAAAGGTTTCAATCTGTACCAGTGGAGGAAATACTGATCTTGATGAAATTCCAGATCCACAGTGCTACATGTAGAATTAGGAGACCTGAGTTCAGATTCTGCCTTTGACACTTAGCAGTTGTGTGATCTTGGACAAATTTCTTAACCTTTTCGAGCTGGAGTTTTGTCATTTGTAAAATCTGGATGATAATACTTATAGTATCTATCCTACAAGGCATTGTGGATTAAATGTTTTGTTAATTTTAAAGTGGTATAAATGTGAGTAGTTAGTATTATTATTATCATCACTGAGTGTGTGTGTGTGTGTGTGTGTGTGTGTGTGTGTGTGTACAGACAGTAAGGTGAGCAATCATCATGGAACCAGAATTTTCATGAAGGATTTTGTGGGGGGGGGGGACGTCTAACCTAAATGGATAGGGAAGAACTAAATTGATAGGAAAAGGGAGGACATTCCAGGGATGGAGGACCACATGAGTGGAGGCACAGAGGCAGTAGTGAGGGGAATTTAAGAGGGAAATGAGAATGTTTTCCCCAGCCTTGCTTCTGACTTTCTGAACATCAAAACCATGACTTCTTTGTTGTGTAGTTGTATCTGACTCTTCATGGCCCTATTTGGGGTTTTCTTGGCAAAAATACTGGAGTGCTATGCCATTTCCTTCTCCAGCTCATTTTACAGATTTGGAAACTGAAGCAAAGCTAGGTGTCTTGCCCAGGGTCACATTTGAACTCAGGGAGTCTTCCTGACATGACCTGGCACTCTATGCACTATGGTGCCACTTGTTGACTCATCCTGGGATTTTCCTTGTCACCTGGAGTCTTCTTGCCCTGGAACAGCCTTCTTCCCTTGTAGTCTGCATACTCTGGAATATTTCTCTGCGAGGCCCTTTCTTTAATTGGTAAATGCTTCCTGAATCCTGCATTTTTTGGAAGGGCCTGGCCAGCTGGCCTCCATTCTCCTCCTGGTGCTGTCCCTGACTTTCTGGGCTTCAAAACCATGCCCCAACTAGGTCCCTTCCTCCTCTCCCCTCTCCCTTTTAAGGTCCTGCTTGTGTGTCATCCTCCTCCTATCAGAATGTAAGCTCTTTGAGGTCAGGGACTATCTTTTGCTTTGCATTTGTACCTCCACTACTTGGCATGGTTCCCGGTGCATACTAAGTGCTTCATAAATGTTTCTTGTTGTCTGGAACAGAGGGTATATAATCTGATCTGATTCAGCTCAGTAAGCAGTTATTAAGCACCTACAATGTGCCAGATACTATGGGAGGTACATGGTGTAAAAATGAAATGGTCTTAGCTCTCAAGAAAGTTCCATCATATGGCAGAGACATCATATATTCACAGAAGAGTGATGGGAGGGGGAGACAGTACAAATACCTGTGGGGATCAAGAAAGGCTTTGTGTGGGAGGGGACCCTTGAGTTGAGTCCTAATGGCTCAAAGGAACTGGGATGTCTGAGGGGTTGAAGTGAGGAGGGAGCCCATCGTAAGGAGAGGGAGTTTTGTACCAAGAGCAACCTGATACATGAAAGCGACTAAAATGAAATCATTGTTGAAGGATAGATTGGAATCAGACTGCAAAAGACATAACAGAGGCAATAGGGAGCCATTGAACCTTTTTGGCTAGGGGAGTGACATGGTCTGAGCTATACTTTAGGAATATCTATTTAGCAGCTGTATGGGGGAAGAATAGAAGGAGGGAGAGCCTGGAGACTGGTTAGAAAGCTGTTGCAGTAGTCCAAGAAAGAGGTGATGATAGGAAATAAGTCTTGTGTTTTGGTGAAACGTCTTCCACATTCATTACATTTATGGGGTTTTTCTACAGTATGAATTTGTGATGGTAAGTGATGATCTGCCACTAAAAAATTTCCTGCATACATTCTATTCAGGTTTTCCCCCAGTATAAATTATCTGATAATAAGCTGTATGCTCTCTCTCTCTGAAGGCTTTACCTTATATCTTGGAGAGCAGTGGGAAACAAGGTTAGAAAGGTGGGTCTAGACAGTGGAGGGGTTTGAATTTGAGGTAAGAAATTTAGAACTTGTCCTATATGCATTAGATACTAAAATAAGGGGTTTCATACAATACAGAGTGATGTTTTTAAGAAGAATGATCTGGCCTATGTGGATTGGGAGGGATGGGAAACTGGAGGCTGCCCTGTTCAATCTTGCCAGAGCTAGAGGTGGTGGGGCTTTTGGTGTAGAAGAGCCAAGAGGATGCCATGGTGTAGGCTAAGATGTCTCAAAGTGGGGTACTGTGGGTCCTAGAACAAGCCAAGTGATGGCGCATTGGGAAGGGGTGGGAGCTGAGGTTTTCTGTAGCAAAATACTAATCAGTTAGTTAATAAGTGTTTAACAAACTCCTTCTATGTTCCAGGCACTGTTTGATAAGTTCTAGGGATACAAAGAAATACAAAAAAAAGTCCCTGCCCTCAAGGCAATCACAATCTAATAAGGGAGACAGCATTCAAACAATTATGTACAAATGACCTACATTTCCCATAAGTGGGAAATAATCAGCAGAAGGTGGCACAGGATTAAGGAGGCACTGGGAAAGGTTTCTTGATTTCAGTTGGGACTCTAAAGAGACTTAGGGAAGCCAGGATGTAGAGATGAGAGACAATATCCTAGGCATGGGAGTCAGAGAAAATGCTTGGAACTGAGGTCTGGAGAATCTTGTTTAGGAATTAAACTGATCATGATAGTGATCCCAAAGGGTCAGAGGTAAAGAACTTGTCTATATCACAAAGTATGGTTGGGTTCAGGGCAGGCATGGAATGTAGGAGAAGACCTGCATTCAGAATCAGACCCCAAACAATGTCAGTTTACCTGGATGAGTTTAGTTCAAAGAGCTTACTGGAAGAAGTTCCATGCAGTTTTCAGGAAATGTCTGCTGTCTTTAAGCTAGAGTACTTGGGGGCTAGCCCTGCCCATCTGATAAGAGTAATCCTTCCTATTTGTATAATTCTTTAATACTTAGCAAACATTTTCCTTACAACATGATGTTGTTATTATTCCATTTTAAAGATGAGAGGACTGAGGTTTTGAGGGCGTAAAGTCACTTTCTCATTGTTACACAGCTGGTTAAGTGTTAGAGTTGGACCTAGAACCCAGCTTTCTTGTCTCTAGGACTAGTACTCTTTGTACTAAAACATATACCTGGATCTCTCTGTTGGGCTGTAGTTGTAGGAGGTAAAGACTCATCCCCTCATTCTGATTGTAGAGGCAGCTGAATTAAGAACATCTTGCAGAGACAGGGAAGCCATGAGAGAGGCTGTTAGAATATCTGTGTGTGAGGTGACAACTAGAGTGCTGTCCATAGTAATTGAGAGGAAGATATTTTGAAGGAGGACTCAAGATTTTGTGACATATTGTGTGTTGGATAGAAGTGATGATGAAGGAGTTAAAGATGATTCTTAGTATGACTTCCAAATTACTGTTGAGGGTACCACCATCCTTCCAGTCACCCAGGTTCACAACCTCAGTATTGCCCTCAACCTTTCTTACTCCACATATCTAATTAGTTGTCAAATCTTGTTATGTCTCCCTCTATAACATCTCTCACCTCTGCCCCCTTCTCTCCATACACATAGCCATTTCTCTAACTCTAGCCTTCATCATCTCTTACTTGGAGTAATATAATAGCTTTCTAATTGATTTCCCTGCCTGAAGTCTCTGTCCACTCCATTCTACCTTCGATTTAGTTACCAGAGTGATTTTTCACTCTACTCAATCTCCAGTGGCTCCCTATTATCTCTAGGATCAGAGATAAAGTAATTTATTTGGCATTTAAATCTTTTTAGTACCTGATCCCTACCTTCTTATATTCTGCTTCCCTCCACCTACTCTGGAATCTAGTCATGCTTGCTTATTTGTCATTCACCCACACTACATGTCTCATCTCCATGCCTTTCTTTGATTTACAAGTGTCTCTCCAAGCCTGGAATGCTCCCCTTCCCAACCTATTACTTTTAGAATCCTTGGATTAAAGGATTAAGGACTAAGAGTCAGATGAAGTGTCACCTCCTCTAGGAGGGCTTTCTCTTTCCCCAGCTGTCAGTTTCTTTTCTTCTAAGGCTACCTTCCATCTATTCTGTATTTGTCTTGTCTGTACTGATTTATATATCTTGTTTCTCCCATTAGGATGTATGTTCTTTGAGGATAGGGAGTGCTTTTACTTTTTATTTTTGGGGTTATCCCCAGTACTTAGCACAGTGTCTGGCACATTGTAAGTGATTAATAAATATTTATTGTATCTACTACATTTGAGGCTATGTTCTTTTGCAGACTTTTTGATTTGAAGTCATAAGATCTAAGTCTAAATCATGGTTCTGCCACCTGTATGTCCTCAGACTAATTATTTAGCTTCTTTGGACTTCAGTTTAATCATCTATAAAGTGAAGAAGCTGGAGTAGATTACCTTCTAAATCTATGATTTACTAAAAATGTAGAATTTGGGAGGGCAGATGAAGAGAAAGATAATTAATCTGAGAGAAATTAGTTCATTTTTTAAAAGCTATTGGGGTTAAATAACTTGCTCAAGGTTACATGGCTAATCATTATTTATGTGTGGGTGCTCATTTTCTGAGGCTGGATTTGATCTCAGGTCATCCTAACTCCAAGGCCAGCGCTCTTACTCACTGCACTACCTAGCTGCCCCTGAAATTAGTTCATTTTAAAAAGCATTGAGACAGTGGTTGCAGAGAGACATCTGTGTAGAGATGTCCTGAAGGCTCACCTGTAATACAGGTGAGAGGTCAGAACTGCAAATAGAATCATCTGCATAGGAAAAGTACTTGTAGGCTTGGAAATTGGTGAACCTTCCAAGGGAGAGTGAAGGGGCAGGGGACCAAGAGGTGAAGATCAGGAGGCAGATATAAATTTGAGTGAAGATGCTAAAGGGAGTTTGTGGGCATTATCAAGAACTTTAGCAATTGATGGTGTTGATTCTTGATTGATTAGTTTTGCTTCCAAACTTCACAACACCATTTTTGTTTACTTGCCATGATTATGATCTTTTTTTTTTTTTGTCTCACAAATGAGAAGATAGGGAGAAGGGCAGGAACAAAGAGAGGAGGGAGAGAGGAAGGGGGAAGAAAGATGAAGAGGAAAGTGAGAGAATGGAAGAGGTGAAGAGAGTGGGAGATGGGGGGAGGGGAGCAAGAGAGAAGGGAGGGAGGGAGAGTGAAAGATTTTTCATGAGGTTTGTTCATAAGTTAGATTTTGTAACCTAGGGGCAGATCATAATTGTTGAGTAGGGGGAGACCAGAAGTTCATGAAAAGGAGTTGTAGCCAAAGGGTATGGGACAGCTAGTTGGGTTGAGGATAAGGTATGGAGTATAAGTGGGATAGATATGAAAGCTGTGGTGGGTGAGGGAACTTTGTCCTGGAGAAGAGGAATGAGGAAAGCAGTAGACTGAGAAGGAAGATTAGAGACGTATTTTTCTATATGGGATTTGGAGGGCAGTATAGCTGAGAATGGAGCACAGAGCAGGTGTGTCACATTTCTCTCTCACTTAGGCAGGTTAGAGGGTCAAGGGTCCCCTTCATCAATGGGACTGCAGAAAATAAATGAGGCAGATGACATAATGGACAGATTATTGTATTTAGAGTCAGTGGACTTGAATTCAAATTCTGATTCTGCCACCTACTATACTTGGGCAAGTTCATTCACATAGCACGTGTGGACCTCAGTTTCCTCATCTTTAAAATGGGTGAGGATTTGACTAGGTGATTGCTAAAGTCCCCTGTTAGGCTTAAACTCTGATTTTTAGATGTTGTTTTCTTTCCCAAGAAGGCCTCTTATATTAAAATATCCGAGTGGGAAAAGACAAGCTGGGGAGAAGGGAGAGCCCCCAGATAGGTTCTGCCGCAGCCAGGTCCTGGCGCTGCAATGCACCTTTTCTTTCACTCCCACCTCCACCCCTACTAGTCTCTTTTACATTTACTCATCTCTCCTGATAAATGACTCCAGAGCCTGGTTATCTTTTTCAGATATATCAAGCCTCACTCCTCCATAGATGATTTCCTCCGCTATTAATGACCGTGCAATGTCTGGGGCTCGGGCAGGGTGGTATTTCTTGGATCCTTTTGGAGTTTGTAATCTTAGCTGTCATCCTCTTGGCTGGGGGAGATTATTAAGCATTCCCTAAAGAAAGCCGCTGTCCTTTAAAATGGTTCTGAAGCAACACCGACAGCCGCCAAGCCACTTGCCCTGCTTCAGGTCCTGCCCTGCTTCAGGTCCTGCCCCGCTCCCATGATAGCTTGCCGAAAGGGGCCAACCACAGCCGCTGGAGACCCAAGCAAAGAGGATGGAAAACATTCTTTTTTCAAGCCCAATTAGGGGGAAGAGAGCCTCAGAAAGTTTCTTTAAAATGAAATTTCCTTTACTGTCACTATCGTTCTACACCCTCTTTCTTTTCTTTTCGTTTCTTTTTTTAAGCTCAGCAGTAAAGGCTTTGCTGCAGACACCAAGGACAAATATGTACAGAGTAGAGGCTGAGCACGGAGTTTCACTGGGGAGAGATTGCGAATCAACCAGTGGATGTACAGACTACTTCCCTTCATAGATCACTTCAAAGGGTCTCCCTCAAGAGATTTGCTCAAAGGCTGCGTGGCCTGTTGGTTTGTGTATAATGTAAGACTCTCTTACGTTCTTATAAATATTTTAACTCTTCTTTCACTCTTGCTACCTTATTTCAAAAGCAAAATACCTTTGTTTTCCCCCCCTAGATTTATTTCTCCTTCCCTACATCCATGTAATTTACTTCACTCTGCCCCAGGCCCTAGTTAAGGAATAGTAACAGTTTCTCATCCCCAGCTTTCCCCCCTTCACTTGGGGATTTCACCATTGGCAATTTGGGTAAAACAATCTAGTGCTTAGTTTTGTGTTCATGCTCCAAAATATGTTTGAGTCCCAGTTCTGTGCCCTGAAGTTGAGAGCAATTTTAAATTTTTTTTCTGCTCTGTTTACACTTAATTTTTTTGGGGAGGGGCTCAGGACATGTGATTTCATCATTTTAGGGAACTCCTAGTGTCTACTGAATCAGAATCAAAACTCTTCTCTGACTTAAAATCTTGGACAGTTGACTAGGCCAGTGAAAGGTAAAGTGATTTGCCCAGGGTCACACATATATCTTATGTGTCAGGGGTTGGACTTGAATCTATATTTCTTTGATCCCAAGACTGGCCCTCTAGCTACTATACCACACTGACTTTCTTATACTTTCTTAGAGACATAGAATTTATAATATGAAGGATTGCAGGACATTTATAATTCATCAAATTTATTTAAGTCCCTGTTATGGTAAACACTTAAAGTAGGGCAAGGAGAGAAGATACAAAGTTCACATAAGACATAGGTTTTGCACTTACAGAGCTTACGGTCTAGTAGAGGTCATACATGTTCTGTCCAGCAGAAGGGACCTTAGAACATAGTGTTCAGAAGTGGAGGGATATCTAAAACACATAGGCTGTTAAGAGCTGGAAGGGACTTTAAAACACAATATATTAGTGCTGAAAGGGACCTCAGGATTTATTTAGTTAAATCCCTTTATTTTACAGAGAAGACAATGTCTACTCCCCACATTATTCCAAGTCCTTTTGAATGTTTCTGGGGGCTTCCTTTTGAAGCCAAGCCAACCCAGGCAATTTGACACACTTTCTGAGGGAATCTAAGAGCCAGTAGAGACAATGCCTTCCATGGAAAATTCAACAGTTATCACAAAAGGCAGACATAACTCTGAAACAAGAAGAAGAGTTAAATGTCTCATAGAAATTTATTGAATCAAGTATAGTATTGTGGGAACTTCTCTTCTAGCTGAGGTTGGGGAGTGGCACTCTCCATGTGCCTGCCTCTTCTCCAGAGTCTCCCCTGCCTAGTGTATGTCCCTCACTTAGAAATGTCTTAAGTTCATTCTCTAGTTCATTAGCTGCTTGAAATGTCAAGAATCATTGGATAGGTCCTCTAGATTTATGGAATGAGTCTGTAATATATGGAGAGGACATGAGCTAGAAAAAGGGGAGTACCTTTCCCAACCCTTCATGCAATTATATAATTCTGAAAGGAAATGCCTGTCCTAAATATAGATTGCACAATGTGGCTTCTCCTTTACTTTTCAACTGGAAAGGAGTATTTGCAAGAGACTCAGAGCTGCAGGTAAGGTGTCTATGGACTTGGTTCCCCTGGATGTAGTGGGAGCAGTTTGGGTTGAGACACAGTTGGCCATTGCTGCAGGGAACTAAGAAAGTCCTGGGGGAAAGAAGGGAGGAGATAGAACCAGAGAACTATGAAAGTGGGACTATTAAGACTTTTGGGACCATCCTGTCTTTTTCTTCTCAACAATGATTTTCTCAAAACTATAGCCAATTGATCAAAGTACTAATCAATCTTTGGCACCCCCTAAACATGAGAGAATACCTTCTCTCTCTTTCTTTGCCCTTCTTTCTCTGTCACTCCTAACATACAAATATAGATTCTTAATTCATTACTGGGTCAGGGGACCTTAAGCACACTTGGCTGGGGAAACACAGGCTATGTGTCCAGATGCAAAGTCATTGTTCATATCAAAATTTCCAGCATATGTCTGCCCTTGCAAATCCTAGGTCAGAGGTGTCCATGCTTCATAGAAACCTGACTTGTTTTATATGGGGTAACTAGAGGGTCAATATTATTTAGAAAAAAAATGGTCTGTTTGAAATTGTCACTTACCCAGACACACACACACACACACACACACACACACACACACACACACACTCCTTGTTATTTTGCTCTCTTCCTTCCATCTCAGAACACCTACTAGGGAATTCTATAATGAGATAACAGTGGATAGGGAAATATGTATTTTCCTTCATCTAATCAATTAAATTGGGCCATATTGAACGGGATCTTATTGACCCTGACTAACCAAAATGGCAAATATTAAGCATTTTGCTTGTTAGGTGGTGTCAAAGAGGTAATACAAACCCCTAGGTTTCACAGGGGTTAGGGGGTGGAGACTCCCACATCCCCTACCCTTTTAATTCCCCAGTATACCTAGACAAGAAAGCTACTGGAAGTTAGCAAGTGAAAATCAATTACTCTGAGTTATTGGGTGGTCCCACTCATTGCTACAATCCCATATAGTCGCCTTCCATCACTACGAGACCACCCTGACACTAAGGCAGGTTGAATCCACTTCATCTCCCAGGGAATGCAAGATTGGTACCATAGCCTGAGAATTCACTGGGTATGTAACGTCACATAGGATCACTAGGTCTCTTTGGAGCAGTGGAACAAATTGCTGAAGTGTCAATGGTGTCACCTGCTGGTATGGCCATCTGGAGTACCTGCCCCAGGAGGCAGTCTATCATTTGAATAGCTGGTCTTTCTCCAGTGTCACCTCATGGGCCTATTCCAAAGTAAGACAGAGGATGAGGAGCTGTACAAAGAAGGGATGGAGATAAATTCTTGTCCATCTCCTCAAACCAAAATGAAGGGCAAAACTGGGTGAAACCTCTTCTGAGATCCTTGCTTGAAGTAGGGTTAGGTCCCCTGTTTGAGAGAACAGGCTGTTTTGACCCAATAGAATGTTCTAGTAAAGACATAGTAACAAAAGGCACTGAACGCTATCGTCTTTTTTATAAGCTTGGCAATCAAGGGGATCATTTGTCCAACTTAGGAGGGAGAGATTGCATTTGTTATTTAGTATCTAGGGAATACCCCTTTTGAATGCCTGGAGAGAGGTGGAATCAGTCAAGTGTGGTGTGTTTCATAGTCCTTACGTCTCTAGGTTAGGACCCAGAAGAAAGGAACATTGGTGTGGCAGGCCCAGGTATGACGATGATGAAGATGATGATCACAGCTGGCACTAATAGGATGCTTTAAACTTTGCTGAGAACTTTACATACAAAGAGAGAGACGGGAGAGAGAGAGAGAGAGAGAGAGAGAGAGAGAGAGAGAGAGAGAGAGAGAGAGAGAGAGAGAGACAGACAGACAGACAGAGACAGAGAGACAGAGACAGAGAGACAGAGAGACAGAGACAGAGACAGAGAGACAGAGAGACAGAGAGAGAGACAGAGACAGAGAGAGAGAGACAGACAGAGACAGAGACAGAGAGACAGAGACAGAGAGACAGAGAGACAGAGACAGAGACAGAGAGACAGAGACAGAGAGAGACAGAGAGAGAGACAGAGACAGAGAGAGAGACAGACAGAGACAGAGACAGAGAGACAGAGACAGAGAGACAGAGAGACAGAGACAGAGAGACAGAGACAGAGAGAGACAGAGAGAGAGACAGAGACAGAGAGACAGAGAGAGAGACAGAGACAGAGAGACAGAGACAGAGAGAGACAGAGACAGAGAGACAGAGAAAAAGAGAGAGAGTGGGGAGAGAGAGAGACAGAGAGAGAAAGGGGACTTGAACCCATCTCTTCTTGACTCTGAGGCTGGTCATCTGATATATCAAGCTGTCTCTTTATTAATAATTTTAAAGCAAGAAATGGGCTAAGTGGCAACTCTATCATGAAGTTAATGATAGAAAAGTGAAGGAAAATGGATCATACTTTGACATTCTAGATTTGGTGGCGGTGGGGGAGAAGACTTCAAAGGTTTCAGAGAAAGAATAGTCAGATACAATGGCCTAAGGATGCTTCAGGAGCAGTTGATACAAGGAGGGTCGGATGCTTTTAAGAATGACACTCTGAAGACAAATAGAAATGATTCTGAGGAGGGAGTTTACTGAAAAAATCTATGTGGCTGCAAAAAGGGAGCTCATTGTTCAATTGAATTTGAATGAGATAATACATGTAAGCTTTGTGAAGTGCTTTGCAAACCTTAAAACTGCAGAAATGGTAGCTATTATCATTAACTCAGATTTTAAGAAGATAGGTTTATAAAACTGAAGCATGAGCAGACTATTGGGGATGAATACAAAAGGATATCATGGCCCTGTAAAAATAATTCCAGCTGTGCAGAAGTCCAGATCCAGCAGAAGTCAGCAATAATTATTCAGGACAAACAATCCCCAATAAAACACTTCAAAGTTATGTTGGAAGTGAGAGGAGGGTCCAAGAAATAACAGAATAGTCATTTGGATAGAGGAGATAACAAAATGGGATGATGAAGAGAGATGATGGTGGGATGTCTAGACTGCCCAACTCCTTGCTTCTGTTTTTATCATCAAAGTAAAAGAAACTCCAGAATGGGAAAAATAGAACAAAAATGATTACTGACAGAACTGAAGATAATAAAAGATAATTTGTGGGAAGACCTACATGCCCTCAATGAGTTCATGCCTTCTAGTTGAAGTATGTACCCTCACCCTACGCAAAAGAACTTGCAGATGTGACTGCTGAGCTGTCTTTGAAGGACTGTGACTATGGAAAGAATGTCAGGGGATTGAGGAAGGGCAGATGTTTTCCTGATTTTTTTTAAAGGGCAAGGGCCAGTATCTATATGCCAAAGAATTTGACTTTAATCCCAGCAAAATTCTAAAATGTATTATTAAAGAGCTGGTTTGAGAGCAGTGAAAGAGAAATGGTGTTCACTCAAACCCAGCATTCATGGAAAATAAGTCATGACAGGCAAACTTTATTTCCTTATTGTTTGTTTGTTTTGTTAGAGCAACTAGATTGCTTGGGGAAATATCACAGATGTAGTTTATCTACATTTTAGCAAAACATTTTTTTTCTGCTACTCTTGTAGGAAAAAAATGGAGAGATGTGGTCTAGATAAAAATACGATTGTTAGATTTGAAACTGGTGGAATTATTGGGCACAAAGAATAGTCACTAATGGGTTGATAACCTTGTGCTGTTTATAGTTTTTCTCAATGACAGGGGTAAAGGAATAGAAGAATGCTTGTTACACTTTCAGATGATGTGATACTGGAAAGGACAACTAACACTCTGGATGATAGAGCTACGATCTAATAACAGGTTAGAAATGAAGGACCTTGTAAGAGGAAATCTTTTTTTTTTTTCATGAGGCAATGGGGTTAAGTGACTTGCCAGGGTCACACAGCTAGTAAGTGTTAAGTGTCTGAGGTCAAATTTGAACTCAGGTCCTCCTGACTCCAGGGCTGGTGCTCTATCCACTGTGCCACCTAGCTGCCCTGAGAAGAAATTTAATAGAGCTAAATTGTAATGGCTTATATTTACATCTAAATGGATCTTTTGATTCTATTGCTGTGAATGCTCTGTCCAATGATGCAATTTATGTTCATTGATGGCATTCCATCCCATATAGCTGTGGTCCATGTCCTCCCATAAGTTAAACATGATGGTGTATTTGCAGTCAATATTCTCTGGGTCTTCTTTGATTTCTCTTGACCTGTATAGGATGTCATGTGGAGTACGGCATTCCATAATGGAGCACATAGACTGTCCAGTGGTTGCCCAGGCTGTCCAGGCCTTGCTTGATGACCAACCCGTCTTCCTTTTTTTGCTTAGAGGTTTCTTTGACGACATCCTTTACTATTTCTTATTCTTTATAGCTCCTTATTTGTTACATTGTCGTAGCCTGCTGTTGAAGAAACAAACCTCATGTTGTGTTTAGAATCAGATTTGTTAGAGTCACATTTTATTATTTCATGCAGCCGCTAGGAGAGCTTCTCAAGAACTCCGAGTAACTGACATGATCAAGTGGGGTTCATACATTATCAAGATTAATTTAGGTGGTTATTTCTGGTTTAACACTTGAGTGTAAGATGCTACAGACCAGCATAAACTTGTTATCTCAAGGAGGCCAACTCAAAGGATCCTTGTAGTGTTAATAGGACAGCACAGAGCACCTAATCTCAAGGACCCTCTGATACAGGGGCCTTAACAGTTTGCAGCTTCTAAACAAATGACTTTTAGCTCTTGTTGCATTTTTAGAACATGGTTTTACTTCCATATAACAATTTCTCTTTATCTCTCCCCACTTTCTATCAGTACATACATACCAAAACTTTATTGTAGTTTTAAGGCATATTTCAAAGCTTCTTTGCTACCTATGCCCACCATGAGGACCCCCCCCCCCCACGTTGCCCTCTGAGTGATACTCCATTTTAATTCTTCAGAGACTCTTAGATTTACAAGACTCACAAATTCAAGAGAGGACTGGTAGAATGTTGGCATTCAATATATGGGCCTTAGTTTTAACCATCAAGGACACAAGTATAGGATGGGGCTAGACAACAGTTTGTGTAGACTGGGGTTTTTAATAGACTGATAGGTTAATATAGGTCAACGGTGTGACATGACAGCAAAAACAACACAAATTCAGTGATGTAGAACTAATGCTCTCCTAGGTTGCATCAACAGAGACATTGTCAAGGACAAGGGGGATGATAATTCCACTGTATTCTGTCCTTGGTAGGTAGGTGGCACGGTGGTTAGAATGCCAGGTCTGGAGCTAGGAAGGCCCGAGTTCAAATCTGGTCTCAGACAATAGTTGTGTGGTCCCGGGTAAGTCACCTACTATTTGCCTCAGTTTCCTCATCTGCAAAATGAGGTAAAAAAGGAAATGGCAAACCTACTCCTGTATCTTTGCCAAGAAAACCCCAAATGGGGTCACGAAGAGTCAGACATGACTGAAATGATTGAACAATAACAACAATTCTGTACTAGTCAGATCACATGTAGAATACTATGTTCACTTCTGAGTGCCATCTCTTAGGAAGGACATTAAGTCAGTTAGTCAACAAGCATTTATTTGTCTCTTTTTATGTGATAGGTACCATGCTAAGGACTAGGGATATAAAAAGAAATAGAAAAAATAACTGCCTCTTCCAGCAAAAAAGTTACATTCTAATTGGAGAAAACACACACAAGGAATCTGGGGAGCTTAGAGGTGGAGTGGCTGGAGGAGGAAGAAGATGAATAGATCTGGAGTTGGGCATGGTAGAGAAAGTCCAGGAGAAAAGCCAGGAGTGTGATTGTCCTGAGGAGGAATGAAGACATGGGTAGTGTGGACATCCTTCTTAAAAGAACCTGTCAGTCAGAATGAAGGGTGCTTCCAGTGTGTGAAATCCAGGACTGGAGTGAGCTTCCCAGTTGGAGAAGCTTTGGGGATATGGTAGAGAAAGTCTGAGAGAGTCAGGAGTGAAGCCTGGAGAGGAAAGAGAAGCTGGATGACTTGTCAGCGATGTAAGCTTTGTAAAGTGCTTTGCAAACCTTAAAACTATGGGAATGTTTTAGATACAGGTTGTACCATATGCCTTCTGAGGTCCCTTCCAACCCTGAGATTCCATGATTCATTCTAGGTTCTTTGCTCCCTTCTGCATCTGACTTTCTATATTCTGATATTCTAGAGGCAGCATGGAATAGTGGAAAGAGCATAGATCTGAGTCAAGAGACTTGAATTAGAACCCCAGCTCTGCCATTTACTACTTTTATGACATTGGGCAAGTCATTTAACCCTGCTGGGACTTTGTTTCCTCATATGTAAAATAAGACATTTGGGCTAGATGGATGCAAAGTCTCCAATCTATGATGCTATGATCCTATGTTCCAAGGTCTCATCTAGGTGAAAATTGCACACGTTGATGGGAACTTGGTCTAGCATCTAACATGGCTAGGATGACTACATGCAACCTTGGCAAGTCTCAAGGCTTATTTTTGTCATCTGTAAAATGACAAGGTCAGGCTAGATGCCTCCATTAAGACCTTCTGATGAATTATGGGGGTGTGTGGGGAATCTAGGGATCCTAAAGGCTACACTAGGGGAGTAAGCTCTAGTGGGTCCTTCCCAGCTAGAAAGGGTTGAAATAGGAATACTAGTACAAGTGAATTACAAATGAATAAAGTACAGTTAATGAATAACAATAATAGGTGAAGGGCTGTGTGTCTATTTACAGACTATTTGACTAAGTGAGGAGAGGTTTCATCACCTGTCATCAAGTGACAGATATTTTTTAGCCATAGCAACTCATACCAATTGCCCATTAAGGTACAGAAGTGTTGCCATCTGTCCCAGTGAAAGGAATTCTCATACTGAAGAAGCTGTGGATCTTTTGATAAGGAAGGACTCAGTGATTTTCCAGCTCTGAAACTTTATGGTTCTCATGTTTTTTTTCATTTTATAGAGCCCTTTATGATGGCTAAGGATGCCCAAGAAACTGGAACTTGGAGACACTCTGTTGAATAGCAATGGCCTACTTAAATTTTTAGCTCCTGGGTATCAAGAAAGAATGGCCACCTTTCCAAACCAGTCCTCCCTGGCCACAATGAGGAGCTTAAATGTAAGCTCCATCTTCAGAAGCAGCCCCTGAGATTCATCTCCTCGTCTTTAATCAACAGAGGGAAATGTCTCTGGACTATATGTCTCCAGTGTTTACAACTACCTGCAGTCCTGTGAGGCAAGCTCTTCTGTGCAAAACCAGACAAATACTTCTTTGGAAGCCTAAAGTTAATCCTTTACAGTTAAATATAGATGTGGCATTTCCCCCCAGTACTCCATCTTCTCCAAAGACAGAGATGAATTTAAAAGCTCATTTCTCAAAACAGAATAACTTTGGCTGTGAATAGTATATCGTTCTTTGAATTCCCAGCCAGGCTGGGTGCTGGGTTAACTGCATTTAAGTTTCCCATAACCATATTTTATCTACACCCACTAGACTAATGCAAACCCATTCTGGCTCCCCCTCCCTGTTAGACGTTCAATCAGGCCCATTTATCTAGGACAGCTCTATTTCCCAGGAAGTTTTTTTGTGCAACTAGTGAGATGTTTCCTTTAGGAAACAAACTGGAGCACTCTCTCCAGCAGCAAAATCAGAGATACAGGTAAAGGAAAGGAGGCTCTGACTGGACCATAATGGCTTCCATCTTTGAGGAAAGTGTGAGTGCGTCCAGTTGACCAAGGCCAGTAGTTCACCTTCACATGTAGTCTATATGTGAATCTTGGTCCCTGTCTAGTCTGTGTCTTCAGGAAGCAGGAAGGGCATATAATTAGCATGCATTGACCAGAATAAATAGCAACTCAAGTTTACAAAGAAACTTCAAAGTTGATAAAATGTTTTCCTTTCAACAACTCTGTGAGGTAAGCTGGTCAAGTATTATTATCATACCTATTGGACATAAGGAAACTGAAGTTCACAGAAGCCGAGTGACTTATTCATGGCCACCCAGCTAGAAAGTTTCTGGGGGTTATGCTGGAGCAGGCATTGAATATGATGGCCTCTCCTGTGATTGATAGCACTGTCTCTGGTTGGATGGAAACCATTTGGGTTTCATGTCCTCCAGTTTGCCCTTATACTTCCTCACACTGATTCTACAATTTGATGCTTGACTTTGATTCTAATTTTCCAACATCTTTCCAAAGCTCCCATTATAGGGGGTTATTAACTGTGAGGGTAATTCTAGGCTAGCTTGCTGACCTAGCTAGTGCCCTCCTCAGAGGTGGCTAGGTAGTGTAGTGGAGGCAGGAAAACCTGGGTTCAAATTCACCTTTAGACATTTATTAGCTGTGTGACCCTGGGCAAGTCACTTAACTTTTGTTTGCCTCAGTTTCCTCAATTGTAAATGGGGATAATAAGAGAGCATCAAATGAGATAATATTTGTAAAGCTCTTAGCACAGTGCCTTGAAGGTATTAGGTATTTAATAAATGGTTGTTTCATTCTTTCCTCCTCCAAACTGCCTTGTATTCATTTTGTAAGTCTTCTGTATTTACTTACGTATGTACATATTCCACATACAGCCCCCTATACCCCCCATTAGAATGTAAGTTCCTTGAAGGCAGGGATTGTTTCGCTTTTGCCTTTGTATGTCCAGCTCCTACACAATATCTGGTACATAGTATTTGCCTAATAAATGCTTGCTGATTATTGATTGATTTGACACTTGGACCCAGGGCACACTCAGGCTCACCTGATATATCCAATTGAACTTGTTTTGTCCAATATTGCTGACCTTTTTTTAACATTCATTTTTAAACTTTGAATTCCAAATTTTCTCCCTCCCTCCAGCCTTTTCCCCACCCATTGAGAAAGCAAGTGATATGATAGCCCTTATACATGTCAGGTCATGCAAACCATATTCCCATATTACCCTCATGGCCTCTTAATTGCTGACTAGGGCTTTCTCTTATCCTACTTGACTTCTCAGCTGCCTTAATCTGTTTTTGTTCCTTTTTTCCTTAGTCCCAGACACTGTTTCCCCCTGACTTCTCTGGTACTGCTCTATCCTGCTGCTTCTGTCTGTCCTTAGTATCCTTGTCTCCTCTGCCTTTATTGGGAGTCTTCCTCAGGGCTCCGTTCCCTTCTCGCTACACCCTTTCTCTCTTGAGTTCGTGCATCACTTCTCTGCTGATGACTCCCAAATCTTTATATCTAAGGGCCTGACTTTCTTTTTACTCTAGTCACATTTCATCAGTTGCTTGTAGCATATTTCTTCCTGTATGTCTATAGGCATCTTAAACTCAATATATCCAAATCAGAACTTGCTCTCTTTCTGCTAACTCTGTTCTTCAAACTTGCCTGTTTCTGTTGAAGGCAGGACCAGTCACCCAGGTTTGGAAACTTGGGGTCATCCATAACTCTTCCTTCTTCCCATAACCCCACCAGTTGCCAAGTCTTGTGGTCTTTGTTTCTACAACATTTTTTTGCATCTGCTCTCTTCTCTCCAATCATTTGATAAGCACCATGTGCCAGATGCTGTGCTAAGCATTAGGGATACAAAGAAAGGCCCTCAAGGAACTCACATTTTAACAGGGGAGACAATGGAAAAACAGCTCTGTACATATAAGATATGTACAGTGGGAATGGAAGGCAATCTCTGAGGGAAAGTGGGAGCCACTGGGAAAGGCCTCTTATAAAAGGTACGATTTGGGCTGAGCCTTAAAGGAAGCTGAGGAAAGGCAGAGGTGAGAAGGGAGATCCTATCTCATTTCATTCTTATCTCTTGTTTATACTACTACAATAGCCTCCTAAGTGGGTCCTTGTTTCCAGTCTCTCCCATCTCTAATCCATTCTCAAGATACTTGCCAAAAAAGCTTCCTAAGGCATAGGTCTGGTCATGATTGTCACATACTCAAAAACCTAGGTCCCATTGCTTATAGGGTAGGATTCAGATGTTTTAGAGCATTGCTTTAAGATCCTCCACAATCTGATTCTCACCTATTTTCCCAGCCTTATTTCATGCTTATCCCACGAACCCAGTCTACACTCTAACTCAACTGTTGTCCTCCTCATTGTTTGCCAGATTTGGCACGCTTTCTCTCACTTCCTTGCATTTGCACAAGCTGTTTTCCATGCCCGAAATGGTACCCCCTTTTATCTCCATCTTCCACAATTCATCTTTCAGGGACGCTATCTGCATCTTTCAGAAACTTGACTTCTTTCATATCTCAACTTAGGCACCATTTTCTCCATTAAGCTTCTCCTATTTCCTGTCGCCAGATGCTCTCTCTCCTCACTTTTCCTTATACTGTACTTAATTGCATGCGTGTTATGTCCCCTCAGGAGGATATGACTCTGAGGGTAGGGATGTTTTCATCTTTGTCTTTCTAGCATCTTGCAGAGTGATTTACACATAGTTGATGGTTAATAAATGTTGAATTGAATTCAACTTCTATCCCAGGTCATGGCTATGCATCTACTGTTCTAGGATTCACTGGACTAGCTGGATCAGGAGCCAGCATCCAGCGTGGGTCAAGAATGGGGTATCAGGTAGAATGAGGCAGACCAGTGGTATTGATCTCTCAAGGTTCTTTGCTCTGGGATTTGTGTCTTGATGATGGAGATAAGTATTGAACCAGAGGCACTCTGAGACATGAATTTAGTTAAGATAGTCTGGCTTCTCAATGCTTCCTCTCTCCACCACCCTTCCCTTCCCCCCACCTCCCAATTTTGACAGCCTAGGCCAATTTTCTGGTTTTTTCTCACTGTTCCTAGAACCATAGATTTAGAGCTAAATCTTAGTGATCAAGTCTGCTCTCCATTTTTACAAATAAGGAATCAAGGCACAGAGATGTGATTATTGGCTAATAAATGTCTTAGGAATGAGTTGAACCTAGGTATGCCAAGTTCAAGTCCAGAGTTCTGCCCACTATAGCAGCTGTCTCTAGACACAGCCAAACCCACATTAGCAGAGTTCCTATCTAGGGCTTCTCGCCCAGTAGGGAGCACATAGATAGGTTATGCCTTTCAGGTACATGTAGGACAGAACCCAGGAAAATCATACCAACTCATCCACAGTGGTGATGCAGAATGCAATCCTTGGACTCTTGTGGGCAGAAGGCATCCTGGAGCTTACAGTTCGCTAGCCTTTCCACCCACTACTGAATTTCACCACTCTCCTGCTTCCAGGGACTTGCCCCTGCTCCAAGGCATCTCTGCTGCTGGTTCTTTTAGGCTAAGTTAAATCCCTTTAATGGAAACCAAGGGAGAGTTATGTCAGCTAATGAAACATGTCCCAGTTGGACATGTCCCAGCTATTAACATTTCTACCACACTTGCTTTCCTGTTGGCACTTTCTCTGTCTCAGCATCTTTGACAGCTGACTCTGTCACTCATAACCATATTTTATCTGTGCCCACTGGACTAATGAAAACTCAATATGATTCCATTCCCCATTACACTCTCCATCTATTCCCATTTATCTAGAGTAACTACTTTGCTCTGTTTTCCAGGAAATTCTCTGAGAAATCAATGAGATTTTTCCTTGGGGGAACCAGCCTACAAGGAAGTAGAATCACAGAAATTTTGAATCTCAGCACTAGAAGGACCTTCAGAGGGCACAGACATCTCCTCTATAACATACCTAAGGGTCACTCACACTTGTTCACAGTCACACAAGTGAGTGTGAACACACCAAATGACCCACAGAGGTGGTCACTCTTTTCTTAAGTACCTCCAGTGATGAATCCTGACCACCTCTAAAAGTAGTGCATTCTACTTTTGAATGGTTCTAATTGTTTGGAAACTTTCCTTTGAATTAATTCTATGCCTCCATAACTCGCAGATGTGGTTAGTTTTGCCCTCAGGAATCTCAGAAACTAAAAGATATAGGCCTATATGCAAGGATGTGCTGGTAAGTATTTAACAACTATCTCTCTGGAAAAAATGTGCATAGGACACACTTCTAAGTTTAATCTCTATCACTTTCTTAAGTCTGGAATTGTCAAAACAATAAATCGTGCCCTGATTTATAGTATTTGCTAATTTCTGAGGTGTAAATGCCCACACTAAAAATCAACCTGAAATAAATTCATGCTGGCTGCAGTACACCCTTGCCTATATCCCTACAGATAGGGCAAGCGCTCAGTAGAGACAAAACGTGTGCCAATATGTCCAGTCTGAATGCCTGTGTTAATAATAATACATACCATTTATGTAGAGCTTTAAGGTTTGGCAAATGATTTCTATATGCTATCTCATTTGGTCCTCACAATAATCACATGAACTGTGTGCTATTATCCCTATTTTGCAGATGGAGAAACTGAGACTAAGAAAGGTTAAATGACTTGTCTAGAGTCACACAGTTACTAAGTATCTAAGGTAGGATTCAAATCCAGTTGTTCCTTACTCTAAATCGAGAGATAGAGAGTGTAAAGAAATGTGGACAAGGAGTCAGAGGAGTTGAGGTCAAGTTCGGCTTCTGCCATGTATTAGCTGGGTGACCTTGGACAAATCATTTCTCTTTCTGAAGTTGCTTCTCCATCATTACACTTAACTAGTTAGTCAGTAAGCATTTATTAAGTATCTGGTCTGTGTTAGGCACTCTGCTAAGCACAGGTCCATACAAAACAAGTAGAAATTCTCACTTTTGTTTTGTTTTGTTTTTGCTTTTTTGGAGGATGGAAGGGAGGGCAATTGGGGTTAAGTGACTTGCCCAAGGTCACAGGCTAGTAAGTGTTAAGTGTCTGAGGTCAGATTTGAACTCAGATCCTCCCAACTCCAGGGCTGGTGCTCTGTTCACTGTTCCACCTAGCCACCCTGAAATCCTCCCTCTTTTTTTTTTTTTTAATTAAACAAATACTTTATTAACTTCTGTTTTACATCATTCATTTCCGCCAGATTTTGAGTTACAATCATTTTCCCCCCATTATTCCCCTACCCAACCTCCCAGAATAGCAGTCCCACAAGATATCGCTTCCTCCAATCTGCTCTCTCCCATACATTCTCCCATACCCCCATCAACTTTTCCATTAGAGGAAGATGAATCTTTGTGTCCCAATGCCTGCATATCTTATCTCCCAATTATAGGCAAAAGAGTATTAATAATAGTATTTATATATATATTTGAAACATTTAATGTTACGACCTTGAATTTCAGATCCATTTCCTTCCTCCCTTGTCCACCCATTCCTTCTTGGGATATAAGTAATTCAGTATATGTTGTACATGTCTAGCTATGCAAAACATTATCATAGTAGATATATTGTACAAGGCTGCTTATAGTTCCCTCCCACTCATCCCACCCCCCACCTGGTCCATTCCCTACATGATCCTGTCCCTCTTCTATAGTGGGTACTTCCAACCTCCCCTCACCCCAAGGATGCCCTCCCATCCATCATCT
This sequence comes from Gymnobelideus leadbeateri, assembly GCA_011680675.1. Taxonomy (NCBI): domain Eukaryota; kingdom Metazoa; phylum Chordata; class Mammalia; order Diprotodontia; family Petauridae; genus Gymnobelideus; species Gymnobelideus leadbeateri. Next base: position 190,548 of record WOXC01009356.1, on the reverse strand, counting down.
CTCCTCTCATCCCCCTTCCCCTATCCTGCTGCAGGTTGAGATATCCCATTTAGTATGTATGTCATTTTCTCCCTGAACCAAATTCAATGTGAATGTGCTTTTGCCTTTTTAGCCTTCCTTATTCTCCCCCTCCTTTGCACCCACTTCCCCTACATGAGATAGTTTACCCTACCATGTCTCTCCCCATCTCCTCTTGCCACTTTCCTCTCTCACCTCATAATTTCATCCCTTGAGTACTCTCCCTTCCCAACAAAATCAACCTATGCCCTCTATCCATATATAACTGTAGCCATATACACACACATTCACATATGTATTCGTATGACCACACCCCTTCTTCCATTATTTTCATAGTGAGAAAGATATCATCAGTCCCAGTTATTGCTTTTCCATATAGGAATGTAAATAGTTCAACTTTGATAAGTTCCTTTTTGATTTCTTTTCCCTGATTACCTTCTCAGGCATCTCTTGCTTCTTGTGTCTGGATGTCAAATTTTCTATTCAATTCTGGTTTTTTCCTCAAGAATGCTTGAAAGTCCTCTATTCCACTGAATGACCATATTTTCCCCTGAAACAAAATACTCAGTTTTGCTGGGTAGGTGACCCTTGGGTTCATTCCAGTTCTTTTGCCCTCTGGAATATCATATTCCATGCCCTTCTCTCCCTCAGTGTAGAAGCTGCCAGGTCCTGGGCTATTCTGATTGTGTTTCCACAATATTGAAATTGTTTCTTCCTGGCCGCTTGTAGTATTTCCTCCTTGATCTTGGGATTCTGGAACCTGGCTATAATATTTCTGGGAGTTTTCTTTTTGGGATCTTTTTCAGGAGGTGATCGGTGGATTCTTTCAACCTCTATTTTGCCCTCTGGATCTAAAACATCAGGGCAGTTTCCTTGAGAATTTCTTGAAGGGTGATTTCTAGGTTCTTTCCTTGATCATGGCTTTCAGGTAGTCCAATAATTTTTTAATTGTCTCTCCTGGATCTATTTTCCAGGTCAGTGGTTTTTCCCATGAGATATTTCACATTGCCTTCTAATCTTTTGTTTGTTTGGATCTGCTTAACAGCATCTTGATTTCTCATAAAGTCACTAGCTTCCATTTGCTCCAGTCTAACTCTGAAGGAATGAATCTCCTCAGTGAACTTTTGAGATTCTTTTTCCATCTGGCAAATTCGACTTTTTAAGGCATTCTTCTCCTCATTGCCCTTTTGGGCCTCCTTTGCCATTTGAGTTAGTCTATTTTTTAAGGTGTTGTTTTCCTCAGTCAGGCTGTTGACCCTCATTTCATACTTTTCCTGCATCCTTCTCATTTCTCTTTCCAATTTTTCCTCCACTTCTCTTATTTGATTTTTAAAGTCCTTCTTAAGGTCCTCTATGGCCTGCAACCCGCTCATGTTTTCCCCTGGGGCTTTTGGAGCAGGACTTCTGACCTCACAGTCCTTTTCCCGCTCTATGCCCCCAAAATAGGAGTCTAGGGTTGCATTTTTCTGTTTCCTTTGCCTTGGCATGTTGCCACTTAATTGCTTGACTTTTGGGCTTGTTGCCACACTATGGCTTTAAGGCCAGATAGAGGAATTTTCGTCCCGAACGTGTGGGGGCAACTTCCGTTTCTGGCAAGCTGTAAACCCACCCACAACTTCCACCCTAGATCACAATCCAGATCCAGGGAGGTTAAAGCAAGAGCGATTACCCCCCAAGACTGATCGCTGGATCTCCCCACGATTTGTAGGCTGGGAGCCGGAAATGCCTCTGAAAACTACAAAATGGCGTGTCTCCTCAGCAGCTTCTAGCCCCCAGGGGAGGGAGCTGACGCATTCCCAAATACAGGTCCCAAAGTCCATAGGACACTAACCTCTTACTTTGTCCTAGGCAAGTCTATGTTGATAATTCTGGCGTCTCCACAGTTCCTGGTGTTCTGGGGTTCCTCCAGCCGGCTGCTGGCCCTGCCGCCCTGGGGCTAAAACCTCGGCTCAGGTGGACCTGGGTCGGCTCAGCTCGGCTCCTGTGCTCTGCGCTCTGCGCGCTGCCGGCTCCCAGACCACTGCGCTGGTCCTTCCTGCAGGGTGCTGGGCTGTCCTCAGCGGGAGGTTAGCTTCTCTGTGTCGTTCTGTGGGTGCTGGGGCTCCAGAAGATTTTCAGAGTCCTTTTTTACATAGTTTGTGGAGAATCTGGGGGCAGAGAGGCTTGGACGAGCTGTTTCTACTCCGCCATCTTGGCTCCGCCCCTGAAATCCTCCCTCTTAAGGAGCTTGTCTTACAGCATTGTAAGGCTTGGATGGATGATATGTAGAAAGTGCTTTATGACCACAAAATGCTATATAAATGCAAACTATTATTATTAGGAATAAAAATTAAAAAATAGGAAAAATAAAAATAAAAAATACATTTCTAGTTTCAGCTCTACCATTTGCTGGTTCTATACTCTTATGTTAGTGCCTTCACCTCAATTTCCCTGTTCATATAGTGGGGCTACTGACACCTCCTCTCCTTGCCTTGAAGGGTTTTTTGTGAAGATAGTATGGTGGCTTAGAATGAGTGCTAGCTTTGGAATCAGGGGGGTAGGGTTCGGATCCTGCCTTTGTCACTAATTACCTGTGTCATCTTGGGCAAGGCCTTAACCTCCCTGGGCCTCAGTTTTCTCATCTGTCAAATGAGGAATTGGACTAGAGGACCTCAGGTTCATTCTGCTTCTACATCCATGATTTATAAATGATAGTGGATTCAAAAGCATTTTGAAAAGAGGTTTATACCAGTTTCAGGGCTGATTTTTATTTGTGGGGGACACAGCATGGTAAAAAAAAGCTCTGGAGTCAGAGGACCTGCATGATCACTTACTAGCTATGGAATACTGGGCCAATCATTCCACTGCTCAAGTCTCAGTTTCCTTATCTGTAAAATGAGGGAAATAATCCTTGCTCTATCTCTGTCCCAGGACCCTGGAGAGGAAGTAATGACGTAATGGATGTGACAGTGCTTTGTAATCACAATTGTTATTGATGTTGAGTTGTGTCCAACTTTGTGTGATGCAATTTGTTTTTTTATTTTTTTTTGCAAGGCAAGTGACTTGCCCAGGGTCACATAGCTAGTAAGTGTTGGGTATCTGAGGCTGGATTTGTATTCGGATCCTCTTGACTCCAGGGCTGGTTCTCTATTCATTGTACTACCTAGCTGCATTTGGGGTTTTCTCGGCGGAAATGCTGGTGTGGTTTTTCATTTTCTTCTCTAGCTCATTTTACAGATAGGGAAACTGAGGCAGAATTCCATGACTTGCCCAGGGTCACATAGCTAGAGGCTGGATTTAAACTCCTGCTTTCAGGCCCTGTACTCTATCCACTGTTCCACCTAACTGTTCTGTTTGTAACCACAAAGTCTACATTAAATAACAGAGGATATTACTATCCTGAGGGAGACAGGAGACAAAGCCTCCCCGAGGGATAGGGAAATGTTAATAATGAGAACTCATGTTACCATAATGCCCTTTGGTTTATGGCCTCATAGGATTTAGAGAAAGAAGGGCCCTTGGAGATTTTCTGATCCAACTACTTCATTTTACAAAGAGGAAACTAAAGCCCAGATAGATGAAGTCATTGACTGAGTGTACCTATAGTTAGGGTACCTTGAGGTTCAAAACTCATTTGCACAAGGCTCTTTCATTGGTAGATAATGATTACTCAATGCTCCTTGACTTCAAGAAGAGCAGAGTTGTCAAGAGCTTGAGAAAACAGAAATATTCATCTTTTGACTTTCAGCTTTGAGAGAAGAAATGATTAATTCCAGTTTCTTATTCAGGGAGAAGTTCCTGAAGGAGACTCTGGGAAGAAGCCTACGTGATTACATTATTGGCATCCCTGAATGTTGACTTCCTAGAGTCTTTCTCTGTCTTCAGAGATGTCTTCCTGAATTGCATCTGGAAACCCAGGTCTCTTGCCTTGAAGTTTGAAGCCAGGAAATCAAAGATCTCTATTACCATAAGATCCTTTATATGCATTATCTCATTTGGTTCTCACAATAATCCTGTGAACCAGGTGTGTTGCCAATTTGGCCCCTTGTGCAGACATGGAGCAATGAGCAATCAATCATTACTGATGAGAAGAGTCTAATGCAAATGGACCTTGATTCCATTCATAGGTTATACTAGTAAATAACAGAGCCAGGATTCCAATATGTGACCTATAACTATGAAAGTCCCCTTATCACCATCTCGTTTAGTAGGTTCCCCCATTTTAGAGATAAGTCCTAGTTTCAGAGAGGTTAAGAGATTTGCCTACTATGAATCATATAACTAGTGAGTGTTGGAGCTGGGATTCAAGTCCAGGGCTTCTCCTCCAAGTTTAGGACAGTCTTTCCCTCTTGTGGCTGCCAGTCAGAGCGGTCTTAGTGGCAGAGACTTGACCAGAGTTAAGGGCTATTGGTATTTTTCACAGTCTTAGGGATGGAGTTTGCCAGTTCCATTATCAAAGGCTTCTTGTTATAGCTGTTGACCTAGAAACATGAGTTTCTCAATATGAGGAAAGGGATAAGTTGAGGCAGGTGTTACATCAGAGGGAGAGGCCTATCTCATGTCACAGGGAGTTTCTAGGCAAATATGGGTGCCCCACTGCTCTGTGCCAATGACTTATGTCAACTATGAATAGCCAAGGCCAAGGCTGGCCCCCTATTAGCACTCTCTATAGCAAGGACAGCTTCACTGTTGACCAGGATCTTCAGACAGACAGGGACATATTCCCAAGAAGAGAAGGGAATGGAAGACATAGAGACCAACTTTTCCACATGATAAAGTGACTCAGTTTCCCTCTGTCAAGTTATTCTCAGATAGTACTCAGCCAGGCAGTAGGGGTGGCTTAGAAAGGGGCTGATTATCACCACCAGCTCTGTAGCTCTATTACATACCTTTCAATAAGTTCAATTCCATGCATCATTTCAAAATGTAGGATTGGATGATTTGAAACTGGAAGAAACCTTAGAGATCATCCAAGCCATTCCTTTTCAAAGACTCTTTGTCCCTAATGCCTGGAATACACTCCCTTCTCACCTCTGCCTTTTAGAATCTCTAGTTTCTTTTCAAAGTTCAGCTCAAGGACCACTTGACCTTGATCAAGGACCTAGTTTGATCCCATCAGCTGCTAATGCTTCCTCCCTCAAATTATCTTATATATATGTAACAATATATATATATATATATATATATATATATATATATATATATATAAATGTAACATTTGCTTACATGTTCACATGTTGTTTCCTTCATAGTTTATAAGTTCTTTGAGGACAGGGGATATTTTAATTTTGTCTTTGTATCCTAAGTGCCTGGAGCATAGTAGGCACTTTATAAAAGGAGAAAACTGCCCAGGGGGATGGGATGCTCACCTCTTCCTGCTAAAAGGGCCCCTACCTCTGGGCCTACATGAATAGACTGGATTCCTGGCCTCTAAAAAAAAGCTCTCTCTCTCTCTCTGTCTGTCTCTCTCTCTGTCTCTCTCTCTCTGTCTGTCTCTCTCTCTGTCTCTGTCTCTCTGTCTCTGTCTCTCTCTCTCTCTCTGTCTCTCTGTCTCTCTCTCTCTGTCTCTCTGCCTCTCTCTCTCTCTCTCTCTCTCTCTCTCTCTCTCTCTCTCTCTCTGTCTCTTTCTTTTCCTTCCCCCCCTTCCTTATTCACACTCTGTAGCCTATGGGAAAATCACTTAAAGCTTAGATTTGTTCATGTCTAGGGTCTCCCCAAAAGGTGTGAAAAGGTGCTCACTGTTCAGTGTAGACAGGACTAGGACAGCTTTTTTATTCATCCACACAAAAGAAATGCTCAGACAACAAAAGACTCACAAACTCACATTGACAAAGACTTAAACACGAAGCAGTAATTTCTAACTCCTATTATACTCCCCCAAGAGGCTGTTACTTAAATCACGAAGCCCTCAGCGAGACTAGTGCATTTCACTTTTACTCCCGCTCTCCTTGAGGTCCGTGTCTTTGGGCGAGCTAGGTCCAGGATTGGGCTTTTTCTCTTGTTAAAGGTCATCTTCTCCTTTGAGATGCACTGCAATTGCTTCCAAAGTGCAGTTGGAACCGACTGAAGGACCCAAGATCTTCTGGGGCAGCTGGTCCTGAAAAGCACAGCTCTTAGAATTACAAAGCCAAAGGGGCAGCCAGAGGCCAGAGGATCAGTCTTCCATGCCTGCCATTCATTCCAGAGAGAGGGAGAAAGAAAGACAGAATGTCTGAGGGCAATGCCACTCCTCTCAAGGCCTACTGAATGGGTGGTTATTTCTGCCCTCTGATTGGTAGGCTTTGATCTAGCCCCACTTTCCCCCTCCCCCACTGCCATCTCCTCCCACTTCCTTCCCTTTGAGGCACCAGGTCTTCATCACTGAGCCATCATGCATCGATCACTGGAAAGAGCCAAAGCAGATGGTTTATTACCAGGAAGGATCCAGGTCCCAGGACAGCGCATGCATCACTAGAAGGGGCCCAGCTCTATGGAAGCTCCATAGGATATACCATAGTCAGAGCCAATAGGAGCAGTGAAGGGGCTTCTTCTGGTCCCACCCATTCCACTGTTTTTAGTATCCTTTTACAATTTAATAAATCCTTGTCGATGGCTGAGACTTGGCCAGTGTCATACCATTTGTAAGCAAAAGAATCAGCATTTAAATCCAAATCATAGTGTCATAGATTTGAGGCTGCAAAGGACCTTAATGGCCATTGAGTCCAACCTTCTTTTTATGGATGAGGAAACCAAGGCAGAGAGAAGTTAAATGACTTGCCCAGGGACTCACTGCTAATAAGAATCTGGAGTGGGATTCCATTCCACCATGCTATACTTCACTGATTTCTGTGACTCCAAATACAGAGCTTTATCCATTACCTCATTTCAATTCAACAGTAATTATTTACTGCATGCATAACACTCTGCTAGGCACTGGGAGAAAGAAACAAAAAAGTTAGATGAGACCATTGATGCCCATTTCTCACTCCCCTGGGGACTGAAAACATGTCCCACTTGTGTTTGTTTTGAAAAGCAGACCTCCACCTCTCAAACCCCCTGCTGCCCTGCTCAGCAGGAGGAGGCCGGAGAAGTGTGCAAATAGCAATTAACAGTTGCATCTTCTATCCACACGTAAAAGACATAATTAGCTGGTTCCATCTGCTAATTATACCTGCTATAGATCAGATATTCACACCTAAGCAAGATAGTACAGTGAGTAGGTGGATTTGAAAAGGAAACATTTTAAAAATAACTGCACACCTTGTCTAAGATCTCCTGCCTCTTCATCCTGCGTCTTGGCACCTCTCAGCTGTCTGCCGGGGTACACATCACTTTTCTGGAACTCTGGGACTGGCTGTGGACATGGAGACTGACTCAGGGCCATGGAGCTTCCACGAAGAGAGGAAAGCAGCCCTCTTTGGTCCAGGAGTCTGACAGGTCCAGGCTTTTTCCTCTTAAGCAGAGTGGCAATTGTTTGCTTGTAACTTGGCTCCTTTGGGAGGGCCTCCTTTGACCCAATTAAATGTGATATTTTATTATAGGAGCTGAAGGGCAGGGAGTTCCTGGGATGAGCTGAATTTGGGGTTAAGAATCTTGGACATGTCCCCTCCTTCAAGGCCTCTATACTCTTTGTAAAATGGGGGGAGGGAGCTAATCAGCTAATTAGATGATCTCTAAGGCTTTTCTAGTTCTAAATCTGTGACCTAGTCCAATCTTCTTTGATAGATGAGGAAACTGAGTCTGAGAGAAGTGTTTTATATTAGGTTATAAAGTTGTTAAATGGCTTAAGAAACTCAAATCTAGGCCTTCTAACTACTTGCAGTGTTCTTCCCACCCATAGATGGAATAGAGTTAAAAATCCCAAGACTGGGAATAGTAAGTTTGGGGGAAGCCTGAGTGGATACTTGAATTAGGGCTGGACATCCTTAAGACAGGCTCTGCTTCTCTTGTTTTATATTTCTATTATACTGGTTTTTCATATGTATGCTGTAGTTCTTCAACTAGATGGTTAGTTCTTTGTGGGAAATGACCATGTCTTGAATATTTCTATTTCCCTGCCTCTTATGGGGATTAGCATAGGGTCTTTCATTATATTAGTAGTAGACACTCAGTAAATGTTTGGAGAATTAAATTATTATGCAGGCAACACTACACTTTCACAATGTTAAATTGTACACTTGAATCTACAATTCAGAGTCTATCCCATCCTTTTCAGAAACTATGAGCTACCTATAGAGAAAAAAATTCACTCAAGGATCCTACTTTTATTTCCAAATCACACAGTTTTTCAAAAATATAATTATGAATTCTGGTAGACAGGACAAATTCAGTTGAACAGAGCTGTGGGAAGACCTTGGACATTGTCCCTAGGAAGTAGAAAGAGGCTCTAGGCCAGACTGCCCTGGCAGAGATCCTGGAATCTGTAATACTGCTGGTGTGTGTGTGTGTGTGTGTGTGTGTGTGTGTGTGTGTGTGTGTGTGTGAGTGTGTGAGTGTGTGTGTGTGTGTGTGCATGTGTGCATGCTCTTGGTAGGTAATAGGGCAGGACTGGGCTAGGGCAAGTTCACCTGACATGTGGAAAAATATCAGGATATCACCTTGGCATGGATGTTGACATCACCTAGAGATTTAATCTCAGGTATCTCCTGTGGGTTCTCAGTTTTGATGACATATTGCAGGTCATACAGGACAGTTAAGTCTGATCTGGTGAAAAAAAAAATAGAAGTCTCCTGGAAAGTCTGACACATTTTCCTATGGTATAACCTTCAGCCCCTGATCCCTCCTGACCTTTCAACTCCAGGTAGAAAGTGGAAACAAGCTGTAGGTGTGAGAGTGAGGGAAAAGTGGGGCCCAGAAAAAGGGAACCTTAGTGAGAGTAATAGAGGGGTAACAACCTGGACAAAGGAGTGACCTCACCATATTGTATTGGGACATTAAGCTGATGTACTACCATGGGAGAGAAGAGTCTGTCTTGGAAATCGGTACCTCGGAATAAAACTCAATTTACCCTGTTCTTGTTATGGCTCTGCCAGTTCCATTTTCCCTTGATCCATTTCTACCTCCATAGCAGTGAATGCTAACAGGCATATGACTATCCATTTTATCACATTATTTTTCTCCATTGTATTGTTATTAAGCTTCTCACATGTTTGTCTTGTCTCCCTAGCTAGAGTATAGCATAGTGGAAAGAGACCTTGGATTTGAATCTTGACTCTAATGCTTATTACCTGTGTGACCTTGAACAAGTCACTAGACCACCCCCGGCCTTGTTTTCCCCTTCTGTAAATTGGAAAGTTGAACTTAAATCATCTCTAAATGCCCTAAGTCTTTGATCCTAAGAGGTACAGTCAGACAATCAGAGGCTAAGAAAAATAGTAAAATCTCGCATTTCTAGAGGATGTTACAACAACCTAGTGAGCTAGGTAATTATGTCAGGTGTCATTATCCCCATTTCATAGATGAGGAAACCAAGACTTATGGATGAGAGGTGAACATTAAGTGTTGCAACTGGGGTTTGGTACTGGCAGTGTTATAGCTTTGAACTTAGACATGGATGGGAACTTGGTTTGGATTTAGTTATGTTTATTGAACAAACACAAGATTATCTGGGGATAGCAGACTGTGCCCTGGTAATCAACAGAGATCGGGGCTGGGTTAGTGGGAAAAACAGGCAGAAAGAAGTTTGGCCAATGAGTAGAGTTCGGCTCTGCAGTAACAGATGAGGCAGCAGTGGGGAATTAACGTAAGAAGCAGCACTAGGCATATGTAAAAGGCATGAGATTCCCATCCCTTCTCCTCCTCCAGTCTTCCCCCAACCATTTAGTTTAGCCTCATTCTTTTCCAAAAAACCAAGTGGTCCCCAAGACTTGAGGCTAAGCCTTAGCTTTTGAAGCAGCTGCTTGCTGGTATGGCCCAGGCCATACTGAAGTCACTTTATGGTCACCTGAGGACACAAAAAGGCTTGATCAGATAGATCAGATAGACCTTTAAAAGGGACCTTTTGGACCCTTTAAACTTTGTGGAGGTCCCAAGGCTCTGAGAGTCACCATACCTGGCCCTGATGCCCATTTGGAAAGGGGGAGGAGAGGGGAGGGCCTGGTCTACAGAGATCTATTCTTGTTGAGTATCATTTCTATGCTATGGCTAAGCAAACCTTTTCTTAAACTGTCAAGTGATCAAATGTCTTGTTTTGTTTCTATATTAGATCTATGCCCTGAGGGACTGAGCTTGAGTTAGGCTCAGTCCACTACAGTGTCCCTCCCAGTGTATTTAATTGTGAATTTTTTAAGGCCTATAATCTTTTCTTTAGATCGGATCTGACCTTTCTTGGTTGGGTTCTAACTTGAGGGGTGCTTCTTCTAGTCCATTAAAGCCCTGGGAATTTCAGACTGGCTCTTCATCCTCCAGATTATTAACTCTGGCCCCACTTAGTCAAGGACATTCTGTGCTTGTGTCAGATGGCAGTGGTGGGAGGGTCAGTTTAGGGAGTTGGTTCCTTTGAGAATGGGATGGAGCCTGACCCTCCATATTACAGTGTTCCTCTTTTACCAAAGCCCTGAAAGTTGGATAGTTGTTTGAAGCCTCCTCATTTGGTCCGAGGCACCTTTTTATACAACTGGGTCCTATATACTTTGTATGACACAGCCAATACATAAATCAAATTTTAGAGCCAGAAAAAAATTCATAAATTATAGTGGTGAACTGTGCCCTAGAGAGTGAAGTGATTAGCCCAAGTCACATGGCTTAATAACTGATACTTTTTAACTGTGTCCTTAATTCCTCCTCCTTTCTTTCATTATTGGTAATGTAATTAATGGTGACCTTATAGTTATTTGAATGGGAATGAGGGGCATATAATCATTTCCTTCTCTTCCACCTAGTTCCTGCCAAGCTCATTCCACCAGTCTTAGAAATTAGTACCCTCCGTGCCTAGCACAGGGCCTTGCATTTTAGCCAATTGTTCAATTAAATTATGGGCAGGAAGGTAGCAGCTGTGCCAATAAGGGCACCAGCCTTTCTCAACCAGTCTTTGAGAATGCAGTGAATAAGAACAATTGAAAAAAACCAGGAAGAGCTCAGCCCTTTGGGCCAGTGCAAGGCTGACTCTTGATTCTGTTTTGATGGAGTTTAGTGTATGTGGTGTGTTTGGACAGGAGGCAGCATAGAAAACCAGGTGAGATAGTGTTGTGGCAAAGCAGTGTTAAGCTGGGCATTCTGGTTTCTTGGGTGACTTCCCCTGGGAGTCTGGATTCTTTTGGGTTGTACTGGTATCTAGAAAGAGTCTAGTATATTGGGATGTGCTGTAAATGGACTGAGGACTTAGGCTCGGGATACAACCCAGCTCATAATGGCTATGTGTGGCAAAGTCAATGAGACTTGAATGTCAATGACCCTGAAGTCAGAGGGTGCCCCTAATTTTAAAGATAAGTAAAGTGAGGACCATGGATGTTAAATGACTTTCCCAGGGACATAAAGCCAGTATGCAGCAGATCCAGGATTCAAACCCAGGCCCTCTGACTTCAAAGTCACTGCACTCTCTATTGTATCATATCAGTGGTAAAGCTGAACCTCGGTTTTCTTATGCATAAAATGGGAATAATAGTATTTTTACTTACAAGGTCACTGTGAGGAAAGTCCTTTTAAGCATTAAAATAATACAAAATGAACACTGTTATTCTTATTCTTATTATAAGGATCACTTCTTAGGCTCCCAAATAGCAAAGCAACAGGGTCCATGTCCTTCCTGGCCCACAGTGCACTCAATCTCAGAAATGTCCTTTCCATCATTTTAGCTCTTCATCTCAGTGTGGCCAAGAAAGTATGAAGCTTCTTAGTATTCTAGCACTGTGACAAATAGCACAGTGAAATCCATTTTATAATCATTTAAACTGGTTTGCTTTGAGTTTATTTACATAATTCCGTGAGATGCATGGAAAGAGAATCTTCATGTTATTTTCATGCAGCCAAATAAATAGAAAAAAAAATCACTTTCTAAGGTAATTACCACTTCAGTGCTACACATCTGAGCAGAGGACAGGATTAAGAAGTGTTCCTTCTGGGCATAGGTCCATTGAGATGTGGCATAAATATGATTCCCACCTGGGGTGGGAAAAGTGAACATTTTTGGGAATATGTTATTTACATATATGCATAATTTGTATAAATGTTCCCAGTACATGTTGGGAGCTACCTATGTCAATTTAGTGTGTGGAAAGGACCCTGGACTTATAGTTAGACCTAGGGACTATTTCTGTCTTTGATAGTTATTGTCTGTGGGCAAATCACAACCTCTCTGAGCCTCAGTTTACTCATCTATAAAATGGGAATGAGTACTTGCACTTTTTACCTCACAGGATTGTTGTAAGGACAACCTTTGTAAACTTTCATACAGATGTACTCTTATTACTGTGATTATTATTATTATTATTATTTGCTTTTTGGAGGGCAATTGGGGTTAAGTAACTTGCCCAAGATCACACGGCTAGGTTTTTGTTTGTGTGTGTGTTAAGTGTCTGAGGCCGGATCCGAACTCAGGTCCTTCTGACTCCAGGGCTGACGCTCTACTCACTGCGCCACATAGCTGCCCCATACTGTGATTATTATTGACCTGATGGATTCCAGGCCCTAGGACAGTTGCTGTGTAGTAGTACAGGGGGAAGGATGGCTAACTTCCTTCCAGGAATATTGGAAGTATGCCATTCCAGCCACAGAAGAAATCAGAGAGTAGCATCACCATATGATGGCAACATGGTAGAAAAGATTGTATAGCTATCCTGTAAGATTCATGAGGGCAAAGATTGTGTCCTGGCTAAACTTTGGACCTTCTCTAACTCCTAGCATTTGTTAAATGTTATTGACTTCTGCCATGTTGGTCACATGAATTAGAGATTTATCAAGGAATAGACCCTAGGGCTATTCAAGTTGTGTACCAGGTTGGGTAGCTTGAAGCTGAATGGCTCTGCCCAGCAAATACCTGGATGCATCAGGGAAACAGGTACCAAAGCAACAATGAGCAAGATTAATAATAATAATAATGACAGGAGATTCAAATAAATAACAAAAGGAGTTCCCCAAATTCTAACTGGGGGAGACCAAATAAATAGCTAATAAATTGACTGGTTTCTGGTAAATAACTAGGAACATGCAAAATATATGCAGAGTAGATGAAATGTGACCTTAGAGGGGAAGGCATTAGCAGGTGGAGGTGGTGGAGGGAGCCCAGGAAGGGCCCTATATAGAAGACTCCTTTTGAGCTGAGTTTTGAAGAAATCCAGGGATTCCAAGGGGTGGATATGAAGAGCAAGGGAATTCCAGGCATGAAAAGAGAGAGTTGGGAAATAGAGCATTGTGTGTGAGAAACAAAAAGTTGGCCAGTATAGCTGGATCCTAATCTGAGTGCAGGGGAAGGCTGAGGAAGATAGATTAGGCCCAACTTTTAAAGAGCTTTAAATGCCAGAGGACTTTGTATTGATCCTAGAAGTAATAGGGAGACATTGGAGCTTATTGAGTAGGATAGTTTACATGGACAGACCCGAGTTTTTGGAAATTCATTTTGTTAGTTCAATGGAAGATAAATTGGAGTTGGGAAAGATATGAGGCATGACCAGATGGGAAGCATTTGCTACAGTTCATGTGAAAAGTGCTGAAGGACTGCGTTTAAGGTGTTGTCTGTGTGATAGGAGAGGTGAAAATGGATTTGAGAGATGTTGAGAAAGAGCAGGTAAGACCCTATCAGTTTTCTGTTTCCTATAGGACACTGCGTATAACTTTATGGGGATCAGAGAGAATGTGTTATATGGCAAATCAAGGGTAAGGAAAATGGTAGGGTTGGGGAAAGGTCATTTAGGTCTTCATAACTAGAGTCCCTTGGAGGTCGCAGTCTATTGCTGGCCCATCCTACTAGAATTTATCAAAGTGAGTGTCAGTTCATAGAATTGTAGGATTTATAGAACTTAGAGGGACCTTAGAAATTATCTACCTATAGGCCAAATCATTATTTTATGTAGGAGAAAATTAAGGCCCAGGAGAAATGTCTTTACCCAAAGCCACACAAACAGAAAGTTTTCTACATGGGATTTGAATTTAGGTCTTCTGACTCTTCAGTACTAGCCCTATCCATCTTCACCACTACCAGTAATTAGGCTGTGTGCAGATAAATAGAGATTAAGATATTGTCAGTGGGAAGAAAGAGAGGTACAAAATAAAAAATGGGATTAGTAGCACAAGAGGACAGACTTAGGTTTGCCAAGCCAAGGTTTGGGAATTTGGCAATTATAGTCACGTGGCAGAGTCAGTATGAGAACAGGGAGTTTACAGGTTGGAACTAGATAGAGGAGTAGATCACTCAAGAAGAGAAGATTTCCTGCTGGAAGAAATATCTGCCTGCACCTGGAGTGTCTCCTCCTCTACTTGACCTTAGCTTGCATAGCTCAGCAGGGTCTTGCCAGGCTGTAATCAGGAGGATTGCAGTATCAGGATGCAGGTTTCTAGCTACTAGGGAATTAGAAGTGAAACATTGAGTTTAGCATATGTTATTAACAATCTTTCCCGTAGCACAGCTTCTTCCACACCTCTTAGTTATTACAAGTTAAAGGCTACTCCATCAGAAAGTAAGCTTTTATGCATCTCTATAGACTGGAAGGGAGGGAGTTGGTACTAGTTGGCTACACTATGAAGTAGATTTAGGACCCTATAGTTGTGGGTGGGGACAGCAGGGATCAATGTGGCAAGAGTGAAAAAAAAAAACTTTCCTAAAACTTGATTTGACTCTCTTAGGACTAACATTTAGTCCATCCATTCAGTTTTCCTACTGAATTTTTCCATCTTGTTCTCCCTTCTTCCTAGATTCCTTTTTCCTGTCAAGGGCACCACAGTCTTCCCAATCCCATACATGGGCTCACCACCTAGTTGTTATCCCCAATTCTTGACCATCTCTTACTTATCATATCCAATGCCAAGTCTTGTTTCTAACATTTCTCATATATACTCCTTTTTTTCTTCTATTTCCACCACTCTTGTGTAAACTCTTATCAATTCATGCGTGGACTATTATAATAGCCTGTTGATTGGTCTTTCTGTCTCATCTCTTCCTATTCCAGCTCATCCTTCACTCAGCTGTCAAAATGATCTTTCTAAAGGACAGGTATGATAATGTTACTTCTCTATTGAATAAATTCCAGTGGCTCCCTATTACCTCCAGGATCAACTATAAAATCCTCTCTTTGACTTTTAAAGCCCTTTGTAACCTGACTCCTTCCTAGTTTTCTAGTCTTCTTAAACCTTTTACTTTCCACAGCATGATACTATTTAGTGACAGACTTCCTTGCTGTTCCTTGTAAATACCATCTTCTGACTCCAAGTATCTTCCCTAGCTGTCCCCCATGCCTGGAGCTCTCTCTCTTCATCTCCACCTTTTAGTTTCCTTGGCCACCTTCAAATTCCAGCTAAAATCCTACCTTCTGCAAGAAGCCTTTTCCCAGTCCTCCTTGGTCTTTGTTCCTTCCCTCCAGGACTACCCCCAATTTATTCCGTCTAGATTCTATTTGTACCCAAGTTTGTTTGCTATGTCCCTCATTGGACTGGATTCCTTGAGAAAGGGGACTGCTTTATTTTATTATATTTTATTTATTTGTCTTTTTTGTCTCTCTGGTGCTTAGAACAGTGTCAGGTATATAGTAGGAGCTTAATGAATGTTGATTGATAAATTTTTTTGCAACCAATCATTCTAATAACTCCTTCCATAAAACTGTCCCATTGGGGACTTCTGTTGAGTCATATAATTAAATCTCTCTATTCAGTTCTTCTATTAGGTTATTAAATCTTGCCCTACCAATGAGTACTTTGGAGTCAAGACACCTAGATTTGAATCTACCTTTACTTCACTGAGTGACCTTGGACAATAAAAGAGGAAAATAATATTTTCATTGGCTACTTCATGAGGTTATTATAATAGTTCATCTTTATAAAGCCCTTTAATATTTCCAAAGTTCTTTTCACATCTTAAAAACATCACATTAATCTATTGTTATTCTTTCTTGTTTTATTGTGTTTTGTTTTTACATTATAAACATTTACAGGCTACTGCCACTTCATGAGAGGTCTCTTATAACAAAATAAAACTAATAATACAACCTTGTCTGAAAGTGCATGCAACATTTCACATCTGTAACTTTTGACTTTCAACTCTATTTTTAATGAATAAGAATCTATTTTCTCTCCCTCCCACATCACATCCTGTTAAGAAAAGACAAATTTCTTATAATAAATGTGCACAGTTAAGCAAAACAAATTCCTTCAATGGTTGTATAAAAATATACATGCCTCATTTTGGACCCTAAATTGATCACCTCTGCTGTAGATAACATGTTTCATTATCTTTACATGAATGGTCATTCATAGTCATTGCATTGGTCATAGTTTTTAAAGATTTTTAAGTTCTTTATTTTTATAGTATCTTTGCTATATAAATTGTTCTGGTTCTGTTGATTTCATTCATCAGTTTATAAAAGTCTTCAAAATTGTTCATTTTTGTAATATTGATATGCATTGATGCATAAATTGTTCTTTTGGTTCTGTGTACTTCGCTCTGCATCAGTTCATATAAATCTTTTTATGCCTTTTTGAAATAATTTGCTTTTCCTTTTTTTGCACACTAATACTCTGTTAAGGGTAGATATGTCTGGAAAACTAGGTGGACAGATGATATAGTAAGATTGAAGGGGATCAAATGGGGAGAGCTTAAGTGTTGCACTAACATCCATGAAATATTAAAAAAACCCAGAGGAAGACCTCTAGAATGTTGGGTAAAGCTTCTTTTGAGCATTTATGGAAGGACTTAGATAAGAACTGTGCAGAGTGAGAAGACGAAGATAGATTGTGGTCTATACTCATGAAGTTTAGAATACCATCAATGAAGTCAGAGATCCATTGAAATAAGAAAGTATTATTGTGATTGTTTTAGTCTTTTCATTGGTCCTACCATTACATCCTTCCATCCAGCTATTCCATGAGATTCCCTCTCATGCAGTCCTCTTAGAAAATCCTTCTCTCCAGATGTTCAATCAGTGTGTTTTGATCAAGTCTCTCCATCAGGTCCTTTTGTGCAGTCATAAAATCATAGAATCTTCTTGGAGGTAATTTAGCAGTACAGAGCACTGTGCTAGGCACTGGGGAGATAAAAATAAGACATAATCCTTGTTCTCATCAATCAATCAACATTTATTATCTACTGCACCTTAGTTATTGTGCTAGGTTCTGTGTATACAGAGACAAAGATGAAACAGTTCTTGCTCTTACAGAGTTTAAAATATAATCATTGCCTTTAGGGGAATCCTTAGAAATAATCCAAATAATGTCTGGGCCCGCACTGGCATTTATGTAGCTGAACAAGTAGTTGGTATGGCTGGTATGGGTCTGTTAAAAAAGGACACCATCTCAGCTGGAAACTGTAAACTCAAAAAGCTCTTGTTTAGCCTATAAAATGTTGCCTCTTAGCACAAGATGGTACAAACTCCTCCAACTACTTTATTTGCCTCTTGGGGGAGAAGCTGTGAGCTTGTCCTTCCATTTATCTGCCACTTCTTTATATTTTTCTGTTTCATCTAGTGAGAATGTCAATATGAATGCAGTTCAGTTACTTCTGTAGTGTATCAATTCTTTGATCACTGGACAGAAATCTCACAGTTAGGGTACTGATAGTTAAAGGAATGTTTTCAGGTAGTTCAAGAAATGTATTTTACCACATTTGGAATCAAAAGAGTGAGTCAGATTCTAGTTCTGGGTCCTTGGACAAATCTTTAACTTCTCTGGACTTCATTCCTCATCTTTAAAATTAGGTGACTGGATTAGATGGCCACTAAGGTGCTTTCCAGCTCTAAATCTATGGTGCTATGTTTTCTCTTCTTCTTCTTCTTCTTCTTCTTCTTCTTCTTCTTCTTCTTCTTCTTCTTCTTCTTCTTCTTCTTCTTCTTCTTCTTCTTCTTCTTCTTCTTCTTCTGACTTCCTCCTCCTCCTTCTCCTTCTCTTCCTCCTTCTATTATAGATATGAGACTAGAAGGGAATACTGAGGCTTAGTCCAATTAGCTCAATTTAATCACTAGAATACATACAGCACTTTGTAAACCCTATTGCTCTATATAAATGCCAACTATTATTTTATAGATGAGGTCCACAGAAGTTGAGTGACTTGCCTGAAGGTCACATAGATAGTAAATGCCTGAGGTATAATTTGGACTCAGGTGGTGCAGTGGATAGAGTGCCAGACCTGGAGTTAGGAAAACGCTTCTTTGTGAGTTCAAATTCAGTCTCAGACACTTACTAGCTATGTGACCCTGAGCAAATCACTTAACCCTGCTTGCCTCAGTTTCCTCATCTGTAAAATGATCTGGAGAAGGAAATGGCCAATCACTCCAACATCTTTACCTAGAAAACCCCAAATGGGGTCATGAAGAGTCATACACAACTAATAAACAACTAAATAACAGCAGCCTCTGACTCTAGAGCTTGTGTTTTTCTCATTGTGCCATGTTGCTTTTTTCTCCTTCCTCTTCATCTTTCTCCTTTTCCAGCTCCTTCTCCTCTTCTTTCTTTTCTTCCTCCTCCCTATCTTACTCTATAAGTCATGTCAAGTCAACAAGGATTTAAGGGCTTATTATGTGCCAGGCACTTTGTAATCACTGGAAATACAAGGAGATGGAAAGACAGTCTTTGCCCTCAACCCTATTTCAATGCATCTTTGTTTCATGATGCTAACTCTAATTTTCCAAAGGCTATGCTCACAGAATGTGAACTCATAGATCTTAGTATGCGAGAAAGGGATTCTAATACAGTCTTGGTGTCAGAATCTGTGACTGTTATTCAGGGAAAGAACCTGGCTATGTTAAGAGAGTCTTATTACTAGAAAGCTGGCCATTAAATTATTTGGGAGGAGGATAATAACAATTCATTAAAGGAAGAAAAGAAACAAGATTTATCAAGTGCCTATTATAAGGGGCAGCTAGGTGGCACAATGGATAGAGTACCCTGCTTGAAGTCAAGAAGATTTATCTTTGTGAGTTCAAATCTGGATCCAGACACTTACTAGCTATGTGACCTTGGACAAGTCACCTGTTTTCCTTAGTTTGCTTATCTGTAAAATGATCTGGAGAAGAAAATGGCAAACCACTCCAGTATCTTTGCCAAGAAAACTCCAAGTGGGGTCACAAAGAGTCAGACATGACTGAAAAACACCTGAACATATGCAAGGCACTCTGCTAAATACATATATTGTTTCATTTGATCCTGGCAGGGTTAGGGGTGTTAGGTGTTATTTATCCCCACTTTACAGATGAGGAAACTGAGACAGACAGAGATTAAATGACTTGCCCAGGGTCACACAGCTAGTAAATGTCTGAATTTAAATTTGAACTCAGTTCTTCCTGTCTGCAGTTACAGCACTATATCCACCTACCTGTTACTAAGACATGAAAAATATTATATCTTTATTGGTAGAGAGAGAATTCACAAGTTGCCAATCCTTGTATTGAAGGAATTATGGTACTGTACATTTGTGCTATCGTGTAATGATAGAGTTAGAGATATTCAAGGTCTTAGAAAAAATTTTATCAAACATCATCATTTTATAGATGAGGAAACTGAGATAAGAAAAGGGTCATGATTCCCTAAGCAAGACAGAGGGTCAGACTGGAACTCATGACCCAAGTCATAGGATCATAAATTTAAAGCTGGAAGGGACCTTTGAGATCATTTAGTCCATTTAACTGAGGCCAAGAAGGGTGAAGTGATTTGTTTAAGGTCACACAGATAGCATTTGGGGTTGGATTTGAGCCTAGGTCCTCTGATTCTAATATACAGAGTTCTTCCTATTGCTTTCTGGACATTAGGTTTCTCAAAGCACTTTACTTAATAATAATGATAAAGATACAACTTATATTCATGCAGGTGAGGAATTTTCACCCCCAAACTCTTTGATTCAAGATCAAACCTCATTCTTGTTCTTGGTCTTTTGTGCTGGTTAGTTGAATAATTGCTCCTCTCTGACTTGCTTAGTCCCTCTATACCTTTCCTCTGGTTTGCATGACTTGTAAGTCTGGCCAGTTCCACTATCCCAGCATATATGGAAGGGTCTACTATCTTTTGTTTTTACATTACTTATATTTCTCAAGGCATCCCTCTTCCCTCCCCTTCCCAAGGAACAATCTTTTAAACAAAGAACTAAAAAGAAAAGGAAAAAAACAGGTCAGTAAATCTGACTTTTGAAAAAGTCTGACATTATATACAGCATTATTCTATAGGCCCCCACCTCTTGGGGGAGGGGCAACAAGGAGAGGTATCTTCTCATTATGTAGGGCAAAGCTTGGTCATTATAATTTCATCCAATTCACTTTCAATGATTTTGTCCTTAATTGTTCTTCCATAGGTCATTTAGTCCAACCTGTACCGGAAGAGGAATTTTCTCTACAACATTTCCAACCAAGGGTCATCTAGTTTTCTGTTTGTAAACATCTAGGAAATAGGGAACTCACTACCTCCAAAGAAAAACCTTTCCATTTTTAGATAGTCTCTAATTGTTGGGAATCTGTTCTTATATAGAATCAAAATCTGTTTTTTCGCAACTTTTCTCAGACTATTCCTGGTCTTATTCTCTAAGGCTAATCCCTCTTCCATATGATAGTCATTTGAATAGGTGAAGTAAGGAAAACATTTCTTCTTAAATCTTCTCTTCTTAGCTTATATATCTCTGGTTTTTTTAACCAACCACTTTATGCCATTATTTCTAGTCGCCTCACTATCCTGGTTGCTTTTCTCTTACTATTCTCCAGTTTTCCACCTAAAAGGTGGAACATATTAGTTCTTCAGATGTGATCTGACCTGACTTAGTAGGACTATTACCTCATTCTGGATACTATGTTTCTAACAGTGAAGTAAAAAAAACCTTTTTTAGAACCTTCTTTGTTTTTGCCGTTCTGCCACCACCATTATAGAAACATAAAGGTGTTACACAGGACCAAGGATCTTTTTGTGTTCTTGATTTGTGAGTCAATACAGACAATTTAAAAATATCACTTAATGATTAACACTGTAATAGTAAGGAGGCTAAATTAATTAGTCAACAACCATTTATTAAGTACCTACCATGTGCCAGGAACTATGTCAAGTACTAGGAATATGATTTCTATAATATCTACAAATATGGATTTAACTATTGGTACTCTTAATGTACAAGTCATTAGCCCAAGACCTATGAGGTCAATGACATAACCATGGAAGAACTGAAGCTGATTAATATTGCCATTCTTGCTCTAAACCAGAAGGATGGCTCACTGGTTCTCCTTGGAGAGGTGAATAAAGAAGTTGGAGGAGGTGGTTTCACTGTGTGCCAAATGCTATAAGAAATGTTATTTTATGGGATGCTTAGTCATCTCACCTTGCTGTGATCATGATGAACACAAGCAAACAGACTATTCTGAAGATAATGGCAGTTTAGCATCATGTTGCAGAACATGAACAAATTAAAAGAAAAGAAGAATCTTAGAACTTAATCTTCTCCAAAGTGAGTTTGATATTCAGAGGCTTCTATGAAAAGTTGGGCACAGGAGTTAGAATTACAGAAACAGTGTTGGAAAATGTTGTTCACTATTGAGGTCTGAATGAAGCCAAAGGCTTGTAGATTCATATTGTAGACTCGTATGATGAACATTTTCTTCAGGAAAAGAGTGGAACTAATGCACTCCATTCCAACTTTAAATTTTTGAATTGTCCCAACCATTCCGGAAAGCAATTTGGAATTATTCAAAGAAATTGACTGAGATGTCCATACCCTCTGACTGAGACATTTTATTGCTGGGGATATACCCCAAGGAGGGCAATGGCCAAAAGAAAAAAAAAGCCTTACATAAACCAAAATATCTATACCAATACTTTTTGCAGTAGCAAAGAACTGGAAATAAAGTATTTATACTACTTTTATTGAGGAATAGCTAAGCAAGTTGTGACATAGGCATGCATATTAAGAAGGGATTAATATAATGAATACAGAGGAGCATGAGAAGACATATGAGCTGATGGAAAATATAGTAAGCAAAACCAGGAAAATAATATACACAATAACCACAACAATGCAAGTGGAAAGAACAATTAAGGACAAAATCATTGAAAGTGAATTGGATGAAATTATAATGACCAAGCTTTGCCCTACATAATGAGAAGAAACCTCTCCTTGTTGCCCCTCCCCCAAGAGGTGGGGGCCTATAGAATAATGCTGTATATAATGTCAGACTTTTTCAAAAGTCAGATTTACTGACCTATTTTTTCCTTTTCCTTTTAGTTCTTTGTTTAAAATATTGTTCTTTGGGAAGGCAAGGGAGGAGGGATGCCTTGAGAAATATGGTTAATGTAAAAACAAAAGATAGTAGACCTATAGAGCCCTGAACAGCCTCATAAAGAATGAAACGGACTATTTCTTCACTAACAGGAAATGATGTGGGATCATTTCTGAATTATCCATTTATGTACAGTCAAATCAAGTGGCACAGAGACTAGAATCTATACCAAGTATGAAAAGCAAAGATAAGGCAAAGACACCATATAAGATTGTAACAGTTCCAAAGTGGCTATTTAAACCATCTCCAAAATTTTGGAAATGGATGAAAGGGAAGGTATTTATCTGAATCAGCATGATTTCTTGGAGATAAATATCTATAAATACCTATGAAAATGGTTGCTACAACAAGGAGGCAGGTAAAACCCAGTCTCTTATGACCTCTTTTGGATGAACTCAAGGTCACTCCCTTTCTCTAAACTCACACACCATCTTTTAAAACATCCATTCTAGAATATTGACAGGGAATTGAAGTTCACTGTCCTGTCCTTTGCATAATCCAATCAAATGAAGTCTAATGCTTCATTCTGACATAATGTGTCAAGACACTTTGCAATTAAAAGCAGGATAATGTTAAGCCTGTTGTTTTCCAAAACAATTCCTTGAGCACAGCACAAAGCCATGGAGAAGTAGAACAAGAATTCTAAATCTTTAGACTGGGAGATCAGGATACTCAAGTTCAAAATTCAGCTCTTGTAAGTCAAGTCAACAAGGACATATTGTGTGTCAGACTTTCCTAAGCTTGGGGGATACAAAGAAAGGTGAAAGGCTACAGTACCTGCTTTCAAAGAGATCCCATCTAATAGGGGAGATGGCATGCAAACAATGATGTACAAATAAAATATATATAGGATAAATTGGAGATAATCAACAGAGGAAAGGTGTTAGATAAGCAAGTTGCTTCAACTTTCTCATCTCTAAAATGGGGATAAAATTGAACTACTTACTTCAAAGGGTAGATGGAAGGAAAACATGTCCAGTGCCTGGCATATTATAGTAGGTATGTCAAAAGTATCATTTGAATGAAATGTTGAGTGAGTATGTAGTGGGACTTCTACTGCTTACAGAGATAAGATGTGTCACAAACCATGCGTGACATTGACTGGCCCAGATGTAATAGGGTATCTCTCAGGTAATGAATCTGAATATGATGTGTTGTCAGTTGACAAAACTCATTTCTTAGTAGTAAAGATTGTGAAGCTCTGGGCTTGCATTAGACTGGGGTCTCTGTGATACATAAAAGAGGGAGCTTTGGAGTAGAAGACAAATAGGAATTCACTCTATATCTCTCTTCTGATAAAGATAAATTCCTTCTGGTCTTTGACTCCAAAAACAAGATATAATTTCAACTGCAAATCTACCCTGAGTCCCTCAAAGTGCTCTGAATCAGAGTGGGGAAACCTGGGAGCAGAAAGGAAGAATTTGGCAGCACCCAAGAAGTGAGAGACCAATTGGTTGTAAAAGGGCAGGCCTGAGAGCAGGGATCTTTTGCTGACAAATCTAAGGGAACTATACTGAGGCACAGAGCCTAGGCCTATAAAACTACTAATTAATGGAAAGAAGAAAATGAGACCATCCTTTAATAAATGGGGACGTACTATTGAGAGAAGGCTTCATTCATTTCTCCCACAGTCATTTCCAGTTCCACTCCAACCAAATATACTATCTTATCTCTATCTATGAACTTCATAGTCCATGTGCACATCTAGGCCTGGGCAAGAAGAATATATGGATTTCCTGCCCAAGAGGCCTTTGACTCAGTATCAAACTCCATTCTTGATGTTCATGTCCCATCTCTTTGATCCAGCTCCCTTCCCTACCTGGACCCACAGTATGTGTTGGTTCTTCCTGTATTTAGCAAATCTTCCTGAACTTGACTACTTGTGCCTGGAGTATGGTAACCATCTGTTCCCTCTGCTTTATTGTCCTCTTTTGACTTGACCTCTGTCCTGACTGATTTATGGTTCTCTCTAGGCCCTGCCATCCTTATGATGGGGCCTATACATTCCACTCTAGCTAAGCATTCCATTCGGATCTGTGATCCTGATTCTTTTACTGCCCAAGATCTGATGGTACACAGTTTTCTCATTGAATTTTTCCATCCAGGTCTCCCATCAGTGTTCTGAGGGGATTATTTTGAAAGGCAATATGGTACAGAAGAAAGAGTCCTGAATTTAGGCTTAGAGAATCAGAATTCTCTGGGTCTAGATTCTGAATGTATCCTTAACTTTACTCCCCCATTAGAATGTGAGGTCCTTAAGAGCAGAGAATGCCTTTTGCCTATTTTAGTATTCCCAATGTTAAGCACAGTGCCTGGTGCCTAGCAGATGCATAAGAAATGTTTATTGACTAACTGTGTGACCTTGAATAGTTAGTTAACAAATGCATAAGCCTCATATGCTCACCTGTAAAATGAGGGGGTTGGGCTAAAGACCTTTGACATCCCTTTCAGTTCTTAATCTGTGATCATATGATCCTTCCTCTGAATTGGTTTTTTGGGAGGGTAAAGATGGGGGAGCCTCAGAGGTAAGTGTCATCAGCTGATGCTAGGACAAAGTGTCCTGATGACAAATATTGTGATGGCAGGTTGATACCTTCCTTTGAGATCTGATCAGCCCAAGCTGTTTCCTCTCTCCCTCAGGATTAATAACACTATCATCCAGAGACCTATACTCTCTCAAGAATGCAAAGACAAGAGCTGTTTCTTAGGGCTGGAATCCTATAGGATGGAATTTCAGAAAGACAAATACATACTCTTGGCATATGGCAAGACAATAATAACTCACGTTTCTGCAGTATTTTAAGTGTTTTACTTATGACAGTCCTGTGAGGTAAGTAGAATGATTGTGACTCCCATTTCACAAATAAGGAAATTGAGGCTCTGACAATTAACTGGTTTGTCCATGATTATGTAGCTAGTGGACATCTGGGTGATGCAGGCCTCAGATACTTACTAGCTATGTCCCTGAGCAAGTCACTTAACCCTGTTTGCCTCAGTTCCTCATCAGTAAAATTATTTCAAGAAGGAAATGGCAAACCACTCAGTATCTTTGTCAAGAAAACTCTAAAGGGGGTCATAAAGAGTCAGATATGGCTGAAACATGTACCTAGTAAGTGTTGGAGCT
The DNA here is from genome assembly GCA_011680675.1 of Gymnobelideus leadbeateri. Classification (NCBI taxonomy): domain Eukaryota; kingdom Metazoa; phylum Chordata; class Mammalia; order Diprotodontia; family Petauridae; genus Gymnobelideus; species Gymnobelideus leadbeateri. The sequence goes on along the minus strand of WOXC01009356.1, from coordinate 165,069 downwards.
GAGCCTTAAATTCAGATCTCTTGATTGTTGAATAGGACATCCTTGGCAGTGATTTCCTGCCAACATTCCTGCCTTCATTGAGGATCTCCTCCATCCTCCTGAGTAGAATGAGTGCTCAGATTCCCAGATGTGCTTTTTGGCCTGGGGTAAGATGGAGATTCTTGCTGTCCTGCTCCCATGCCTTTCTCTGTTGAAACTGCAAGGAAGTTTTCTTAGCATGTGCAACTTTCTCTTACTGACATTATCAGCACGGCTTTTTTGAGGCTGCTTTCTCTACAGATGTTCTACCCCTGCTATTTGCCCCAGAATAGAAACAATGACTGCCTTGAATCAAGCTCCCTCTTAAGATCTTAGCTTATAAATGTGGTGAAAAAGGTCTCCCACTGCATCCAGTCATTGCCAGTCTCTTTACCTATGGACCTATGTCTTGCCACTGGACTCTGATGACTCTGGAGGAAAGAGTAAGGCGGATGACTTTGTACAGCTCTTAAATATGATTCACTTACAAGTCAAGACATCATCCTCCAGAAGTCATTGGTCCTCTTCAAGAATAGAGGATGAGCAATAACAAACAAACAAGCAGAGAAAGCCCATAGCTCTTGAGGGTGAGATACCATCAACAGGCTGGACACTCAATGAAAGAGTGAAACAATATGGTTACAGCTGTCATTATAACTACTATAAGTACTGGGGACAACAACAACAAGAACAATCATTTATCATAGTAACCATTTCTTTCTTTCTTTCTTTCTTCCTTCCTTCCTTCCTTCCTTCCTTCCTTCCTTCCTTCCTTCCTTCCTTCCTTCCTTTTCTTTCTTTCTTTCTTTCTTTCTTTCTTTCTTTCTTTCTTTCTTTCTTTCTTTCTTTCTTTCTTTCTTTCGCTTTTTGGAGAGCAATTGGGGTTAAGTGACTTGCCCAAGGTCACAAGGCTAGTAAGTGTTAAGTGTCTGAGGCTAGATTTGAACTCAGGTCCAGTGCTCAATTCACTGCACCACCTAGCTGCCCCAGTAGTAACCATTTCTATGGTATAGTTTAAGGTTTATAACGTGCTTTACAAATATGATCTCATTTTATCCTCATAACAACCCTTGGAGGTGGGTACTATTACTATTCCCACTTTGCAGATGAAAGGTTGAGGGAGGCTAAATGATTTTGCCCATGGAAACATGACTAGTAAGTACTTGGGCTCAGATTTGATCTCAAGTCTTCCTGATTCAAAGTACAGGGCTTTATCCACAGTGTCATGTAGCTATCTCCCTCATGTTGCTGTTGTGATTACTATGGCTACTCACAGCAATCAATAAATATTTATTGGGTGCCTGTCTTGTGCCAGCCCCCATGGCATGCTTTGGGAATGCAAAGATAAAAATGAAATAATTACTTTTATCAAAAAGCTTGCATTCTTTTGGTGGTATGTATATATACATACATACACAGATCTACATGTGTACATATAGATCTCAAAAACTCAATTGGACTATGACCTCATCAATGTGGGAGCTCCCTCCAACAAAGCAGTTGTCTTTCAACCCATCCATGCCTGCCTCATTCTTGTTCATATCCTCCCTAAAATTCACCACACCCATTGTGCTAGGGGCCTTCTTCTCTTTCTTCTGATGTTGCAAGGGTATGTGCTCTGGTCATCTGCCTCTTACCCTCACCCTTGCCATGTGACCATCCTATCTCTCTGTCATACAATTTATCCATGACATCTTTAACCTCTTTCCATCTTTGAAGTTCCTCATTGGTTACATATTGCAGACTGCTTACACCCACCATGCATCTTTTTATTTCCTGTCTGTGATGCTCATGTATAGTTCTTTGGAAACTGTGGTGTTTCTGGTCTCATTTCCATTCAACAATACCAGTAAAACATTTGCATTGAAAAGGTGGGCCTTTGCTGTTATTGGAAGCTTAGGATCAGCAAGAGGTCTTTGCAGTTTCCTGAAAGGAATCCAGGTCATTCTTCCCCTCCTTTTCAATTTTGGGCCAAGCTCCTTGTTTATCTCTATTATCTGTTCCAGACATAGAAGTATTGTTGGAGAAGCTCAATAGAGTGTCCATTCAGATGTATACTGAAATCTAGGCAATAGACATACTTCATCCATTTTTTATTTCCTATGTGGTTAGAGGGGTCAAGCTCCTTTGATTACAATTTTCTTCCAGGAGGCTCAGTAATATTTTGGGATTTAATGTAATCAACACACTGTCATCTATAGACAGGAATATCTGAAGCAACTTCACCATTCACAAAGAATCTCTCCTTGACCTGAACTCTGTATTGAATTTCCTCCACTAGAATGATGAATATTTTTGGTGATCATACACCTCCCTGTTTTACTTGTCACCTGATGTTAATTATCAGAAGGTCACTGAACAGGATTATTTGTTACATTCTTGGATGATCTTGACAATTTGATGGGAGCTGCTTTGTTGTAAAAGAGTCTATAAAGCTGTATTTTGTTTTACCCAATGGGATGCTTTAAAAATGAATAATCACTAAATACAATAGGATGCTATATTCTATACATACATATATATATATATATATATATATATATATATATATGTAATTTCAGTCAATTACAAAATGGTAAAGGTATGATCCATTGTTGAACATCATTTGTGAAAATCTACTTATTCCCTACTAATATCTGCATTAAGGATGTGTATAGTTGGCCCTCATAAAGATTTTTTATAGATGAGAGAACAGTATAAGGTGGTAGTTATTGATGTTTTCCTGTTTACCTTTTTTTTGGGGGGGGGGGCATAACGTAATCACTAACATCTGAGATTTGTTTTTCCATGCTGTTGGTATCTTCTGTTTCTTTAGGTACCTTGCAAATTGATTCCTAAAGGCCCTCACGATTATATTGCTTCCATTGCAATCTCCTCATATAAACTTGATACAAATCAGTTACTTTTCTCAAATTTCTTCTTCATAGTGCCGTTTCTATTTCCTCTGTAAGCATCTCAGGGACTGTGATATTAGCATTCCAATGAGGTGTTTCTACTATCCTTCATGGAGAAAACAATTTCTTCTAATAATTTTTGCAAATCTTTTCCACTTTTCTTATGTTTGTAGTCCTCTTTCCATTTTTATCTTTAAATGACCTTGGGATAACTTTCCACATCTGGGTAATTTGGCAAGCTTTCATTAGATGGATTCTACCCTCCACTGTCTCTTTGCTTTATGAGATGCTACTGTTTATCCATCATCCATTTTTGTAAGGTTTTATAGAAGATTTTACATTCTAACTTAGTGTTACCTTTGGCAGCTATTCATTTGGCAAGTAAGTCAAATGTCTGCTGACTAAGGTGCTTTCTGGTGCTTTTTTTTTTTTTGGATCTCCTTGGTTTAGTAATTAATTTATATTGGTTTAATTTGTAGATGAAATTATTATGGTCAGTATTGATATCATTTCTGTTGTCCCTTTCTCATTTTGGATTTTCAGTAGCTTGTTTGAATGATTCAGAATGAAATCTTCTTAATTGCATGACATATTTTTCTCATTACTATTCTTTATTTTTCTTTTTTATTATAAATTCTGATCTTAGCTCTGACAAGTTGATAGTCTGACTGTGCACATATAGCTGACTCGGGATAACTCCCACATCCTTAATAAGTCTTTTTCTCTGTTATAATGTAGTCAATGTCATTCTTTGTAATGTTGTTTAGTGCTCATTATGTCTAGCACCTACTAATTCTTTTTTTTGAGGAAAGTGTTCATGATAAACAGGAGTGAAGCTTCTGTAAAATCTACAGGTACAGGGTATTCTAAAAGTCTTAGTGCAGTTTCATAGTTTTAGTACTTTAAAGTTATACTGAGAATTTTGTAACATCCTGTATAAGGAAAGAAGGAAGGGAGGGAAGGAAGGAGGGAAGAGAAGAAAGGAAAGAAAGGAAGGAAGAAAGAAAGGAAGGAAAGAAGGAAAGAAAGAAAGGAAAAGAAAGAAAGGAAAAGAAAGAAAGAAAGCCTGGCTTGTAGTAGGCACTTAATATATCTTTCCTTCCTTCCTTCCTTCCTTCCTTCCTTCCTTCCTTCCTTCCTTCCTTCCTTCCTTCCTTCCTTCCTTCCTTCCACACTACTACTTAGATTTGTTTTTCCATGTCTGGTATCTTCCCCTTCTTTAGGTACCTTGTAAATTGATTCCTAAATGCTCTCACAATTGTATTGCTTCCATCACACATATTCTCCATACAGACTTAGTAGTGAGGTCATTGTTTTGTAAGCCTTCCTACTTCCTTTGACACTACTACTATCATTACGATTGCCTATTACTTCTTTTTTTTTTGGAGGGCAATTGGGGTTAAGTAACTTGCCCACGGTTACACAGCTAGGTTTTTGTTTGTGCGTGTTAAGTGTCTGAGGCCGGATCTGAACTCAGGTCCTTCTGACTCCAGGGCCGATGCTCTATTCACTGAGCCACCTAGCCGCCCTATTGCCTATTACTTTTTTTTTCTAAACAAATGCTTTATTAACTTCTGTTTTACATCATTCATTTCTGCCAGATTTTGAGTTACAATCATTTCCCCTCCATTATTCCCCTACCCAGCCTCCCAGAATAGTGGTCCCACAAGATATCTCTTCCTCCAATCTGCTCTCTCCCATACCTTCTCCCATACCCCCATCGACTTTTCCATTAGAGGAAGGTGAGTCTTTGTGTCCCAATGCCTGCACATCTTATCTCCCAATTATAAGCAAAAGAGTATTAGTAATAGTATTTATATATATTTGAAACATTTAATGTTACGACCTCGAATTTCAGATCCATTTCCTTCCTCCCTTGTCACCCATTCCCTCTTGGGAGATAAGTAATTCAGTATATGTTGTACATGTCTAGCTATGCGAAACATTATCATAGTAGATATATTGTACAAGGCTGCTTATAATTCCCTCCCACTCATCCCACCCCCCACCTGATCCATTCCCTACATGATCCTGTCCCTCTTCTATAGTGGGTACTTCCAACCTCCCCTCATCCCAAGGATGCCCTCCCATCCATCATCCCTCCTCTCATCCCCCTTCCCCCTATCCTGCTGCAGGTTGAGATATCCCATTTAGTATGTATGTCATTTTCTCCCTGAACCAAATTCAATGTGAATGTGGTTTTGCCTTTTAGCCTTCCTTATTCTCCCCCTCCTTTGCAACCACTTCCCCTTGCTTCTTCTACATGGGATAGTTTACCCTACCCTGTCTCTCCCCATCTCCTCTTGCCACTTTCCTCTCTCACCTCATAATTTCATCCCTTGAGTATTCTCCCTTCCCAACAAATTCAACCTATGCCCTCTATCCATATATAACTGTAACCATATACACACACATTCACATATGTATTCATATGACCACACACCCTTCTTCCATTATTTTCATGGTGAGAAAGATATCATCAGTCACAGTTATTGTTTTTCCATATAGGAATGTAAATAGTTCAACTTTGATAAGTTCCTTTTGATTTCTTTTCCCTGATTGCCTTCTCAGGCATCTCTTGCTTCTTGTGTCTGGATGTCAAATTTTCTATTCAATTCTGGTTTTTTCCTCAAGAATGCTTGAAAGTCCTCTATTCCACTGAATGACCATATTTTCCCCTGAAACAAAATACTCAGTTTTTGCTGGGTAGGTGACCCTTGGGTTCATTCCCAGTTCTTTTGCCCTCTGGAATATCATATTCCATGCCCTTCAGTCCCTCAGTGTAGAAGCTGCCAGGTCCTGGGCTATTCTGATTGTGTTTCCACAATATTGAAATTCTTTCTTCCTGGCTGCTTGTAGTATTTTCTCCTTGATCTGGGGATTCTGGAACCTGGCTATAATAGTCCTGGGAGTTTTCTTTTTGGGATCTTTTTCAGGAGGTGATCGGTAGATTCTTTCAACCTCTATTTTGCCCTCTGGATCTGAAACATCAGGGCAGTTTTCCTTGAGAATTTCTTGAAGGGTGATTTCTGGGTTCTTTCTTTGATCATGGCTTTCAGGTAGTCCAATAATTTTTAAATTGTCTCTCCTGGATCTATTTTCCAGGTCAGTGGTTTTTTCCATGAGATATTTCACATTGCCTTCTAATCTTTCATTTGTTTGGATCTGCTTAACAGCATCTTGATTTCTCATAAGTCATTAGCTTCCATTTGCTCCAGTCTAACTCTGAAGGAATGAATCTCCTCAGTGAACTTTTGAGATTCTTTTTCCATCTGGCAAATTTGACTTTTTAAGGCATTCTTCTCCTCATTGCCCTTTTGGGCCTCCTTTGCCATTTGAGTTAGTCTATTTTTAAGGTGTTGTTTTCCTCAGTCAGGCTGTTGACCCTCATTTCATACTTTTCCTGCATCCTTCTCATTTCTCTTCCCAATTTTCCTCCACTTCTCTTATTTGATTTTTAAAGTCCTTCTTAAGGTCCTCTATGGCCTGCAACCAGCTCATGTTTTCCCCTGGGGCTTTTGGAGCAGGACTTCTGACCTCACAGTCCTTTTCCCGCTCTATGCCCCCAAAATAGGAGTCTAGGGTTGCATTTTTCTGTTTCCTTTGCCTTGGCATGTTGCCCCTTAATTACTTGACTTTTGGGCTTGTTGCCACTATGGCTTTAAGGCCAGATAGAGGAATTTTCATCCCGAACGTGTGGGGGGCAACTTCCGTTTCTGGCAAGCTGTAAACCTACCCATGACTTCCACCCTAGATCACAATCCAGATCCAGGGAGGTTAAAGCAAGAGCGATTACCCCCCAAGACTGATCGCTGGATCTCCCTATGATTTGGAGGCCGGGAGCTGGAGCCGCCTCTGAAAACTGCAAAATAGCATGTCTCCTCAGAGGCTTCTAGCCCCCAGGGGAGGGAGCCGACGCATTCCCTAAATACCAGTCCCAAAGTCCACAGGACACTAACCTCTTACTTTGTCCTAGGCATGTCTATGTTGATAATTCTGGAGTCGCCACAGCTCCTGGTGTTCTGGGGTTCCTCCAGCCGGCTGCTGGCCCTGCCGCCCTGGGGCTAAAACCTCGGCTCACGCGGACCTGGGCTTGGCTCGGCTCCTGCGCTGTGCGTGCTGCATGCTGCCAGGTCCCAGACCACTGCGCTGGTCCCTCCTGCAGGGCTGCTGGGCTGTCCTCAGCGGGAGGTTAGCTTCTCTGTGTCATTCTGTGGGTGCTGGGGCTCCAGAAGTTGTTCAGAGTCCCCTTTTACATAGTTTGGGGTGAATCTGGGGGCAGAGTGGCTTGGATCTGCCTATTACTTCTAATAACAACTCCTTGCACTCGTACAGAGCTTTTTAATTAAAGTATTTTCTATATACATCTTCTTATTTGATAGCCATAAGGCAAATATCATTATTCCCATTTTACAGATGAGGAAACAGAGACTTAGAACTATGAAGTGACTTGCCTGAGGTAACGATCTAGTCAGAGCCTGTATTCAGACTCAGTTCTTCGGACTACCACAGTCTTCCTACCATATCAGATTGTCTCTCAAAGTACCTATTTCTCAAGGGCTTCTTTCCACCTACAAAGCATCCAGCTGCTTATTTCACTTCAGATTCCTTACGTAATGAATTGCCCATCATTAGAAATATTCAAACATAGGTTGAGTGGTCATTTCTTTCTTTCTTTGTTTTTTTTTTTTGCTTTTTGGAGGGCAGTTGGGGTTATGACTTACCCAAGGTCACACAGCTAGTTTTTGTGTTACATGTCTGAAGCCGGATTTGAACTCAGGTCCTCCTAACTCCAGGGCCGGTGCTCTATTCACTGTGCCACCTAGTAGCACCTGAGTGGTCATTTCTTGAAGGAACATTTTGGAAAGGATTCATTCATGACCAGGAAAAGGTCAGGACTTAAAGACCTTTAAAGTCTCTCTGGATTCCAAGTTTATGAATTTGTTATTTTATGATTCTTATTTTTATGCTCCCCTTTTCCACCTTGTTTACCTCCCTTCCCTCAATTAAAAATAAAAGAAAGAACTACTCTCAGGGAAAGGATCTGATCATTTATCTATATTCAAATATGACTTTGTTAACATTTTTCCCTTTATTGGGGAGATCAGGGGGAGGGCACAGTATTTTAAACCTTATTGCTAATCGAAGAATGAAAACCCTCTGCTCCACCCCCTCCATTATAGGAATTTTGGATACTTAAAAGAAGTCTGGAGGTCCATTTTGGATGTCAGAGAGATCCTCGCCAGCATTTCCCTAGCCCAACAAATTCTTACCCTATGGTTTGTCCTCTAATTTATCCGTAGGTAAGATCATCCCTGCAACTCAAACTCTGCGAGAGACCAGACTCTTTCTCCCTTCCATTCCAAATGATGAGGGGATACATTTGTCTTCTCTCATTAGGGCTGAGACACACTCAGCAGTCCCTGGCTTGGGGAGAAGTTCCTTCTTCTATCTATAGCTTGAGATAGAGAGAGCAGAGATGCCGACACCCAGACTCTCAGAGCCCAGGCTGGGGGATGTACTTGGTATTTAAAGCTCCGCACATCTGCCAGGCATCAGCAAAGAATCCTTAGTGCCAGTGGGGGTTGAGGGAGAGGCAGGAATCCATGCCTGACAACCTGGACAGATTTCCTCTATGTTCATTGCCAATGTCTCAGTCCTTCCTCCAGAGAAGAGAAGGCAGCCTTGGCATATGAACTATTTGTGCTGATAAAATATGGATAAAGGGGGCCATTCTTGTCTAACGGTGGGGAGAAGAAAGACTTTCATTTGCCTCATTTGAATATATTTTCAAGCCCTTGTTACCCTGTCAGTAGCTATTTCCTGCCTGCCTCTGTGAAAGCCCAACTCATAATAATGATGGTCACATTTCACTTCTCTATAGAAGTTTATTGCTTACAAAACAATGACCTCACAACAACCCTGTGCAAATAGTATTACTCCCATTTCACAGATGAGGGAACTGCAGCTGAGAAAAGTAGTTTAGTCTTGTGGAGTTATAGGTCTATAGCTGGAAGGGACCTCAAAAATCACCTAGTTCAATCCCATGATCTTACAGATAAGGAAACTGAGGCCCAGGGAGGTTCAGTGGGTCTCACGGGTAGAATTTGAACTCAGGTCCTTTGATTTCAAATATCAGATGACACAGCTAGTAACCATTGGAGGCAGGAGTCAAAGTCAGCTTTTCTGAGCCTTAGACATTGTTACACTAATGTAACAGGTGAATGCAGTTTAGGTCATTTCTAGAGAATGGAACTTAGAAATGCTAGGATTATTCTTTTTTTCTTTGGTTGCAGTTATGCAAAACATTTCCATATTAGTCATTTTGTATAAGAAAACTCAAATAAAAGAAAATGAAAGTGAAAAATAGAATGCTTCAGTCCATATTCAATCAATCAGTTCTTTCTCTGGACGTGGATAGTATGCTTCATTATTAGTCCTTTGGGATTGTGTTGGATCATTGTACTGCTGAGAATACCCAAGTCAGCCACAGCTCTTCATTGAACAACATTGCTGTTACTGTGTACAATGTTGTCCTGGTTCTGTTCACTTCACTATGCATCAGTTCATGTCAGGTTTTCTAGGTTTTTCTGAAATCATCCTGTTTGTCATTTCTTATAGCACAATAATATTCCACATATACCACATACCATATACCACAGCTTATTTAGCCACTCCCCAATTAATGGGCATCCCTTTGTTTTCCAATTCTTAGCCACTACAAAAAGAGCTTCTATAAATATGTTTTCTTTGTACAAATAAGTCCCTTTCCCTTTTTTGTATGTATTTAAGATGTAGACCTAGTAGTGGTATGGCTGGATCAAAGGGTGTGTACAATTTTATAACCTTTTGGGCATAGTTTCAAATTGTTCTCCAGAATGTCCACCAGTAGTGCACCATTTCCTAGTTTTCCCATATCCTCTCCAACATCCATTTTTTTCTTTTTTTTTTTTTATCATTTTAGCCCAGTCTGATAGGTGTGAGGTGCTGCCTCAGAGTTCTTATAATTTGAAATGTAGAATTCTTGAGGGGATTTTTGCTGATGGTCAAATCACATGTAGATCTTTTGGTGGGGTTACTCCCATGGCTTCATATGCCCAGGAGGCACTCTCTGTTATAATGTCAGTGACTCTGAAGGTGGGAAAAGACTAGGTCAACTAGTCTAATCTCCCACCCAGTAGAGTAGTTCCTTCTTATATTGTCCTTGAGTGTTGATCCTGGAGTCAGAAAGTCCTGAGTTCAATCTATCCTCAGACTATGTGACCCTGTCATTTAACTTCTGTCTTAGTTTCCTCAACTATAAATGGGAATCATAATAACACCTACTTCCCAAAGTTGTTGTGAGGTTCAAAGAGATAATATTTGTGAATCATTTAGTAGTGCCTAGTAGGTACTTAAATACTTGGGTAGTTAGGTGATACTAACTAGCAGAGAGAGTGCTGGGTGTGGAGTCAAGAAGAGTCATCTTCCTGTGTTCAAATCTGGCCTCAAACACTTACTAGCTTTGTGACCCTGGGGAAGTCATTTAATGCTGTTTTCCTCAGTTTTCTCATCTTTAAAATGAGCTAGAGAAGGGAAATACTCCAGTATTTCTTCCAGGAAGACTCCAAGTGGGATTACAAAGAGTTAGACATGACTGAAAAAAGACTGAATAATAATAACAGATAAATGCTTCAAAAATCCCTCTGAAAATCTCTGGTGATGAGGATTTTCTAAATAAATCCTTTGCATTCTATTGTTAGAAAACTCTCTTTTTATTCAGCTGAAATCTATGTCCCTAAAACTTCTCACTCCTTGGTACCTCTCCTTTGGGGTGGCTAGGTGTGCAGTGAAAGGGCGATGAGGTGGCACAGTGAATAGTGCACTGGCCCTGGTGTCAGGAGGACCTGAATTCAAATCCGGTCTTAGACACTTAACACAAAATCTAGGCTTGTGACCTTGGGCAAGTTACTTAACCCCAATTGCCCTCCCAAAACAAACAAACAAACAAAACCCAAAACCAAAAAACAACTTCTCCCAATTGGTCCCAGTTCTACTCTTTGAGGCTAGACACAATGAGGGTAATCATTCTTCCACATGACAATCCTTAAATAATCTTCTTCAGCCTGGGAACTGTTCTTTTCTCCAATGCTGTGAATTTCCATTTCAGAAGTTCTGTTAATACTTTGGGATGTTACTTAAAGGAACCCCTTTAAATCTTCTCTTCTCCTGGCTAAAACAGCCCCCATAGCTTTCAACTGTTCCTCCTGTCCATATAGTAGGACTTTGCATGTGCACTTTCTTTATTGTACTGTTTCTGACCCAGATTTCCAACTTATTGACATTATTTTTAGTGTTCTTTCTTCTAATAATTAGACAGAAACTCTAACTCATTCTTGGTTTGGTGAGATAAATCAATACTGGGTCTTCATTAAGGCCATTGATAGAAATGTTACATGAGATAGGGTCAAGGACAGATGCCTGGAATATTCTATCAATGACCTTCCTCTTCTAGGGCCACACTAATCCATTAATCAGTATACTTTGGATATGTTTATCTAGCCTTTCCATCTTATCCACGGGGATAAGAAATGAAATGAAAGACTTTCTCAATTGCCTTGCTGAAATCCAGATTCATGATGTGTATTGCATGGCCCTGACCTACCAGTGTAATACAGTCTCCCTAAGGTTGTAACACAGTAGATTTTGGCTATTAAAGCTTAAAATTGCATTAAGATTTTAAACTATTAAAGCTTAAAAATCTGCTAAGACTTTTGGGACAGCCTATATTTCTTTTTTTTTTTTAACAAATGCTTTATTAACTTCTGTTTTACATCATTCATTTCCGCCAGATTTTGAGTTACAATTTTTCCCCCATTTTTCCCCTACCCACCATCCAGAATAGCAGTCCCACAAGATATCCCTTCCTCCAATCTGCTCTCTCCCATATCTTCTCCCTTACCCCCTTCAACTTTTCCATTAGAGCAAGGTGAATCTCTGTGCCCCAATGCCTGCACATCTTATCTACCAATTACATGCAAAATAGTATTAATAATAGTATTTATATATATTTGAAACATTTAATTTTAAGACCTCGAATTTCAGATCCATTCCCTTCCTTCCTTGTCACCCATTCCCTCTGGGAGGATAAGTAATTCAGTATGTGTTGTACATGTCTAGCTATGCAAAACATTACCATAGTAGATATATTGTAAAAGGCTGCTTATATTTCCCTCCCACCTATCCCACCCCATACTTGGTCAATTCCATACTTGATCCTGTCCCTTTTCGAGAGTGGGTGCTTCTAACCTCCCTTCCCCACAGAATGCCCTCCCTTCTATCATTCCCCCTTTCATCACCCTTCCCCCTATTCTGCTGTAGGTTGAGATATCCTATTTAGTATGTATGTCATTCTCTCCCTGAGCCAAATTCAATGAGAATGTGGTTTTGCCTTTTTGCCTTCCTGTTCTTCCCCTCCCTTGCAGCCACTTCCCTTTGCTTCTTCTACATGAGATAGTTTACCCTACCCTGTCTCTCCCCATCTCCTCTTGCCACTTTCCTCTCTCACCTCATAATTTCACCCCTTAGGTATCATCCCTTCCCAACAAATTCAAACTATGCCCTCCCTCCATGTATAATTGTAAACATATATACACACATTCACATATGTATTCAAATGACCATACACCCTTCTTCCATTATTTTCATACTGAGAGAGGTCTCATCAGTCACAGTTATTGCTTTTCCATATAGGAATGTAAATAGGTCAACTTTGATAAGTTCCTTTTGATTTCTTTTCCCTGATTACCTTCTCAGGCATCTCTTGCTTCTTGTGTCTGGATGTCAAATTTTCTATTCAATTCTGGTTATTTCCTCAAGAATGCTTGAAAGTCCTCTATTCCACTGAATGACCATATTTTCCCCTGAAACAAAATACTCAGTTTTGCTGGTAGGTGACCCTTGGGTTCATTCCCAGTTCTTTTGCCCTCTGGAATATCATATTCCATGCCCTTCGATCCCTCAGTGTAGAAGCTGCCAGGTCCTGGGCTATTTTGATTGTGTTTCCATAATATTGAAATTGTTTCTTCCTGGCTGCTTGTAGTATTTTCTCCTTGATCTGGGGATTCTGGAACCTGGATATAATATTCCTGGGAGTTTTCTTTTTGGGATCTTTTTCAGGAGGTGATCTGTGGATTCTTTCAACCTCTATTTTGCCCTCTGGGTCTAAAACATCAGGGCAATTTTCCTTGAGGATTTCTTGAAGGGTGATTTCTAGGTTCTTTCTTTGATCATGGCTTTCAGGTAGTCCAATAATTTTCAAATTGTCTCTCCTGGATCTATTTTCCAGGTCAGTGGTTTTTCCCATGAGATATTTCACATTGCCTTCTATTCTTTCATTTGTTTGGATCTGCTTAACAGCATCTTGATTTCTCATAAAGTCATTAGCTTCCATTTGCTCCAGTTTAACTCTGAAGGAATGAATCTCCTCAGTGAACTTTTGAGATTCTTTTTCCATCTGGCAAATTCGACTTTTTAAGGCATTCTTCTCTTCATTGCCCTTTTGGGCCTCATTTGCCATTTCAGTCAGTCTATTTTTTAAGGTGTTGTTTTCCTCAGTCAGGCTGTTGACCCTCATTTCATACTTTTCCTGCATCCTTCTCATTTCTCTTTCCAATTTTTCTTCCACTTCACTTATTTGATTTTTAAGTCCATCTTAAGTTCCTCTATGGCCTGCAACCTGCTCATATTTTCCTTTGGGGCTTTTGGAGCAGGATTTCTGACCTCACAGTCCTCCTCCTCTTCCGTGCTTCGATCCTCTTTGCCCCCAAAATAGGAGTCTAATGTTGCATTTTTCTGTTTATTTTGTTTCCTTTGCCTTGGCATGTTGCCACTTAATTACTTGACTTTTGGGCTTGTTGCTACAGTAGGACTCTGCCACCAGACAGGGGAGCTTCCGTCCCAATGTTGGGGTCTTCATAACTTCCGGTTCTGGCAAGCTGGATACCCACCCCACAACCTCCACCCCAGACCACAATCCAGATCCAGGGAGGTTAAAGCAAGAGCAATTACCCCCCAAGACTGATCGCTGGATCTCCCTACAGTTCGCAGGCCAGGAGTTGGAGCTGCCACTGAATCTGCAAAATGGTGTGTCTCCTCAGTGGCTTCTAGCCCCCAGGGGAGGAAACTGACATGTTCCCCAAATACTGGTCCCAAAGTCCATAGGGCAGTAACCTCTCACTTTGTCCTAGGCATATCTGTGCTGATAATTCTGGAATCGCCACAGCTGCTGGTATTTTGGTGTCCCTCCAGCCAGCTGCTGGCCCAGCCACCCTGGGGCTAAAACCGCAGCTCAGTGGACCTGGGTTCGGCTCTCTGTGTGCTGGGCTGTTGGTTCCCAGCGAGCTGTGCTGTCGGCTTCCAGAGCGCTGTGCTCTGCAGGGCTGCTGGGCCGTCCTCAGTGGGAAGTTAACTTCTCTGTGTCGCTCTGTGGTTGCTGGGGCTCCAGAAGTTGTTCAGAGTCCCCTTTTACATGGTTTGGGGGTGATCTGGGGGGAGAGCGCCTTGGATGTGCTGTTTCTACTCCGCCATCTTCCAGCCCATATTTCAAACGATTCATGATTTCATAAATGCGAGTACTTTCTTCAGAAACACAGACCTCTTCAATCCTTATTAAATATTGCATGAGTTATTGTGGACAAAATAGTCCAGCATTTGCTAGTCACCCCTTCTGGCTCCCACTCCTTGAGGCAGTCAGGTGGCAGAGTGACTAGAACTCTGATCTGGAGTCAGGGAGGCTTGCATTTGAACCTTGCCTCAGATGCTTACTCACTGTGTGGGTAACAATCTCTCAACCTCAGTTTCCTTACCTGTAGAACTGAGATAAATAATACTACCTACTTCCCAGAATTGTTGACTTAAGTTAAATAATATCTGTAAAGTGTTTTGCAAAGCTTAATTTGCCATGTGAATGCTAGGCTGTTTTAAGCCTTTTCAAACTTAACTAGGCTTACCCTTAGAGGTGAAATATGGGTTGAGGCCAAAGCTTGTAGCCTTTCCAGCAAGAACTTACACTCCACTGGCCAAAGCATCATACCCAACATTTCTTTGAAGTTTTACAAACCGACTTTCCCAAAGTCTAGTGTATATATACATTGTTGGGGCCCTTTGAGACTTACCCGAACTCTGAGAACCCATGGAAAACTCAGGCAAATGATAGAGCAACTCAAACTAAGGGTTAGAGGCACCTGAGCATATATTCTCCCCTGTGATTTCAGGGTATTGAGTATGTGCTGCTAACAGGGGAGCACTCCCCTGCCATGAGAAGCCTGCTACTGCTGAGGCATGTGGGTGAACAGAGTCGGGGGAGGGCAAAGGAAATAAAAGGAGGGAGGCAAGGTGAAAGAGGGAGGAAGGAGAGAAGAGGGGATTGTGAACAAGAAAGAGATTAAACGGCAAGATATCTCACATCTTGGTGTCAGGACTCATTTGTTCAGGAGGAGCAGGCTCCCCTGAGGGGCTCGTGGGGGTGAACCTGGGTCGTAGGGGCGACCAGAGTGACTAGAGCTGTAGAGGCAGCTGGAGAGGGGACTGTAGAGGCAACCCGGGTTGTAGGGGTGACCAGAGTGACCAGAGCTGTAGAAGCAGCTGGAGAGGGGTTTGTGTAGGCAACCCATGTAGTAGGGGTGACAAGAATTGTGGAAAGCAATTGGAGTGCCATAGAGGCAGCTGGAGAGGTGAGTTTGATGTCAGCCCTGTAAGGCAGGCCCTTACAATACATGTGTGTATGAGTATGGTTTATAGCTATGATTATACTCAGCGTTTTCTTTCTTTCACTTACGAACTACTAGATCAGGTCATTTTTTAAAAGACTGCTCCCACTTTCACCTAATTCTTCCATATTGATTAGAATGAAAATCAGGCTGTTTGTTCCTTTTGTTGGTTCTTCTATCTTCTGAGAGATGAAGTTGTTAGCAAGGCAAGTCAGGAACTTTTCTGATGCTTTCCATTAGCTTCCTATTGCCTTTGGGATAAAATAGAAACTCCTTGGCTAAGCTTTTAAAGCCCTTTAAACCTGGCCACAAACTACCTTTCCAGCTTCATTGGACATTACTCTCCTTCCCACACTTTGGGACCTCATCAGATTGAGTTGTCTTTTCCTCACAAATGGCACTCTGTCTCTCATCTCTTTGCCTTTGCAGTGACTATCTCCTATGCCTCGAATGCACCCCCTTCTTTCCTCCACTTCCTGGAGTTCCTTTCTTCCTTGAAGTTGCAGTTTAAACACCATATTCTGCATAAAGTCTTTTTTTTTTTTTTACTTTTTGTAGGGGGAGTGCAGGGCATTTGGGGTTAAGTGACTTGCCCAAGGTCACACAGCTAGTAAGTGTTAAGTGTCTGAGGCCTGATTTGAACTCAGGTCTTACTGACTCCAGGGCCAGTACTCTATTCACTGCTTCACCTAGCCACCCCAACTGCATAAAGTCTTTATTGGTTCCCTCAATTGCTAATGCCTTCTTCCCCAATTACCTTATGTATAATTATTTTGTGTGTTTTTATTAACTTTATGTAGCTTAAGTTTCAAACTTGAATTGTGTAATGTGCAGTATTTTAGGTGTGATTCTAGATCAGTGGAAAGATGACCCAAACTTCTATGTGTCCCCATGTGAGGGACAGACTTGTCAGGAGAGTTCTAGATATGAGAGTCCTTCATTCTTGATTTAAAAGAGACTTTGGAAGACAGACATGTAGGAGAAAGGCATCTTAAAGTGCCCTGATTTCTAGTTTGCTTCCCTAGGGACTGGGGAATCTCCCTTTGCCTGAGTTTGAGGCCTCTCTCTTGGTTGACATATATCTTTTGCAGTGGAAGAGCTCATTCACTGTATATTCTCTTGTAAATTCTAATCTTTATAACAGCTTTGTTTTGTGTCAATTTGAATAGTTTATTCACTGTTCACTTAAGAAATACCTGATGGTTGTTTGGCTGGTGGATTGATTAAACAGAATGAGACTTCTGTAACAGCCATTCTCAAAGTGGGGTCCAGAGACCTCTGGGAATACTTGAGACTCTTTCAGGGGGTCAAAACTATTTCGACTGGGGCAGCTAGGTGGCGCAGTGAGTAGAACGTCAGCCCTGGAGTCAGAAGGACCTGAGTTCGGATCCAGCCTCAGACACTTAATGCACACACAAACAAAAACCTAGCCGTGTGACCTTGGGCAAGTTACTTAACCCCAACTGCCCTCCAAAAAGAAAAAAAACAAAAAAACTATTTCGACAATAATGTAAAGATGTTTTAATTTCTAACATGGCAAATATCAATAGATATCACTTACATAAGCAAAAGTTCTTTGCAGAAAGTATTCAGTATTGGATTACATGTGGTCTTGGGGGGGAGAGGGGGAAGAGAAGGAGGGGGAGAAAATTTGGAACTCAAAAACCTGTGGAACTGAATGTTGTAAACTAAAACTAAATAAATTTAAAAGGAAAATAAAGAATAATAAAAAGGGGGGGGGGAAGAATGTAAAGAAGTCTCAAGACCAAACAGTTTGAAAACTGCTCTTCTAGAAGATGACTAGATAGTTGAAGAGCTATATGACAGCTATATCCTGCTCTTCTGCCATTTTGCATACTGAATTAAGATCATATCATCTGTATGGTCTCTATGGCTGGGTGAAGAAAGGATGAAATCAGAGATTTGAATGATAATTCATGATAATTCAGAAATGAATGATAAGGCATTTATTAGACCCTTACTATGTGCCAGGCCTTCTACCAAGCTCTGGGGATACATACAAAGATAGGCTCCTGCCCTCAAGGAGCTTACAATTCTAATTATAAGCGTTGTTGTTGTGTCAGATTCTTTGGATCCCATTTGCAGTTTTCTTGGCAAAGATACTGGAATGGTTTGCCATTTTTTTCTCTACCTCATTTTACAGATGAGGAAACTGAGGCAAATAGAGTTAAGCACCTTGTCCAGGATCACACAGCTAGTAAGAATCTGAGGTCAGATTTGAACTTGGGAAGATGGGTCTTTCTGACTTTAGGCCCTTTGCTCTGTGTACCATGGCACCATCTAGCTGCCCAATTGTGAATTTAGGGGATGAGAACACATAAAAGAGAACATAAACCTAGTGGGATGGTTTTAACATGAATGGGAAATGGTATGGTAGCCTGGTTCTAGGCAAGATAAGGTAAAACTTGACCCATCTGAGCTTATGGTCTCAGGTACAGAGTCTGAGCTCCAGTGGAAGTAGGTAGTGAAGGATGGCCATATTGTGGTTGGCAGACTTAGGAAATAGCCTCAAAGTGCATAGTCTGCATTTTGTTCTTACAACAATATCACTTCCGTTTCTTCTTACCCAAATGTACTTCCACTGTAAGATTCATGGATTTCAACAACAGATTTTATCTTTTTTTTAAACATCTATTGTTGCTTCCCTGCCACATCTATTAGATATATTTCTTTTGAACAATGCATACTTTTCTATTGTCATATTATAGTCCTGAATACATGCTGCCAAATCTCAACAATATCAGTGAAGATATTTGTTGTTAATTATAATAGAAATAATATTGATACAAAACATTAGAGTTTACACATTCCCTTCCTCATAATCACCCTGTGAGATACCTATTGTAAGTATTACTATAAATAAGTATTATGTATTACTTATATACTTATATATAAGTATATATGTATTACTTATACATAAGGAAACTGAGGCTTAGACTTAAGACATAGATTTATACAACTTGTGTTAACAAGTAGTGTTGTTACTTAACAAGTTGAAAGCCAATTCTCTTAAAAAATACAACTAGAATTCTATTTTTCCAATGAAAACTGATTTTCTTTCCCCTTAGCCATTCCATTGGAAAAATAAAAAAAAAACAACAACACCTTTGTAATAATTATGCATAATCAAGTAAAATAGATTCCTGCTTTGGCCATGTCAAACACACATATGTATATATGTATGTATGTATGTGTGGAGTGTATACCCTGACTCCATTGCCTACCTTTCAGAAGGGGGGTAGCGTGCTTCATCATCAGTCCTCTGGAACCCTGGTTGGTCACTATGATTAGAGAATTCTCTTTTATACCGTGCTTATGTGCCATGATGGCAACATTTCCATCCCATTTTGAGAGTCTGCAAAGAGTTCATGAAACTGGTCCAGAGACAGCTGGGAATCAACAGTGACAGTTGTGTGATAGGAAATTCTTTCCTTCTACCTGGGTGATTCTCTTACATATCCTGGTTAGCCATGTTTTCATGTCTGCATATGGGTATTTCCATATATTTAGCTGGGAGGATCCTGTTCCAGAGGATGGTAACAGGATTTGTTACCCCAGTTTATGCCTTCCAATCTTATTTATTATTCAGTAAAATAATTAAATCAGATGTTCTTTCAGAAGATGTGGATTCACTTTCTAGGAGAAGAGCCTGATGCCTGGTTTAGTTTAGTTCTAGTAATGGCAAGTTTCTTGTCTTGTCCACGTTCTCTTCTTCCTTTCTGCCTATTTATACTGCTTTTAATTTTCTATCTACCTCTCTGAAATCCTTTTCTCCCTGGCTCCCTTTATGGTTTTTTTTTTTTGTCCCATCCAGTCTATGAACTTTTTATCTTCTCTAATAAGCTAAATCAAAGAAAAATGTTCCTTTAAGTACTTTTGCCTTCTCTAATAGGGAAATAAACAGCATACATGCCTGGCAATTGCTTCAGTTCAGAAGACAAACAAAATGCATACTCTATAGACCACTAGAATAGTTTCTTTCATATCCAGACTTCTAGACTTTTAAGTTGAATTAAAATATTCTGGATTTCCCCTGGATTCTCCCAGATTTACACCTTACTTCTTCCCCCACAGGAAAGCTAATTTCCTTCACAGCTGTGGGCTCACAAGTGACCTTCACCCTTTACATCTGTGTTGTTAGGGGCGGTAATTTTCCTGCCTTGCTAAAGAGACTCAAGTCTTTTTGTTATGATTCCCAGTGATATAGATGTGATACATACTTGAAAGCTTTGGGAGTAAAATTCAAGGTCTGGAATATCCTAGTCAGATAGAGGACCTATACAGGTCCAGAAATAGACCTGTGCAGCTATAATCTAAGGACCACTAGAAGAAATTCAGAAAGGTTCATTGTCAGTGGGTTGACTGCCAGAGGAGTTTTTCTTTGTTTGATTTTTTCACATCAACTCATTAAACTGTCCAGTGAGGTGTAGAGGGGATGCCATGATTCTATCCTGCCCCTTTGTTGTGTTTGTCCTTCATTGTCAAAGAGGATGGTGGCATCAGGGGAATGATGACATGACTTGCAGTTGACTTTGATTTGAATGAGTGAGGGCTTCCTGCCCCTTTAGTGCATCCCCAGAGCCTTGCACAATACATGAGCCCTATTGGCTGCTTACCTGATCAAATAAATTCTTAATAAATTCTTGTTAATTGATCAAATAAGATAAGACATATAAAGTACTTTGCAAACCCTAAAGTGTTATATAAATGCTAGCTATTATTATTATTATTATTATTATTATTATTATTATGAATAATAATGGTTAGGTGCCCTCTACATTTGTGGAAGGAATGCCCACATGGAAGAAATCATGGAATTGAGAAAGATCAAAGGTAGACAGACAGTATCATGGGCCATTTTCCAAGAGTTCCCACAGTGGGAAAACTATTCTTCTTGGGCCTTGTTGTTGAGTCGTGTCTGACTCTTCATGACCCCATTTGGGGTTTTCCTGGCAAAAAATACTTGAGTGATTTTCTATTTCTTTCTCCAGCTCATTTTACAGATGAGGAAACTAAATCAAACAGGGTTAAGTGACTTTCCCAGGGTCACACAGCTAGTAAGTGTCTGAGGCCAGATTTGAACTCAGGGATGAGTCTTCCTGACTCCAAGTCCAGTGCTCTGTGCATTGTACCACCTAGCTGCCTTCTGGGGCCTTAGATGAGGTTGAGAAGCAGAAAAGTGGAGTCAAAGGGGCAGACTGGCCTTAGCTGGGACTCAAGGCCCTTCCCTCTGCCAGCAAGAAGGCCCAGGGCTAAATCCTGGCAAGGTTTCCCTTTCTTTTCCCTTCCACCTTCCTCTTGAAAATGAGCCACTGCACATTGCTCACAAGGGTGATAAAGTGACACTGACTAATTGAATTCTGAACAAGCTGGAGCAATGCAAATATCTGACAAATTGATTTAATTGCATTCACGTACAATAAAGCTGAGATCTAAAAGGTCAGCTGGAAAATGGAAAAGGGCCCTTGGGAGTTCCCGGGGAGAAGCTGGGTTTAATACACATTCATCACATTTTATCATCTAATTAGTTCACACAATGCCAGACTGATAGACAGAGACCTAAACCAGGGTATTGATTGATTATTAGCCTGGTATCTATCATATTACATTAAGGCTGACGCTGTCATGGGCAGGCGAAAGCTATTTAGTGGTTCAGCAGAACAGAGTGTGTGTTTGGAGAAATTGTTTTTCTATAAAGGATTTAAGACTCTGGAAAACACTTCACCCAGACACGGAATGTTAAGGATGCCTCCGTGGGCTGCCTTTAGATATTTGCCTGCAAAAAGCAGCCCCTTGGAAACCAACACATTCCACCAGCTTCCTCCTCCCTTCTGCAGGATGAATATTTATAAATCGTGCCATACAGCAAATCCTTTCAGGCTGTAAAATATTCAATTCAGGTAATTAACTAGTATCAGCCTTGCATGGAGCTACCTGGGCAGAGAAGCTGCTCTCGAGAAGTTAATACAAAGCCACTTGGACCCTGTAACTTTATTGCCATGGAAACCAGAATACAGATTTCCATCTAACTTTTGACAACTTGTGGGCTTCAGTTAAATGCTGTTGCCTTTTCCTGGCTGCGTCTCCATGGAGGCTGCAATCACAGAATCACAGCATGTCAGAGCTGGAAGGGGTCCTTAGAACATGGAAGTGGCTCATAGATTAAGAGCTGGGAGGGACCTCGGAGGTCTCCTCATCCTACCCCCTCATTTGACAGATGAGGGAAATGAGACCCATAGCATTTCACTGGCTTTGCCCATGGTCACAAATAAGTGGCAAAGTCAGGATTCCATTTCAGATTTTCTATGACTTGAAATCTAATTCTTTTCTAATTCATCATACTGGCTCTCATGGATTAAAGCAAGGAGTTAGCTGAGAGAGTATCTAGATAAGGGGGACTGTGAACTTATTTTTTAATTAATTTTTTCATATTTCAACTGTTTTCCTTTGTATTTCTATGTATTTTATTTTACACACTTAAAATTATTCTTTATGCATTTGAAAGCATTATTATGTGAGAAGCCTTTTTTGGTCCCCCTGAGTGCTAGTGTCTTTCCTCTTAGATTACAGTTGGGTCTCCATTAGGGTCAATGATGAATCCCCTGTAGTGGTCTCATGTGTCTGAATTCATGCTTTTTGAAGTTATAACGGTGTAAAATAAAGTAATTGGTTCCAGACCAATG
Organism: Gymnobelideus leadbeateri; assembly: GCA_011680675.1. Lineage (NCBI taxonomy): Eukaryota > Metazoa > Chordata > Mammalia > Diprotodontia > Petauridae > Gymnobelideus > Gymnobelideus leadbeateri. The sequence goes on along the minus strand of WOXC01009356.1, from coordinate 142,704 downwards.
GAAATATGCAGTGCAAATTCAAGTAATGCAACCCCTTCAGAAGAATAATTTTTTTTTTGATTTTTTTTTTTTGGAGGGCAATTGGGGTTAAGTAACTTGCCCAAGGTCACACAGCTAGGTTTTTGTTTGTGTGTGTGTTAAGTGTCTGAGGCCGGATCCGAACTCAGGTCCTTCTGACCCCAGGGCCGACACTCTACTCACTGAGCCACCTAGCCGCCCCAAGAAGAATAATTATTCACACTAATATAGACCTAGCTGTACCTCCAATTTACTGTGAAAATGTCTTGTATGTACAGAGTTGTTTTCATGTTGTCTTTCCCCATTAGTCTGTGAACTCCTTGACAGTAAGGACTGTTTTTACCTTTCTTTCTATCCCCAGCACATAGTAAGCACTTAAATGCTCATCGATTTGAGTTGGTTCTGAGAAGAGGTCTACGGTCTTCCCCAGATTGCCAAAGGGGTCTCTGACTCAGAAAAGGTTAAGAGCCCCTAATCTAGACAACACTTCATCTTACAGAGCTGAAAGGGGTCTTCAGAATAGGTGGAGAGATTTAGAGCTGGACTAAACCTTAGAGGTCATCTCATACAACCCCCTTATTTGACAGATGAGGGAAACAAGGCCCACAGTATTCAATGCACTTGCTCATGTTCATACAATTAGCAAAACTGGGGTTCAAATCCAGGTTCTCTGGCTCCAAATCTGATACTTTCTCCACTGTGCCACATTGCCTATTAAGGATGTACAGCTAGAAGTTACCTTAGGAAACACCTAGAGAAGCCCATTACTTTACAGATAAAGAACTGAAGCCCAGGGAGGTTAAATTATTTGTCCTGTCACATTCAAAAGGAACCTTAACATGTAGAACTAGGAACTTCAGAGATAGAATGTTAGGGCTGGGAGGAACTTTAGAACAAAGACTGTTAGAGCTGGAAGAAACTTTGGATGTCAAGAGAGAAAGGTCATTGGGCAAGGCTTCATGGAAAAGGTGGCACTTTAAGCTCTGAAAGAGGGGGTAAGAATGAAAAGGTGGGAGAAGGGGAGAGCTTTCTGGGCACAGGAAATATCTGAACAAGAAGGCACAGAGCAGAGGCAGTGCAGAATTTCTATGGGGGTAGAAAATAGTGACATTTTGATGGAGCACAAAGTAGGGTAGCCTCAGATTATGGCAGGCCTTGAATGTCAGACTAAGAAGCTAGAACTTTATCTGCCAGGTAAAGCTCACTCATCATCTCATTTGATCAGATTAATGCCATGTGTATGCATAAGGAGAGTTAGGTTGGATAATAATACAGGATGGAAAATAGAAGACCCAGTGAAGGACAGAGTAAAGTTGGCAGCTATGTGAGAAATGGTTTTGAGAGAAAAGGCTCTAAAGATGAAGACCACTAGGAGGCTATTCATAGGCCAAGAAAGTGGTAATGAGGGCTTGAACTAGGGTAATAACAGTGGAGACAGACAAGAGGGAATAAATGGGAGAGATATTTCTGAGCTAGAATGGATAGCATCTGGTGATTGCATGTGAGAAGTGAGGGGAAGGAAAGAGTGAAAGATAATACCAAGGTGTGGAAAAGAGGAGACCCAATGAATGGCAGAGCCATAGAAAGAAATATGAAGTCAAAAGGAAGAGCAGGATTTAGAATTGTAGGGGGTCTTAGAACATAGAAGGTGGAATGTTGGAACTAGAAGGAAACTTAGAACATAGAATGTAGCAGGTCAAAGCTAGAAATGGAGCTTTTAGTTCTTCTAGTTCAAAACCCTCATTTAAAAGAGAATCCCCTTCAGTATGAAAAAGGATCCTGATACACTGGTAGTAGAGAAGAGAATATATTATGAAGGACCACATCTTGGGGGTTCATTTGGGAAGTGAAGGGTTGATTTTCAATTTCTTTCAAGCAGAGAATCCCTTTTTGAAAGCTCCACACATTTTAGGGGCTTGTCTAAATTTGGTTGATTTTTTTGAGCTAGTCTACTTGCCTTAGAATGGGATGAATTAAAATAACTTCTAGGGGCTTTCATTTGGAGGATTCTACATATTAGAGGGATCCATTGGAGAAATTTTTTCTAGAGCTCCATTTTGGATTGCCCTATGTGCTCCAGAGATCCATTAGTGAAATTTTTATCCATCACAGAAAACTCTTAAGACACCAAGAACTCATTGGAACCTAGAAACAAACAGAAAATCTTTAAATCTAAATCTGTGATTTTACTGGGAAACTCCCAGTAAGAAGACCCCAGCTAAGAATATAGATCAGTATCTATGCTGCAGAGTATAATACAGGACAGTGCCTGGGTCACTGATAGGTTAAATGTCATGCCCAGGATGACAGACTTGAACTGGGGTCTTCATGGGTTCAAGGTCAGTTTTCTATTATGCCACAGTACCTCCCATAGAAATATTATGGGCCCCCCAGTCTCTCCTCTCTCCCAAGACAAAGCACTTTGAGGAAACAAACATTTCCCATTTGCCATGGATGTTCATTGTCCAAATAATTCAGTGGTAACAACAGAGTTGGTGAGGTCCAAATCTCTTTTCTCTCCATGACTTGGCTTTCGTCCATCAGCTGCAAGGGCAATCCTCTATTGAGGATCTTCTTCCTTCTCCAAGAAACACAATGTTGAGAAACTTCTTTTTTCCTCAAAGAGGGTAGTACCCAACTTTTAAAGTTGCATGGAATGCCTATTCTCAGGAACTCTATCTCTGGTCTGTGCTCACAAAATAAAGAAAGGAAGAAGGCTGCAGGCAAGAGCTACAGGATCAGCTTCTATCCTCTCTGGACCACACAGTGAAGCACAGGCTACGTGCTTCTGTGACAAGCTACAATTTTCTTCTTATCATGAATCTCCACTCCACCCTACCCTGGCTTTGCTGGTTTGGAAGTACAAGGGAGAGAAAACATGTGAAAAGAAAAAGACTTAACTGTTCCAAGGCTTGATTTTCTATCAAGTGAGGAAAGGGTGTTTTGAGAAGTCTATTTCACCCTGAATGATTTATTTGTTTGTTGTTTTCTTCCATTAGATTGTGAGCTCCTTGAGGTCAAGGATGTTCTTTTGCCTCTTTTTGTATCTCCAACTCTTAGCACAGTACAGAGCTGATTAATAAATGTTTATTTATTGATTGATTGGTAAACTTTTGGTTGTCACTGGAAACCAACCAGAGAGATCCCAGATGCTTTCTTAGCAAAGAGCCTATGTTTATATTCATTCCATATGAGGTATAATTCAGATACTTCTAGACAAGATCTGTGCTCTGTATTCCCCTCAAATTGATTGTGGACTCCCCTGAATACTCTTTTTACATGTGAAATGTTTGTGAGAAGGAAGTACAGAGATTATTATTCTCATTTTATAGATGAAGAAACTGAAACTCAGAGAGGTGTGATGGCTTAACCAGAGTCATAGTTAATGTTTCAGAGTTGGGATTAGAAGCTATTTCTTTAGTCTTTGTCCAATGCTATTTCTACTTCATTTTCACTGACTCCCTCAAACTAGGGTTAAGCTGTTGATAGTTCCTTTTTTTTCCCTCTCTTTCTACCTTTTTGATTCACCCCTGACCCCAAGCACCTTGTGTCTAAATACTTCCTACTAGCTAACTAGTGTCCTCCATTGTGGCTCCTATTTGTGCCTAGATGACATCCAAGGCTCTAACATTTCTGATGCTCCAATCCCCAACCCAAATGAACTCATCCTGCATTTCACCTCTCCTAACTAAACTGGCTGTCAGGTTGAAAAATAGTTCTTCCTGAGATTTCACATGTTTGTTGATGGCTTAAATAAATGACCTATCTTGGGGATATTTGTCTTTGACCAGAGGGCCACCTGGAAGGCAAAGTCATAACCTAAAAGAACAACTCTGTAACGGTGGTCAAATTTCAGTTGTAATAGCAGGTAGATCAATACTTATATTGAGCCAGAGAACCTTTCTGGAGCTACTCAGATCACCTATGCATGTAGCTGCAACATCTACCCAGGGGTCAGAAAACCGCCCAGTATGAAGGTACGTTTTGTTCAGAGAAATCTGACATTCTACTACTTTACCTATCTGTCATTTCATAGGCATGGGTTCTCCTTCCACTAACTCAGATAAGTACTCTTCTGTGCTGTAGATGGTCTTTGTGAGTTTCTGTTTCTGGAAAATTCATCACCCTATGGCCAACTTGACAATTAGTGTCCTTGACCTTAGCTAGACTGGCCCTCATATAGCAAACATACATTTAATTCTTAGGCTCATACTCTAAACCTTTCTAGCTCTGTAAAACTAACCAGAGTGTGTGGCTTGCTGCTGTTGTTTGTTCTTCATTCTTCAAGAGGACCAAGATACCAGGGAGGTGATGTCATGATATGCAAGCGAGTTGGATCTAAGTGAGGGAGGACATTGCAAAGTCACCAGCCTCACTTTCTCCTTTGAGTCATCTGGGTCCAGTGGCCAGAAATAGGCCAGGATGACTGGAGATGGCTCAGGGTGCAGCTTGACCATTTCAAGCTAAGATGGCTATGGAGGAGAGAGCTGGGCTGCTAATATAGTTTTGAGGTCCTGGGATAATTTTCATGCTCTGAGGAGGGAACAGAGTAGGACTTCAGTGGAAGAATCATCCTCGTCCTCAGTGATCATCATCTTCAGTAGTCATCCTCATCTTCTTCAATCATATTGCCATAAAGTTCCCACTGAATATGGGGGTCAAATCTAACAAAGGATATGTTAGATGGGACCATCATTTAAAAAAATTTAAACAAGGGCAAACATTCTCTCTTTTTTGGTCAATATTTAATAGTCTGGGAGAAACTGGTGAGATATAGTGGTTTAGAGCATTGGATATGGAGTTTGGAAGACCTGTATTTGAATACCACCTGTTTTGAGTCTCTGGTATAAGAGACTCCTCCTAGAAGGACATCATGTTCACCAGTTGACCCTTGCTTTCTATAAGTGGGCTCACAGAGCCATACTTCCCTAGGATAGAAGTGGCTGTCAACAGGTTAAGTCCTTGTCCAGTAACCAGTTTATTGGTTCATGTGTCAACCAGAGACATAGGGGAAAACAACTCTTTTTGTAAGTTCAGATGCTAAGAATAACAATTAAAACAATGGGAATAAGTTCACTGCAAAGTTTTATTGGCAAATGGGGAAGAAAAGGAAGGGGGGAGGTGAAGGGAATGCAGTTACAACTCAGACGTGCATTGACATAATTCCAAACATCTCAACAATAACTTTCAAACATTTTCACGAGTGCTACCTTGGGAAACATGGAGATATGGGTCCATTCAGCAGGATAGAAGTGCTCTGGTGAGAAGGTATTTGTTATCAGGGAGAAAAACAAGCTGGTGATAGGCAAAATATTATTTGGGGGACATAACTGTACTAACCTTTGAAAAATAATATTGTTTATATTTTTCTGTAAGTATATTTCTACAAGTTTACAGCTTCCCTTAAGGGGAGACCATCATGATGACCTCAAGATCATGAGGACCAATCTTATATTTGGAAAAAAAATGATTAGTAATAACCAATTATAGGGGAGATCCAGACTTTTTACAGTATTGACCTCTGTCAAAAATTTACCCCCCAATACCATCTTATCTATGGGAATTTCTGCCCATTGTGTTCTACTCAGGTTTGGGTGGGGATAAATTCTTTGATTGAATTACACAAGGGTAGGGGTGATTTGGAAGTAAATGACATGATCAAAATAGTGTCCCTAGGCCCCTCATTAGAATAGGTCCACCTTTCATTCTCTTTCATTACTTGTCAACTAATCAGAGTGGATTCCTACCCTCAGGAACACTGACTCTTCCAAAGGGATATTAGTGTTGGGTGGATTCCATAAGGGGTCTTTGACATTCAGGAGTGTCACTGACCCCTTTTATTAACAATATTAATAATTAATATGAAATAATAAAATCAATAATAATCAATCAAAATAATTAATAACATTAATTAATAATGCTGGCATTATTAATAAAATGATTAATTATCCAGAAATTATGTCTTGAACTTTTTAAACATCACTTAACAATGGTTTAACTGCATAGATTCTGTAAGCTAGGGTCTCCTTTAAAGACAGACAGTCTCAAGACCACCAGGCCTAATCTTTTAATACTACCTCAAATATTTACTAGCTGTGTAATCCCAGGTAGGTCACCTGACCTCTCTTGGCCTCAGTTTCCTTATTTATAAGAATGAGGGGATTGGACTTGCTGACTTCTAAGGCCCCCCTAGTTTAAAATCTATGATTCTTATTCTTTCATTTAAAAGAGCCAGGCTAAGGCAAGTTAATGGAGATGCCATGAACTTATTACATCACTGAAAAAGTTATTTCTTGGTCTGAAAATGGCAATTCTCATTCCTATAAATTCACACCCAAATCACAAATGCATCTAGACAGGAGCCCCTGGCTTTGGGTAATTCTTAATAAAAAATTCCAAACATCTCAACAATAACTTTCAAACATTTTCACAAATGCTCCTTGCTTTGTGCCCCTGAGACACTCCTTGATCAGAGCTACCTCCCTTCAATAAAGACATCAAAGAAATCTTGATGTGAAAACTCTCAGAGGCTCAGCCCTCAAGCCCGTCACCAGCTCCAGGCCCAGTGAAATCCTTTCTCCAAGAGAAAGAGAATGCAAAAGAACAATTCCTAGATAGCACCAGACTGGCCAAAAGCTAAGCCTTCTCATTTCAATACACTTTCTTTTTGTCTCCAGAGTTGTCAGTGAATAATAGTAGTGTTTATATAGTCTTTTAAGATTTGTAAAGTCCTTCATGTGTGTTACTTTATTTCATCCTCCCAATGCCCCTAATATTGTAAGGGATATTATTATTCCTATTTTACAGATGAGGAAAATTAACCTGAGAAAGTTTAAGTGACTTACCCAGGGTCACACAGTTGATAAGTATCTGAACGAGATCTGAATGCGGGTCTTCCAATATTTAATCTATCCATCATACCATCTGGCTGCCTTAGTTAACAAATAACTGGAAAAAATAGGGATCTGAGTCGGAAACCCTGGATTGTTTTGGCCAAGTCACATATTGATTTGTGACTGGAGGCAAGTCACAACTTCTTTGGAACTCAGTTTCCTACTTGGTAAAATGAGGGGGTTAGATTACATGATAAGGGTAGCTCGGTGACAAAGTGGACAGAGTTCTGGGACTAGAGTCAGGAATACCTGAGTTCAAGTTTGGCCTCAGAAACTTACTAGCTGTGTGACCCTGAGCAAGTCATTTAGTAGTAGTTTGCCTCAGTTTCCTCATCAGTAAAATGACAAACCACTCCGGTATCTTTGCCAAGAAAAACTCCTCAATGGGGTCACGAGAGTGGGACATGAATGAAAAATGACCAGATAACAAAGAGACTAGATGATCACCAAGGTCTCTCCCAGCTCTAACATTCTGTGTTCTAAAACCAAGCCTAGTAAGACATGAATGAGAGCTCCATAGATCACGAGGCATATTCAATTCAATGAGTGTCTTATGCATCTGCTACACCAGAACCTATGCTAGGTGCTGGAGGTACCAAAACAAAAACTAAAGTAGTCCTTAAGGAGCTCACAGTCTACCAAATGGGTTCTTATTATTGTTCGGTCACTTCCAAATCTTCATGACCCTGTGGACCATTGCACACCAGTATTGTCCCATGGGTTTTCTTGGAAAAAATACTGAAGGGGGTGGCCATTTTCTTCTTCAGTGGATTAAGGCGAACAGAGGTTAAGTGACTTGCCCAGGGTCACACAACTGGTAAGCATCTGAGGCTGGATTTGAATTCAGGTCTTCCTAACTGCAAGCCCAGTGCTTTAACTACTTACCTATCAAGCAACCACTATATAGATATACCTTAGCTTTTCTGGTGAAATAAGGAAGGGGGGGGCGGAGCCAAGATGGCAGAGTAGAAACAGCACACCCAAGCCACTCTTCCCCCAGATCACCTCCAAACTATGTAAAAGGGGACTCTGAACAACTTCTGGAGTGCCAGGACACAGAGAAGCTAACCTCCCACTGAGGACAGCCCAGCAGCCCTGCAGGAAGGACCAGTGCAGAGCCGGCAGCGCAGTGCTCGGGGAGCCGAACTGAGCCGGGCCTGAGTCACGGTTTTAGCCCCAGGGAGGCAGGGCCAACAGCCGGCTGGAGGGACCCGAGAACACCAGCAGCTGTGGTGACTCCAGAATTATCAACATAGACATGCCTAGGACAAAGTGAGAGGTTACTGCCCTATGGACTTTGGGACCAGTATTTGGGGAACACGTCAGCTTCCTCCCCTGGGGGCTAGAAGCCACTGAGGAGACACGCCATTTTGTAGTTTTCAGAGGCAGCTCCAGCTCCTGGCCTGTGAACTGTAGGGAGATCCAGCGATCAGTCTTGGCGGGGGGTAATTGCTCCTGCTTTAACCTCCCTGGATCTGGATTGTGATCTGGGTTGGAGGTCGTGGGTGGGTTTCCAGCTTGCCAGAAACAGAAGTTGGTCCCCCCCACACGTTCGGGGTGAAAGTTCCCATCTGGCGCCAGGCCATACTGTGGCAACAAGCCCAAAAGTCAAGTAATTAAGTGGCAACATGCCAAGGCAAAGGAAACAAATTAAACAGAAAAATGCAACCTTAGACTCCTACTTTGGGGGCAAAGAGGGTTGAAGCATAGAGCGAGAGGAGGGCTGTGAGGTAAGAAGTCCTGTTCCAAAAGCCCCAGGGGAAAACATGAGCGGGTTGCAGGGCATAGAGGACCTTAAGAAGGACTTTAAAAATCAAATAAGAGAAGTGGAGGAAAAATTGGGAAGAGAAATGAGAAGGATGCAGGAAAAGTATGAAATGAGGGTGAACAGCCTGACTGAGGAAAAGAACACCTTAAAAAATAGACTAACTCAAAATGGCAAAGGAGGCCCAAAAGAACAATGAAGAGAAGAATGCCTTAAAAAATTGAATTTGCCAGATGGAAAAAGAATCTCAAAAGCTCACTGAGGAGATTCATTCCCTCAGAGTTAGACTGGAGCAAATGGAAGCTAATGACTTTATGAGAAACCAAGATACCGTTAAGCAGATCCAAACAAATGAAAGAATAGAAGGCAATGTGAAATATCTCATGGGAAAAACCACTGACCTGGAAAATAGATCAGGAGAGACAATTTAAAAATTATTGGACTACCTGAAAGCCATGATCAAAGAAAGAACCTAGAAATCACCCTTCAAGAAATTCTCAAGGAAAACTGCCCTGATGTCTTAGATCCAGAGGGCAAAATAGAGGTTGAAAGAATCCACAGATCACCTCCTGAAAAAGATCCCAAAAAGAAAACTCCCAGGAATATTATAGCCAGGTTCCAGAATCCCCAGATCAAGGAGAAAATGCTACAAGCAGCCAGGAAGAAACAATTTCAATATTGTGGAAACACAATCAGAATAGCACAGGAGCTGGCAGCTTCCACACTGAGGGACTGAAGGGCATGGGATATGATATTCCAGAGGGCAAAAGAGCTGGGAATGAACCCAAGGGTCACCTACCCAGCAAAACTGAGTATTTTGTTTCAGGGGAAAATATGGTCATTCAGTGGAATAGAGGACTTTTCAAGCATTCTTGAGGAAAAAACCAGAATTGAATAGAAAATTTGACATCCAGACACAAGAAGGAAGAGATGCCTGAGAAGGTAATCATGGAAAAGAAATCAAAAGGAACTTATCAAAGTTGAACTATTTACATTCCTATATGGAAAAAACAATAATTGTGACTGATGAAATCTTTCTCAGTATGAAAATAATGGAAGAAGGGTGTATGGTCATATGAATACATATGTGAATGTGTGTATATATGTTTACAGTTATACATGGATAGAGGGCACAGGTTGAATTTGTTGGGAAGGGATGATACTTAAGGGGTGAAATTATGAGGTGAGAGAGGAAAGTGGTAAGAGGAGATGGGGAGAGACAGGGTAGGGTAAATTATCTCATGTAGAAGAAGCAAGGGGAAGAGGTTGCAAGGGAGAGGAAGAATAGGAAGGCAAAAAGGGAAAACCACATTCTCATTGAATTTGGCTCAGGGAGAGAATGACATACATACTAAATGGGATATCTCGCCCTGCAGCACAGTAGGGGGAAGGGGGATGAGAGGAGGGATGATGCATGGGAGGGCATTCTTGGGGGGAGGGGAGGTTAGAATTACCCACTATAGAAGAGGGATGGGATCAAGTAGGGAATGGACCAGGTGGTGGGTGGGATGAGTGGGAGGGAATTATCAGCAGTCTTTTACAATATATCTACTATGGTAATGTTTTGCATAGCTAGACATGTAAAACATATACTGATTTACTTATCTTCCCAGAGGGAATGGGAGACAAGAGAGGAAGGAAATGAATCTGAAATTCGAGGTTTTAAGACTAAATGTTTCAAATATATATAAATACTATTATTAAAAAAACAATAAAACACAAATGAAAAAAAATAAGGAAGAGAGAGGAGGAGAGATAACTGGTGTGCTACCCTTGAAAGAACATTCTCTTGTGCTGCACAAGACCAACCAATGTCACTGATGTCCAATAATAACTGGGAACAAATTTGCCCCGCTTGTGCCATGTTGGCTTCCTCACTTTGGACTCTGTTGCATTCTCCTTGTTCTTCCCTCGCTCTTGGGTCTGGTCATTCTGTAAACTTTGGGTTGATGACACAGTACCAGGCTCTCTTTGCCCAGGAGGCTTTTCTCTCCTGAGCTTTGTTAATTGCCCCCAATAACCAGCACATATGAGCCCCCTTCTTCTCCTCACCCCACTCCTTACATAAAGGTTAGGGATCCAGCATTTTTGCATTATTCTTCAAACCAAGACAAATCCCTCTTCCTTCTTCCCAATGATTCAGAAAACAGTGGTGCTGCTTGCCCGTCTGCAAGCATTTGGGGCTCCTTAGCTTTGGGTTCAAATCATAGCCCATGTTACAGTTGATTTAATCCTCTGTAGAACTGGCTATGATCCTGAGAACATATGAAACTCCACATAAAGCAAAGCAGAAATTCTAGGAGCAGTGGAGTGAGGTGTCTTGCCTCCTGGCAGCTCTGTGGGGCCCCCAGGAGAAGGATTTACAATTCTCCCTCAGTGAAAATTGATGAAGGCAGAGTCAAGGTAGCTTTTGTCATATCCCACCTAGAGGGTTAAGCTACCTGCTAGGCTATCCCCCATCTTGCAGAAAACACCCCTGGAGAGAGGCACAAGGAAACTTTTGACACTACTTTCAATTCCAAATTGCCAATGATTAGATTTACTAACTCAAGAAGGTGCAAGGGTCAAGGATAATCTTTGCCACCTCTTTCCAGATTGAAATTGTTTATTTTTTAGACCCTTTTATGACATGAATGGTTATGAATTCTTCCCCTATCCATAGTTGTGGAAGATATAACCTGTCATTCTCTTTTTTTTTTAAACAAATACTTTATTAACTTCTGTTTTACATCATTCATTTCTGCCAGATTTTGAGTTACAATCATTTTCCCCCCATTATTCCCCTACCCAGCCTCCCAGAATAGCAGTCCCACAAGATATCGCTTCCTCCAATCTGCTCTCTCCCATACCTTCTCCCAACCCCCTTCGACTTTTCCATTAGAGGAAGGTGAACTTTGTGTCCAATGCCTGTACATCTTATCTCCCAATTATAGGCAAAAGAGTATTAATAATAGTATTTATATATATATTTGAAACATTTAATGTTATGACCTCGAATTTCAGATCCATTTCCTTCCTCCTTGTCACCCATTCCTTCTTGGGAGATAAGTAATTCAGTATATGTTGTACATGTCTAGCTATGCAAAACATTATCATAGTAGATATATTGTACAAGGCTGCTTATAATTCCCTCCCACTCATCCCACCCCCCACCTGGTCCATTCCCTACCTGATCCTGTCCCTCTTCTATAGTGGGTACTTCCAACCTCCCCTCCCCCCAAGGATGCCCTCCCATCCATCATCCCTCCTCTCATCCCCCTTCCCCCTATTCTGCTGCAGGTTGAGATATCCCATTTAGTATGTATGTCATTCTCTCCCTGAACCAAATTCAATGAGAATGTGGTTTTGCCTTTTTGCCTTCCTATTCTCCCCTCCTTTGCACCACTTCCCCTCTACATGAGATAGTTTACCCTACCATGTCTCTCCCCATCTCCTCTTGCCACTTTCCTCTCTCACCTCATAATTTCATCCCTTGAGTATTCTCCCTTCCCAACAAATTCAACCTATGCCCTCTATCCATATATAACTGTAACCATATACACACACATTCACATATGTATTCATATGACCACACCCCCTTCTTCCATTATTTTCATAGTGAGAAAGATATCATCAGTCACAGTTATTGCTTTTCCATATAGGAATGTAAATAGTTCAACTTTGATAAGTTCCTTTTGATTTCTTTTCCCTGATTACCTTCTCAGGCATCTCTTCCTTCTTGTGTCTGGATGTCAAATTTTCTATTCAATTCTGGTTTTTTCTCAAGAATGCTTGAAAGTCCTCTATTCCACTGAATGACCATATTTTCCCCTGAAACAAAATACTCAGTTTTGCTGGGTAGGTGACCCTTGGGTTCATTCCCAGTTCTTTTGCCCTCTGGAATATCATATTCCATGGCCTTTGATCCCTCAGTGTAGAAGCTGCCAGGTCCTGGGCTATTCTGATTGTGTTTCCACAATATTGAAATTGTTTCTTCCTGGCTGCTTGTAGTATTTTCTCCTTGATCTGGGGATTCTGGAACCTGGCTATAATATTCCTGGGAGTTTTCTTTTTGGGATCTTTTTCAGGAGGTGATCTGTGGATTCCTTCAACCTCTATTTTGCCCTCTGGATCTAAAACATCAGGGCAGTTTTCCTTGAGAATTTCTTGAAGGGTGATTTCTAGGTTCTTTCTTTGATCATGGCTTTCAGGTAGTCCAATAATTTTTAAATTGCCTCTCCTGGATCTATTCTCCAGGTCAGTGGTTTTTCCCATGAGATATTTCACATTTCCTTCTAATCTTTCGTTTGTTTGGATCTGCTTAACAGCATCTTGATTTCTCATAAAGTCACTAGCTTCCATTTGCTCCAGTCTAACTCTGAAGGAATGAATCTCCTCAGTGAACTTTTGAGATTCTTTTTCCATCTGGCAGATTCGACTTTTTAAGGCATTCTTCTCCTCATTGCCCTTTTGGGCCTCCTTTGCCATTTGAGGTAGTCTATTTTTTAAGGTGTTGTTTTCCTCAGTCAGGCTGTTGACCCTCATTTCATACTTTTCCTGCATCCTTCTCATTTCTCTTTCTAATTTTTCCTCCACTTCTCTTATTTGATTTTTAAAGTCCTTCTTAAGGTCCTCTATGGCCTGCAACCCACTCATGTTTTCCCCTGGGGCTTTTGGAGCAGGACTTCTGACCTCACAGTCCTTTTCCCGCTCTATGCCCCCAAAATAGGAGTCTAGGGTTGCATTTTTCTGTTTCCTTTGCCTTGGCATGTTGGCACTTAATTGCTTGACTTTTGGGCTTGTTGCCTCACTATGGCTTTAAGGCCAGATAGAGGAATTTTCGTCCCAAACGTGTGGGGGGCAACTTCCGTTTCTGGCAAGCTGTAAACCCACCCACAACTTCCACCCTAGATCACAATCCAGATCCAGGGAGGTTAAAGCAAGAGCGATTACCCCCCAAGACTGATCGCTGGATCTCCCCACGATTTGTAGGCTGGGAGCCGGAAATGCCTCTGAAAACTACACAGTGGTGTGTCTCCTCAGCAGCTTCTAGCCCCCAGGGGAGGGAGCTGACGCATTCCCCAAATACGGGTCCCAAAGTCCATAGGACACTAACCTCTTACTTTGTCCTAGGCAAGTCTATGTTGATAATTCTGGTGTCTCCACAGTTCCTGGTGTTCTGGGGTTCCTCCAGCCGGCTGCTGGCCTTGCCGCCCTGGGGCTAAAACCTCGGCTCACGTGGACCTGGGCTTGGCTCGGCTCCTGCCCTCTGCGAGCTGCAGGCTCCCAGACCACTGCGCTGGTCCTTCCTGCAGGGTGCTGGGCTGTCCTCAGCGGGAGGTTAGCTTCTCTGTGTCGTTCTGTGGGTGCTGGAGCTCCAGAAGATTTTCAGAGTCCTTTTTTACATAGTTTGTGGAGAATCTGGGGGCAGAGAGGCTTGGACGAGCTGTTTCTACTCCGCCATCTTGGCTCCGCCCCCAACCTGTCATTCTCTATCTTTTTACTGGCATGACTTTATATGTCCTTGTAACCCATGACCCAGAAATGTAGCTCAAGGTTTACATGGACCATTTTCAATCTTTGGTTGGCTTCTCATAAACCATTCTCAGGGTTTCCCTTGAGAACATAACACTTTGTCTTGTTTTGTCCTCACCTCACATCTCTCCAGAAATATGAGAGCATGGCATGGCTTGGGTCCATCTAGGTCTCTATTCTCAAGTACTCACTGAGATCGATGTGATATTACTTTGATGCAAATTGAAGCCCATCCATGCCTGCTCATTCTATGCTACCTTTGTTTATGTACTCACATCATTTCATTATGGAATTCCACCCATCATATTGTGGGGTTTCTTTGATTTCTCTTAACATCATGATTCTACCAAAGTAGCACATAGGCTGACCATCAGTAAATCTTTTCTTTTACTATGTGACCAGCTGATCTGTTTTTAAAAAATTTTTCTTATACATTTTTTTTAATACCATTCTATTTACTAATATTTTAGTCTCCTAGGTAGTACAATAGATAGAGTACTGGCCCTGGAGTCAGGACAACCAAATTTCAAATCTGGCCTCAGATACTAACTGTGTGACCCTAGGTAAGTCATGTAACCTCTGTCTGCCTCAGTTTTCTCAGCTATAAAATTGGGATAATAAAAGCCCTGACCCTCAGGATTGCTATGAGGATTAAATGAGATAATATGCCTTGTGTGGTCTTTAGCACAGTACCTGACATATAGCAGACACTTAATAAATGCTTATTCCCTTCCCCTTCCTTCTTCTTGTTTGAAATGTGATGAAACCTGCTCTAGTCCACCACATGCCTCTTTGTGGTCATTTGAATAAGCTTCAGTTTAATTCTTTAGAGACTATTGGGATTCACAATTCACAAATACCAGAAGGCTATTGGTATTAAAAAAAAATAGTCTTCTGTTTCAGGAAGAAATTTGGGATCAATAAAATAACTTTACAACTTCCCAAAGGCCACTTAGACTATTCTCCTCTTGCTCAATTCTGGGCCCAATGTACTGTTCATTTGTAGTGTTTGTCCAAGATGTATGCGGTGATGGACAAAGCTCAATAGGTTGTCCATTCAAACGCACGTGCGCACGCGCGCAGACACACACACGCATGCACACACACAGAATCTAAGCATTGGGCATTCTTCATTTATTTGGCTGTGGATAGTAAAGTTAGCCCTTTTGAGTGGATTACATCCAGCAGGTTCTTCTGGGGCAGTGTGTGCAATTGGCACAATGTTACCCCTGACAGGAATGTGCAGAGGATCACACTGTAACAAGGGAATCCCTCTTCCATGGGGACTTCATGCTATGCTAGGTCTCTTCCATACCAGTGGCATGTTCTGGTGACCATATGAAGCCCCTTTTCATTTGTCCTTGTTATTAATAATCAGAGGGTTGTCGTACAAGGTTGTCTCCTAAGTCTTTTAAGGAATCATGGATTTTTGACAAATGCAAAGAAGACACTTTATTTGAGGAAAACCTGTAAGCTGTGTTTTGTTCTGCCAGGCAAAGGCTTTTGTATAGTCAATAAGCCATAAACTGAATGGCGTCTTCATTCCTTTCTTGGTTGTGCTCCCCCTTTTCCAGATTTTAACACCATTCCTCACCGTGTTCTCATCCTGAGCCCTGTTTCAGTGCTGGGGGCTTCCTCACCCTGGAACATTCATTTGTCGCACCAACTCTCTTTTTCCATTGGTGAACTCCTCTCAGGGCCTCCATTTTAGAGAGGGTTTCAGGACCAGCAAGCTTCATTCCCCTCCCTGGCTCTGCTTCTGAATTTCCAGACTTTAACACTACGCTCCAGCTCCTGTACTTTCATCCACGTCACCTACCCATTCCAACCCTGCTTTTCAACTCCCTTTTGTGTATTGTCTTCCCCTATGTAATGATAAGAATAACAGCTAGTATTTATATAGTGTTTTCAAGTTTGCAAAGCACTTTACAACTATTACATTATTTTATCTTCACATAACAACCCTGGAAGGGAATCATTATCACCATTTTATAGATGAGGAAACTGAGACAGATTTAGTAACTTGCCCAGTAGCTAAGTATCTGAGGCTGGATTTGAACTATTCCCTGTATATACATGTCAGCTTCCATGTAAGCTTTTGAACGTAAATATTATCTTTCTTTTTCGTATCCAGACACTTAGCACAATTCTTATCATATAGTAAGGGCTAGTTGACCTGTCTTCTCTACATCTTTTAGTCAATTGTATGGTGCTAAAGATATGAAATAATACAGGATATCACAAGGGAAATCCTGATTGTTCCCTTCTAATAACCTTATCATGGATATCCTTGATGAGCATGGAGATTATTCTCATAAAATTTTGTATAACAAAAATCAGAATACAAATTCGCAATTTTTAGTACTTTCTCTGTTACTTATTTTTCTTAGTAGTAATAAGGTCTGAGTTTTTTCTTTTTCTCCAAAGCTATTGATATATTTCTCTCCTTTGGATACTTTGAAAATGAATCTCTCAATGCTCTTTCTACAGAAAAAAATATAAAGTCCCTTAACTCCTGTGCAAGTACTCAGGTTAACTTTACATTGAATACAGAATGGGCTTTGTTTCACTGGATGAAAAATGCAGCTCATACCCGAGCCTATCAATAACAACAAACAACAACCACAAGAAGCATTTAACTAGCACTTTAGAGTTTGCAAGGTACTTTAACATGTTCTCTCACTTGATCTCATAACAATTCTATGAGGTAGGTGCTGTTATTATTCCAGGTTTATGGGTGAGGTAACTGAGACTGAAAGAAGTTAAATGATTTTCCAGGATCACACAGCTAGTGAAAGTCAGCAGCATGGTGTTGACTCATGTCTCCCTGCCTTCAAGTCCTTTGCTCTCTCCACTAAACAGTTGAGAAAATCTGTGTTCCCTCTTTGGTGAGCTCCACTTCTTTTAGAGATCCATATAGTCCTCTAGAGTCACAGTACTTCTTTTTGTTGTTTGAGATGTTCTTGAAAGAGAATAGCACTTACTGGCTTTTTTTTTACTTTATCAAATGCTTTATTAACTTCTAGTTTACGTCATTCATTTCCACAAGATTTTGAATTACAAATTTTCTCCCTGTTTTTCCCCCTATCCACCACCCCAAAATAGCAATCCCACTGTATATCCCCTCCTCCAATCTGCTCTCTCCCATATCTTCCCCAATTCCCCTTCTGGCTCTCCAGTAGGGCATGGTGGGCCTCTATGCCCCAGTGCTTGTATATCTTATTTCCCAGTTACATGTAAAATGACATTAATAACAGCATATATATATATATAAAACATTTGATTTTAAAACTTTGAATTCCAGATTCATTCCCTTCCTCCCTTGTCACCCACCCTTACTGGGAAGATAAGCAATTCAATATAGGTTGTACATGTGTAGCTATGCAAAACCTTTCCATAGTGGATATATTGTAAAAGACTGACTATATTTCCCTCCATCCTATCCCACCTCCCACTTGCTCTATTCTCTACTTTGATCCTGTCCCTTTACTTTCTTTTTTATAATTTTATTTTTATTTTTTAATCAAATGCTTTATTCACTTCTAGTTTACATTATTCATTTCAGTAAGACTTTGAGGTACAAATTTTCTCCTCATTTTCCCCTACCCACCACCCCAAAATAGCGATCCAACTGGATATCTCCTCCTCCAATCTGCTCTCTCCCGTATCTTCTCCCATACCCCCTTCGACTTTCCAGTAGGGCACGGTGGATCTCTATGCCCTAGTGCCTCTATGTCTTATTTCCCAGTTACAAGTAAAATAACATAAACAATATTAATAATAGTATACACACACACATATATATATACATATATATGTATATATATACACATATATATACATATATATGTATATATATGTATATATATGTATATATATGTATATATGTGTATATATATATATATATATATATATATATATATATATATATATATATATATATATATATACATTTAAACATTTGATTTTAAAACATTGAATTCCAGATTCATTCCTTTCCTCCCTTGTCACTCACCCTTACTGGGAAGATAATCAATTCAATAGAGGTTGTACATGTGTAGCTATGCAAAATATTTCCATAGAGGATATATTGTAAAAGACTGACTATTTTTCCCTTCCTCCTATCCCACCTCCCACTTATTCTATTCTCTACTTTGATCCTGTCCATTTTCAAAAGTGGGTGCTTCCAACTTTCCTCCCCCCACCCCAGCTTGCCCTCCCTTCCATCATTACCCCTCTCATCTCCTTCCCCACTACTCTCCTGTAGGGTGAGATACCTTATTTAGTGTGTATGTCATTACCTCCCTAAACCAAATTCAATGAGAATAAGGTTGACCCATTCCTTTTTGCCTTCCTGTTTTCCCCTCCATTGTAACCACTTTCCTTTACCTCTTCTATATGAGATAGTTTACCCCATTCTGTCTCTCCCCATCTCCTCTCATTATATTCCTCTCTCACCTCTTAATTTCACCTTGTAAGTATCATCCCTTCCTATGAAATTGGTCCTGTGCCCTCTATCTATGTATACCTGTACACACACACACACACACACACACACACACATATATATATATATATATATACACATTCACCTATGTATTCATACTCCTATATAGAAACATATATATGTATGTATATATACATAGATACATATATATGCATGTGTGTATATATATATATATATACATACACACACGCACACACACACATATATGCATTTCTATTCACTTCAACTGTTCTCATACTGAGAAAAATTTCATGTTACAATTATTGTTTTTCCATGTAGGAATGTAAATAGTTCAACTTTGATAAGTTCCTTATGATTTCTTTTCCCTGTCTACCTTCTCATGCTTCTCTTGCTTCTTGTATCTGAATGTCAAATTTTCTATTCAACTCTAGTTTTTTCATCAAGAATGTTTGAAAGTGGTGGAGCCAAGATGGCGGAGTAGAAACAGCACGTCCAAGGCACTTTCCCCCCAGATCACCTCCAAACTATGTAAAAGGGGACTCTGAACAACTTCTGGAGCCCCAGCACCCACAGAACAACAGAGAGAAGCTAACCTCCCGCTGAGGACAGCCCAGCAGCCCTGCAGGAAGGACCAGCGCAGTACTCTGGGAGCCGGTAGCACAGCATGCAGTGCGTGGAAAGCCAAGCCCAGGACCACTTGAGCTGCGGTTTTAGCCCAGAGCAGCTGGGCCAGCAGTCGGCTGGAGGGACCCCAGAACAGCAGCAGCTGTGGCAATTCCAGAACTGTCAACACAGACATGCCTAGGACAAAGTGAGAGGTTAGTGCCCTATAGACTTTGGGACCAGTATTTGGGGAAGGCGTCAGCTATCTCTGCTGGGGGCTAGAAGCCACTGAGGAGACACACCATTTTGTAGTTTTCAGAGGCAGCTCCAGCTCCTGGCCTGTGAACTGTAGGGAGATCCAGCGATCAGTCTTGGGGGGTAATTGCTCTTGCTTTAACCTCCCTGGATCTGGATTGTGGTATGGGGTGGAGGTCGTGGTGTGGTTATCCAGCTTGCTAGAAACGGAAGTTGTCCCTCAACATGTTCAGGACGGAAGCTCCCCTATCTGGTGCCAGAGTCCTACTGTGGCAAAAAGCCCAAAAGTCAGGTAATTAAGTGGCAACATGCCAAGGCAAAGGAAACAAATTAAACAGAAATTAGACTCCTATGTTGGGGGCAAAGAGGATAGAATCATAGAAGAGTCAGAGGACTGTAAGGTCAGAAATCCTGCTCCAAAAGCCCCAAAGGGAAATATGAGTGGGTTGCAGTCCATAGAGGACCTTAAGAAGGACTTTAAAAATCAAATAAGAGAAGTGGAGGAAAAATTGGAAAGAGAAATGAGAAGGATGCAGGAAAAGTATGAAATGAGGGTCAACAGCCTGACTGAGGAAAACAACACCTTAAAAAATAGGCTAACTCAAAATGGCAAAGGAAGCCCAAAAGAGAAACGAGGAGAAGAATGCCTTAAAAAGTCGAATTTGCCAGATGGAAAAAAAATCTCAAAAGCTCACTGAGGAGATTCATTCCCTCAGAGTTAGACTGGAGCAAATGGAAGCTAATGACTTTATGAGAAACCAAGGTACCATTAAGCAGATCCAAACAAATGAAAGAATAGAAGGCAATGTGAAATATCTCATGGGAAAAACCACTGACCTGGAAAATAGATCCAGGAGAGACAATTTAAAAATTATTGGACGGGAGGCGGAGCCAAGATGGCGGAGTAGAAACAGCTCATCCAAGCCACTCTGCTCCCAGTTTCCCCACAAACTATGTAAAAGGGGACTCTGAACAACTTCTGGAGCCCCAGCACCCACAGAACGACACAGAGAAGCTAACCTCCCACTGAGGACAGCCCAGCAGCCCTGTAGGAAGGACCAGCGCAGCAGTCTGGGAGCCAGCAGGGCGCAACGCACAGAGCGCAGGAAGTGGAGCAGAGCGGAGCCCAGGTCTGGGTGAGCCGAGGTTTTAGCCCCAGGGCGGCAGGGCCAGCAGCCGGCTGGAGGAACCCCAGAACACCAGCAGCTGTGGCGACTCCAGAATTATCAACATAGACATGCCTAGGACAAAGTAAGAGGTTAGTGTCCTATGGACTTTGGGACCTGTATTTGGGGAAATGTGTCGGCTCCCTCCCCTGGGGCTAGAAGCCACTGAGGAGACACATCATTTTGTAGTTTTCAGAGACACCTCCAGCTCCCGGCCTGCAATTAATTGTAGGGAGATCCAGCAATCAGTCTTGGGGGGGTAATCGTCTTGCTTTAACCCCCCTGAATCTGGATTGTGATCTAGGGTGGAAGTCCTGGGTGGGTTTACAGCTTGCCAGAAACGGAAGTTGTCCCCCACATGTTTGGGACAAAAATTCCTCTAGCTGGCCTTAAAACCATAGTGTGGCAACAAGCCCAAAACTCAGGTAACCAAGTGGCAACATGCCAAGGCAAAGGAAACAGAAAAATGCAACCCTAGACTCCTATTTTGGGGGCATAGAGCGGGAAAAGGACTGTGAGGTCAGAAGTCCTGCTCCAAAAGCCCCAGGGGAAAACATGAGTGGGTTGCAGGCCATAGAGGACCTTAAGAAGGACTTTAAAAATCAAATAAGAGAAGTGGAGGAAAAATTGGAAAGAGAAATGAGAAGGATGCAGGAAAAGTATGAAATGAGGGTCAACAGCCTGACTGAGGAAAACAACACCTTAAAAAATAGACTGACTGAAATGGCAAATGAGGCCCAAAAGGGCAATGAAGAGAAGAATGCCTTAAAAAGTCGAATTTGCCAGATGGAAAAAGAATCTCAAAAGTCCACTGAGGAGATTCATTCCTTCAGAGTTAGACTGGAGCAAATGGAAGCTAATGACTTTATGAGAAATCAAGATGCTGTTAAGCAGATCTAAACAAATGAAAGACTAGAAGGCAATGTGAAATATCTCATGGGAAAAACTACTGATCTGGAAAATAGATCCAGGAGAGACAATTTAAAAATTATTGGACTACCTGAAAGCCATGATCAAAGAAAGAACCTAGAAATCACCCTTCAAGAAATTCTCAAGGAAAATTGCCCTGATGTTTTAGATCCAGAGGGCAAAATAGAGGTTGAAAGAATCCACAGATCACCTCCTGAAAAAGATCCCAAAAAGAAAACTCCCAGGAATATTATAGCCAGGTTCCAGAATCCCCAGATCAAGGAGAAAATACTACAAGCAGCCAGGAAGAAACAATTTCAATATGGTGGAAACACAATCAGAATAGCCCAGGACCTGGCAGCTTCTACACTGAGGGACTGAAGGGCATGGAATATGATATTCCAGAGGGCAAAAGAACTGATAATTAACCCAAGGGTCACCTACCCAGCAAAACTGTGTATTTTGTTTCAGGGGAAAATATGGTCATTCAGTGGAATAGAGGACTTTCAAGCATTCTTGAGGAATAAACCAGAATTGAATAGAAAATTTGACAACCAGACACAAGAAGCAAGAGATGCCTGAGAAGGTAATCAGGGAAAAGAAATCAAAAGGAACTTATCAAAGTTGAACTATTTACATTCCTATATGGAAAAACAATAACTGTGAGTGATGATATCTTTCTCACTATGAAAATAATGGAAGAAGGGTGTGTGGTCATATGAATACATATGTGAATGTGTGTGTCTATGGATATAGGGTATAGGTTGAATTTGTTGGGAAGGGAGGATACTCAAGGGGTGAAATTATGAGGTGAGAGAGGAAAGTGGAAAGAGGAGATGGGGAGAGACAGGGTAGGGTAAACTATCTCATGTAGAAGAAGCAAGGGGAAGTGGTTGCAAGGGAGGGGGAGAATAGGAAGGGGAAAAAAAGACAAATCCACGTTCTCATTGAATTTGGTTCAGGGAGAGAATGACATACATACTAAATGGGATATCTCAACCTGTAGCAGAATAGGGGGAAGGGGGATGAGAGGAGGGATGATTGATGGGAGGGTATCCTTGGGGGGAGGGGAGGTTGGAAGTACCCACTATAGAAGAGGGACAGGATCATGTAGGGAATGGACCAGGTGGGGGGTGGGATGAGTGGGAGGGAATTATAAGCAGCCTTGTACAATATATCTACTATGATAATATTTTGCATAGTTGGACATGTACAACATATACTGAATTACTTATCTCCCCAGAGGGAATGGGTGACAAGGGAGGAAGGAAATGGATCTGAAATTCGAGGTCTTAAGATTAAATGTTTCAAATATATATCAATACTATTATTAATACTCTTTTGCTTATAATTGGGAGATAAGATGTGCAGGCATTGGGACACAAAGATTCACCTTCCTCTAATGGAAAAGTCGAAGGGGGTATGGGAGAAGATAGGGGACAGAGCAGATTGGAGGAAGCAATATCTTTTGGGACTGCTATTCTGGGAGGTTGGGTAGGGGAATAATGGGGGGGAAATGATTGTAACTCAAAATCTGGCAGAAATGAATGGTGTAAAACAGAAGTTAATAAAGCATTTGTTAAAAAAAATTATTGGACTACCTGAAAGCCATGATCAAAGAAAGAACCTAGAAATCACCCTTCAAGAAATTCTCAAGGAAAATTGCCCTTATGTCTTAGATCCAGAGGGCAAAATAGAGGTTGAAAGAATCCACCAATCACCCCCTGAAAAAGATCCCCAAAAGAAAACTCCCAGGAATATTATAGCCAGGTTCCAGAATCCCCAGATCAAGGAGAAAATGCTACAAGCAGCCAGGAAGAAACAATTTCAATATTGTGGAAACACAATCAGAATAGCACAGGACCTGGCAGCTTCTACACTGAGGGATTGAAGGGTATGGAATATGATATTCCAGAGGGCAAAAGAGCTGGGACTGAACCCAAGGGTCACCTACCCAGCAAAACTGAGTATTTTGTTTCAGGGGAAAATATAGTCATTCAGTGGAATAGAGGTCTTTCAAGCATTCTTGAGGAAAAAAACAGTTGAATAGAAAATTTGACATCCAGACACAAGAAGTAAGAGATGCCTGAGAAGGTAATCAGGGAAAAGAAATCAAAAGGAACTTATCAAAGCTGAACTATTTACATTCCTATATGGAAAAACAATAACTGTGACTGATGAAACCTCTCTCAGTATGAAAATAATGGAAGAAGGGTGTTTGGTCATTTGAATACATATGTAAATGTGTGTATATTTGTTTACAATTCTACATGGAGGGAGGGCATAGTTTGAATTTGTTGGGATGGGATGATACCTAAGGGGTGAAATTATGAGGTGAGAGAGGAAAGTGGCAAGAGGAGATGGAGAGAGACAGGGTAGGGTAAACTATCTCATGTAGAAGAAGCAAGGGGAAGTGGCTGCAGGGGAGGGGAAGAATAGGAAGGCAAAAAGGGAAAACCACATTCTCATTGAATTTGGTTCAGGGAGAGAATTGCATACATACTAAATGGGATATCTCAACCTGCAGCAGAATAGGGGGATGGGGATAAGAGGAGGAATGATGGATGGGAGGGCATTCTTGGGGGGAGGGGAGGTTGGAAGTGCCCACTTTTGAAGAGGGACAGGATCAAAGTAAGGAATGCACCAGGTGTGGAGTGGGATGGGTGGGAGGGACTTATAAGCAGCCCTTTACAATATATCTACTATGGTAATGTTTTGCATAGCTCGACATGTACAACACATGCTGAATTACTTATCCTCCCAGAGGGAATGGGTGACAAGGGAGGAAGGGAATGCATCTGAAATTCGAGGTCTTAAAATTAAATGTTTCAAATATATATAAATGCTATTATTAATACTATTTTGCATGTAATTGGTAGATAAGATGTGCAGGCATTGGGGCACAGAGATTCACCTTGCTCTAATGGAAAAGTCAAAGGGGGCATGGGAGAAGATATGGGAGAGAGCAGATTGGAGGAAGTGATATCTTGTGGTACTGCTGTTCTGGGATGGTGGGTAGGGGAAAAACAGGGCAAAAATTGTAACTCAAAATCTGGCGGAAATGAATGATGTAAAACAGAAGTTAATAAAGCATTTGTTTAAAAAAAAAGAATGTTTGAAAGTCCTGTCTTCCACTGAATGACCATATTTTCCCCCGAAACATGATAATCAGTTTTGCTGGGTAGGTGATTTTTGGTTTTAATTCCAGCTCCTTTGACCTTCAGAATATCATATTCCAAGCCCTTCAGTTCCCCAGTGTAGAAGCTGCCAGATCCTGTGTTATTCTGATTGCATTTCCACAATATTCAAATTGTTTCTTCCTGGCTGCTTGTAATATTTTCTCCTTGATCTGAAAACTCTGGAACCTGGCCGTAATATTCCTAGGAGTTTTCTTTTTGGGATCTTTTTCAGGAGGTGATTGGTGGACTCTTTCAACCTCTGTTTTGCCCTCTGATTCTAAAACATCAGGGCGATTTTCCTTGAGAATTTCTTGTGGGATGATTTCTAGGTTTTTTTTTTAGTCATGGCTTTCAGGTAGCCCAATACGTTTTGCCTTTTTTTTTGAGGGCAATTGGGGTTAAGTAACTTGCCCAAGGTCACATGGCTAGGTTTTTGTTTGTGTGTGCGTTAAGTGTCTGAGGTCGGATCTGAACTCAGGTCCTTCTGACTCCAGGGCCGACGCTCTACTCATTGCACCACTTAGCCGCCCCTCCCCAATAATTTTTAAATGATCTGTCCTGCATTTATTTTCCAGATCAGTAATTTTCCCAGTGAGATTTTTCACATTGCGTTCTTTTCTTTCATTTGTTTGGATCTGTTTAATAGTATCTTGATTTCTCATAAAGCCGCTAGCTTCCACATGCTCCAATCTATTTCTGAAGGAATGATTCTCTTCAGTGAGCTTTTGAGATTGTTTTTCCATCTGGCAAATTTGGCTTTTTAAGGCATTCTTCTCCTCATTGCCTTTTTGAGCCTCTTTTGCCATCTGAGTTAGTTTATTTTTTAAGGTGTTATTTTCTTCAGTCAGGTTGTTGACTCTCATTTCAAAATCTTCTTGTATCATTCTCATTTCTCTTCCCAATTTTTCCTCCACTTCTCTTATTTGATTTTCAAAATCCTTTTAAAGCTCCTCTATAGCCTGTAACCAGCTCATATTTTTCTTGGAAGCTTTTGCTGCAGGAGTTCTGACTTTGTTGTCTTCCTCCTGTTCCATGCTTTGATCCTTTTTGTCCCCAAAATAGGAGTCTAATGTTGTATTCTTCTGTTTGCTTTGCTTCCCTCATTTGCTCATGTTGCCACTCAATTACTCGACTTTTGGGCTTTTTGCCATAGTAGGACTCTGCTGCCAGACAGGGAAGCTTTATCCCAAATGCTGGGGTTTTCTCAGCTGCTGAAGGTATTAGTTGGGTACCCTCTCTGAAGCCTCCACATGCTCTGGAAAGCTGGTCATACACCCCAGGTCCCCCACCCTAGACAGCAATCCAGATCCAAGCAGGTTAAAACAAGAGCAATTATCCCTCATACTGGTTACTTGGTTCCCCTACAATCTGCAGGCCAGGAGCTGAAGCTGCCGAGTGATGGTGCCTGCACAGCCGCTATGCCTCAGCCACTTCTCCTTCCAGGGAATAAAGGCCAGACCACACTCCCAAACTACTGAATCCCAAAGTCTACACTGCATTGACTTCTCACTTTGTCCTTAGTATCTATGGCTTGATGATTCTGGAAACCCCCACAGCTGCTGGTGATCTGAAGTCTGTCCATCAGGCAGCTGGTCAGGTGGCCCTGAGGCTAAAACCTTGGCTGGTCCAGGGCCTGGGTCGGCTCCCAGGGCACCACATTGGCCCCCTCCTGCCAGCCTACTGGACTGTCTTCAGCAGGAGGTTAGCTTCTCTCTATCATTTTGTGGGTTCTGTAGCTCCAAAGTTTGTCTAGAGCCATTTTTTGTATGAATTGGAGGAGGTGTAAGCAGGAGCCATGTGGAAGTCTTGTTTCTACTCTCCCATCTAAAAACTTACTGTTTTTAGAAAGTCATCTCCTTTCCCCTAGATCTGCAATTTTATATATAGTACAGTGTTAATGGATTGCAAAATCTAGGTTTTGTCTTCATCAAAGCTCTATTCCTTATCTATATATGTAATAGATATTTATCTATTCCTTGGCTCCATCCTGTGCTTGAACTCAACCCAGAACTCAATTTTTCTTCTCCCAGAAACATCATTATTCAGAAATTCTTTTCAGTCAAAGACACAAGATCCAGAAATACCTTGCTTTCTAGAACTCTTTCTCTTCCTTCTAAGATATGTGATTCAGAAATTCTCACCACTCCCCTGCTGGATATGATACCATAGTTCTCTTCCGAGTCTGTTTCTTTCCCTAAAAGGGGCTGTGTGGCAATAAACATCTTTCCTCTGGAGAATTGGAGTCTTTGTGAAGCAGACTACCCTCACTGTCCAAGCTCTTATTTTCTTCTTTCCAAATCTGTTTCTTCTCCTTTTATAACTTTTTTTTCTCCTTTGATTTATACCTTTTGTTTTTACATCCCATTTGTTTCTAAGTATATCCTTCCTTCCATTCCCCCTAACCAGTTAACAAATATTAAAAGAGAAAAAAAATACAGTTCATTCAAAGCAACCAATACAACTCCCTCTGACAATATACGAAGTAGTACATAGCCCATATTTACCACTTCTGCAACCAAGGGAGGAAAGTACATTTTCTTCTGTTTTTTTTCCATGCATTCTGAAATTTTAAAATTTTAACTCACTTATATTATTCTCTTTCACATAATTATTAGTTTTTCCTATGATTCATCCTTTCATCTACTCATTATTCAAATTATCATTATTAAGTCTGCATTTACATCTGTACCTTTTGCTTGTATTCCTTCTATTAATATTTTAATTCAATTGTGCTATGGTCTATAAAGGAAGTATCTTGTATTTCTGCTTTTTATATTTGCTTGTAATTTCTTTTGTATTCTAGCACATGGTCTATTTTTGTAAAGTTATCATGTAGTTTATATATATGCATATATACACATTTATACATATATTTACATATTATACATATGTAGATGTGTATATCTATATATAATCTTTAATGTTCCCTTTCTGAGGATATCATAAATCTTTTGATTCTATGTTCTCCAACAATTTGTTTAGATCTATATAGTCCTTTTTCTTTACTTTTCTCCATAATTATCTAGCACTGAGAGAGGAACATTACAATCTCCTGCACTTACTGTGTAATCTATGCCTTTTTGTTGTTGCAATTCAATTAACTTTACCTTTATTAATTTAGTTACTATGCCACTTAATATAGATACATTTTGTATTGACATTATTTAATTTTCTATGATACCTTTCCTCACTTCTCTCTATTGACATTATGGATTTTCATTTTTG
Source organism: Gymnobelideus leadbeateri (assembly GCA_011680675.1). Lineage (NCBI taxonomy): Eukaryota > Metazoa > Chordata > Mammalia > Diprotodontia > Petauridae > Gymnobelideus > Gymnobelideus leadbeateri. The sequence goes on along the minus strand of WOXC01009356.1, from coordinate 114,709 downwards.
CTTTGTATGACAGTATGTCTGCGATCTTTGCTTTTGGGGGATCTCCTAATGTACAGTGATTTTGTTCCAATCTAATATTTGCATCCTTTTGTTTGCTTAACTGCATTTTTAATCTATCCACATTCAATGCCATGATAAGCCTATCCTTTTCCTCCATTTATTTCTTTTGTATTTCTTTTTATTGCCTTTTATTTTGTCCTTTCCTGTGATTAGTTTTGCCTATTCTATATTAATGCTAGTTAATTCCTACAGGCTCTCTCTTATTTTCTACTCTTCCTGGCTTCCATTTACCTGCCCTAAATTCCTTGGATTTACTTAAATTGTTAACTTCTTTGCATTCCTTTTTTTGTTGATGTGCTCCCTTCCCCCTCTTGACTCTTCTTTTTCCTACTGACCTATGAATGTGGTTCAAAATATTCCCTCTCTGCCCACATCCTTTCATCAGCAAGGTTTAAGTAAGCATTTACTACATGCCAAGCATTGAGGATACAAATAAAATGAATGAAACAATCTTTGCTCAGAAGGAATTTATGTTCTAATGGGGGAAACAACAAAGACATAAATAGAAAACGAATACAAATTAAAAACAAATAGTCAAGTACAAGATATTTTGAGAGGGAAGGCATTAGAGTTCTGGGGAAGCAGGAAAAATTTCATAGAGAATGTGGCACTTGAGCTAGGTCTTGAAGGAAGAGAGGGGTTCTTCGTGGAGAGGGGAGGTAGAAGTACATTTCATGGGGGACTTCAAGTGCAAAGGCATAGAGAGGGGAGATGGAATGCATGTGAGGGGAACCAAGAGCTGAAATCACACAATGTAGGAGAAGAAGAGGATATTTGATATTTAATTATTCTGGAAATGTAGTTTGGGGCAAGGTTGTAAATAGGTTTTCAAAGCTAAGCATGGGAGGTTACAATTGATCTCCAAGGAAATAGGAAACCGTTAAGAGTTCAGTGAATAGGGGAGTGAGATGGTCAGATCTGAACTTTAAGGAAAATTACTTTGTCAGCAGTGTGTATGATGGACTGGAGTGGGGAGAGACTGGAAGCTTGGAGACCACATAGGAGGCTGTTGGAATAATCTAGGCAAGAGGTGATAAGGCCTTGAAGTAAGGTGGCAGTTATGTAAGTAGAAAGAAGGGTTTGGTTGAAAGGGATGTGGTAGAAATATAGGGTGAGGTGGAGTAAACAGTTGAGGATAATGCTGAAGTTACAAACCTAGGAGACTAGAAGAATGGTGGTTCCTTCAATAGAAATAGGGAAGTTTGGAAGGGAGGTAAATTAGATGTGGGAGGGAAAAATCTAATGAATTCTTTTTTGGGCGAGTTTTGTTTGAGCTGCTTCTGAGACATCCAACTTGAAAAGTCCAATTGGTAGTTTTTAATGATTAGACCCAATTTTGCAAGATTAGTTATGTTGGTTTGCAGCTGAAATTTTCCCTTTTAGAATATGCAGTTCCATTCTCTCCCCTGATTACTTGGAACCCAATAGTTGGCCTGGGGTATTAGAAATGATGTTCCTTTAGAACTGAAGGTTCCAGTTGCTTGCAAAGTTTATTGTTTGTTATTTAAACTATTAAATTTAACCACTTCATGTTCAGGAGATTTATGTAGGTGTTTTTCTCTCTCAATGATCTATTCTGTATATATCTTGCAGGTACATAGTTTATTGTTGTTGTTGTTTGTTTTAAATTTTGTCTCCTTTCAATGTGGAGCTCCTTGTGAGCTGAGTTAATGTTTTTTTTTCTTTTCTTTTCTTTTTATCTTTTGTGCTTAACACAATGCTTGACACATAGTAAATGCTTTTTTGTCCATTCATTCATTGTAACTCGGCCTTTGAGGGTTCCTTGTTTCCTTGAATCTTTATGAACCTCTATGCTGGTTTATGGCTTTTGAGCTATTCAGGCTTTTTGACCTGAATATTTTGTTCCCTTCTATTGCTGCATAGATCTCCTGGTGCCTTCAGCTTTTGCTCAAAGATGTGAGTAAAAGGGCCTGTTCTAGTGTCTGCCAAAAGTAAACTTTGGGTGGAAAGGACTAGCCTCAGCTGCATTTTTGATCCCTTTTCTTCAGGTATGGAATCTCTTTCTCTTCTGACCAGATTTATCATTGTATTTTCTTCAGCCCAATGAATGACCTTTCTTCCTTTGTATGATGGCAAAATCAGCATCTCTTGTCTCTGGTGAGTTAAGGGTGGTTTCAAGCTCAGTCTTGTAATGTAGGTACTTACTACAACTCCAGCCAGACCCAAAGCATAAGTCTATTAAGTTGCTTGTGCTAATTACTTTCTATATTATTCCCCCACAAATTCTTGACCTTTACATGAATTCTGAGGTTATTTTGTTTAATTCTATAAAGTAATATGATTAGTATAGAACTAAAACAGATTAAATAATATCTTTGTTTTAATTCTATTGGGGCAATCCAACCACAAACATCGAATAGTTATTTAATTGCTTACTTTTTTCTTTTTTTTTTTAAACAGTGTTTTGTGGTCGTCTTTATATAACTCATGTATGCATTTTGGTGAGTTAGGCCCAGATATTTTTGTTCATTTTGTAGTTATTTTAAATGAAACATTTTCTATCTTTTTCTCTTAGCTTTTGTTAATAGTATTCAGAAATGCTGGTGATTTTGTGGTTTTATTTTGTATCTTACTATTTGGAATCAGGAAGACTCATCTGCCAGAGTTTAAATCTGGTCTCAGATGCTTACTGGTTGTGTGACCCTGAGCAAATCATTTAACCCCATTTACCTCAGTTTCTTCATCTATAAAATGAACTAGAAAAGGAAATGACAAACCACTCTAGTATCTTTGCCAAGAAAACCCCAAAATAGGTCATGAAGAGTCGGATGTGACTGAAATGATTGAACAACAACAAACTTTGCTAAAGTTGTTGATTCAATTGTTTCAAATAAAAAGTTTTAAAAATCAGTACTCCAGGGTTTTCTAAATTAACTACCTGGAAAGAAGAATATTTATTGTTCCCATTTTGCTACTGCTTACTTCCTTAATTTCCTTTTTTTCTGTTATATTGATATTGATATATCTAGAATTCCTGGCAGGAGGTCAAATACTAGTGGGGATAAAGGTATCCTTATGCCACACCTGATCTTCCTAAGAAAATTTTCAGTGTTATTCTATGAGAAATAATGGCACCTTTTAATTTTAGATAAATGCTTTTGATAATGTTAAGGAAAAACTCTCTTATCCCTATGCTTTCTTTGTTTCTTTTTTTGATACTTTTAAAATAAGCTGGTACTGCATTTCATCAAACATTTTTTCTACGTCTATAGATATAATTACATGCTTTTGTTATTTTATTATTTATAGGCTTAATTATGCTAATTGTTTTTCCTAATAGTGAATTATCCTTGTACCCTTGGTACAAATTTAGCTTGATGATAATGAATTTTTTGGATATATTGCTGTAGCCTATTTGCTAAAATTTTATTTAAAATTTTTGCATTGATATTCTGGAGTGATGCCGTCCTGTATGTAGTTCTCTTTCTTTGCTTCTGTGAGTGGTTCCCCATTGCCTGGAGATTAGAATACACATTCCTCTCTTTGGCATTTAAACCCCTTCACAATTTGGATCCAGCCAATCTTTCTAGGCTGATTACACCCTTCTCCCACTTTCGCACTCTACCTTCCAGCCAAACAGGGCTATTTGTGTTCCCTGTACGAAAAATTACTTCTCTTGCCTCTTTGCCTTTGCACAGGCTCTCTACTATGCCTGAAATTTCCCAGCTTACCTCTTGAGACTCCTCATTTTCTCCAAAGTTCAAGTTCCAGAGGCTGTTCTTTATTCTCTTGGTTGTTAATGTCCCTATTCAATCACTTTGAATTTATTTTGTCTATGTTATGCATTTATTTATTTGTGAACATCTTGTAACTCTACCTCTCCTCTCCCCCAGGAGAATGTAAAATCACTGAAGAAAGAGGCAACCTCACTTTTGTATTTGAATTTTCAATATCTAGTCAGTGCCCGACCCATGAAGGAGCTTGATAAAAGCTTGATGATTGATTTACTTAATCCTTTCCTGGTTTGCGTATTAGAACCATATTTATATCATTAAAGAATTTGATAGCCCTTTTTCTCATATTCTGAGAACACTTTACGTAGCATTGGGATTGATCTTTAAATGTTTAACGGAGTTTACTTGTAAATCCATTTGGTCTAGGAGGTTTTTCTTTGGGAGTTCATTTATGGCTTGCTCAATTTCATTTTCTGAAATTGAGGTCTAGGATCTCTATTTCCTGTTTTGTTAAATGTGAATATTCTGTATTTTTGTAGATATCCATCTATTACCTTCAAAATCGGAGTATATAATTTTGTATAGCAGTTTCTGAAACCTATTTTCTCTATTTGTTGCGAATTCAGTGTTCTCATTATTTTATTTTGGCAATTTGGTCCTTTCTTTTCTGTTTGTTAGCTAATGTTTATTAATTTCATTGTCTTTATTTTATTGGTTCAGTAGGGTTTTTTTTTTTGCTATAATTTTATTTATTTCTCTACTTATTTTCAAAATTTCTTTTCAGTGTTTTTTTTTTTTTAAGCAACTGGGGTTAAGTAACTTGCTCAAGGTTACACGGCTAGTCATTATTTATGTATGGGTGCTCATTTTCTGAGGCCAGATTTGATCTCGGGTCATCCCAACTCCGAGGCCGGCACTCTTACTCACTGCGCCACCTAGCCTCCCCTTTAGGGCAATTGGGGTTAAGTAACTTGCCCAAGGTCACACGGCTAGGTTTTTGTTTGTGTGGGTTAAGTGTCTGAGGCCGGCTCCGAACTCAGGTCCTTCTGACTCCAGGGCCGGTGCTCTACTCACTGTGCCACCTAGCCGCCCCCCTTTCAGTGTTTTTAGGGATAAATTTGTTGATTTTCAGTTTCTAAGAATGGTATACTCGATTTATTAGTTCACTTTTGTTTATTTTTTAGGGAGAGAGATTTTCCTCCAAGGACTGCTTTAGTTGTGACCCATATATTTTGGTATATTGTGTCATTCCTTTTATCTTCAATATTATTTTTAATTGTTTCTATGATTTTTTAATTAGTGCAGTTGTTTAGGATATTGTTACTTAGGATTGTTTTGTTACTTTAGGATTGTTTTAGGATATTGTTACTTAGTCTCTGTGTAGATTTATATGTTTTGTTCATATTTCCCCTATTGCTTTTTAAAATTCCCTTTTGGTCTGCAAAGGGTATACTTAACATTTTTTGTTGTTGTTGTTTTCTGTGTTTATGATGTATTTCTGCCCTAGCACATTTTTTTTTTGTAAAAGTACCATCTGATGCTGAAAAATGTTTATATTTTCAAAATTTGTCAATCAGTCAACTAGTTAGTTAACTGACTAATAATGTGTCAGACACTGTGCTAAGTGCTGGGAATACAAAGAAAGGCAAAAACAAAGAGTCCCTGCTCTTGAGGAGTTCACAGTCTAATGGGGGAGATAACATGTGAACAATATGTACAATCGACATATATATATGATATCATACATATATGATAAATATATCATATATATGATAAATATATATTAAATATATAAATATTATATATATATATATATATATATATATATATATATATGATAAATTAGATGTAATCTCAGAGAAGAGGCACCAAGGAGGACCCAAAAGACAATATTTTGTGGGAAGAATGACAAGGAGGCCAATGTTACTGGATTGCAGAGTATATGAAAGGGAGTAAAGGTATAAGAAGTCTAGAAAGACTGGAAGGTGCCAGGTTGTGAAAGACTCTGAAAGCCAGCAAAGGATTTTAATTTGATCCTGAGTATAGTGGGAAACCACCAAAGTTTATTGAATAGGGCTTGATATGGCCAGGTCTGCATTTTAGGGAAGATCAATATGACAGCTGAGTAGAGGACTGACTAAAGTCGGGGCAGACCTTGAAGCTGTCAGGGAAACCAACCAACAGGCAATTGTATTAGTCCAGGTACAAGTTGGATGAAGTACTGAACCATGATGGTGGCAGTGTCAGAAGATATGAGGAAGAACCCACAAAATGACACAGGGAAGCTAACCTCCCACTGAGGACAGTCTGACAGCCTGGCAGGGAGTGGCCAGTGAGGTGCTCTGGGATCAGCCAGCGCAGCTCTCTGGGAGCCAAGACCAGGCCTGCTAGAAGTGCAGTTTTAGCCTGAGGGCGACCAGACCAACAGCCAGCTGGAGGGACCCCAGAACACCAGCAACTGTGGATTTTCCAGAATTATCAACACATAGATGCCTAGGATAAAGTGAGAGGTCAGTGCCTTATGGACTTTGGGACTGATTGGGAGAATGCATCAGCTTCTTCCCCTGGGGCGAGAAGCTGCTGAGGAGCGGGCTCAGCTTGGGCCACGTTGCCGCACTGCAGCTTCAGCTCTTGGCCTGTGAACTGTAGGGGGATTCGGCAATCAGTCTGGGGGGTAATCCCTCTTGCTTTACCCTTCTTGGATCTGGATTGCCCTCTGGGGTGGAGGTCTTGGGGTGTGTGACCAGCTTGCCAGAGTGTGTGGAGGCTTCACAGAGGCCACCCAACTTATACCTCCGGAAGCTGAGAAAACCCCAGCATTTGGGACTGAAGCTCCCCTGTCTGGTGGCAAAGTCCTACTGTGGCAACAAGCCCAAAAGTCAAGTAATTGAGTGACAACATGCCTAGGCAAAGGAAACAAAATAAACAGAAAAATGCAACATTAGACTCCTATTTTGGGGGCAAAGAGGATCAAAGCATGGAACAGGAAGAGGACTGTGAGGTCAGAACTCCTGCACCAAAAGCCCCAAATGAAAATAGGAGTTGGCTACAGGCCATAGAGGACCTTAAGAAACAGATAAGAGAAGTGGGAGGAAAATTGGGAAGAGAAATGAGAAAGATGCAAGAAAAGTATGAAATGAAAGTCAACGGCCTGACTGAGGAAAATAACACCTTAAAAAATAGACTAACTTGCTGGGCGGAGCCAAGATGGCGGAGTAGAAACAGCTCGTCCAAGCCTCTCTGCCCCCAGATTCTCCACAAACTATGTAAAAAAGGACTCTGAAAATCTCCTGGAGCCCCAGCACCCACAGAACGACACAGAGAAGCTAACCTCCCGCTGAGGACAGCCCAGCACCCTGCAGGAAGGACCAGCGCAGTGGTCTGGGAGCCGGCAGCGCGCAGAGCGCAGGAGCCGAGCCGAGCCCAGGTCCACGTGAGCCGAGGTTTTAGCCCCAGGGCGGCAGGGCCAGCAGCCGGCTGGAGGAACCCCAGAACACCAGGAACTGTGGCGACCCCAGAATTATCAACATAGACTTGCCTAGGACAAAGTAAGAGGTTAGTGTCCTATGGACTTTGGGACCTGTATTTGGGGAATGCGTCAGCTCCCTCCCCTGGGGGCTAGAAGCTGCTGAGGAGACACGCCATTTTGTAGTTTTCAGAGGCATTTCCGGCTCCCAGCCTACAAATCGTGGGGAGATCCAGCGATCAGTCTTGGGGGTAATCGCTCTTGCTTTAACCTCCCTGGATCTGGATTGTGATCTAGGGTGGAAGTTGTGGGTGGGTTTACAGCTTGCCAGAAACGGAAGTTGCCCCACACACGTTCGGGACGAAAATTCCTCTATCTGGCCTTAAAGCCATAGTGTGGCAACAAGCCCAAAAGTCAAGCAATTAAGTGGCAACATGCCAAGGCAAAGGAAACAGAAAAATGCAACCCTAGACTCCTATTTTGGGGGCATAGAGCAGGAAAAGGACTGTGAGGTCAGAAGTCCTGCTCCAAAAGCCCCAGGGGAAAACATGAGCGGGTTGCAGGCCATAGAGGACCTTAAGAAGGACTTTAAAAATCAAATAAGAGAAGTGGAGGAAAAATTGGAAAGAGAAATGAGAAGGATGCAGGAAAAGTATGAAATGAGGGTCAACAGCCTGACTGAGGAAAACAACACCTTAAAAAATAGACTAACTCAAATGGCAAAGGAGGCCCAAAAGGGCAATGAGGAGAAGAATGCCTTAAAAAGTCGAATTTGCCAGATGGAAAAAGAATCTCAAAAGTTCACTGAGGAGATTCATTCCTTCAGAGTTAGACTGGAGCAAATGGAAGCTAGTGACTTTATGAGAAATCAAGATGCTGTTAAGCAGATCCAAACAAATGAAAGATTAGAAGGCAATGTGAAATATCTCATGGGAAAAACCACTGACCTGGAGAATAGATCCAGGAGAGACAATTTAAAAATTATTGGACTACCTGAAAGCCATGATCAAAGGAAAGAACCTAGAAATCACCCTTCAAGAAATTCTCAAGGAAAATTGCCCTGATGTTTTAGATCCAGAGGGCAAAATAGAGGTTGAAAGAATCCACCGATCACCTCCTGAAAAAGATCCCAAAAAGAAAACTCCCAGGAATATTATAGCCAGGTTCCAGAATCCCCAGATCAAGGAGAAAATACTACAAGCAGCCAGGAAGAAACAATTTCAATATTGTGGAAACACAATCAGAATAGCCCAGGACCTGGCAGCTTCTACACTGAGGGATCGAAGGGCATGGAATATGATATTCCAGAGGGCAAAAGAACTGGGAATGAACCCAAGGGTCACCTACCCAGCAAAACTGAGTATTTTGTTTCAGGGGAAAATATGGTCATTCAGTGGAATAGAGGACTTTCAAGCATTCTTGAGGAAAAAACCAGAGTTGAATAGAAAATTTGACATCCAGACGCAAGAAGTAAGAGATGCCTGAGAAGGTAATCAGGGAAAAGAAATCGAAAGGAACTTATCAAAGTTGAACTATTTACATTCCTATATGGAAAAGCAATATCTGTGACTGATGATATCTTTCCCACTATGAAAATAATGGAAGAAGGGGGTGTGGTCATACGAATACATATGTGAATGTGTGTGTATATGGTTACAGTTATATATGGATAGAGGGCATAGGTTGATTTTGTTGGGAAGGGAGAGTACTCAAGGGATGAAATTATGAGGTGAGAGAGGAAAGTGGCAAGAGGAGATGGGGAGAGACATGGTAGGGTAAACTATCTCATGTAGGGAAGTGGGTGCAAAGGAGGGGGAGAATAAGGAAGGCTAAAAAGGCAAAACCACATTCACATTGAATTTGGTTCAGGGAGAAAATGACATACATACTAAATGGGATATCTCAACCTGCAGCAGGATAGGGGGAAGGGGGATGAGAGGAGGGATGATGGATGGGAGGGCATCCTTGGGGTGAGGGGAGGTTGGAAGTACCCACTATAGAAGAGGGACAGGATCATGTAGGGAATGGACCAGGTGGGGGGTGGGATGAGTGGGAGGGAATTATAAGCAGCCTTGTACAATATATCTACTATGATAATGTTTTGCATAGCTAGACATGTACAACATATACTGAATTACTTATATACCAAGAAGGAATGGGTGACAAGGGAGGAAGGAAATGGATCTGAAATTCAAGATCGTAACATTAAATGTTTCAAATATATATATAAATACTATTATTAGTACTCTTTTGCCTATAATTGGGAGATAAGATATGCAGGCATTGGGACACAAAGATTCATCTTCCTCTAATGGAAAAGTCGATGGGGGTATGGGAGAAGGTATGGGAGAGAGCAGATTGGAGGAAGTGATATCTTGTGGGACTGCTATTCTGGGAGGTTGGGTAGGGGAATAATGGGGGGGAAATGATTGTAACTCAAAATCTGGCGGAAATGAATGATGTAAAACAGAAGTTAATAAAGTATTTGTTTAAAAAAAAATAGACTAACTCAAATTCCAAGAGAGGCCCAAAAAGGCAATGAGGAGAAGAATGCCTTAAAAAGTAGAATTTGCCAAATGGAAAAGAATCTCAAAAGCTCAGTGAGGAGAATCATTCCTTCAGAATCAGACTAGAACAAATGGAAGCTAGTGACTTTATGAGAAATCAAGATGGTATTAAGCAGATCCAAATGAAAGAATAGAAGGCAATGTGAAATATCTCATGGGGAAAACCACTGACCTGGAAAATAGATCCAGGAGAGACAATCTAAAAATTATTGGTCTACCTGAAAACCATTATCAAAGAAAGAATCTAGAAACCATCCTTCAAGAAATTCTCAAGGAAAATTGCCCTAATATATTAGAACCAGAGGGCAAAATAGAGGTTGAATGAATCCACAAATCACCTCCTGAAAATGATCCCAAAAAGAAAACTGCTAGGAATATTGTAGCCAGGTTCCAGAATTCCCAGATCAAGGAGAGAATATTACAAGCAGCCAGGAAGAAACAATTTCAATATTGTGGAAACACAATCAGGATAACACAGGATCTGGCAGCTTCTACACTGAGGGATTGAAGGGCATGGAATATGATATTTCAGAGAGCAAAGGAGCTGGGATTAAAACCAAGAATCACTTACCCAGCAAAACTGAGTGTCTTGTTTCAGGGGAAAATATGGTCATTTAGTGGAATAGAGGACTTTCAAGTATTCTTGAGGAAAAAACCAGAGTTGAATAGAAAATTTGACATTCAGATACAAGAAGCAAGAGATGGTTGAGAAGGTAAACAGGGAAAAGAAATCACTATGAACTTATCAAAGTTGAACTATTTACATTCCTACAGGGAAAAGCAATAACTGTAACTGATGAAACTTTTCTCAGTATGAAAATAGTTGAAGAAGGGTATATGGACATATGTATACATTTCAGATATACATAGATAGAGGGCACAGGTAGAATTTATAGGAAGGGATGATACTTAAAAGGTGAGGTTAAGAGGTGAGAGAGTAATGTGGTGAGGGGGAATGGGGAGAGACAATGGGATGAACTGTCTTGTGTAGAGGAGGCAGGGCAAGGTAGTTTCAAGGGAGGGAAGGAACAGGAAGGCAAAAAGGCAAAACTTTATTCTCATTGAATTTGATCCAGGGAGAGAATGACATGCATACTAAATAGTGTGTCCCACCCTACAGGAGTGTGGGGGGGGGTGGGGAAAGGTGGTAGAGGGGAGGGGGCCTGAGGGGGAGGATAGTTGGAAGCTCCCACTTTTGAAAAGGGACAGGATCAAGGTGGGGAGTGGACCAGGTGGAAGGTGGGATGGGAGGGAGGGAAATATAGTCAGTCTTTTACAATATATCTACTATGGTAATGTTTTGCATAGCTATACATGTACAGCATATACTAAATTGCTTATCTTCCCTTTAAAATCAATTTTTAAAAAATATATAAATACTATGATTAATACTATTTTGCATATAATTGGGAGATAAGATGTGCAGGCAATGGGGTGTGGGGATTCACCTTGCCCTACTGGAAAAGTCGAAGGGGGTATGGGAGAAGAGATGGGAGAGAGCAGATTGGTTGAGGGGATATTCTGTATGACAGTTATTCTGGGGTGGTGGGTAGAGGAAAAATGGGGAAAAATTGTAACTCAAAAATCTGACAGAAATGAATGATGTATTACTATTTAATAATTAATAAAGCATTTGGAAAAAAAGAAAAAAGAAGATATGAGGAAGCATATAAAAGAGAGAAATGTTATCAAGATAAAAGTGACAGTGGGGCAGCTAGGTGGCGCAGTGAGTAAGAGTGCTGGCCTCAGAGTTGGGATGACCCGGGATCGAAACCGGCTTCAGAAAATGAGCACCCACACATAAATAATGACTAGCTGTGTAACCTTGAGCAAGTTACTTAACCCCAATTGCTTAAAAAAAAAGATAAAAGTGACAGCAAATGGTAACAGATTAGATATGGGTATGAGAGAGAGAAGTTGGGGATGATACTTAAGTTTCAAGTCCAAATGACTAGGAGGTTGGTAGTACCTTTAACATTAAGAGGAAAGTTAGAAAAGGGGATGGCTTATTTTTAATTTTTTTTTTTTTGTGGAAAGATAATGAATTCCCTTTTGGGCATGTTGAGTTTTTATGTCTATAGGCCATCCAGATTTAGATGTTTAAAAGCTGTGAAAACTATTAGTTTTTATCAATGTAATAAATTTTCAGTTTGGGAACTACCTCAACCATTAGAGACCACAACCCATCTATAACTTAGTAGGTGATTCCTAGGCAGTTGCCTGAAGCATGTAGTCATCAAGGGATTTGACCAGCTAGTGTGTATCAGAGGCAAGATTTGAATCCTGTACTCCTATTTACTTTTAATTTTCTTTTTCCTACACTACATTAGTTCTGCATACATTGTTAATTATTTGCCACAGGGCTATGAAATCTATTTCCCTCCCAATATTCTGTTTAGATCCATAATTTCCTTTTTGTTTATATTTCTGTTAAATTCATCAAGTTCTGAAAGAAGTACATGAATATCACCTACAGTTATTATTTTATGATCAAGCCCTATTTGCATTTCAGTTAGCTTTTCTTTTAGGTACTTAGAAGCTATAACACTTAATGCATATGTATATGTATGTATATATATATATTATACTTATAGTTGATATTATTTTATTATCTATGGTGCTTTCCAGTTTGATGTATTTATACTCTTGACAGTACCAGTTATTACTTTGAAATCAGTATTAAAAGTCCTGCTTTTATGGAGTTGCTTGAAATATAGTCAATTTTATTATAGTCCCTACTTTTAACTCTCTACATATGTTTTGTTTGTTTCTTTTGTGCAGCAAATTGTTGGGTTTTACACTGGCTTACATTTTATGAGCAAGTTTAGTCTTTTAACATTCAAGGTTAAATTGTTGTTTGTGTTTCCCTCCATAAAATTATGCTATTTTTTTTCTGCTAAAACAGTAGTAGGTCACTGAGCTGTGTCTTATTTTCATTAAATCCACTATTATAGACTCCTCCCTCTCCCTCCATTGCCTAGTCAGAGCCTAGATGACTAGATTCCTTGATTCTTTTTTTTATTGTTATTCTCCTCCCTCCCCCCTCCTCTCTCTCCATCTTCCTCTCCATCTCTCTCTCTTTCTCTCCCCGCTTTCTTTCTCTCATCTGATCCTCTTTTATGGATTTTGTCTTTATGTTCCATCTGGTTCTCTCCCTGACTCTATAAAAGCCCTTGCTTCCTCCTTGGCCCATCCTAGGTGTGATTGTGGCTCAGAATCATTCTTGACCTATTTCCACCTTCTCACCTCTATGAAAAATATTCACAGTGACACCCCAGACCAGGAAACATTAATTCAGTTCTTCACCCTCCCTGTTTTTTCCTCATCTTTAGGGTGCTTTTATTTAATCATCCTTTAAGAACCTTGCCCATAAATCTTTCTTTGTTCCCTCATTTGCCCTCAGATAAGATGAGATTTTTAAAAGTTAGTAGACTTGTTTTCTCCTTTCATCATGTAGACATTGATATAGCTTCTTGGTCTTTTCATATTATGTGGATGTATCTTTTTAAAATTTCTTTTGTTTGATGACTTGCAATCCATTGTTCTGTTCCTATTTGATTTACTAAGTAAGAATGATCCAAATTTCTTCCTCCTATTGAAAAAAAAAATCTTTGTTTAACTGTTAATAAAGCTCAGTTTTCCAGCAAATTTTATATTGTAGTGCAAACTGATTTTCTTTGCTTTGGAGGATATTTTATCCTAGATTTTTTCTTCATTTCCAGTGGTTGACAAATATTTTTTGTCAAAAAACAGTTTTTTCTTGATATGTGAAGGGCTTCCTCATGAATACTTTCAGGATTTTTTTGTTTAAAATTCTAGAGCTTAATGACTACATTTCTAAATGAGTTGAAATTGGGATTTCTCTCCTCCACTGACATAATGTGAATTATACCAATCTGTATTTTATTTACTATTTCTCATATTTATTAGGCATTTTCTTTGCATTATTTCTGAAGGGAGTTAACATGGTGAATTTGAAAAGTACCAGACTGGAAGTTAGAGAACCTAGGTTCAAAGCCTGATTCTGATGCTTATTACCTGCATGTCTTGGGCAAACCACTTGTCTTTTCTGTACTTCAGTTTCTTTGTGTATAACATGAGGGTACTGGACTGGATGGCCTCTGAGATCCCTTCCAATTCTACTTTATTATCTAATTGTTTCATCATGTTTTTCTGGGAAACCAATAATTCTCAGATTGTCTTGTCATCTTCTGTATTCAAGGCCAACTGCTTTTATTTGTATAGCTCACGTCAGCCAGTCAATAAGTATTCATTAAACACCAGTTTTTCTGCTTTTCATTTTTTCTAATATTTTTCCCTATCTTAACATTTTGAATTCTGAATCTTCCAATCTCTTCAGAATATACATTGCTTTAAAAAGATTTTCTATTCTTCTAGACATTTTCAATTTGTCTTAAAATTTGAGAACAAAATTGTCTCGATGTCTTTCTTTAATTCTTTTTATTGAATTTTTAAATTACCATAAAAATTCTCAATTTTTTTTCATTATCATTTTGGGTTGTGTGGGGAGATGGTTGTTTTTGTCTGGAATTATTCTCTTCCTTTGAGGATTTTGACTTGCTTCCATTTACTCATAAATTTTGCCCTTGAGGAGTATGTTTCTCAGGTACTGTATCTCTTACCATAAAGACAACTGGACCACCTTACTGCCCATTGTGAAATTGTGTTATACTAATGCAGTCATTTTTTTCTCCCAAAAGTGCCCTTTTAGACAATTTATGATTTCTATCCTGGAGTTTTCATTACATTCATCTTATGATGGTGATATTGATAATAATAATAATATTATCTAGCATTTATTTATCATTTTAAGATCTAAAAATTGCTTTGAAAATATTATGTTATTTTGTACTCACAATGACTCTGAGAGTTAAATGCTATTATGATTCCCATTTTACAGGTAAGGAAATTGAGAGAGATTAAGTGACTTGCTAGAGATCATTTAGCTAGGATGTATGTGAAACTGTATTTAAATTCGTGTCTTCTTGACTCTCTCTGCCCAGCTGCATAGTTCTGTGATCATGACTACATGAGTTAGAAGCTGCTAGGGCTGAACTGCAATATCCCATATTGGTAGAAAACATAATATACAAATGTGAAATCAACTATAAGAGCAGTTCTCAGACATAGCCATCAGGTCTGACCATTGCTCTGAAACCTATAGACCTTATTTAATGCCTACATACTTATATATCTATGGTTCTAGGGAGATCATGGGACAGCTAGGTGGTGCAGTGAATAGAGCACTGGCCCTGGAGTCAGGAGGACCTGAGTTCAAATCCAGCCTTAGACACTAACACAAAAACTAGCCGTGTGACCTTGGGCAAGTCACTTAACCCCAATTGCCCTCCAAAAAGCAAAAAAAAGAAGGGAGATCACAGGACAGGCTTCTTCCTCATCAATAAAATGATGAGTCCTTTGGACTGTTTGCTATTTTTATCTTTGTTATGCTCTGCAAAGGCAGGGTTGACATATTCTAATGATTCATTAAGTGTACAAGCAAGGAAAGAGAGGAATCTTCATCTGGGATGAGGAAGCAGGACCTAAGTTTGGAGGAGAAAGATTATAAACTAGAAAACTTAGGAAATAGTGAATCCAAGGGACTGAGATGAACACTTAGCTTACTTCTTGGTGTAGGGATCCACAGCCAGAAAAGTACTTACCAAATCATGAGGCCAGTAATGTAAGGGATTGTTTGTCCCACTTAACTTGATTCCCCCAAAATTGCTCCATTTGCTGTAGATATTTGCATTCCTTGCAGAACTGGGTTCATCAATTCTATTTGTTTATTGGATTGAGATTGATGGTATTGATATGTTATTTTTTACTTGCTGGTGAAGTTCTGAAACTGAGATTCCAATCATGAGTGATGTGAGGGGAAAGATTGTAGAAGTGGAAATATTCCATCAGCAGCAGGTGGCTAGTTTTGGCTGTGGTGGGAGATCCCACCAGAGAAGGAAATTAGTCATCTTGGTCCAGCTGTCTGCCACAACCAAAGTGGCATCATACTTTTGCGATAAGGACAGAACTCAGATGAAAACTAATTTTACTACTATCTAGGATTAGAAGAATTATCAAGTGCTCTAAAAAGGGTACTGACTCAGTCACTAGAGCCTTGGCTCAACAATAGACTTTACCTGATTGGATATACTGATCAACAACATCATG
This sequence comes from Gymnobelideus leadbeateri, assembly GCA_011680675.1. Taxonomy (NCBI): domain Eukaryota; kingdom Metazoa; phylum Chordata; class Mammalia; order Diprotodontia; family Petauridae; genus Gymnobelideus; species Gymnobelideus leadbeateri. The sequence continues at coordinate 98,732 of WOXC01009356.1, read as the reverse complement.
CTGTGATTACAAACACTATGAATCATTGGCAACCATTTGTAAGGTCTTGAATAGACCAAATTGACCAGTTGCTGGTTTCTTGTGGAGGATGGGGGATGGAGCCCTATCCATTGAGCCTTTCCAGGAAAGACATACAAATGTGAATAGAGGTCCAGGAACCTATCCAAAACCAGTATCTCCTAGGGTATAGGCATTGTATTTATGTAAAGAGCAAATAGCTAGGCCAAATTATAGGTCTCCTTCTCCTGCTGCTAATGGATTGACTTGAATAGCTTTGGTTAATATTTAATGATATAGTGTTTATAATCTATAGAAATGTCTATCAGAGTGATTGATTTATTAAGTACCCAAATTCATGTCTTTATGACAATGCCTCTGCCTAGAGAAGACAATATCTGGGAATTTAGATGACCACTAAGTTGAATCTATTCAAAAATAAGATTTAGAGATCTGATGACAATTGAACTGCCTGAAAGTCTGAAACTTCTCTAGATTCTTTTGGCCAATGTGGACAATGGCAGTGTACTTGGCTTGCTTTCTTATTATCTCAGTTGTTAAGTTTGAATTTACCCAATTCCTCCTAGATTCAATCAATTAGCAAACATTTATTGTTTACCATGTGCTAGGAATTGTGTTGAGTACAGGGGATACAAAGGCAAAAGTAAAACAGTTCCTGCCCCCAAGGAACTTCTGTTCTAAAAGGGGAGGCAACATGTTCATATATAAGTATATACAGAATAGATACAAAGTTCATCTTTCAGATGTGGGAGAAGTACTTACACAACTGGGGGATGAAGGAGAGTGCTGGCTGGTCTGTCAGAGAATAGTCCCCATCACAGTGTTCTATCTATCTACCTACCAGTCTTTATGATGAACTGTTCCTGTGGTCCAGTTATACCAAGATGGGGGATCAAATTAACCAGTTCTTCAAGATATTCAATGTGTCCTCTATTTCTGGTATCTACCAGAAAATGTTGGGAGAGGCATGGAACTTCAGCAGGTCTATGAAAACTGCCTTCAAATCAGAAAAAAAGAAGGATGAAATGGGAGTACTATCCCATAAAGCCAAGGAGATGTGTGTGTGTGTGTGTGTGTGTGTGTGTGTGTGTGTGTGTGTGTGTGTGTGTTTGACATGGCAACTGAGGGTTAAGTGACTTGTCCAGGATCACATAGCTGGTATGTATCAAGTATCTGAGGTCAGATTTGAACTCAGGTCCTTGTAACTCCAAGGTCACTCCTCTGTCCACTGTGCCACCTAGCTGCCCCCTATATTTGTTTTTAAAGTTATAAACAGGAGTTCTTTATTGTGGAACATATTCCTCTTTTATATGGATTTCTATAGACACTTTAATGACCTGTTGAGTGACCAAGATGCTTCATCCCCACTTTCTCAAAATGGTGTATATGCAATTTAGCAAATAGCTGCTGCTGGATTAGGGATCCTCATTAAATTTGAGCTCCTTGAGGAAAGGTACTATCTTTTGCCTCTTTTTATATCCTCAGCACTTAGCACAGTGCTTGGTACATAGTAGATGCTGAATAAATATTTACTTATTACTTATTGATTTATTGAACAGGATTTTGGCAGTAGATAAGATATCAACTCACAAGTATGCCCTCACCCACCAATCTGTCCATCAGGTCTTGAAATGACACCATGTGATCATAGATCTAGGAGATCTTAGAATCACCAAGATCACATGGCCATCTCTAATATCTAGTAATATTATCAGGGTTATGGATCTAAGGATAAACCACATGAACCAGAAAGCTATGTGGAAGCCCCAGAGTTGATAGAAGACTTCTGCTAATAATATTCCACCATACTCTGGAAAGGTGTTCTGCAGATCTGGAGTTAGGAAGATCTGAGTTCAAACCTGGCTTTCTAGCTGTGTAGCTCTGACCAAGTCACTTAATCAATCAACCTTGTTTTCCCCATCTGTAAAAAGGGACAATAATAGCATTTAATTTACAGAGCTCTTGGTATTATTATAATTTAGGGGGAGTGATGATGTCCAGGTCCATAGTATCTGGGAAACTTTTAGTGGGTAAGGGGGCATAGTTAACATTCTATCATCATAAAAAGGGCTTTTCAGGAAGAGGCATCACGTGAGATAACATCATTTTAACTAATGGCTACCATTCCATTGTTTTGCATTTTCCTGACCTCCATGTTGACTTCTCCATCTCTGGGTCACTTTCCCTAAATTTTTCCAACTCCTACCTACACTTGGTTTTAGTTACTCCTTGAACTCTGGTTTGACCTGACATACCACTTGCTTTCTTTTCTAGACTAATTTAGACCACATCCTCTTTTCCCAAGAGAATTTTCTCCTTTGATTCCTGTTAATTGCTTATAATCATTAACATATCTTGGTCCAATCCCGACTGACAGCATTGATTAAGAACTTATTCAGGTATCATATGTTTAGAATGTCTATTTCACCTTTTAAACAATTGCAATAAAATATTAAACATAATCAGGGCAGTTAGGTGGTGCAGTGAATAGAGCACCAGCCCTGGAGTCAGGAGAACCTGAGCTCAAATCTGGCCTCAGACATTTAACACTTACTAGCCATGTGACCTTGGGCAAGTCACTTAACCCCAATTGCCCTGTCTTCCCCCCTCCAAAAAGCAAAACCAAAAAAAATTTAAACATAATCACTCCTATTCTATAATTTTTCCATGAATGTTTATGATATACTATCCCTTTTAGTATATTAAAAAAGAGGATATTTTAAAGGAAATATTTAAACATCATCTACTAGTTGCAAAATATGCCATAGGAAAATATGATAGTAACTCTGTGATCATAAAGTCACAGAATGTTTAATCTAGAATGAACCTTAAAATTATAGAACACAGATTGGAAGCACTGGACAGGACCTTACAATTCATGGAATCCAACACTTTCATTTTGTCAGAGTAGGAAATGGAAGCCCAGAAAGAAAAAAGTGCTAATTTTGTAGGAAATCATCTATTATAAGAGAGAACAGTTTATTATTTACATTTATGGCTCATGGCTTGTGAATTTTGTTCTTTTTTGTTTGTTGGTTTTTGGAGGAGGGAAGATAGGGCAGCTGGGGTTAAGTGACTTGCCCAAGGTCACACGGCTACTTTTTTTGTGTTAAGTGTCTGAGGTCGGATTTGAACTCAGGTTCTCCTGACTCCAGGGCTGGTGCTCTATTCACTGGACCACCTAACTGCCCCTGGCTTGTGAATTTTGAATGATGGAAGGGATACAATATTTTTAAAACCCCTAATCAGCAAATGGCCCAATAGTAGCAAAGTGAATTTTTCCAGTTGGGTTATTAATTAGGTTGCAATTCCCTTTGCACTCAAATTGTCCTTGGTCAATGCCATCTGTGACATTATTTAGTCTTCAAAAAAAATCTCTAGGTAAGGAAAATTCTGTGGGGTTATCTGTTCTGGCAACACTGGGGATTTCAGGACTGTTAAGTTGAAGGACATTGCGGGGGGGATTTCTTAGATTTCTGGATCTCAGAATAATGACCTTCCTTTGGTACAGAATCTCATTGGTCTTTAGGAATATTCATTCAGCCTTTATTAAGTGCATGTTATGTACAAACCACTGTAATTGGTGTTTTTGATTTTTCTTACCTTTTTCCCTCTCTGGCTTCCTTGCCACCAGGTCTGAAGACCATATTCTGTAGAACATAGCTCTTTTAGTTCTTGAACTCCAACTCTGGGTCCCTCAGTGGCCTGGTTGGTTATTGTCTCACATGGCCCAATGTATGCCTCCAGGCTATTTTCTCACTGACTGTCTTGCTGCCCTACTTATGTCCAGTTACAGTTCTAAAATCATAATTAAGTCAATACTGAGATTGCTGCTGGGAAGGGTGTACTCATCTATTCCCCTGTGTGTACTCCACAGTGAGTGGAAACTCATTGTCCCAATACATTTCAAAACTAAAATACCCCTCCTTAGTCACTAGTCCTTTAGATGCATTGCTTCTTCCTTGAAGTCAGGGATTGTATTTGCTTCTGTATTTATATCTTCAGTGCCTAGCACAGTACTTGTCACAAAGTAAGTGCCTCATAAATGCTTTTTCATTCATTCATTCCTTGTATGTTATGAGGACAACAAAGATGAATAAGAAATGATCTATGCTCTTGGAGAACTTATGTTATAGTCGGGGATGCAAGACGTGTATATAAATAATTGTAATACAAATCAAAACATGCAGAGCCTGACTAGCAATTCTGGTGCCCAGGACGAGCATCATGAAAGGTGCATTTGCTTAAAATTTTTAAGACAAATTTAGTTAAGCAGGTGTTTGGGGGGGGGAATTCTTATAGAAATAATTTGGACTTTGGGGCACAAACCACTCAGAAGAGAGACCCTAAGACAATGCCCTATTGTGGGGAGAAAGAGATACTAGGACATCTCTCCCCTATGGGCTTAGTGACACTTCAAGGTCCCTGGAGGATATTGAAGAGTAGGGCTGATCTAAGGACAAGTGTAACTAATGTATGGCCACCAAGGGTCATATGGTAGTCTCATATTTTAGCTGATTATTTGGGCTATCAGATGTTAGGCTCAATTTCTGTTCATACTTACTGAAAAAAATACAAGTGTTATTGGCATCCTCTAAATTTTGGCACCCTGGAGCAAAGTCCTGGTTACTCTGCTTTAGTTATGACTGAAATATGAGGAGTATATAACAGAGGAGTATAAGGCTACAAAAACTCATTCCCTGTCCCCAGCACATTCCCATTTCTATCCTCATCCCCATCCCCAATCATATTCTCTCCTCTTCAAAGTCCCCATCCCTATCCTCATGCACAACCTCATCTTCTTCCTCATCCTTATCCTCACCCCTGTCCTCTCCTTCACCATCCCCATCTCCATCCCCATCTCTATTTCTGTCTCTATCTCTCTTTCTCTGTCTCTCTGTCCATTCCTATTCCTAACTCTATCCCTATTCTCATCCTCCAACCACATTCTCATTCCCATCCATTTCCCCATTCTAATCCTTCTCCCTATTCTTATTCACCTCTCATCTCATTCTCCATCTCCATCCTCATCCTTATCCCTATCCTTATCTCTGTTTTTATCTTCTTCACCATCTCTATCTGCACCCCTATCTCTATCCCCCTTGCTATCCCTATTCCCATCCTTATTGCTTCTCCTTTTCCATCCCATCTCTGCCTCTATTTCTATCTCTTTCCCTATCCCATCCTCATCCCTGTTCCAATCTCCATACACTTCCCTATCTCCTTCCCCATTCCTATCCTTATCCCAATCCCAATCTCTGTCCCCATCCCATCTCTGTGTTTATCTCTATTTATTTTTCTATCTCTATTCCCATATGTCTCCCTCTCCCTATTCCTATCTCTATCCTATTCTCCTTTGCATCCCTATATCTGTCTCTGTTTATATCTAGATCTTTATCTTTACCTTTACATTTAACTCTATATTTTTCTATCTTTATTCCCATTCCCATTCCCATCTTGAGTTCCTTCCCTATCTCTATACCTATTCCTACCTTCATTTTCCTCCCTGTCCCCATCCCTATGCCCATCCTCATTTCCTTCCCCGTTCTTATGCCCATCTCTACTACCTCTATTTCTTTCTCTACCACCATCTCTATACCTATCTCTATTCCCATCCTCATTTTCATTCCCATTCCTTTTCCCTTCATTGCCATTCCCATCTCCATCTCCATCTCCATTGCTGTCCTTATCCTCATCCACATGCCTATTTCCTTGTCCATCCCCATCCTAAAATCTGTGGTATTTTTTCCCTTGACTCTACTGCCATCTTTCTTCTTTATCTATAGCTCCTTTGCTCTCTTTATCCTTTTTCCCTCCTCATCCCCATTTCCAAAGACATCCTTATCCCATTCACATCCCATCCCCATATCCTTTTTCATTTACATCTGCATTCTTTTCCCTATCTCCATCTCTTTCTCTCTTTTTCTATCTCCATCCCTATGCCCATCTCCATTTGTGTCTCTATCTCAGTCTCTCACTTTATCTGTAAACCCACCTCCATCTCCACCCTCATCCCAGTCCGGATCATGCTATAGGATTGTGCTGCAAATCCAGGTGGGAGAGCCTGGGTTCCAGTTCTGACTCCTCCTCTTATTAACTACCGTATGGCCCTGGCCACATTACTTATTTTTTCTGTACTTTCTTTCCATTACTGTATAGTAGTGATATAACAATGCCTGTATCATCTACTTCAAAGGATTGTGATGAAGATAGAATTTAACATTGAGCTATTTTTATCATCTTTTCGGCTTCTATCTTCAAATTGCAATTAAGCCCTACTTGATAAAAGAGCTGCCCCCTGATGATTGCTGAGAGGCAGCCTCTATAAGCAACCTTGTGGTGGTAAGCCAAGTCACTTTACTTCAGACTGAAGCCAATGCTACTGAAGTTGAATCTGTTGGCTCCATGGTGGGATATCTTCCAAGTACCTATGACCAGGTTTCTCTCTCTCAGGTCAAGAAAACAGAGTCATGAAAATGAAAACAGAACATTAGTCACAAAAATGAAAACAGAACACTAAGCTAGCATTTATATAGCATTTATATAGCAGTTTAAGGTTTTTTATATGCTTTAGGAATATCTCATTCTATTGCACAATAAGCCCAAGAGGTAGGTGACATTGTCACTCAATTTACAGAAAATTGAGGCAGACAGAAATCAAATGACTTGCCAAAGGACACACAGCTAGGAAGTGTGTGAGGCTGGATTTGAACTCAGGTCTTCCAAACTATGGACCTAGCCCTCTATCCACTATGCCACATAGTGACAACAGAAATGAAGAAGTCACAGATATTCATCTGGAAAAACAAACCAAAACAAAAATGAGTATATCATGTCCCCAAAGTCTTGCTGCAGTATAAAGTTTCATTAAGACTTTTGGGACACTCTGCATCTGGCTCAAGTACAAGTCAAGTCTCAGGAATAATGTCATCTTGACTGTCTGCTTGGAAGCCTTTTTAAATAATGCCTTTTAAAGTCAGGCTTATTCATGTCTTCTGCTGCTCCCCCTGCCCCACCCTCATCTAGCCCTTAATTTATAGGAAGCTCTGGGTTGGGACATGGGATAAAGCTTAATGAAGAAAATAAATTTGCTAGGTGGTCTTCTTTCAACTTCTACAATTAATTTTTTTACATGTATTGGAAGTGATTGGAGTGGGAGCTGACGACAAGTTCATGCTTTTACTCCACCATCTTGGCTCCACCCTACAGTTCATTTTTTAAACAGTTCATTTGAATCTGTAGCCATAAGTGAATAATTTCCTCAACTGAGTCTTTGATCAGAGATCATCTAAAGTAATGATGGGACAAGAAAGCATACCACACGAGGATTGATTGAAGGAACCCAAAATTTTTAGCTTGGAAGAGAATATTTACTGGTGACCTGATACCTATCCTCAAAGATTTTAAAGGTTTATCATTTGAAGATATTCTACTTGTATCAAAAGGGAAAAACAAGAGATTTTAGATTGGTTGATTTAGGTTTGATATATGAAAGACACAGCAGGGTAACACACATTTATCGAGCATTTCCTATATGTCACTTATTGTGCTAAAACCTGGGGAAATAAATACAAGTAAAAAGAAAAATAGACCTTGACCTCTAAAAGCTTACTTTTGAATGGAGGAAGACAAGAATGAGACATGAGGTGTTTAAGTCTAGAAAGTCAGAAGCCAAACAGCCAGGAGATGAATGAGTGCTGCCAGACTTTTTAGAAAATGGTACTTTAGAAGATACAGAATATTTTCATGCATTTTCCTTTACTTGATCTTCACAAAGGTCCTGTGAGGCAGTTAAGGGAGGGATTATCATCCCCATTTTACAGATGAGGAAGTTGGGGCTCTGAGAGATGATGAGATTTGCTTTAGGTCACAAGGCTAGGGATTGGCAGAGTTGCTATTAGAGCCCAGTACCTTTCATTTCTAATCCAGTGATGTTCTCAATAAAGTAGTAGGGAGAAACACAATATTATAGCTGTAAGAAACCTTAGAGATCATCTATTTAGATCAATCACATTTCATTATCCCCTTCCCTTTCCCCCTTATTTTGGAGATGACAAAATTGAGGCCCAAATGGTATGGTTTTTGAATTAGCAAAATACCTGGTCCTGAGACCTCTAATTGCCAGCTCTGTGACCTTAGTCAGTTTGCTTCATCCCTCTGATCCTTAGTTTCCACATATGTAAAATGAGGATGATAATGGTGACATTACCTACCTGGAAGGATGGTTATGGGAAGAGAGACTCATAAGCACTATGAAAATGTGCATTCTTATTGGACCCGACTTCTAGTTCCATCCTTTCCACTTAGTGAAGTAACAGATGTGAAGTGATTTGAAAAATATAACCTGTAGTATAAATGTAAACCACTGCTATGGATCAAAGTCTCAGCAAACCAGGGTTAGCACTCAGGTCTACTAACCATCAGGTGCTGTGTGTTCTTTCCTCTGGGGCTGGATAGTAGAAAGAACACTGAACTCAAGACAGAAAGCTGGGTTTTAATTCTGGCTCTCTACTTAATACATGTGTGACTTTGGGTAAGTCACTGCTATTTTCTAGAGCTCAGTATCTTCATTCTTTTTTTTTCTGTTTTTTGCTTTTTGGAGGGCAATTTGGGGTTAAGTTCCTTGCCCAAGGTCACACGGTTAGGTTTTTGTTTGTGTGTTTTAAGTGTCTGAGGCCGGATCGGAACTCAGGTCCTTCTGACGCCAGGGTCAGCGCTCTACTCACTGTGCCACCTAGCCGCCCCCTGTCAGTATTTTCATTCTTAACATGAAGATAATAATGCATAACATCATCTACTTCATAGGTTTATTCTGAGTCAGGAGCTTTGTAAACGTGAAAGAGCCATTTAAATGTATGTATAGTATTTCCCACTTTACGGTCATCTTCTTGCCTAACTCCTAGAATTTCTCTCTGTTGTTGTTTGTCCTTTGTTCTAGAATAGAATTAAAGACAATTGGAAGGTGATGTCATGACTTGCAAGTGAATTGAATTAAAGTGAGGCAGGACTGTGAAAAGTCACCAACATCTCTGGAGCCACAATGCACGCCTTAAAAGAAACAAAACTCAAATGGTATGTGAGTGGGCAGGCACTGGACTGTGTGGACAGGAGAAAGATGTTTGGCATCCCTCAAACCACTCCACCTGCCCCTCTTATTGGAAAGGTTGAGCCTATCTACCTTCCTCCCTCTTCTTCTCAACTACCATTGCTATAGCCTGTGGACAGATTTGCTAATTTGTGGAGAAGCCCACAGGGCTTAATAATCATCTGTGCTCTTGCCATCTAGTGTGTACTTTTGGAACAACAATACCACCCTGCTGTTTTGCTCCTGGAAACAGAATACTCCATTCATAGTAAGAAAATCTCTGGGACCAGAGAGGGAAAAAGAAGAAATTTGATTGTGTTAACCTGCAAGTTTGGTTAAAGGACACAAACCGGCTAGGTGGTAAACAGTTATTTCATTTATTCCCTTAAAGTTAGCTGTTACATGATCATGGAGCCAGAACCTAAGTTCTGATTGTCTGAACGAAAGAATGACAAAGTTTAAATACATTTTAGAACCATCCCAATTCAGGGTGGCTGTGTCACTCAAATTTATGATCTCCATATGTTTAATCCTTGTATGAGAAAGGAGTTTTCTTAATTGAATAGATGGTAAATACAATAAAATTAGAGAATTGACAAAGTGTAGACTGAAATTATGACTCAGGATATCTATATTTTCTTTACCATTAACATTCCGTAACATAGTATATGTCCAAAAAATATTAAGATAAGAAAAAGTCCCATTTCTCAAGCTAGTGCCTTAGGTTAAAGGTTTCATCCTTAGTGACCATAAAGTAAGCCCCATCTGGCTTTGTTGAGATAAGAAGAGGCATTCCCTGAGTTTAGTCAGAGAACAAAGAAGCTGTTAGGGCCAGGCTCTTCTAATTGATTAGTTCTGACCCTGGCCCTTATTGAGGTTTATTAAATTGATATCAAATTATTATCAATTGGTTGAAGTGAATCTTGATGTAGCTCATGCCCTGAGCTGGAGAAAACTCTGCCCATGTACTGGAAACAAACAAACAAACATTGGACTATAAGTAACTAAAGCAATGCCTTTCTTTCCCCATGCCTCAAATGTTCTCCCTCTTCATCTTTGCCTCTTGACTTCCTTAAAATCTCAACTAAAATCCCATATTTTATAAGAACACTTTACTGATTTCCCCTAATGCTGTGAGTGCCTTCCCTATATCAATAATCTCCAATTTATCCTGTCTGTATACTGTTTGTATATAATCATCTTTATGGTGTCTCCTCCATTAGACTGTGAGCTCTTTGAGGAACTATCTTTTGCCTTTCTTTGTATCCTTAGTTCTTAGCCCAGTGCCTGACACATAGTTGGTGTTTATTAGATGCTTATGTAAAGGAAATGCAAATTTAAAGATCCTCCCTCCCCCTAGGTTAAGTGCACCTGGAGCCTGTGGTGGGAGGCTTGTTTTTCAGGAATACCTACACCCTGATACTTTGTGACTGGGCAGTGGGTCAAGAAGGTTGTTACATTCTCTGAGCTAGGAGAAGGCTATATAAACCCTGATGGGAGGCTTTGCTTTGGAGCTCACTTTGAGAAGTGTTGTGTGATTTGACCAGATGAGACTCTGGGCACCCATTGAGAGCCCCCCAGCTTTGAAAACCCAGATGTTGATGCTTCCCTCTCTGGTAACTGTGATTTGGTATTGATGTAACAGTTGGGCAGTTTGGAAGCCTTCCTGCTTGATCTGTTTGTTTCTCTGTCTTGTAAGTTCTGTCTGTATACTTTGAAGCTCAGGGTGCTGACCTTTTCCCCCTGAACTAGGTAAATGATATACGTTTGACTGATTAAAGTAAGCTTGTTAACCCATTTTGAGTTGCTTTCCTTTAGAAAAGCAGATCTAAGAACCTGTGTTGGCAGCCACCCTGAGGATGTTGGGGTGCTTACTGCTACAGCTTATTGACTCACTAAGTGATCGCTAAGTTCCCCTCCATATCTATGACTCATTTTGGAACTTATTCTGGTTCAGTCAAAAAAGTACTCAATCTTTAAGGAGGTTAAGTCTTTAAAAGAGAACAAAGAAAGTGATGAAGTCATAACTGAGGATGGAATGCAGAAGTACTAAAGAAATGTCACCCGTGGAAGGCACTTATTTGAGAGAGTTAGGAGTTCTGGTTCAAGCTCTACTATTCATTTCATTGCATGACCATAGGCAAGCTGATATCCTTCTCTAGAGCTCAGTTTCCAACTCTATAACATAAGAAAATTGAACTGAATAGATCTCTCTAGCCCCAAGATTCATTAATTCTATTTTTTCAAAAAGTTAGAGGGTGATGTTCTCTATCTAGAGCTAGTTTTTTATCCTCAAATGCTTCTGACAAAATCATTAGTTCAAAAGAGCAATTTCTATTTTTTTTTATTGTCTACGTCTATCAGTTAAAAAAAAATCAGGTACTCATTCCTAATACTTGCATAGTTATAAATTCTATACATGTACTTCTATACTAGTAATTTTGGACACTTTAAAACTTATACAAAAAATAGAGAGGATGAGATAAAGATGGAATAATATTTGATCCTAGAATCATTAGAAAGCCACTAGAATTCATTGAGTAGGGTAGTAAATATGGTCAGACTGGCATTTTAGGAAAACACTGGAAATAATGTGAAGGATGGATTAGAGAGGGAAAGATCCAGTAGGAGGATTTTTGCAACAGTCCAGTCAAGAGTCTGTGTAGGACTAAATTAGGGAGGTAGCTGTGTGAGACAGAAGAGAGAAGGGGACGTATATAAGAGAGGTTGTTGAGGCAGAAATCACAAGATTTGACTACTGGCTGCATATGGTATGTAAGGCAGAGTAAGAAATTGAGGCTGTGTCAACCACCTAAAGTGGGTGATTCCCTCAGTAGAAATAGTGATGTTTAGAAGATGTGTGAGCTTGAGGGGAAAGATTATGTAATAAGATCTGGGAAGCTGATCACAACTTATCCATGTCTGCTCAAATTGTAGGATTCTGTCCCACTAAGAATTAAAAAGAGGGAAGTGGAGTTCTTAACTTTACTGTCTCAGAGTACAGAACCTGCCCTCTAAGGGCCACAAAGATGGGTTGCTGAGGGTAGCAAGAACTAGGGAATTTTCCCAATGGTACCTGTACTCTTGCTGCTGCTTCTGTAGGTCCCCAAGAGGATAGAAGTGGGGAAACTGAAAATTTGCATAGCTAAAGAAATAATATGAATGGGGGGAGAGTTTTGGGTTAAGAGTTGATGTGGTTTGTGTTTTACATAAACTACACACTTGATTTGATGAGACCCATCTTCCTACCCTCTGATTGGTTGATCACATTCCCATTGGGGTCAGGTCATGGAGGGAGGGGTCCACAACCAGGGTGCCACAGTCCCTACCTTTGAAAGCATAGTTGAAAAAAATGAGAGTGAGCCAGAGTTTCATAGACTAGTAGAACAGGATTGCAATGGATCCTAGAACACAGAACATAGAATGTTAGTGCAGAAATGAACATTAGAACACAGAATTAAAGTGAACATAGGCCAGTGGTTCTCAAAGTATGATCTAAGGACCCTGGAATCCCTTAGACTCTTTCAGAGGGTCCAGGTTAAAAGTATTTTCATAGAAATATGAAGATGTTATTTGCCTATTAAAATACTTTTACCTTTTCCAACAAATATCTATGTGAGGCCAGATTTTCTTCATATACCAAAATAACATATTGCAGCAGACTGAATGCAGAAGCAGATAAGAGAAGCTAATATCTTCTGTTAAACCACACACTACAGAGATTTGCAAAAATATTCAAAACAATATCAGCCATGATTTTTTGTTTTTAGAAAATATAGCTATTTTAATAAACATGTTCATTATATTAACATAATAAGTTTGTTATTTTTAATAAATTAAGAAATAAATATTCAAAAAAATTAATGAGTTTTTATTTCTAATTCGGTAAATACTGATAGATTTACCTACATAAACAAAAGCTCTTTTGGGGCCCTCAATTATTTTTAAGAGTATAAAAGGGGAGCAGAGCCAAGGTGGTAAAGAGAAACCGGGAAGCTGACTAAGGTTTCCCTCAGAAACAATGTTAAATCAAGCCTCCAGAAGAATTCTGGAGTGACAGAATCCACAGTGAAACAATTTTCTAACCCAAGATAACTTAGAAGGACTTCAGGAAAGATCTGTTTCACTTGGGTTAAAAGGGAGTGCAGCCCAGCACAGGCACTGTCTGGGTAATTCAGTGGGAGGCTCTTAGCCACAGCACAGATCAGCAACCAAGGCCCTGTGGTCCAAGATTAGCAGGCCAGTGGTACATCAGGTCAGTTGTGAGGGCTCCAGCCCTAGCGCAGTAGGGAAACTGCCAGCCTTGGAACCCTAGGAACAAGTGCAATTAGGCTGGGTCACCCTAGTGTAGTGGGCAAGCTGCCAGCCCCAGAGGCCCTGGCACAGAAAATCAGTGGCCAGATCCCTGGTCCCCAGTGCAAGAAGTTGGGACAGTGCTCCCCTGTACCTCAGGAGCAAAGCTCAATTTTTTAAAATGAGCAAAATACAGAAAAAAGTCCTGACCATAGAAATGTGACAGGGAAGATCAAAATATAAACCCAGAAGAGGACAACACTGTCAGAATTCTACATGTGAATCCTCAAAAGAGAATATGAATTGGTCTCAAGCCAAAAAAGTCCTCTTGGAAGAGCTCAAAAGGAATTTTAAAAATCAAGTAAGAGCAGCAGGAGAAAAAGTTATGCAAGAGAATTGTGAAAAAAGAGTCAACTGCTTGGAAAAGGAAGCAAGAAATTGACTGAAGAAAACAACTCCTTAAACAATAGAATTGGCCAAATGGGGAAAAAAAAAACAATCCCCTGAAGAAAACAACTCCTTTAAAAGTAGAATTGGGCGCCGGGCAGGGGCAGCGGTCATGGCGGCGCGGAGCCCGGCTCCCAGCCCCGGCGCCTCGGGACGCCCCGCTCCAGTACAGCCTGCTCCTGCAGCACCTGGTGGGGGACAAGCGGCAGCCGCGGCTCCTGGAGCCCGGCGTCCTGGGCGGGATCCCGAGCCCAACCAAGAGCGAGGAGCAGAAGATGATCGAGAAGGGGTTTGTCTTGGGAGGAGCATTTGGAGTGTTCACTGCTGGCATTGATGCGAATGTGGCCTTTGACCCAAAGGATCCCTATCGAACACCAACTGCAAGAGAGGTTCTTAAAGATAGGGGACAGAGAGGAATGTCCTATGCCAGAAATTTTGCCGTTGTGGGCGCCATATTTTCCTGTACGGAGTGTCTGGTAGAATCTTATCGGGGAAAATCCGACTGGAAGAACAGCACCCTCAGAGGCTGCATCACTGGAGGAGCCATTGGCTTTAGAGCTGGTTTAAAGGCTGGGGCCATCGGCTGTGGAGGTTTTGCTGCTTTCTCTGCTGAGATCGATTATTACTTACAATGAGAGGAGCTTCTCCTGGGTGAGAAGCTGAGCACCCAATCAGGAGCCTTGCATGGAGGAGGCCTGTCCTTTAAGCACTTTGCCTGAATCATGAGTCTGAAAGATTCACTGGGTTTGCTTCCCCTCTCTTTGAGTGGTGGGTGATACAAGGTGGGCTCTGTTGGCTACCTCTGCCGCTGCCTCCTGTATCCGGAGCAGCTACACTCAGCTCTTTCTTAGGTGCTGGCAGACTGCCTTTGATGGTGATCCTCAGTCCTTCCTGGACTCCACGCAGAGCTTTCTAGTAAGAAATGCCACAGAATAGCCCCTTCGAACAGCTCAGGAACAGTTTGTTGACTTCAAGGAGTTATGAATCCTGACTGCAGCTGTCCACCCTGCCTTTATTACTGCTAACACAGACATTCTTTACTATCCTATGTTGGGATTTTTTTGCAGGTAACATATCTGTGGTTCTTTTATTTGAGCAAAGAGAGAGGGTCTGGGGGCAAAGTAAAAGTCACTTGTTCCTTCTAGCCCATTCTGTGGCTACCACCAAGTCATCCTGTGGAAATTGTATATTTAAATACAGTTTGAAAAGACCAAAAAAAAACAAAAACAAAAAAACCAAAAACGTAGAATTGGCCAAAAGGAAAAAGAGATACAAAAGCTAACTGAAGAAAATAATTCCTTAAAAATTAGGATTGGGCAAGTGGAAGGTAATGACTCTATGAGACATCAAGAATCTTCAAACAAAATCAAAAGAATGAAAAAAATAAAGTGTAAAATACCTAATTGGATCTGGAAAATAGATACAGGAGAGATAATTTAAGAATTACTAGACTACCTGAAGGCCATGATCAAAAAAAGAGCTTGGACAGCATCTTTCAAGAAATTAAGGAAAACTGCCCTGAGGTCTGAAAATCAGAGGGTAAAATAATAATTTAAAGAGCCCACTAATCACCTCCTGAGAGAGATCCCAAAATGAAAACTCCAAGGAATGTTGTAGCCAAATTCCAGAATTATCAGGTCAAAGAGTAAGCACTGCAAGCAGCTGGATGTAAACAATTCAAATATCAAGGAGCCACAGTCAGGATTACACAGGATTTAACAGCTTCTGCATTAAAGATTAGAGTGTTTGGACTATGATATTCTAGAAGGCAAAGGAACTTGGATTACAAGCAAGAATCAACTACCCAGTAACACCGAGCATAATCTTTCAGGCAAAAAGATGGATGTTCAATAAAATAGGGAACTTTCAAAATTTCCTGATGAGAAGACCAGAACTGAACAGAAAATTTGATCTTCAATTATAAGACTCAAGAGAAGCATAAAAAGGTAAAAAGGAAACAAAAAGATAAACCATGGTATTCAGTAAGGTTAAACTGTTTACATCCCTACACAAGAAGTTGTTATTGGAACGGGAATTTAAGATCTTCCCTGCCCCTAGGCTTAAATGACTCTGAGAACCTTCCTTGATTTGAAAATATACTCTGCCTCCTAATAGGCTGAATGTGGTCACCTGTTGCCTGTGGTGGGGAGGCTTGTTTTTCAGGAATGCCAGCACCCAGATACTCTGTGATTGGGCAGTGGGTCAAGAGGGTTGTGACATTCTCTGAGCCAGGAAAAGGCTACATAAACCCTGATGTAAGATTTTGTTTGGGGGCTCGCTTTGAGAAGAGTTATGTGATTTGACCAGATAAGACTCTGGACAGCTGTTGAGCCCCCTCAGCTTTGAAAACCCAGATGTTGGTGCTTCCATCTCTGGCAACTGAGTAGGTATGGATGTATTGGTTAGACAGTTGGAAGCCTGTATGCTGATCTGTTTATCTGTCTGCATTTTTTTTTCTGCTTGTAACCTCTGTATTCTCTGATGTTCAGGGTGCTGACCTTTTCCCCCTGAACTAGGTAAATGACATGTGTTTGATTAAAGCAAGATTGTTAACGCATTTTGAGTTGCTTTCCTTTAGAAAAGCAGATCTAAGAACCCATGTTGGCAGCCATCCTGGGTATGCTAGGGTGCTTGCTGCTATAGAAGTTGATACTTGTAACTCAAGAACTGTATCTCTATTGGGGCAGTTAGAAGGAGAATGCTTAGACTGAGGGTATTGGGTACAGGTTGACTTTGATATGATTAAAAAAAAAAACTAATTAAGGGGTGAGAAAGTATTGTGCTGGGAAAGGAGGAAAGGAGAGACAGAATGGGATAAATTATATTACATAAAGAGGCATGAAAGATCTATTACAGGAGAGGGAAAGAAGTAAGGGGGTGAGCATTATTTGAACCTTACTCTCATTGAATTTGGCTCATGGAGAGAATAACATACATACTGAGTTGGGTAAAGAAATCTATTTTACCCTATAGGGAAGTAGGAGGGGAAAGGGAAAAGAAAAGGGGGCGCCAATAGAAGGGAGGGCAGATTGAGTGAGACAGTGATCAGAAGCAAAACATTGGTGAGAAAGGACAAGGTGAAAGGAGAGAAAAAAGTATAAACAGGAAAAATAGAAGGGAGGGAAATATACAGTATTCGTAACTGTAAATGTAAATAGGATAAACTTTTCCATAAAACAGAAGCAGATAACAGAGTGGATTAAACACCAGAATCCTACAATATGTTGTTTACGAGAAATACGTTTGAAGCCTCCCTCCACCCCCCACAAAAGTAAAGGTAAAAGGCTGGAGCAGGAGCAGATGAAGTAAAAAAAAAAAGTATAGGTAATAATTCTGATCTCAGACAAAGCAAAAGCAAAAATATGTCTAATTCAAAGAAACTACATCTTGCTAAAAGATACCATAGACAATGAAGTAATATCAATACTAAACATATATGCACTAAATGGTATAGCATATACATTCTTAAAGGAGAAGTTAAATGAGTTACAGGAAGAAATAGACAGCAAAACTATACTAGTGGGGACTTCATCCTCCCCCTCTCGGAACTAGATAAATCTAACCACAAAATAAATAAGAAAGGAGGAGAATAGAATTTTAGAAAAGTTAGATATGATAGATTTCTGAAGAAAATTGAATGGGGATAGAAAAGAATATACCTTTACCTCAGTGGTACATGGAACTTACGTAAAAATTGGCCATATCTAATGGCACAAAAACATCATAATCAAATGCAGAAAGACAGAAATATTAAATTTTTCCTTTTCAGATAATGATGCAATAAAAATTACATGTAATAAAGGTCCATAGAAAGATAGAATTAAAAATTAATTGGGAACTAAGTAATCTAATTCTAAAGAATGAGTGGGTCAAAGAGCAAATCATATAGTCAATAATTTCATCAAAGAGAATGACAATAATAAGACAACATGACAAAATTTATGGGATGCCACCAAAGGAGCAGTTAGGGGAAAATTTTATATCTCTAAATGCTTACATCAATGAAACAGAGAAAGAAGATATCAGTGAACTGGGCAAGCAACTCAAAATGTTAGAAAAATTCCAAATGAAAAATAATCAATTAAACACCAAATTAGAAATTCTGAAATTCAAAGGAGAGATTAATAAAATGGAACATAAGGAAACTATTGAGCTAATAAACGAAACTAAGAGCTGGTTTTTATGGAAAAAACCCCAATAAAATGATATATCTTTGGTTAATTTGACTTAAAAAAAGAAGAAAACCAAATTACCAGTATCAAAAACAAAAGAAGGTGAATTCACTAGTGAAGAGAAAATTAAAACAATAATTGGGAGGTATTTTGCTCAACTTTGTGCTAATAAATTTGGCAATCTAAGTGAAATGTATGAACATTTGCAAAAATATAAATTGCCCAGATTAACAGAAGAATAAATAAAATACTTAAATAATACCATTTTAGAAAAATAAATTGAACAAGCAAAAAATGAAGTCCCTAAGAAAAAATCCTCAGGGGTAGATGGATTTACAAGTGAATTCTATGAAATATTTAAAGACTAATTAATTCTAATACTATATAAACTATTTGGAAAAATAGGTGAAGGAGTCCTACCAAATTCCTTTTATGACACACGTATGGTGCTCATACCTAAACCAGGAAAAGCCAAAACAGAGAAAGAAAATTATAGACCTATTTCCCTAATGAATATTGACACAAAAATTTTAAATAAAATATTAGCAAAGAGGGGCAGGTAGGTGGCGCAGTAAGTAGAGCGTCGGCCCTGGAGTCAGAAGGACCTGAGTTCAGATCCGACCTCAGACACTTAACACACACACAAACAAAACCTAGCTGTGTGACCTTGGGCAAGTTACTTAACCCCAATTGCCCTCCAAAAAGCAAAAAAAAAAAAAAAAAATTAGCAAAGAGATTATAGCAATTTATCACCAGCATAATATATTATGACTAGGTGGGAATTTATACCAGGAATGCAGGGTTGGTTCAATATTAGGGAAACTATTAGCATAGTTGACTATATCAATAACAAAACCAACAGTAATAATATGATTATCTCAACAGATACAGAAAAAGCTTTTGACAAAAGACAAGACCCATTCCTATTAAAAACATTAGAGAGCAC
Organism: Gymnobelideus leadbeateri; assembly: GCA_011680675.1. Lineage (NCBI taxonomy): Eukaryota > Metazoa > Chordata > Mammalia > Diprotodontia > Petauridae > Gymnobelideus > Gymnobelideus leadbeateri. Next base: position 79,771 of record WOXC01009356.1, on the reverse strand, counting down.
AAGAATAAATGGAGTTTTCCTTAAAATGATAAGTAGTAGGAGCAGCTAAGTGGCACAGTGAATAGAGTACTGGCCCTGGAGTCAGGAGGTCCTGAGTTCGAATACAGCCTCAGACCCTTAACACTTACTAGATGTGTGACCTTGGGCAAGTCACTTAACCCCAATTGCCCTGCCTTTCCCTCTCCAAAAAGACAAATAAGGGGCGGCTAGGTGGCACAGTGAGTAGAGCGTCGGCCCTGGAGTCAGAAGGACCTGAGTTCGGATCTGGCCTCAGACACTTAATGCACAAACAAAAACCTAGCCGTGTGACCTTGGGCAAGTTACTTAACCCCAATTGCCCTCCAAAAAGCAAAAAAACAAACAAAAAAACCCCAAATAAGTAGTATTTGTCTAAAATAATCAAAAAGCATTATCTGTGATGGGGATAAGCCAGAAGCTTTCCCAGTAAGATCAGGTGTGAAACAAGAATGCCCATGGTCATTACTATCATTCTATATTGCATTAGAAATTTTAGCTTTAGCAATAAGAGAAGAAAAAGAAATGGGAAGAATTAGATTAGGCAACAAGGAGATAAAACTATCACTCTTTGCAGATGATATGATGGTATACTTAGAGAATCCTAGAGAATCAACTAAAAAACTTCTTGAAATAATTGACAACTTTAGTAAAGTCACAAGATAGAAAATAAACCCGCATAAATCATTAGTATTTCTACGTATTACCAACAAAGCTCAGAAGCAAGAGACAGAAAGAGAAATTCCATTTAAAATAACTGTAAACAATATAAAATACTTGAGAGTGTACTTGCTAAGACAAGCCCAGACACTATATGAATACAATTACAAAATGCTTTTCACAAAGTAAAGTCAGATCTAAACAATTGAAAAAAATATCAGTTACTCATTATTAGGCCAATAATTCTACCTAAATTAATTTATTTATTCAGTGCCATACCAATCAAACTACCAAAAATTAATTTATAGAGCTTGGAAAAATAATAACAAAATCCATCTAGAAAGACAGGAGATCTAGCATATCAAGGGAATTTATGAAAAAAATGCAAAGGAAGGTAGCCTAGCTGTACCAGATCTAACACTATATTATAAAGCAGCAATCATCAAAACTATTTGGTATTAGTGAAGAAAAAGAGTGGTGGATTAATGGGATAGATTAGGTACACAGGACAGTATACAGTAGTAAATGAGGATAGTAATTACTTGATAAACCCAAAGACTCCAGCATGTAGAAGAACTTATTTGACAAGACTGCTGTGAAAACTGGAAAATAGTATAGCAGAAACTAGGCTTAGACCAATATCTCATACCATATACAAAGATAAGGTCAAAATAGGTACATGATTTAGACATAAAGGGTGATATCATAAGCAAATTAGGAGAGCAAGGAATAATTTACCTGTCAGATCTATGAAGAAGGGAAGAATTTATGACTAAACAAGAGATCGAGAAAATTATGGCTATGCAAACATATGGAACATATGGAGATGCAAAATGGATAATTTTTATTATATTAAATTACAAAGTTTTTGGGGCGGCTAGGTGGCGCAGTGAGTAAGAGTGCCGGCCTCAGAGTTGGGATGACCCGACATCGAATCCGGCCTCAGAAAATGAGCACCCACATGTAAATAATGACTAGCCGTGTAACCTTGAGCAAGTTACTTAACCCCAATTGCTTTAAAAAAAAGTTTTTGCACAAGCAAAACCAACCCAACCAAGATTAGAAGGAAAGCAGAAAGATGGGAAACATTTTTTTTTTACAGCCAGTGTTACTGATAAGGGCCTCATTTCTAAAATATATAAAAAACTGGGTCAGATTTATAAGAATACAAGTCATTCCCCAATTGATAGTTTTCAGATGAAGAAATTAAAGCTATCTATAGTTATATGAAAAAATTTGCTGTCACTATGGATTAGAGAAATGCAAATTAAGATGATTGAGGTACCACCTTACACCTATCAGACTGATTAATATTGCAGAAAAAGAAAATTGCAAATGTTGCAGAAGATGTGGGAAAATTGGGACACTAATGGATTGTTAGTGGTGTTGTGAATGGATTCAACCATTCTGGAGAGCAATTTGGAACTATGAGCAAAGGGCAATTAGACTATGCATATCCTTTGATCTAGCAATACAACTACTAGGTCTATATCCCAAAGAGATTATAAGAAAGGGAAAAAGACCTACACATAAAAAATATTTATAGCACTTTTTTGTGGTGGTAAAGAATTGGAAATTGAGGGAATACCCATCAGTTGGGGAATGGCTGAACATGTGGTATGTGAATATAATGGAATACTATTGTGCTATAAGAAAGGATGAGCAGGCTGATTTCAGAAAAACCTGGAAAGACTTAACATGAATTGATACTGAGTGATGTGAGCAGAACCAGGAAAACTTTCTACACAGTAATAGTAACACATGTGTGATGATCAACTAGATTGATTTAGCTCTTTCAGCAATACAATGATTTATTTTTTATTTTTTATTTTTTGCTTTTTGGAGGGGGAAGGTAGGGTAATTGGGGTTAAGCGACTTGGCCAAGGTCACACGGCTACTTTTTTGTGTTAAGTGTCTGAGGCCGGATTTGACCTCAGGTCCTCCTGACTCCAGAGCCAGTGCATTCATTGCACCACCTAGCAGCCTCAGTACAATGATTTAAAACAATTCCAAAAGACTCATGTGGGAAAATGCTATCCACATCCAAAGAAAGAACTATGGAGTCTTAATGCAGATCCAAACTTATTATTTTCACCTTTTCTTTTGTTCTGTTTCTCCTGTTGTAGCATGACTAATGTGGAAATATGTATCCATGGTTGTACATGTATAACCTATGTCAGATGACTTCCTATCTTGGGGAGAGGGGAGCAAAGGGAAGGGGGGAGAAAAATTTGGAACTTAAAATCTTACAAAAATGGATGTTGATAACTATTTTTACATATAATTGGAAAAAATAAAATACTGTTTATAAAAGGAAGGAATATAAAGTGGTCCTGAGACCAAAAAGTTTGGAAATACCTGATTGACTCTCAGAGCTAGAAAGACCTTGGAACACAGAACTTTTCTCATTACTCACAATAGACACTCAAAAGAACATCATTCACAGGTTGATGGAAACTCTGTGTACTTTTCCTTCTCCTCCCTCTCCCCTTCACTTTCTTTGTCTGTGGCTCCCTATACAACTCCTAGTGCCAAGAGATCTGGGTTTTTATCCCTGCCCCAACTCTTGCTAATTATGTATCCATGGGAAATAAAAGTCTCTCTGAGCCTCACTTTCCTTCTCTGGAAATAATAATATTTATACTGCAACTTCCCTCAAAGAGTTTTGAGATGGGAAGTAAAGGGCCATATGGAGGTGAATATTATGTTCTGCCCAGCTCTAAATCTATGATCCCATTATTGGTAATAATAACATTTTGGCCCCAAATTTCTCATTGCTCCATGCCTCAGCTTCATTTATTCCCCATTCTCCGTCTCCAGCTGCTGTCACTGCTGCTGTTGCTGTCGCTTAACTCTCTAGTATCTACAGGCAGCTGCTCCAAGGAATCCAGCTGTGCGTGTACTTGCATTGATGCACGTGGTGTTGGTCTGAGTCCCCTGCGAGGTTCATGTTTTAAATGCGGATTTGGCATTCAGTTACATTGCTCTGGGGATAGCAAGATCCTGTGTCACAGGTGTGCAGAATGTCTAGGTACTTAGCTTTCAGAGAAATGTCACTACATAACAGACAGGCATGGTTCATAACAATAATTATTAACAATTGGATTTTCTAGTTGCTCATCCCCACTGGATTCTCTGTGCTCTGCCTAGACTCACACAGCAGCCAGCCAGCTGCTCAGCCTTGTAACCCTATTGGGAAAACAGGCAATGGAACTGGCAAAAGCATCATTAACATTCTTCAATAGCCCCTGCCCCCACCCTGTTTCTACCCTTTACTCTCTGTGACCAGTCCAAAATACTGCTGCTGAAGTCTCCTTTCCTACTCATGCCTGTCTCCAACTTGGTTTTCTCCAAAGGACAAGATTTCAGAGATTTAGTTTGTGACTCTTTTCTTCTTAAGGCCCTCCTCATCTATGTCAGCTCCTTAATTTTGAGAATCATAGACTTTTAGAATTGTAAGGGGACCTTAGAACATAAAATGTTAGAACTAGAGGGAACTTTAGAATACAGAATGTTAAAGCAGCAAAGGATTTTAGAACATAGAACATTTTAGAGCAGGAAGAGACCCGAGAACCTAGAATGCCAGAACTGGGAAGGATGTTATGTATGCAGAATTATAGAAGTGAAAGGGACCTTATGGGCCATCCAGTTCATTGGCTCCCAATGTTTTTTGTTTTTCTATTTTTGGTCCACAGAGTTCTTTCCAAACAATAGCACTGGGGCAGCTAGGTGGTGCAGTGAATAGAGCACTGGCCTTGGAGTCAGGAGGATCTCAGTTCAAATGCAGCCTCAGACATTTAACATTTACTAGCCCTGTGACCCTGGGCAAGTCACTTAATCTCAATTGACCTGCCTTCCACCTTCCAAAAAGCAAAAAAAAAAAAAACCCCAACCCCCCCCAACAAAAAAAACAACAACAACATCACAATGAATTATGAATGCCCAGAGTAATTTAATAAGCTACTCAAAGTATTCTTTTAGATTTATTCATTAAGTGTTTATAATAACTACAATAATAACTTTTACCACCCAAAACTCCAAATTAAAATTTACATTAAAAATTAAATTTGAAAGGACATAATTTTATCCTACTTTTATTTTTCAGTCATGCCCAACTCTTCATGACCTCATTTGGGCTTTTCTTGGCAAAGAACCTATAGTGGTTTCTCCAATTCATTTTCCAGATGAGGAAACTGAGGCAAACAGGGTTAAGTGACTTGCCCAGGGTCACACAGCTTGTAAGTGTATGAGACTGGATTTGAACTCAGACTGTCAGCTGGAGCTCTATTGACTGTGCCACTTAGCTACCATTATTCTTTTTATAATTATGAAAACTCATTAAGCAAATCATAAAACTAATTATAAAATAAAAACAATAATGCTTCAAACAGGTGCATCCTTGTCACAGAGGAAAAAATTGTAACTTAATTATATTAAATTTGTTATTATGTTATATTTGTAATTATGTTACAAATGTTACATTTGTAACATAATTGAGCAATTATTTACTGCTTATAGCACTGTTAAAGAATTTTTAGGGAAGATTCCTTTGGGGTGCAGAATCTGGGGCCTCAAGGCCACATGTGGTTTCTCTAGGTCCTCAAGTGTGGCCCTTTGAATTAATCCAGACTTCAAAGAACAAATTTGTTTGGATTCAGTCAAGGGGTTGCCCTTGAGGATCTATAGGGCCCCATGTAGCCTCGAGGTCATAGGTTCCCTACCCCTGCAGATTATCATCTAGAAACACCTATCGGTTCTCAAAATGGTAAATGGGGACCACTGATCTGGTCCAATATATCCATTTTATAGATGAGAAAACCAGGGTCCAAAAAGATAAAATGATTTGCCCAAGGGTTTATAGTCGGTTAGAGGGAAAAACTGAAACAAAAACCCAGCCTTGTGGTCCCTAATTTAGTAAATTTTCCACTTTTCTATTGCCTATTGCCCATAATCTCTTTGGTCAGGCAAGCTTCTAAATTCCTGTGTTTCCCCTTCTCACTCCAAATACAAACTCCTTATGTGTCTCTGAATGCCCTTCATTTTATCCTTTTTATCCTCCTTTAAAACTCTCTCAAGGCCTACCTCACAGAGTAAATCAATCCCACTTAAATGAATTGGGGAACAAATATTCCCTCCTCTTTCCACGGCATGGCTGATGGTAAAGGACATGGCCTCTGATGCTTGGTTCTTCTGTGGCTTTGGGGAAGCCAGTTAACCTCCCTGAGCCTCAGTTCCTTAATTTGTTAAATATCAGAGTTGGACTAAATAGATGCTGAGGTCCTTTTAGCTATAAGTTTGTGATTGATCAGGCATCTTAGATTGCTCATGAGGCTGGGCAGGGTAATAGTGATGGAAAGTTCTTGGAAATATTAGATTTTAGCTGAGGGAATTATTCCAATTGTTTCCAGTCACATCACCCCTTACCTCATACATTTAAAGACTTTTAGTGGTTTCCCACTGCCTACAGAATAAATAGCTAATTCCTTATGATAGCATTTGAGGCCCTTTGTACCTACCTTTTCCAGACATCTCCATTATGACCAGGGCTGTACTGGAGCCAGCTCTTAGCAGCTCCCTAAAGTCCATTGTTAAATTTCCAGTGCAAACATTTATACTCCAGAAATTGGAGGACCTACAAATCAAGGCTTGATTTATGATTTTGTTTATATTCTAGACTTGAGAAAGTGATGGAGAAAACAATAATGCAAATTAAACTTAAAAGTGTGTCCTGTGTACACTTTTATTTCCTGGAGATCCACTACTAAACACTAGCACATACCTGATCATTGCTCTTTTATACGTATCCTTCACTCCAACCAACCAGGAACAACTACTGTTTCCAAAAAATGCCCAGTGTGTGCTGACTGACTGAATGAAAATCACCAATAATACAGATACCAAATCTGAACGCTCCCTGTCCTTTAGAAGCCTATATTTGAATAGGAAGAGATAGCACACAATTGGGGAGCGATGGTCAGGGATGGGTGTTTTGGTGTGAGAAGTCCCTGAGATAGTGAGTAGAGCAAGAGTTCAGACCATTAGCATGCCTTCTCTACCATGGCAGTGGTAGTATTGATTATTGTTTTCAGATAAAAGAGTTGGAAAGGGGAAACTGAGCCATCCATATGGTGACGGTTCGATTGAACTGATTGAAGATGAGCTCACACGTTTGGAGGGAGCTCAAAGCTGACTAGGAAGTTTTGTTCCCTTGGGGCATGGTCTGTGTCACATCTTCTCATTGTATCTTCTCCCCTTTACCTGACCTCCCCACTTAGATGAGGATTCTTCAGTCACAGGTTCTTGGATTTCCGCTGCTTGATGTGGGATCTAGCAGATCAAGAATTTTAAGGTCAAAAGGGAAGACATTCAAGAGAGGGACAAGTGCAATAAAAATGCACATAACTGTTCTGTGCTTTCCTTATCCCACAGGAAATGAAGAACGAGTTCAGGAATATGCACACACATATGCAAGCACACACACACACACACACACACACACACACACACACACAAAGAAGTGTAGAACAGTGATTTCTAGGTTGGCTGGAGTAAAGGGATTTGTGTAGGGAAATGTAGGAACACAGGCAGCTAAGTGATCAATGGATAGTATGTGCTAGACCTAGAATCAGAAAGACCTGAGTTCAAATTTGACATCAGACCCTGGGCGTGTTACTGACCCGCTGTCTCTGCCTACCTCATTTTCTCATCTATAAAGATGGAGACTACAGTAACACCTACCTTACAGGGTTGTTGTGAGGATAAACTGAGATAATATTTGTAAAAGATTTTGTAACCTTGAAAGTGCTGTTAAATATAAGGAGAAAAGTAGTTTAGAGGCAGGTTGTAGAGGATCTTGAATGTCAGTATGAGAAGTTTTTGCTTTATCCTGTATGCAAATTTAGAATAATATGGTTATGGGAAGGAGCACACTAACAGTTGTGTGTCTTTCTGTTGTTGTGTCATTTCAGTCATATCTGCCTCTTCATGATACCATTTGGGGTTTTCTTGGCAAAGATTCTAGAGTGGTTTGCTATTTTTTTCTCTAGATCATTTTATAGATGAGGCAAACAGGATTAAGTGACTTGGCCAAGGTCACATAGCTAGTAAGTGTCTGAGGCTAGATTTGAACTCATGAAGATGAGTCTGATTCCAAGCCCAGTACTCTATCCATTGCACCACCTAGCTTCTCCCAGTTCTGTCTCTACATAGGAGTAAAAAAGCTTAATGCAGAAGATTATTCTTAACTCTTGAAGGAAACCAGGGATCCCAAGATATAGAGGTGAGAAAGGAGAACATTTTGTTTCCATGTCCTGGCATATAGGACAGCTAATGCAAAGGCCAACAGATGAGAGATGACACATTGTGTGTAAAGATCAGCAAAGGAGCTCAGTATGTCTAAGTAGTAGAGTGCCCAGAGGGGATGGAGTGCAAGAAGTGCAGAAAGATATGGAGAGGCCAAATTGTGAAGAGCATTAAATACCAAAGAGAGGAGTCTATATTTGGTCCTGAAGGCAACAGGGAGCCATTGCAGTTTATTGTGCAGGGGGTTGACATTATTAGACTTGTGTTTCAGGAAAATCACTTTGGTGGTTGTGTGGAGGGAAGAATGGAATGGGGAGGGACTCTAGGCACTGAAACTGAATAGAAAACCATTGTTATATTCCAGGCAAAAGGCAATTAGGGCATGAGCTAGTGTGGTGGCTATGTTAGGTGGACAGGAGAAGATGAACATAAGAGATGTTACAGAAGGAAAAATGACAATATTTAGAAACTGATTAAATATTGGGGTTGTTGTTGTAGTCCTTCATTCTGGAAGAAGATCTAAATGACATCACTAGGTTGGGGTCAAGGTACAGTATGTCTGATGTTGGCTAATCAGACCAATATGAACTTGAAAGGCTCTACCACAGGTCGGACACAAATAGTCCATATGAACATTTGGAGTGGAGATGTCTCTAAATTTGCACATCTCACATTTCCTTTGAGTTATTGCAATTCTGCTTTGCTCACAGAGCACAGAACTTTCTTTGGTGCTGGCATGCTATGCTGGGTGGTTCTGTGCCAGTGTCTCCCATGTCTCACAGTGAATTCCAAAGTAGGTGAGAGTGAAGAGCCTTGAATGACATTAATGTTACAAATATGGGGGACTAAAAGGATAGCATAATGGGGTAGTTTAGAAGAGAAGTGGCTTAGGGGGTGTGTGTGTGCCTGTGTGTGTGTGTGAGTGTGTGTGTGTGTGTGTGTGTGTGTGTGTGTGTGTGTGTGTGTATGAAGATGAGGAGTTCTGTTTGGGACACATTGAGATACTTCTAGCATATCTACTTCAAATGTTCACCTCTGCATTAGGAAGATTATTTTGGCCATGGTATGAACAACCTGGGAAGAGACTTAAGGCAGGGAAATTAGTTAAAACATGATAGAAGAAATGCTTAGAGGTCCAGGTTAAATGATTACGGTTAATGATTAAGGGTTAATGATCAATGATTATGCCTCAAAGGGTAGAGGAGAAATTTCCACAAGACATCCATAGAAACAGCAACAGTAATGGTCAGGAGGCAGACTCGTGATGGAAGAGGAATAAGGAACATATGGAACCACAGTAGGGAAGAGGTCTAAGAAAAGTTCCAAGAAAATCTAAAGGGAAAAAAGGAAAAAAAAATCAAACCTCAGTTACCATTACTACAGTGAGGGAGAATGAGGGACTAAGTTGTGGAAGGGTGCAGCCAGAAGCTATAGGCTAGTAGCCCTGATGAAGGTACCAGCATCACTTATACTCTGAGGATTCCTCTAAACATTAGAATTCAGGCTTCTGGACTACTGTTCCTAAGCTGTCCCATATATTGTGGCCACAGAACTGCTTGCATTGAAAGATGAGAGGAAGGGGGCCAGGGTAGGATTTGCATGTCAGAGAATTTAGCTTTGGGGGTCTGGTTGCCTGGGTGTCTCAATTTATGTGTTGGTGTTCTTCAGTGTTATATGTAACACTGGATACTCTTATGTTGGGCTATGCTATAAGCTGCCTGAGGTCTTGGATGTAGAATATACTACAGAGGGCAAGGTTGATATTATCATGAAGTCAATGAATGCTGTGTCTTTGGCAACCTTTGTTGTCAGTTGGAGATTATCTCAATGATCTAGTAGGATTCCCCCCATGACTGCTGCTTATTGTACCTATCTGAATAAGGAGGCTTTAGGGAGATTTTGGTTTAGGGGTCTATTCTCATTGAGACTGGGTAAGAGAAAGGATTGTAAAGTGCTTTTTCATTTATATGTTTTGGCTTATACTCTTATTTAATAGGATTTAGCTAGAAAGGACATTAAAGATCATTTAGTCCAATCCCTCTGATTCCAAGTTTTGCACAAGCAAACAGGCTTTAAAAGTTAAGTGACTTTTCCAAGGTCACACAGTAAGTAACATATTGAAGTGAGGTTTCAGTGAAGTAGGTCCTTGGACTTCAAATTTATGGCTTTTTCTTAACAGATCAAATTTTCTTTCCTCTTCGAATTTCCTCTTCGAATTTCCTCTTCGAATTTCCTCTTCGAATCACCTTCATCTGCATCTACTCTTTGAAGGCCTTTCTTAAATGTTACTTTGTCCATGATTGCTCCCAGGTGAAAGCACTTTCTCCTTCCCTCAGACAGGTGGGGGCCTCTTGAATGTATCATCTTATTTGCAGGTTACTGATCTGTGTGCATATCTTATCACCCTTTTTAGATTACAAGTTCTTGGAGGACAGGGAGCATATTTCCTTTATCTTTGTATTTTCCCCCAGTAACTAGCACAGCACCATGAGCAGAGTAGGTACTTAATGTTTGTTGATTATAGCCTCTGTGATAACTACTATGGGTTTTTAATTTAATGTTAATTGAATATACAAATGAATGAATGAGAAAAAAAAAGAAATGACCGTGTTTATAGGTGGGAGGTAGGTGGGGCCTGTAGCGGCAAGCACCCCAGCATCCCCAGGGTGGCTGCCAACACAGGTTCTTAGATCTGCTTTTGTAAAGGAAAGCAACTCAAAATCAGTTAACAAGCTCATTTTAATCAAATAAACATATATTACCTAGTTCAGGGGGAAAAGGTCAGCACCCCAAACTTCAGAGTATACAGACAGATCAAACAGACAGGCTTCCAAACTGTCCAACTATTATATCAATATCAAAATCACAGTTACCAGAGAGGGAAGCATCAACATCTGGGTTTTCAAAGGGGGGGAGGGGAGCACCTCTTAACGACTGCCCAGAGTCTCACCTAGTCAAATCGCACAACACTTCTCAACGTGAGCCCCAAAGCAAAGCCTCTCATTAGGGTTTATATAGCCTTCTCCTGGATGTAACAACCTCCTTGACCCACTGCCCAATCACAAAGTATCAAGGTGTGGGCTTTCCTGAAAAACAAGCCTCCCACCACAGGCTCCAGGTGCACTTAAGCTAGGGGCAGGGAAGATCTTTAGATTTGCATTTCCATTACAGGGCCTTGCTCTAGGTTGGTGTTCTATTCATCCACTTCCCCATCTCTGCCTCTTTGCTTATATTATTCGCTTTATTGGAAAGAGTCTTATGTCCATTTCTGCTTGAATCCACGTGGTTTTTTCTTGGGCTTCTTACAGTACTTACAGCATTGCCTCGTGTGATCTGTCTTATCTGCCCCGATAGACTGTAAACTTGATGAGGGCAGGGATTATAGCTTATTGATCTTTGCATCCCACAGAGAACCCAGAATACTGATTCTCCTTCGGCAGACATTCAGTAAATGAATGATGAAAGAGGAAAACTCGCAAATCCTGACAGAAGCCTGGCCCTCCACATCATTCTTAACTCCTATCTGGTCCCATCAGAAAGAAAAAAAAAAAGCAAAACAAAACACAAAACAAGGACGATACAGAGTGCAGAGGACAATCAAATCTCCGTGCTTAAGAAACTGACATAGAAACATAAAAGGAACCATCAGCCTTGTCATTCTGCCGACTTCACTGGTAGCACGCAGTTAACAAAACATCTTCCACGTATCTGAGTAGTCACAGCAAGGAATCAATTGCATCCTTTAAAAATCTTTAATAAATCTCTCAGCACATTCTGTCTGAGAGAAGTTGGAAGCCCTTGTGTTCCAGTGCAGAGATCAGTAAAGCTGAGAACTTAGGAAGGCACCCTGAGAGGTCATCTAGAGCAGCTAGCTCTCTGCCTCCGGGGTGGCCTCGTGGCTAAATGTCAGGTAACCTGGAGCAAGCATGTGTGAGGTAATATTGCTGCATTCATTCTACTATAGACCTGAGTATGTTTGTCGTCCTATCACATTTGGTGTGGAGCATTCAAAGGAAGGAAAGAAACAGCTGATGGGCTATGAACAGTGCAGAATACATTTGCTCAGGAATGGGGTTCTTAACCTGTAGCCTCTAGGCCATTAAGGTTTCTGTGGATGGATTTCAGGGAGTCCCCTGAACTTAATACATTTACAGGGTCCTTAACCTTTGGTCTATAGAACATCAAATGTTCTGGGGGTAGATTTTAGGAAATCCATGAATTTTGATTAAAAATTACATAATTATTTAAATATAATTGATTTCCTTTATAATCCTATGTATTTTATTTATTTTTTTTTTGCATTGAAAAGCATTATTCTGAGAAGGCTTTCAGAATGCTACCAGACCTCCAAAGTGGGCTATAACACAAAAAAGGTTAAAAATTACTGTTCTGCAAGGTAGTGGTTTCCTTCCCCTGATTTCCAACTCTATGTTATCTCCATTAGGACAAAACCAACTCGACCTAAAAAATGGATTTTATTAGGGAAAACAAACCCAGAAATATGAAACAAGTATTAGTTCCAAATACCACCCTTTACCTGTTGCGAAATGAGGACAAAGATGAGTCAATCAGACCAGATTTTAACATCTAAGAGATTTCCACAGACCAGGAGTACGTTAACCAGTGATAATCTCCTGATTTTCCTCATAGGCTCTACTTTCTTAAAAAATCTATTAACTTAAAAAATGGAACAAAGTCCTCCACTGGAATTCATTTTTTATTTGAAAAGAGGAGATTCATGGTAACTTCCCCCTACTCAAGCTTCATTGAAGGATTGTAAACTATAATCTCTTTAACCATTGCCCTGATGCCAAATGTTGTTGTTGTTTTTCTTTTTGGAGGGCAATTGGGGTTAAGTGACTTGCCCAAAATCACACAGCTAATAAGTGTGTCAAGTGTCTGAGGCCGGATTTGAACTCAGGTCCTTTTGACTCCAGGGCTGGTGCTCTACTCACTGTGCCACCTAGCCAGTATATTTTTTTTTAACATAGCATATACTACAGCTAATTAGTCTATTCAATAAACATGGCCAGTTCTCTTCACTGATTAAAGTAGACACTTCAGCTGAATAAAATTGTTTTCAAAAACTACACTTCCTTTAAGATCTCAAGGTTTAATTAACAGTTGTATTTCAAATATATTATATTGTATAGGAATTCACAAGGCCTGCATTCCTAAAAAGATTGAATTTTTTTTCTAAAGGAAATATGAGTCTCATTATTTTTTCCACAGCTCCAACCTTTCTACGCTCAACTATTTGACTGTTTCAATGCCACCCAGCATTTAAATTTGTCAGTTCTCAAGTGCTTTAGATATGTTGCTATTTTTCTCAGGAGAAAAATGCCAGAAAATAAAAAGAAATCCACACGCCCACTACCAAGGTACTTATATATACGGAATTCTAATACAATGTGTGTTCAATTCACAAAAAACAAATCTTTCAGAAACATTAACAGTTTCTGTCCTATTTGATTAAAAAGGAATTAATTCCCTCTCCCTCATTAAAACAAAAGCTAAGAATGAATTTTGAAATGTATTATGTTGGGTCTCCCTTGCAGCAAAATAGGAGAAATGAAGCTGATTCTTTTTGTACTGAGAAATGACGTACATAATGAGTGTTTTTGACATGTCTCCTTCACTTAAATCCTCCCCCACTGCGACCTCTGATGGTGGCAATGGGTGGTTCTCAAAAACTGCACCAGCAGGGCACCAGCTCTGACAAGGCCTGCCAATTTGGCAACTTGGGAAAGCTTTCAATACAGACCTGATGAAGGGTTATGTGTCTCCCATCTGAGGACCATTTGGACTGAGGCTCATCTGTACAGGGTGGGCATCTAGGGCATGGAATCTTTCTCTCTAATATGATATATATGACCAGATATAATATATATAACACAAACATGTATGCATAAATACTACATTGGGTTTGTAAAACTGCTAATGCTTGAATGAATTATGATCTGTCTCAGTGTAGGGAGGGCATGCCTTTAGAGATGAAACGACTGATTTGAAAAGTATAGAATCATAGGATTAGAACTGAAAACTGGAAGAATTTCTAGCTTTTTAGATTTTCTAATCCAACCTCCTCTTTTTACAGGAGAGGAGATGGAAGCCCAAACTGAAATATTAACATTGAAGCTTTTCTTTTCTTTTTTTTTAATATCTTTTTTTTCTTTTAAATTTTTTTCCCAAATGCTTTATTAACTTCTGGTTTACATCATTCATTTCTGCCAGATTTTGAGTTACATTTTTCCCCTACCCACCACCACAGAATAGCAGTCCCACAGGATATCCCCTCATCCAATCTGCTCTCTCCCATATCTTCTCCCATACCCCCTTCGACTTTTTTTTTTAATTAATTTATTAGTTTAGTTTCAGTTAACAAGATTCAATTCCATAGTTCCTTGATTTTCAAATTTCCTTTACTTCCCTCCCCCCTCCCCTCATGACAGCATATAGTACAGTATAGGGTCTGCAAATGCATTCATATTAAACATTATTCTAATTACAAAGGCATATTGTACTAGGTGGGATGAAAGATGGTAAGGAAGAAGTAAACCAAACAATGAGAAGAACAAGATCATTTAGTTTGCTTCCATCAGGATTCAGGCTCAGTTCTTTCTAGTTATATCTCTGGATGGCGCATTTCTCACTTTCTTGAGTCATTCGGGATTAACTTATATCACTGCATTGCTGAAAAGAGTCCAGTCTGTCACAGTTGGTCGTCACAGATATGGTATGTCTGTGATTGTATACAAATTTCTTCTGATTCTACTCTTCTCGCTCAGCATCAGTTTGTATAAGTCTCTCCAGGTAATTATGAAATCCATCACCTCCTCGTTTCTTATAGCACAATAATATTCCATTACATTCATATGCCACAACTTGTTTAGCCATTCCCCAATTGATGGGCACCCCTTTAGTTTCCAATTCTTTGCAACCACAAAAAGGGCTGCTAAAAATATTTTTGTACATATGGTTCTTCCTCCCACTACTATGATCTCTTTGGGATATAACCCTAGAAGTGGTATGGCTGGGTCAAAGGCCCCTTCGACTTTTCCATTAGGGCAAGATGAATCTCTGTGCCCCAATGCCTGCACATCTTATCTCCCAATTACATGCAAAATAGTATTAATAATAGTATTTATATATTTGAAACATTTAATTTTAAAATTTCGAATTCCAGATCCATTCCCTTCGCCCCTTGTCACCCACTCACACTGGGAAGATAAGCAATTCAGTATATGTTGTACATGAAGCTTTTCTTTAAGTTTTGTTTTGAGATGCTCAGCTACTAAAAAAATACAAACAAACCCAAAACAAACAAAAAAACAACCAAACTCACAATTACATCTATTTTTTTTTAAATCTGCTCTTGGGGTAGCTAGGTGGCACAGTGAATAGAGCACCAGCCCTGGAATCAGGAGGACCTAAGTTCAAATCCGGCCTCACTTAACACAAAAACTAGCCCTGTGACCTTAGGCAAGTCACTTAACCCCAATTGCCCTATCCTATATCCTGCAAAAAAAAAAAAAAAAGATCTGCTCTTTTCTTGTGCCCTTAATTGTCACCAGACAGAAATGTTTTGATATACAAAGAACAAAATCAAGGATTGTATATGAAACTATAATCTTCCATTACATAGGTTTTTTTTTAAACTTCTTTTTTTTTTTTAATTTCTTTTCACAATTATATCTTTTAGACCAGAAATCTTTAAGGTAGTATCACAGACCCCATTGATTTCAGGGAGGTCCATGAAATTTAATGGAAAAAAATATTACATCTTTGTTTTCACTAACCGTTTGTTTCCTTGGTAATCCTATGTATTTTATTTTATACATTTAAAGACATAGACTTTGCTAGACTGCCAAAGGGACTGGTGATTTAAAAAAAAATTAAGCATCTCTGTTCTCAACTATAATGAAAAGGATGAAAAAAGAAGTTCCCTAGAATGAAAGGGCAGCTGGGTGGTGAAATGGTTAGAGCACTTGACTTGGAAAGAGGAAGTCCTGAGTTCAAATCTGGTCACAGACCCTATGCAAGTCACTTAACACTGTTTGCTTCAGTTTCCTCATCTGTAAAATAAGCTGGAGTAGGAAAAGGCAACCCACTTCAGTATCTTTGCCAAGAAAACCCCAAGTAGGGTGACAAAGAGTTGAACACTACCAAAACGACTGAACAACAACAAAATATAAATGAAAACAGGGTGTTTAAGGTTTTTTCTTTTTCATTTTTTTGGGGGAGGGAGAAAGGCAAGGCAATTGGGGTTAAGTGACTTGGCCAAGGTAACACAGCTAATCAGCGTTAAGGGTCTGGGCTGGATTTAAACTCAGATCCTCTTGATTCCAGGGCTGGTGCTCTATTCACTGTGCCACCTAGCTGCCCCTTTTCTTTTTCATTTTGAAGGTTCAAGAGTATTAAGTTGTTGGGGGAAAACCTAAAAGTTTCATGGACCTGTTTTCTGTCTTTTTGACCATCCTAACCTTTTCTCATATTTTTGCTTAAATTCTATGAGCAAATCCAGATGCAATTCTTTAAGTTATTCAGATCTCGGTTGAGGGACTGTTTCCTGACCCTTTTAATAGCCCCAGAAACATTTTATTCTTTCTTCTAAAGGCACTAGAATTGGAGAAATCAAAATATAATCATCTTGACAATTCTCAAAGACATCCGGTTATAGATAGCTCACTCCCTTCCAAAGCATTGCATCCCACTTTTGGATAGTTATGATTGTTAAGAAGTTCGTTATGAAATAGGGGAATAGCCAGTTAGTCCAGTACTTGCAGACCTGCACAGAATTCATAAGCATGCTCAGCGGATTCAATTCCTCATGTGGAAGGAGTCTGAAGAGCCTGCTTCTGGGAGAGTAACAATAACATCCTTTGGAAGATGGCTTATGGAAGTACTTTACAGAGTCTTTTTAGCATATGAAGCATTCTATAACTGCTTCCTGTCTGTAGATCATGTGCTGGACAGCAGCCTCTTTGGCTGCAGTTGCAAAACTGGAACTCTAACAGGGGATGCTCTCAAAAGGCACTTGTTTGGCCTTGAAATTTCCCTTTTTCTTGGTTGAATTGACAGTGTACAGTAAGAAACAAAATTGAAATGGGAGAGGTTATGAGTGTATTCCCTTCCAGGATAAAATAGAAAGGCCTCACCTAAGTATTTCTTCATTTACTTTAGATGAAGGGCCCAGTGACTGTGACCTTGTGAGTTTTGAAAGGTCAGAAGAGCAAGCCTGGAACTCAGAAGTCCAGGATTAGACTCCCCGCAGGTCTTTGAAGCCCACTCAGCATTGATGTCCAAAGGGATTAGATTGTTCTTTGATCCTTTAAGGATCCAGACTAGTAATAACTGAAATGAGGATCTATTCAGTGGTGATTCCATATTTGACATGAGCTTGGTGGGACTAGTGATGTGTTTCTCACCTAATTCTCCCCAGAGGCTAATGTTGTACAGGGGAGAAAGATTGTCACTGAAGTGTTGGAGGTGTGTGTTTATACTTCCACTCTTCCTATATTGTCAAACTAAATACAATTTTAAAAATTAAATTGATATTAATTGGTTAAATGAAATTGGGGAATTAGTTACTATTGGCTAATGGAAGTGGGGGGAAGGACACACTTAAAATGGGGGTTCAGGTCAATGGTATTAGAGTAAGTTATTCTAAAACTTCAGGGTACTGCTAAACCCTGAGTGGGGAAATGTGTCAATTTTCTGGGATAGTGAATCCCAAGTATATTCACTACATATGAGGCCTTGTCTGGGATAAAATTGGTTCCTTCTAATTTGTGGAGAGATTTTTCACCTGGAAGCTTCCGTTTTGGATACCCTAGAGATCCTAGAGAATCCTAGGGCTCCTGGAGAAATTAATAATTAAAAAAGTTCAATGTTTAAGCATTGTTGTTTATTATATTACTGAATCCTGTATAATGTTGATATTGAATTTAATATAAGAAGTAGGACTCTGAGTCAATAGTGTGCTGGTGTCTTTTTCCTTTTTTCATTTAAATAGATTTAAATTTGAAGAGACTTGAGCAGATCTAGACCTAAAGCAGGATAATGACTTATCCCAGGACCATTTTGATCTGAGCCTCATTGAAAAAGATCAGAGGAATGAGATGACAGTAATAATAGCTGACATTTTATAGCACTTTACAAAGTGTACTCACAACAACCCTGTGTAATAAGTAGTGCAAATACTATTTTATTTTGAAGATTAAGAAACTGGGGCTCAGAAGGGTTAAATTACTTACTCAAGTTTACATAACTAATAAGGAACATAACCTAAACCGGAACTCAGGCCTTTTGAGTTCAGTATGACTTCCCTAGATGAAATTTATACTAGTCTTTCTCATTCTACATCCATAAAGTCCTAGTCTGATGCTTCATTGTGTCATGGGGTAGTGTTCTAAAGTTTAAGCTTATGGACCTCAAACTCTAGAAGGGTCTACCATGCTGAAAAGGATGTAGTCCATGAAAGACTGAATCTGCTGTTCAAGGACCAAGTACAAAGAATCTCATTAACAGTAGGCTGTCTGGCTTCTGGGGATAAATGGAAACCTATAGAAAAAATGCAAAATGGCCTTTAATTCTGTTTGACTGAGCCCTTTCTTCTATAATGATTATGGCAGAGTGATAGTAAAGGGGGCCTAGGGTGCTAAGAAACACAGAGTTTTTGAGCATCTTAAAAAATAAGTGCTGGTATATGCAATTGATTAATAAGTGGCCATATTTCTGGAGGGAGTGAATCATATCAGCATTAACATTTGCCGCAAGTTAAAAATGAAACCAGAAGCCAAAAGAAAGTTACATCTAAATGGAAGGATGACTTGGAGGTTCTCCTTGGAGAAGGGAGTAAAAGAGTGACAGAGGCAGGTTTATGGTGTGTCACAGACATAGTTTCCTGGAACTTTTGGTCATATATTATCATACTCATGATAAACATTTGTAAAAGACCACAAAGAAAATGGTAGCTTACATGTTAACCCCTAATGCAGTGAGTGAAGAGATAAGGAATTTCTGTGATGAACTTGATAAGGTTCTCCAAATTAATTAATTAATTAATTAATTGGTGTGTATGTGTGTGTGTGTGTGTGTGTGTGTGTGTGTGTGTGTGTGTGTGTGTGTGTATCTTAATTCTTGGTGACTTCAATCCAAAGACAGGCATAGGGGAAGATGGAGAAAAATATGATAGAATAAAAAGCAAAAGTGGACAAAGGCTTGTAGCCTAAATGGAAACTCACACTTACATATCATGAACACTTTCTTTAAAAAGAGAGTTAGAAGGTGCTAGACTTGACAAGTGTAAAATAGCATCACAAAATTAAAATTGATTATGCCTTAACAGACAGGAAATGACTGCTCACCAATATGAAAGTCATTTATGAATCAGTTGTCTATGCATAGTCAGACCATCATCTTATTAGAGCAAAGATAAAAATCAATATCAAATTATACAAAAGAATAAAAATGAGAATATATGTCATATAATTAAAATACTGCAACATGACTCATTAAAAAAGCTAAAGACCAGATATTGATGCAGACCATCACCATTTCCTAAGGAAACTTAATCAATATCAGTCAGTTGCCACAATGAGGAGATTGAAAGAACTTAGAAATTGCTTAAAGCAGCAAACACTTGATCTCTTTCCTAAAAGTAGTTATAGCACCATGGACAGCACTGATTGTTAAACAACATTAGAATATAAACTTGTTGCTCCAATCTTGCAGGGGAAAGAGATAGAGATTATGAACGATATCATTTCATGAGACAGTTAGACATGGTAGAAGGCAAGATGGGATTATGAAAAGCTTAGTGAAGAGCCCAGCTCAGCCACATCACTCTGAGCACACTTGGGGATGAAAATGGAAAGAGAAAAAAGTGCCAAAATTACTATGGCAAACTATTGTTTTCATTAATGAGAGTGAAGCTGCCATGTTTGTACTTTAACATCATAGTAAAAAGATTTGCTGAATGAGGAAGCAGAAATGGTGCTAAAGAAAAAATTATGGGAAGAGTAGGCGACTTGGAACAGGAATATGATGAGAAAGTCAGTGCTGAAGGTGGCATACTTTAAAAAGTTTTTATTGTTGTGTTTTGTTTTTTGTATCACCCTAATTTTCCCCAATATCCCTCTCACCTTTGCCTCCAAGAGGGCCTATCTACAGAAAAAATAGTATTTCTTTTTTTTTAAACAAATGCTTTATTAACTTCTGTTTTACATCATTCATTTCCGCCAGATTTTGAGTTACAATCATTTTCCCCCATTATTCCCCTACCCAACCTCCCAGAATAGTAGTCCCACAAGATATTGCTTCCTCCAATCTGCTCTCTCCCATACCTTCTCCCATACCCCCATCGACTTTTCCATTAGAGGAAGGTGAGTCTTTGTGTCCCAATGCCTGCACATCTTATCTCCCAATTATAAGCAAAAGAGTATTAATAATAGTATTTATATATATTTGAAACATTTAATGCTAATACCTCGAATTTCAGATCCATTTCCTTGTCACCCATTCCCTCTTGGGAGATAAGTGATTCAGTATATGTTGTACATGTCTAGCTATGCAAAACATTATCATAGTAGATATATTGTACAAGGCTGCTTATACTTCCCTCCCACTCATCCCACCCCCCACCTGGTCCATTCCCTACATGTTCCTGTCCCTCTTCTATAGTGGGTACTTCCAACCTCCCCTCCCCCAAGGATGCCCTCTCATCCATCATCCCTCCTCTCATCCCCCTTCCCCCTATCCTGCTGCAGGTTGAGATATCCCATTTAGTATGTATGTCATTTTCTCCCTGAACCAAATTCAATGTGAATGTGGTTTTGCCTTTTTGCCTTCCTATTCTCCCCCTCCTTTGAAACCACTTCCCCTTGCTTCTTCTACATGGGATACTTTGCCCTACCCTTTCTCTCCCCATCTCCTCTTGCCACTTTACTCTCTCACCTCATAATTTCATCCCTTGAGTATTCTCCCTTCCCAACAAATTCAGCCTATGCCCTCTATCCATATATAACTGTAACCATATCATATTCCATGCCCTTCAGTCCCTCAATGTAGAAGCTGCCAGGTCCTGGGCTATTCTGATTGTGTTTCCACAATATTGAAATTGTTTGTTCCTGGCCACTTGGAGTATTTTCTCCTTGATCTGGGGATTCTGGAACCTGGCTATAATATTCCTGGGAGTTTTCTTTTTGGGATCTTTTTCAGGAGGTGATTGGTGGATTCTTTCAACCTCTGTTTTGCCCTCTGGATCTAAAACATCAGGGCAGTTTTCCTTGAGAATTTCTGGAAGGGTGATTTCTAGGTTCTTTCTTTGATCATGGCATTCAGGTAGTCCAATAATTTTTAAATTGTCTCTCCTGGATCTATTTTCCAGGTCAGTGGTTTTTCCCATGAGATATTTCACATTGCCTTCTATTCTTTTGTTTGTTTGGATCTGCTTAACAGCATCTTGATTTCTCATAAAGTCATTAGCTTCCATTTGCTCCAGTCTAACTCTGAAGGAATGGATCTCCTCAGTGAACTTTTGAGATTCTTTTTCCATCTGGCAAATTCGACTTTTTAAGGCATTCTTCTCCTCATTGCCCTTTTGAGCCTCCTTTGTCATTTGAGTTAGTCTATTTTTTAAGGTGTTGTTTTCCTCAGTCAGGCTGTTGACCCTCATTTCATACTTTTCCTGCATCCTTCTCATTTCTCTTTCCAATTTTCCCCCCACTTCTCTTATTTGATTTTTAAAGTCCTTCTTAAGGTCCTCTATGGCCTGCAACCCGCTCATGTTTTCCCCTGGGGCTTTTGGAGCGGGACTTCTGACCTCACAGTCCTTTTCCCGCTCTATGCCCCCAAAATAGGAGTCTAGGGTTGCATTTTTCTGTTTCCTTTGCCTTGGCATGTTGCCACTTAATTGCTTGACTTTTGGGCTTGTTGCCACACTATGGCTTTAAGGCCAGCTAGAGGAATTTTCATCCCAAACGTGTGGGGGGCAACTTCCGTTTCTGGCAAGCTGTAAACCCACCCACAACTTCCACCCTAGATCACAATCCAGATCCAGGGAGGTTAAAGCAAGAGCGATTACCCCCCAAGACTGATCGCTGGATCTCCCTACAGTTCAACAGGCCGGGAGCTGGAGCTGCCTCTGAAAACTACAAAATGGGGTGTCTCCTCAGCGGCTTCTAGCCCCCAGGGGAGGGAGCCGACGCATTCCCCAAAATACTGGTCCCAAAGTCCATAGGACACTAACTTCTTACTTTGTCCTAGGCATGTCTATGTTGATAATTCTGGAGTCGCCACAGCTCCTGGTATTCTGGAGTTCCTCCAGCCGGCTGCTGGCCCTGCCGCCCTGGGGCTAAAACCTCGGCTCATGCGGACCTGGGCTCTGCTCGGCTCCTGTGCTCTGCAAGCTGCGTGCTGCCAGGTCCCAGACGGCTTCGCTGGTCCTTCCTGCAGGGCTGCTGGGCTGTCCTCAGCGGGAGTTTAGCTTCTCTGTGTCGTTCTGTGGGTGTTGGGGCTCCAGAAGTTGTTCAGAGTCCCCTTTTACATAGTTTGGGGGGAATCTGGGGGCAGAGTGGCTTGGACGAGCTGTTTCTACTCCCCCATCTTGGCTCCGCCCCCAAAATAGTATTTCTAAAGACAAAAAAGAAGGGGGGGGGACAGAATAAATGATTTATACACTGAAAAAAGTATGAAAATATTTGCAATATGCAATATTTGTATATCTCCCACCTCTGCAAAGAGGGGAATATTTTATGCCAATATCTTATTCTCTTCTTTTGAGCCATAATTATTCTTTCTTTGAAATTAAATTTTTG
The DNA here is from genome assembly GCA_011680675.1 of Gymnobelideus leadbeateri. Lineage (NCBI taxonomy): Eukaryota > Metazoa > Chordata > Mammalia > Diprotodontia > Petauridae > Gymnobelideus > Gymnobelideus leadbeateri. The sequence goes on along the minus strand of WOXC01009356.1, from coordinate 56,975 downwards.
TTACATTTTAAGTTCTGAAACGTCCCCCTCCTTCACTCCCCACCCTGCACTAGAGAAAGCCACCACTTCTCTCTCTCTCTCTCTCTCTCTCTCTCTCTCTCTCTCTCTCTGTCTCACACACACACACACATACACACACACACACCAGCTATGTGGCATAGTAGATAGAACACTAGACTTGAAATCAGGAAGATGTCATCATGAGTTCAAATCTGGCCTCAGAACCTACTAGTTGTGTGATTCTAGGCAAGTTACTTAACCCTATTTGCCTCAGTTCTTCATCTTTAAAAATTGAGCTGAAGAAGAAAATGGCAAACCACTGTAGCATCTTTGCCAAGAAAACCCCCAAATGGGTTCATGAAAAGTTGGACTTGACTAATGATTTAATGACAACAAAATCTGTGTGTGTGTGTGTGTCTGTGTGTGTGTGAAGCCATACTATACATACTTTTATTTATCAGCTTTCTCTAAAAGTGAATAACATCTTCATAGGTCCTTTGTTTGAACATTTATAATACTCAGAATAATTTCGTCTTTCACATTCTTTGAACAATATGGCATTGTCTTGGTTCTACTAATTTTACTCCATTATTTCATGCAACTCTTTCCATGTTTTTCTAAAATCAACCTGCCCATCATTTTTTACAGCAAAGTAGCATTCCGTCACAATCATATACCATAGCTTGTTTAGTCATTTCCAGGTTACTTGCATCCCCTTAATGTCCAGTACTTTTTTCCCCAAATACTTTATTAACTTCTGATTTACATCATTCCTTTCCATCAGATTTTGAGTTACAATTTTCCCCCCATTTTCCCCCTACACACCACCCCAGAATAACAGTCATACAGGATATCCCCTCAACCAATCTGCTTTCTCCCATCTCTTCTCCCATACCCCCTTCGACTTTTCCAGTAGGGCAAGGTGAATCCCTGAGCCCCATTGCCTGCACATCTTATCTTCCAATTATATGCAAAATAGTATTAATCATAGTATTTATATATTTAAAAAAAATGATTTTAAAGGGAAGATAAGCAACTCAGTATATGCTGTACATGTATAGCTATGCAAAACATTACCATAGTAGATATATTGTAAAAGACTGACTATATTTCCCTCCCTCCCATCCCATCTTCCACCTAGTCGACTCCCCACCTTGATCCTGTCCCTTTTCAAAAGTGGGTGCTTCCAACTTCCCCCCAGCCCACCCTCTCCTCCACCACCTTCCCCTATCCACCTCCCCACCCCATGCTCCTGTAGAGTGAGACACCCTATTTAGTATGCATGTCATTCTCTCCCTGATCCAAATTCAATGAGAATAATGTTTTGCCTTTTTGCCTTCCTGTTCCTCCCCTCCCTGCAACCACTTTCCCCTGCCTCCTCTACATGAGACAGTTCACCCCATTGTCTCTCCCCATTCCCTCTCACCACATTACTCTCTCACTTCTTAACCTCACCTTTTAAGTATCATCCCTTCCAATTAAATTCGACCTGTCCCTCTATCTATGTATACCTGAAAACATATATACACACATTCACATATGTATTCATATGCCCATATACCCTTCTTCAACTATTTTCATATTGAGAAAAGTTTCATCAGTTACAGTTATTGTTTTTCCTTGTAGGAATGTAAGTAGTTCAACTTTGATGAGTTCATAGTGATTTATTTTCCCTGTTTACCTTCTCAACCATCTCTTGCTTCTTGTATCTGAATGTCAAATTTTCTATTCAACTCTGGTTTTTTCCTCAAGAATGCTTGAAAGTCCTCTATTCCACTGAATGACCAAATTTTCCCCTGAAACATGATACTTAGTTTTGCTGGGTAGGTGATTCTTGGTTTTAATCCCAGCTCCTTTGCCCTCTGGAATATCATATTCCATTACCTTCAGTCCCTCAGTGTAGAAGCTGCCAGATCCTGTGTTATACTGATTGTTTTTCCACAATATTGAAATTGTTTCTTCCTGCTGCTTATAATATTTTCTCCTTGATCTGGGAATTCTGGAACTTGGCTACACTATTCCTAGCAGTTTTCTTTTTGGAATCTTTTTCAGAAGGTAATCTGTGGATTCTTTCAACCTCTATTTTGCCCTCTGGTTCTGAAACATAAGGGCAATTTTCCTTGAGAATTTCTTGAAGGATGGTTTCTAGATTGTTTCTTTGATCATGGCATTCAGGTAGTCCAATAATTTTTAGATTGTCTCTCCTGGATCTATTTTCCAGGTCAGTGGTTTTTCCCATGAGATATTTCACATTGCCTTATATTCTTTCATTTGTTTGGAACTGCTTAATAGCATCTTGATTTCTCATAAAGTTGCTAGCTTCCATTTGTTCCAGTCTAATTCTGAAGGAATGATTCTCCTCAGCAAGCTTTTGAGATTCTTTTCCATTTGGCAAATTCAGCTTTTAAAGGCATTCTTCTCCTCATTGCCTTTTTGAGCCTCCTTTGCCATTTGAGTTAGTCTATTTTTTAAGGTGTTATTTTCTTCAGTCAGGCTGTTGACTTTCATTTCATACTTTTCTTGCATCTTCCTCATTTCTCTTCCCAATTTTCCTCCCACTTCTCTTATCTGCTTCTTAAGGTCCTCTATGGCTTGTAGCCAGCTAGTATTTTCATTTGGGACTTTTGGTGCAGGAGTTCTGACCTTGCAGTCCTTTCCTTTTCCATGCTTTGATCCTTTTTGCCCCCAAAATAGGAGACTAATGTTGCATTTTTCTGTTAATTTGTTTCCTTTGCCTAGGCATGTTGTCACTCATTTACTTGACTTTTGGGCTTGTTGCCACAGTAGGACTTTGCCACCAGCCAGGGGAGCTTCCGTCCCAAATGTTGGGGTTTTCTCAGCTTCTGGAGGTATTAGTTGGGTGGCCTCTGTGAAGCCTCCACACTCTCTGGCAAGCTGGTCACACACCCCAAGACCTCCACCCCAGAGGGCAATACAGATCCAAGAAGGGTAAAGCAAGAGCGATTACCCCCCAGACTGATTGCCAGATCCCCCTACAGTTCACAAGCCAAGAGGTGAAGCTGCAATGCAGCAATGTGGCACAAGCTGTGCCAGCTCCTCAGCAGCTTCTTGCCCTCAGGGCAAGAAGCTGACACATTCTCTCAACCAGTCCCAAAGTCCATAGGGCACTGACCTCTCACTTTGTCCTAGGCATCTATGTGTTGATAATTCTGGAAACTCCACAGCTGCTGGTGTTCTGGGGTCCCTCCAGCTGGCTGCTGGTCTGGCCACCCTCAGGTTAAAAAAGCAACTCACATGGGCATGGGCTTGGCTCTCAGAGCTCTGCGCTGGCCATTCCTTGCCGGGCTGCAGGACTGTCCTCAGTGGGAGGTTAGCTTCTCTGTGTCATTTTGTGGGTTCTGGAGCTCCAGAGGGCATTCATAATCCCCCTTTTACATAATTTTGAAGTGGTACGGGCTGGAGCTCCACGGAAGTGCTCTTTCTACTCCGCCATCTTGACTCTGCCTAATGTCCAGTTCTTTGCTACCACAAATAGAGCTGCTACAAATATTTTAGAACATAGAGGCTATATTTCTTTTTCCCTAATCACTTTGGGAAATAGACCTAATAGTGGTATTGTTGGATCAAAGGGTATGCAGTTTCATAGTCTTTTTGCTTAATTTCAAATTAGTTCACAGTTCCACCAAGGGCATACTAGTGACCCATTTTTCCATATCATGCTTATTCTTTATAATTTTACAACATTTGTTTGTGGGGGTTTTTTTGTTTGTGGTTGTTCTTTCCATGTACATTGTTGTAGTCATATATATTATTTTCTTGACTCTGCTTACTTTACTTGGCATCAGTTCATGTATATCTTTCCATGCTTCCCTGTTTTCATCACATTCATCAGTTCTTACAATACAGTAATATTCCATTACATTCATCAAATTCAATGCATTTAACCATTCCTTTAGTTGTTAGTCATCTATTTTGTTTCTGATTCTTTGCTATCACAAAAAGTACTGCTAAAAATATTTTGGTATGTATAGATACTCTTTCTGATCAATAGCTTCCCTGGGACATAAATCCTGTAATGGAATCTTTGAGTCAAAGGGCATGGACATTTTAGGGTGATGTACTTTCAAAGGCATGGAGAGATTTATTATCAAGATACCTGAAAGGCAGAAAGATACTCTTAGAAGAAATTAAGGATTCTGTTAAAAATAAACAAAAGTGATTGAGATATAATGAGATAATCATTGATAGCCAGTCTCCCCCTCCCCCCACCAGTTGTGCTGTGGTTAGAGCATTACCCTCGGGATTGCCTTTATTACAGAAAAAAGATTAATAACTCCTATTCTGTATATGACTTTCTGTGCAAAAATATTATGAGAATAATCAATATAACTATCAAGGGCATCTTTGGATAAAAGGGCAACAGATGGGCTTCTACAAATCATATTTTACAGTAGACCTTGTCTTTACAGTAGGACAATTCACAGGAAAGTGTAAAAAATACAAGATCCAGTTTTCTTATTTTTTTAATTTAAAAAGTTGTTTATTTGATATAGCAAAATGTTGCCTTAAAGAATCTCTTCTCCCCTGAGATGCCTCTCATGCATATGTTAAGAAAACTAACATTTCAAGATGTAACAACAGAGGTTACTTTGCTAAATAACCCTCTATTAGTATCAAGGGATAAATAAAATGTGTGATTGTCAAAGGTGTTTGACACAGTCTTAGAGGATGTACAATACAGAGTATAAATGAAACAGGAATTCCCTATAAATGATGAGGTTCTTCAGATGTTCCTGTTTGCAGGTGACATTTTACTGATTGGCTCAAGCACTAGAGTATTGCAGGGTATCCAAACTAAAATCTATAATCAGAAGAGTTTGACCTAACTATCCATATGGAAAACCCAAGTGGATGAAAAATGCCTATTGTCAAGGTTTGTATATAGAATCCCATGCCTACCTGTTCAAAGAAGGAGGGAAAGGTATAGTCTCATACAAAGGCCCATCTTTGTTAACAATAATATTCTTTTTTTTTCCTGGTCAAAAAAACCCAAAAGGTAAATTTAATTAAAAAAAATATAATTGCCTACAAGATGAAGAGACAAATTAAATCACTGAAAAAGAGTCCTGCTTTATGATGCTCACATTAATTGGTAGGTTTGGTATCTGAAATCTAAGAATGAGTGCTATGCCAGGTAAATTAGGAACTGTCTGGAAATAAACACATTTTAAGGGTGGAGGGTTCCTTGATTATTTCTTAATATCAAAAAGTATCACAGGCTGTTCTTTTGAACACCAGCTTTTCTCGCAGAGGCTTTTGTCCAGAGTCTCCAATTTTCCACACAGGATAAAGTCTTGGTTTCAGCCAACTCTCAATGGAACAAACAGCATTGGAATGTTCCTCTTGGTTGACTTATAGATCTCCTCATAAGTTTCTTCATCTATTTCTACGTGGTTACAGTCTCTTCTACGTCTCCCAAAATCATGTTTAGATGCTGATCATAAGCATGCAATCTTCCTCGTAGTTCTCGGTCATTTCTCATCTTTACGTAAATTCTTTCATCTAGACTGAGCCTGATGAGATCCAGCGGCTCCTCTACAGTGTTGGTGGTCTGTTGTTGATCCGTGTCATCCGCCATGTTTCAAATCCCAACAATAATATTCTTATGGTAATATGATATTATTATAGGTCATGGAGTATTAGTTTTCAAATATTTGAATTTATAGGTCATCTAAGTTGAGCAAGTTGCAAAATATTATTTTAAAAAGAACTTAATGGGAGAAGTAGTGTAAAATGTACCATTAGATAGACATGTTTGGAAAGGGAATATGTTTAATGAAGTAGTAAGAGTGACAGGTAACTGATGGACTATTCATAAGTTCCATTGGTACCTCACAACATTAAGTGATTTAGACCTAGGTTAAGACCTTTCTCTGCTATCAATTTCCTGTAATGTCTCAGTCAGTAAATATTTATTAAATGCCTATTATATGTAAGAAAGGTAAAAGACAGTCCTTGCTCTCAAGGAGCTCACAGACTAATGGAGGAGACATGTAAACAATTATGTAAAATAAGCTATGCATGGGACTAATTGGACTTAATCAACAGAGAGAAGGCATTAGAATTAAGAGACTAGAGAAAAGGCTTCTCATGTAAGGAGGGATTTTTTTAGCTGAGACTTGAAGGAGGCCAGGGAAGCCAGGAGGAGATGTGGAGGGAGAGCATTCCAGGTATGGAGGACAAGTCTCAGGCAAATCTCTGTACCTCTCTGTCTCCTTAATGAAGTTGTCCTTGCTGATCTCTGTTTCCATTCAATTCTATAGTTCTGTGATTGTTGTGGTGGAAGAAATACTAATGTGTAGTATCTTAAAACTGGATGGAGAATTAGAGGTTGGTTAAGTCAAATCCTTTCATTTTATGGGTGAAGCAATTGGGGGGGATAGAGAGGAGAAATGATTTGCTTCAACCTCGGGGTCACACAAAGTTTAAGTAGTAGAGCCAGGATTCAAACTCGGTTTCTCTGACTTCAAATCTGAAGTCATCTATACCACGGGTGGGAAACCCATGGTCTCAAGGCCACAAGAGGCCCTTTAGGTCTTCAGGTGTGGTCCTTTGACTAAATCCAAAATCCACTTTGTTCCGTGAAGTTTGGATTTAGTCAAAGGGCTGCACTTGAAGGCCTAAAGGGCCTCATGTGACCTCGAGGCTGTATTTTCCCCACCCTTGATCTAGACTAACTCTTTCTTTGAGGAAACTGAGATCTGTAAAGCTAAAGTGGCTTGTCCAAGTTGTGCGTATAGACCTAGTCCAGGATCCAAGATCTTCTACCTCTAGGCACTGTGCTTTGTATCACCATATTCAAGTTGGGGTGGGTGGTGAGTAGTTCACTTAAATAAAAGAAAGAAAGAAAGAAAGAAAATGGTTCTGTTCCAAGGCAATGCAGCATTTGGAAACAACTGACATAATTCGACCACTAGTTACATAACATTTTCTTGGCATCCAGCTGCACTTGCATTGATTTGCATTATTTTAATGTAGGAACATATGGAATGGGACCTCCGCCATGGGGGAGCCTGGTCTCTCTCCTTCATGCCTGCTCATTCTTCTCCTCAATTACTGTATTGTTCAGTCCTAAAATAGCTGGAGTTTGAACCTGGATATCTTATTACTGTCTAATATGCAAAAATGAAGGCCACTGTTGATAGAATTGGCATATTTCAGGGTGAGGTGATATAGAAGGACTTCCATTTTTATTGACCAAAGCTGAGAGACAGGGATGAGTGAGACTGGGTAATGAGGTGGCAGCAAAGAATTGACTGGCATTTACTGGCCTTTTTGTATTAATTAGGGGAGTTTTGTAATCTTAGAGCATTGCAAAACTGCGGAATCCTCCAGGCTGTCATGTAATGACTAAAGATCTTGATTGGGTTTAGAGTAGGTTGGCTGCACTAGACAAAAATAGATCCAAATCCCATAGGACCTAGGTCCTCTGCTTATAGATTTAGTGCTGTTTTTTGTTGTAGATGGGAGCAGGGGGTGGGTAGTACAGTGTAATGGAAGGAGTATTGGCCAAAATTGTCATCTGAAGACATAAGTTCAAGTTTAAGTTCTGCCCCTTCCTTTCTGTGCGACCTTGGCAAGATTTCTCCCATATCTGGACCTCAGTTTCCTCATTTATAATATGGGAATTAGAATAAATGATCCTCAAGGTCCTTGCAGCTCTGAGTTTCTTCTTCTTCTTCTTCTTCTTCTTCTTCTTCTTCTTCTTCTTCTTCTTCTTCTTCTTCTTCTTTTCTCTCTCTCTCTCTCTCTCTCTCTCTCTCTCTCTCCTTCCCCTCTATTTCTTTTTCCTCCCTCCCTCTTCACACACCCCATCATATATCATATTGGCACAAATATAGGCCACTTCTAAATGTAGGTCACATCCCAAATTGAGATGTCTTTGAAAGAAATATGTATATATCTAGATATCTAGTTCTGGAAAATGGCATCAATTATAGGCCACTCTTAGGTTTTATCTAAGCCAGATTTCACAAAAAAGCATATTCTAAATTTGGATCATTGTGCTATATATGGTTTACTCATTGTCCCCTCAAAACACATCCTACACATTCCTGCTTCCACACCTGCAGTCATGATTCTCCGTATGCCTGGAATACCATCACCTCAGTCTCCACATATCATTATTTTAGCCATCCTTCTACACTCAGAACAAATGCCTCACTCCTCATGGATTCCTCTCCCATTGTCACACACAAAAGCAATTAAAAGAATGTAAGCTTCTTGGTGGTAAAGACTACTTTTGATTTTTTCTTTGTGTCCCCAGAGTCTAGAGAGGTATCTGGCACATAACAGACATTTAATAGATGCTTGTTGTAGAAAGATGAATAATAAGCCTGTGCCAAATAAGTTTGATTATTTGGCTTCTGTAGTTGGAAATGATTTCTCTTTCATATGATCTTTTCTATCAATCATCAGGAATTTATTAATTGCCTACTAAATGGCAGCCATTGTGCTAGTCATGGGAAATAATAGCCTTTGCCTTCAAAGATCTTACATTCTATCCGGGGAAACAAAAAATACCATATAACTAAATACAAAATTCATACAGGGTAATTTCTGGGTGTGAGAGAGGCATTTTCTTCTGGAGGAATTTGGTCAATTCTATGTGAACAGAAAGTAACAATTGAGTTGAACTTTGAAGGAAGTACAAAGTATTTTTTTTGTATTGTACAAAGAGGAGAGGAAGGAAGGAATTCCAAGGATGAGGGATAAAGTATTAGCAAAGAGGCTATTTTGGGCTGGCCTGTAAAGTGTGTGAAGGAAAGTGATATGGAATAAGTCTGGAAAGGTAAGCTGGAACTAGAATGTGAAACTTTAAAAATGCCAAATAGAGGAATTTTTATTTTTATTCTGGAGGGAATATAGAGTTCCTAGAGCGTTTAGAACTTGGGGGTGACATGGTCAGTACTGTGCTTTAGGAAAATCCTATTGGCAGCTGAGTGGGAGGTGAGTCAGGAAAGAATTTTCTAGACTTCTTACACATTTATCATATCCTAATTTTTGTTTAATTTGTGTACATTCCTTACCATCCTCTGCTGAACTGTAAATTCCTTTAAAATTGTCTTTGCATCTTTGTATTTCTTGAGAGCCTGCTATATGACAGGCACAGTGTTAAGTACAGGGAATACAGAGAAAAAAGTGAAATACTTCTTGGATAATTGTCCATATTACAGCTCCCAAACTTTATGTGTACCCTAAGTCTCTGTTTTGGCTTCTCTACTCTTCTTTCTTCTTATTCACTCACTTTGTGATCATGTCAGCTCCCATGGAATTAAATATCTTTATGCAGAAGATGCCTAGATCTGGTCCTAATATGTTTCCTGAAATCCAATTCCATATCACCAACTGGACATTTAGAAATGGATGTTATTTTTTCCTTCTCACCTTCACTTACCCTACAATCTAATCAATTGCCAAATCTTGTCATTTCTACAGTCATAAAATCTGTTACATTTGTCCACTTCTCTCCATTAATATAGCTACTGCACTAGATCAGGTGGTAATCACCTTCCACTTGAATTGTTACAATAGTGTTCAATTGGGTCTCTCTTTGTCTTTCCCCAACCCAATCTATCCTCCACATATCCTACCAACATGATTTTCCTAAAATGCAGCAGATTATATGATTCCCCTTTTTAATAAACTCCAGTGGTTCCCTATCCCATCTAGGATCAAATATCAATTTCTTGTTTGATATTGAAAGCCCTTCTCAATCTGGGCCCAAGCTACCTCTCCAGCCTTATAAGACATTACTCCCCTTTAATGCATTCCACAGTCTAATCAGACTGGCCTCCTTAGCTTTTCCCCAAGCCTGGATTGCATTGCCTTCTTACCTCTGATTCTTAGAATCCTTGATCTCCTTTGAGATTAAACTCATGCATCACCAATACGAGCCTTTCCCTGATTCACTCTCTCTGCTAGTGCCCTTTCCTTGTGTGTGTGTGTGAGTGTGTGTGTGTGTGTGTGTGTGTGTGTGTGTGTGTGTGTGTGGTGTGTATGTCCAAGTTATCTTCTGCAATAGAATGTAAGCTCCTTAAGGGCAGAATCAGTGGAAGCTAAGTGCAGATGTGGTCCTGGACGGGGAGTCAGGTAGATTTCACTTTAAATTCAGCCTCAGACACTTACTAACTGTGTGATCCTGGGCAAGGACTTAACTACAGTCCACCTCAGCTTCCTCATCTATAAATTGGAGATAATACTAGCATCTAATAGTATTATTACTATTGTGAGTATCAAATGAGATAAACTTTGTGAACCTTAAAGGTGATAAACGCTAACTATTCTTACTGTTGCTTTTTTGTTATTGGTTGATTGATATGGAAGAGAAAACAGAGACCCTTAGATGTGAAGCAATATGCCCAGAGCCTCTTAGTAAGGTAATAGCAGAGTTGGGACTAAATCTCAGGCAGGCTTCCGGACTGTTTCAATTATTGTTTACTTGTTTTTCAGTCATATCTGACTCTCCATGAACCCACTTGGGGTTTTCTTGGCAGAGATACTGGAGTGGTTTGCCATTTCCTTTTCTAGCTCATTTTACAGATGAGGAAACTGAGGCCAATAGGGTTAAGTGAATTGCCCAGGGTCACATAGCTAGGAAGTGTCTAAGGCCAGATTTGAACTCATGAAGGTGAATCTTCCTGACTCCAGAGCCAGCACTCTATCCACTGTGTCACATAGCTACCCAAGCTGTTAGAATGACTGTTAGAATAAGTGTGTTTTCCAATGTTCAATGGATGAGCTCTGGGGCAGGAATCTTTGAGTGATCATGCATGTGTATGCATGGCAGAAGTCAAAAAACATAACCATTTTGCATCATTTGGAGACCTTTATCCTGACTGTATATTAGCCTACCCACTAAGGTTAGCTAAGTATTTAAAAATATCCAATAATCCCTCCTTGTCCTACAACTTTTATCTTTGACACCTCCAAGTCATCATTGTTCTGTCCTTTCCTGGCTTTCTTCCACTTAGCATGAATATCATGTTTAGCAAATTTGACTTGCTCTACTGAAAACTGGCAAGCTTCATTTGATATCAACAATGCTTATTGTAAGATTTTTTCACCCTCAGCTTGTGACCATTTGAAATCTTGCAATCTCATTCTTTTATAAGAACGTCACTGGCATGATAGAATGGTCTTTCCTGCTCAGAAATCAGCTGGAGTGTTCTATGGACTGTGAGGACAAGCCAGATGTCAGAGCGTGGAGACAATCATCTGCCATGTGGTGCATGGAAGATGGAGTGTTGGAGGGCTCTTGGGGAAAGAGGAATTTGCCAGAATCTAGTTAGTGAGTCTAATAGAGTATGCAGCTTGGGGCAGGGTTCTGGGACCATAGATTACTAGGATTCTGAAGCCTTGGCGAATCATGAGGTCACAGGAATTAGGTCAGGAAGAAACTTTAGAATCTGACTAGTCTGACCTGCTCATTTTAAAGCTTCTCAGGTTGAAGCTGAATTTTGGTAAATGGCTTGGCCATGATTTTGTGGGTACTAAATAGGAGGAGTGGAATTGGATCCCATGTCTTGACTCCAACTTCAGGGCTCTTTCTACTTTATTACATTGTCTCCTCTGAAGCAGGCATGCTTGAGAAAAGGGGGGATATTTCAAAAAGTACTTTTAAGAGTAAAGCTGTCACTGACATTATGGAAGTCATCCAGGCAGCTTATATAGTAAAGCTCAGCAACAGACCTTTCCCTAGGGTCACAGACAATGCAGGATAACACAGTCAAACTCTCTAGATCTGTGTTACTTTGCTATGAAGAGTTCCCATTTGGTTCTCTTGGTATTCATTCTTTAAAAATAATCAGATTTTTACAGCCACAAGTATAAGGCACCATTTGAGGACACCAGTTCAGAGACATGGATTATCCCTCATTTTACTTACATTTTATTTACTTTCAATAGCCTCAGAGTGGTAGTTGGTACCCTCTTAGGGTAGTGGTTGCTACTTTTCTGCTATCACAACTGTCTGGCCTTCCTGGTTGTGGTAACAGGTTGTCTACTGTTAGTGTCAAGTTTCATTAGCAAGAGGGAGAAAGTGCCTCTCCTTATTCCTTTCCTCTGTGAGAATAGAATGGACATGACTATGGAAGAGGTGCCTCATACTTTGGCTATGTCTCCTTGACTCTGGAATAGGAATCATGATTTAGATTTAAGTTTAAGCCTTAGGATAATTGGTCCCAGAGAACAGTACTAGGACCAATGGAGGACAATTGAAGGGAGGTGGAGTTTAGCTTTATATAAGACAACCTCCCCTTCCTAATAGCTAGAGCTTTCTAACAGTGGAAGAGGTCACCTTGCTTGATAGTTAATTCTTGGTTTACAATGGAATCCTTCAAGGGAAAGCTAGATGACTACTTATTGAGGATATTGAAGATAGGATTGATTATTGAAACTTGTAGGGTTTGAGCTATGTCCCTTTCAACCCTATGACTCCAAGATTTAAAAAAAAATTGAGCATTATAGAACAACCAATCAAGCAATTCATTCCCCCCCCCCCCAATATTTGACCAGTGTCGTGCAGTTATAACTTCATGTTCAGATTTCTTGACTCTGTCTCTAACCTAAATTTTCTCTAGCCTTTTCTTTTGTGTCTAATGCTAATAGAAGCCCAGAATGTGAGAATTGTAAAACACATTAAAGATCACCCTTATTTTATAGATGAGTAAACTGAGGTCCCTAGAAGAGAGACTTGCCAAAATTATACTGTGAATCAGCGGCAAAATAAGGCTAGAACCTTGCCTTGACCTTGATCTCTTGACCTTTACAGAGATTTCTTGACCTCTGATCTGGCTTTCTTTCCACCACACTAGACTCCTTCTCAATTTAATTCAATTCACCAAACCTTTGCTAGTAGACAGCATTGTGTTAGGTACTAGAAATAAAATGAACAGAAAGACAGCTCCTGTCCTCATGGAACTTACATTATATTGGGGCAAGGAAGAGACAGTATAAACATAAGTAAGTAAAGATAAAGTGTATATAATATAGTACAAAGTAATTTCCAAAGAGATTGCTAATAACTGGGGAGGAGCTGGATTAGGAAAGGCTTCATATAGTATGTGGCATCTAAATTATGGTTTAAAGGAAGCTAGGGGATCTCCCATGGAAGGTGATCTCTAGGGCTTTTTCTAGTACTAAGACTTCAGTCTAATGTAGAGACAAGCATTACTAAATAGAAAGTACTCATGCACACCAGAATATTTATAGCAGCACTTCTTTTTGTGGTTACAAAGAACTAGAAACAAAGTATATGCCAAAGAGTTGAGGGAATGGCCAAACAAATTGTGGCTCATAAATGTAATTGAATATTACGCTCCTATAAGAAATGATGAATGGGGGCAGCCAGGTGGTGCAGTGAATAGAGCACTGGCCCTGGAGTCAGGAGGACCTGAGTTCAAATTTGACCTCAGGCACTTGACAATTAACTAGCTGTGTGATTTTGGGCAAGTCACTTACCCCTAATTGCCTTGCCTAACCCCCTCCAAAAAAAAAAAAAAAAAAAGAAAAGGAAAAAAAAGAAATGATGACTATGTGATGCAAATAGAGAAGCATGGAAGGATGTATCTGAACTGATATAGAGTGATGTGAGCAGAGCTAAGAAAAAGACATACACGACTACAACAATGTAGGTGGAAATAACGACCATAACAAACAAGTGAATGGTGCAGAATTACAAAAAACTGACATTACCCCCAAAGAACAAATATGAGAAGATACCTCTTTGCACTTCTTTACAGAGGTGGGAGGTTTATGGGTGTGGAATATTGCATGTGTTTTCAGACTTTTTGAATGTATTGATAAATCTTGCTGAGTTTTCTTTTTCTCTTTTTTCTTTAAAAATATTATTACAATGGATTTATGGGAGGGAGAATGGGGAGAAACCCTGGTAATTTAAAAAAACAAAAGATCAATATAAATTCATTTTAAAGTAAAAAATAAATAAATCAGAGACACAGACTAGATTTACACCTGCACCCACATTCACTCCCACACATACCCAGGGGGTAGCCACTTTATTTTTGTTTTTAAATAATTTATTATTTATTTTTAGCATTCATTTAAAAATTGAGTTCCAGATTCTCTCCCTCCTTTTAACCCCTCTCCTGCACATTGAGAAGGCAAGCAATATGATATTAATTATACATATGAAATCATGAAAACATATTTCCATATTAGTCATGTTGCAATAAAAGCAAAAAAGTGAAAAATTATGATTCAGTTAGAGTTCATCAGTTCTCTTTCTGGAGATAGATAGTACTTTTCATTATGAGTCCTTTGGAACTGTCTAGGATTCTTATATTGATCAGAATAGCTAAATCTTTTACAATTGATCATCATTACAATATTGCTATTACTAGGTACAATGATCCCCTGTTTTCACTCACTTCACTCTGCATCAAATAATATAGGTCTTCCTAGGTTTTTCTGAAACCATCCCCCTCATAATTTCTTATAGCACAATAGTACTCCATCACAATCATATACCATAACTTGTTTAACCAATTCCTCAATTAATGGGCATCCCCTCAATTTCCAATTCTTTGGGGGTGGCCATTTTGAGTGAATAGATCTATTAATCTAGACAACTAACTCAGTCTTTATTTTTAGTTGAATGGATCCACTATTTGCCTGATTTAGCTGATTAATTCCATCAACACAGTCAAAATGACTGTATATTTCTTGATCTGATTTGTGTGCTATGGTGGAATGAAGAAGGATGAAATTTCAAAGAACTGTTGCACCACAAAATTTTTTCAGAAAAAAAATAGATTTGGGCATATAATATGATGATAATTTGTTGAAAATTATTTCTAAAGATTGCAGAAAGGAGATTAAAAATGATTGAGATGGGAATGGTTTTCTCTTAAGTCATAAGAAGGAACTTTTTACTCACAGTAGTTATGATAACCACTATTGGTCAGACCTGAGAACGGTTTCCCCTTTAGAGCAGCAGGAAAAGGACTGATTCCTATTTCACTGGGTGGTGGTATAAGGATAGTCCTGTTTGGAAGTAGGTGATGGATTAGGTGGTTTTTCTCTGTTCCAGCCATTGTCAGAAAGCCAAAGGTCTGAGATGTCTTATGAGAGAGTAAGCTCCCTGACTCTGCAGGTCTTTGAATGGAAGATGGATGACTTCTTGGGGATATTATAGAGGGAGTTCCTTGCTTAGGTAGGGACTAGACTAAATGACCTCTAATGTTTTTTCCAGCTCCGGATTCCTGTGATTTTATGATTCATTGTAGTGCAATGGAAAAGAACAAGGAGACCTGAGTCATGGCTCTGTCATTAACTTTGTGTTTGGCCTTGGACCAGTTAGTTGACCTCTCTGGGTGTCAATTTTATCTTCTGTAAAATGAAGGGGTTGAACCAGGAGGCCTCTAAGATCCTTTTCACTTTTAATTTTGAGATCCTATGAATGGTTCTCCCTATAACCTGACCCCACCTATCTTTCTAATTTTCTTACCACCATGCTTGCCTCCCCGCTATTTTGCATATGTTATTTCCTCACCCTGGATTGCATACCTGAAATGCCCTCCCTCTCCCATGCCTGCAGTGCATCCTCTGCCCCATCTAGAATATACATCTTCCTCTTAGAATCTCTGGTTTCCCATCAGATTCAGGTCAAGCACTTCCTTCTAAAAGAAGTCTTTCCTAATGCTGGTGTATACCTTTCCCAAACTGCCTCGTACCCACATGGTATACATCTTGTATATGACTGTATGTATACATGTCCACTTGCCCATTTGAATATAAATCCTCAAAGTTTTTCATAGGATCATAGCTTTAGAGTTGGAAGGTACATTAGAGGCCTCCAAGTTCAGCTCCCCCCTTTTTCATATGAGGACAGTAAGGTTAAATGACTTGCCCATTGTCATGAAACTATGAAGTTTACTTAGTAGGACATGAGCTCAGGCTCCCTAAGGACAATTCTCTGTCTCCCTCTGTGTTTTCCTTTTGTCTTTGTATCTCAAGCATTTAGCACAGTGCCTAACAGATGGTAAGCATTTAATAAATGATTGTTGATTTTTTGAATGATCTCTAAGGTCCCTTAAAACTCTGAAATACTTAATCTATTTATCACAGTATCATAAGATTTTAGAATTGAAAGGAACCTTAGAGATTGTCTATCCCAAGGCTGTCATTTTACATATGAGAAAATTGAGGCACAGAGAGTTAACTTCTAACTTGCCCAAGATCAAGTAAGTAACAGCTCTGTGATATAAACTCAGGTCATCTGATTCCTAAACCAGTCATCTCCATTGTACCCCTGGTCTTCAAAGGTCAGGGCATTTTCTTGAAGCTCTTTTTCTTGCTTCCCTTTAGATAGTAGTTATTAAAAAAAGGAAAAAACTAAAAATGATAGCATAAAGGTCATTATACTTCACAGAAGTTTAATCTTGATGGCCCTGAAATAGTTAATGGAATTCACAAACTTGCATTGCTGCCCAATACATGCCTAAGAACTATCTTCAGCCCTGAGGAAGCCTGGCTCAGACCCATCTGATAAGTCACCAATTCTAGTGGATGTGAAGCCAGGTTGAACAAGTGTAGCTTGAGATTGGAAGCTCTCCCAGTAGCTTGGCAGTCCATGCATAATTGGGTGACCTTCCCAGAGCCTGACTGTGCACTTGGACTGTCTTCCTCTCCTTTATCACCTAGCATTTCATTTAGAAGCCTGAAAACTGATTGACTTATTAGTTATACTACAGAATACAAGTCTATACAGGAGATATATTCTCAAGGTTCTCTCAATAGGGAAATCAGTAGAGTACAATAAATACTGTGCTCCCTACTTGGACTTTTCCAAAAAGATGTCCTATAGGCATCTTAAACTCCAAATGTTCAAAACAATTCATTATCTTTTATCTCCAAGCCTTCCCCTCTTGTTAACTTCTTTATTTCTGTTGAGGGCACCAGTATTCTGATAATAAAGAGTAGAGAGAGGCAAGGGAAGTATGCCTATCTCCTCCTCTTTATTTCTCTCCTTTTCATGACTGCACTAAAGAAGTCAGGGCAGCTGAGCTCTGGACCAAAATGGCAGTATTTAGGGGCCAAGATGGTGGCAGCTGTGGGCAGTAGCCCTGAGAACCCAATCAGCCTCTGTCCTACTTTTTTGATCATTGAAACCTACACATCTCCTGGTGTCTCAGTCTGGTTCATTACACTACTTCTTGCAAAGCTTCATTTCAGTCATTTTTCAACTGTATCTGACTCTTTGTGACCCCATTTGGGTTTTATTGGCAAAGACACTGGAGTGGTTTGCCATTTTCTTCTCCACTTTATTTTATGAATGAAGAAACTGAGGCAAACAAGGTTAAGTGACTTGCTTAGGGTCACACAATTAGTAAGTGAGGTTGGAGTTGAACTCTGGAAGATGAACCTTTCTGTCTCCAGGTCTGGTGCTCTATCCACTGAACCACCTAGCTGTTTGTGAAGCTTGTCATCTTCAAAAGAGGGAAAGAAAAAGAACCAGATGAAATCTGACACAGAAATTGGGCCATAGGGGTCTATCATTCTTTGTAGGACTATCTTTGTGTCTGATTTCTATCTTGTGTTTTTGTGTGTTGCCTTGTGTTGGACCATATTGCTGAGCTGCTTGTGGTCTTAGAACACTTAAAACACTTACAAGGGTCCAGTGATGATTACACCATGTCGCAAGAATAATGAGAACTACATCTTGATAAGAGTTTTGGAGCCCTTCTCTATTGTATTGACTGTGTTTGGGCCAGAGAACATGGGACCCTGACTTAGCTTTTTCTTTTTACACTTCCTTATCCCAGTGAAAGAGCTATAAGAGTTGCCAGGATAGCTGAGATAAAGAGCCTAGATATGGGAAGCTTGTGGTGAATTTGAGGAAACTGAGATTTGTTGCCTTTCAGTATAGTTCAGGCATTTTAACTCAAGCATTAATAATCTACCACAGTGGTGGTACAGGGGCTGGGCTAGGGGTCCAGGTAAAATTACAATATTTGCCATTGTGACCTTCCCACCTCTTTTAAAAATCCTTCTCCTTCCTCTTCTATCCTATTACCTAAACCAAGGGTAGGAAATCTCTGGCATTGAGGCCACATGTGGCCCTCTGGGTCCTCAAGTGTGACCCTTTGACTAAATCCAAACTTCACAGAACAAATTTCCTTAATAAAGGGATTTGTTCTGTAAAATTTGGATTCAGTCAAAAGGCTGCACCCAAGGACCTAGAGGGCCATGTTTGGCCTCGACACCACAGGTTTCCCACCTCTGGAAACTCTTCATTTCTTTATGCTACCCTTTGGTTGTTCAATGTTCCTCACTCTAGTCAGTTAGTTAGTCAGCCAGCAAACATGAATTAAATGTTAAATTGGAAGGCGTCTTTAAGGCCATTTAATCCAGCCCCCTTATTTTATAGATAAGGAAACTGAGATCCAGAGGGAAGGGACTTCCTCAAGGTCATGTAAGTAGTTACTTGCAGAGCTGGAATGTGAACCCAGGTTCCCTCTAACTACAAATCCATTGTTCTTTCCACTGCACTATACTGCCTCTCTAAGAGTTAGCTGTTTTCTGAAGAAAAAAAGAAATAAAAGAATAATCAGGTTATCAAACGACAGAAATAACATCTGTATTTTATGCTACATTGAACCTATTTGATGTACAGAATATTTCAATTAGTCTCAAAAACTTGTCAATGGTTTCTCTTTTGTATTTTTCCCCCAAAGGGATAAGAAATTTAATCTATTTAAAAATAATTTTTAAAATGAGGAAGCAACTTTACCCTTTGAAAGGCTTTGCATGTACTCAGGTTGCCTCAGGAGGAAACTGCTTTGCCTGAACAGCGGAATTCCCCTCTTGCACCAGAGTATTTGTTGCCTCTGAAAGATTGAATCAACTGATTTCCTATCAGATAATTTTGTTCAACTGTCTAGATAAGCAGCTTCTGTGCAATTAATTCATTGATTCCTCTAATAGATTCCACTGAACTAGATGCTGGACCTGGTTCTTCTGCTACCAAGCACTGTGACCTTGGGCAAGTCACTTAACCTCTATGGGCTTCCGTTTCCCCATTTGTATATTTATTGAGGGTCTTGATGTAATAGAAGGTCTGTTTTTTATTTTGTCTTTAAATACTCAGAACCTAGTGTAGTAGACAATGATCAGTGTTTATGGGATTGGATTGCAGGTGGACTGGATTTGGAGTCAGAGGACCTGAGTTTAAACCTTAGCTCTGATACTTAGTATTTGTATGACTTTGGGAAAGCCACTTCCTCTCTTTGGGCCCTGGTTACCTCATCTACAAGATGGTGAGATCGGATCTCTAAAGTCTCTTTAACCTCTGAGTCTCTGATCTAGTGAGATATTTACTGAGTATAAACAATATGCAGATATCCCTTGCCAGGTAGGCCTTTGTAGGATCCTGAACTGTATAAGACATGATTTGTGCCCTCCTGGATCTCAAGGTCAATTATTAGAGATCCTATGACTATTCTACAAGGCAGATTGGGGTAAATATTTCATGAGTGGCACAAATTAAAGGCCCTAAAGAGTGCAGGTAGAGGAATCTCTTTTGTCTGGCATAGTCAGGGAAGTCACCATAGAGGAGATGGCATCTGAGCTCAGCCTGGAAACAAAGGTGTATTTCAATAACCTCAAAGAGAGTCTTACTAGTCCACAGTTAAGGCTAGTATGTAGAAAGGGGCATGGGAGTAAAACCTGAGAAGAAAGGCTAGAGGAGAGAGAGAGAGAAGAAGAATATACCTTCATGTACAGTCCTGGGAGAGTATTTTGTTTATATGGAAAATGCCCAAGACAGAACTGTAAGATGGAAATGAATTTTAAGATGAACCATGATGGCTAAGCAGAAAGAAGACTACCCCAAATTAAGATTGGTAGATGCTGTAATGGATTAATTTTATATGCTTATATGTGTCTGTGCTATCTCGTCTGATAGAATGTAAGCTCTTTGGGGTCAAAGACTTTAACTTTTTATCTTTGTATTCATAGTATTTAGGATAGAACTTAACGCATAGTAGGTACTTAATAAATACTTGCTGATTGATTGATTGATTGATTGTGTTGTGGGGAGTGCACAAGGATGGGATCCGGCATACCTGTAGATATAGACATAACCAAAATAATAGCCAGATAATACCTAATATTTATATCACTTGAATGTTAGTGAAACACTTTACTTATTTTAATCCCATTTGATCCTTACAAGAACTCAGTCAGGTGGGTGCTATTATTATCCGCATTATACAGATGAGGAAAATGAGAAAAATAGAAACTGAGAGATTGAATTATTTGTCCAGGGTCACACAGCTAGTAAGTGATTGAGGTAGGATTCAAGATCAAATCTTCCTGAATCCAAATCCAGTGTTCTATTCACTATGCAACACCTTTCTGGTCCTTAAGGACTTTACATTATATTGGAAGGGGAAAACATTTTATTACATAAGTAAATACTCATTTAAATAAATAATTTGAGAAGAATGCAAATAATTGGGCAGATCAGAGAAGGCTTCAAAGAAATGGTGGTACTTGAACTAAGCCTAGAAGGAAGAGAAGAATTCTGAGAGGCAAAGGTAAAAATGATCACATTCCAGGACAGTGAACAGTCAGTGCCAATGTGCAGAGGTAAGAGATGGAATGATGAGTTCAGGTAATAGCTAATAGTTTGGTTTGGCTACAACATAGAGTTCACAAAGAAGAGTTATAGGAAATGTAACTGGAAAGGTAGGTAAGAGCCAGATTAAGGAGGGCCTTAAGTGCCAGGTAGATTTTGTATTTTATTTTTAAAAATTCAATTTTATTATATTTTTAGTTCAAAATTCTCTCCTCCCCACTCATTGAGAAGGCTTTGTATTTTATCTTAGTGGTGCTATGGATTTAGCAGAACAAGGACACTCTCAAGGTTTCTCTGAAGAACTTTAGTTCTATGAGCACAGGACTACCCAGCATGTTATGCCCCCATCAAAGAAGGCACTGTGCTTTATGAGCAAAGCAGAACCACAGTAGCACAAAGGAAAAGTGAGATGTGCAAGCCTAGAGACATCTCCATCCAACATGTTCAAATGGACTATTTGTGCCCGACCTGTAGTAGAGCCTTCTGAGCTTTTATTTGTCTGATCAGCCACAGTTGGACACATCATACCTTGACCCCCACATTATGATGTCATCAGTCTTCTTCAAGTATGAAGGAGGAACAACAGCTATTGAACCATAGAAGGTCTTTTAGTAGGAGAGTGATTTTGTTTGTCTTGCCCCTGAAAAATTATTGTAGCGGCTGTGCACATGGTAGATCATAGTGGAGAAAGACTAGATGGGAGTAAGCAATCGGGAAGCTATCACCATAACCCAGAAGAGAGGTGATATTAGCTTAAACTAGGGTAGTGGTTGTGAGAGTGGGGGGCAAATGAAAAAGATGCTGTGGAGGTAGAATGGACACAATTTGACAATTGATTGAATGTGAGGGGTGAAGGAGAGGGAAAAGTCAAAGATAACTGGGGTTATGATGCTGGTTGATGGAAAATATGAGGTGTTTTCAATAGGAACAGAAAAATTTGGAGGAGGGTTAGGTTTAATTATTTCAGGTCTGGGCATATTGAGTTTGAGATATCAACAGGAGTTTCAAGTAGAGATGTCCAACTGGCATTTGTTAATGTAGGAATGGAACTCAGGCATGGGATTAAGGATGGGTAAGTCAGCTTAGTAGTGATATGCAAAGAGATAATATTTGAACTTATAGAAATCACTAGGGGAAAGATGGAGAAATGGACCCAGGACAGAAACTTTGGAGGACAGACGCCCATGTTTAGTGGCTGGAAGGTAGATGATGGTCCAGCAAAGGAGACTGAGAAAGAATGGTGTGGCACATGGCAGCACCAGGAGACAGCAGCATCATGGAAATAAAGGAAAGAGTCCAGGAGGAGAGGCTACTCAGTAGTATAAAACTGTAGTGATATCAGACAGAAAGAGGACTTAGAAAAGGCCATTGGACTTAGCAGTCAGGAGATTGTTGATAACCATAGAGGGATCAGTTTTGGTAGTGATGGGGATAGAAACTATAATAGAAGATACTAAGAAGTGAGTAGATGGTAAGGGAAGGGAAGTAGCCAATAGAACTGATTCTTTCTAGGGGTCAGTGAAGAAGGAAGAGGGAAGACAGGATAATACTTGTGGGGATGGCAGAGTCAAGTGAAGTTTTTGTTTTTGTTTTTTAAGAATGTGATAGAAATGAATATGTTTATAGGTAACAAGGAAGGAACTACTAGGGAAGTCAAAGAGTTGTGGGAATGGTTAGTGGGTCAAGCTTCTGGAAGGGACAGGAAATAAAGAACTGTAGCAGCAAGCACCCTAGCATACCCAGGATGGCTGCCAACACAGGTTCCTAGATCTGCTTTTCTAAAGGAAAGCAACTCAAAATGGGTTAACAGTCTTACTTTAATCAATCAAACATATCATTTACCTAGTTCAGGGGAAAAAGTCAGCACCTCTAACTTCAGAGAATACAAACAAGTTACAAGCAGACAGAGAAACAGATCAGCAGACAGGCTTCCGACTGTCTGACCATTACATTCATACCTAGTCAGTTACCAGAGATGGAAGCACCAACATCTGGGTTTTCAAAGCCAGGGGGCTCAACAGCTGCCCAGAGTCTCATCTGGTCAAATCACACAACTCTTCCCAAGGTGAGCCCCAAAACAAAACCTCACATCAAGGTATATATAGCCTTTTCCTGGCTCAGAGAATGTCACAACCCTCTGGACCCATTGCCCAGTCACAAAGCAACAAAGTGTGGGCATTCCTGAAAAATGAGCCTCCCTTCACAGGCTCCAGATGACCACATTCAGCCTATTAGGGGTCAGAGTATATTTTCAAATTAAGGAAGGATCTCAGAGTCACTTAAGCCTATCAAAGGGCTCCCACTCCCATAACAATAACACAAATAGTAGGATTGGCCTTGGCAGGGAAGTCAAGTCAACAGGCATTTATTAAGCACTTATGGAATGCCAGACATTGTGCTAAATGTTCATGACATAAAGAAAGGCAAAAAACTAAGTTACTGCTCCCACGAAGCTCACATTCTGATAAGGAGACAACATCCAAACAACTATGTAATAAGATACATATCCTGTATGTATCTTATTACAAGATACATACAGGGTAAATTGGAGGCCCTCTCAGAGGGAAAACACTTAGAATTAAGGCAGGTTAAGAAAGACCTCTTGCAGAAGGCAGGATTTTGGCTAAGGCTTAAAGGGAATATAGGAGGCAGATGTGAGGAGGGAAAGAATTCTAGGCATGGGGGACAATGGTGTTACTTTTTGAAGACTATAGGGAAGGAAGAACAGTGGAAGAGGAAAGGCTCAGATTGTGAAGGGCTTTGAAAGTCAAACAGAGGATTTTATATTTGATTCTGGAGGTAATAGGGAGCCACTGGAGTTTATTGAGAAGAAGGATCACCTGTGCTTTTAGGAAGATCACTTTTATAGTAGAGTAGAGAGAATCTTGAAGTAGAGAGACCAACAAGCAGGCTATTGTAATAGACCAGGCATGCAGTGATGAGTGTCTGTTCCAAGGTAGTAGCAATTTCAGAGGAAAGAAAAGAATCACCATTTTCTTAGATACTATAGTAAAAGAGCAGAGGGTGGGTGATGATATAAAGGGATTTTGAGGCATGAAACAAAGGAAAATGTTTTTCCAGCTCCAAATTCTCTGACCAGATGATGTTTAAAGGCCCTTTATGCTATAGTCACCTTATTCTAAGGCATCTATATTTGTATCTGATATGTTGTTCTTTCCAGTATAGTTGGGGATGCTAATTGGGCAGGTAGTTTGGGGTAGGATTTAGGATCAGCAGCTCTATGTACAGATAAATTCAATTATGCCTTCTTTCAGAAAGGCTATTGTGAAAAGATAATTCCTGTGGCATTGTCTGTGATAGCTTTCAATGGAGACCCAAAGTGGCGGAAATTGGTCTGGTTTCCCTGAAATGTACAATAGTACTAAAAAGGCAGATATTAAATGAATAATTTTTGTACATGGTGTGGCCTCTCCTACATTGCCAGCTTTTTAGTGGGTGGGCCGAAAGGGAAATATTGCCTCACTGAGAAATAATCCCATGTGGGACTTTCTCATATTAATTATTCCTTAGGACACTGAAGAGAGCCTTATATTTTTCAGGGTGACAGGATTTGGGGGCCAAGCCCACATGCCCAGTGTCTTCCACAAAGCTAAACTTGTTAAATGGACTTCCTTTTCCCAGGGTTTCCATCTGTTGTTATTTCATTCTGTTCTGTTCTGTTCCTGTTCTCATCTTTCCCTCCTTAACCCACACTATTAAGATAAAGAAATAGTCACCAGCTGGAACTAGAAGGAATGCATGTAAAAAGAAAGCCAATGTCTTTCTCACGATATAGTAAAGATACAAAGAGTTGTCTGTATGCTTGCAATGTGAAGAGGGTGGAGGAAAGAAGGCTGCCTGGAGTCCCATATTTCATATAGACCCATTTTGAGCAGGTGGTGAGATTGGTTGGGGGTCATTTTGATGATCATAGGGTCTCAGGAAGGTACTTTAAAGAAGGTCATCTAGTTCAACCTCCCACCTCCATGCAGGACTACATTTAATACCACATAATTAAGAGCAGACAGAGACCTCAGATTTCATGTAGATCATTGTGGTTCTTAACCTGGGGTCTATAAATGTTTTGAAAAATATTTTGATAACTTTATTTCTACATAATTGGCTTTCTTTTTTAATCATATGTATTTTATTTTATTCATTTAATAACATTACTCTAAGAAATGACCTCTATGCTTCAGTAGACTACCAAAGAGATATATGGTATAAAAATGTTTAGGAACCTTTGGATTAGACTAACAATCTCATTTTGCAAATGAAGACCCTGGCTTCAAAAGAGGTGACTATCTTGTTGAAGGACATGTAGCTAGTATATAACTACTTCCCCCACTGGACTCTGAGCTTTAGCACAGATTGAATTTTTCCTTTCTTTGTATCTATAGTGCTCAGTACATTGTCTGGCACACAGTAGGCACTTAATACATGCTTATTAACTGATTATGTAGAAGGATTGGGGTTGAATCCACATATTTTGGCTTCAAATCCAATACTCTTGCCATTTACACCAGATACCACATTTCATATAGTAATTGCATCTGGTCATAATACAAATCATTCTCAAATATAGGCAGTAGCTCCCTGGAATGGAAATTCTTTGAAGGAGAAAAATTATATAGGTATATATTGATAATGAGTTAGATTTCCTTCATTCCTTCAATAGATTGAACTCAAATGGATCATTGTGGATAGTCCCCCTGAAGATGCAAATTGGAAGCTATCCAGACCTGCCCATCTGGTGAGACTTTCATACACATTAACCCATCATTTAGCCAGAGAGGTCTATCTACCAAATAAACTGTGGAACACATAGACTGTTTATTGGCTATTCCTACCATTTCTAGGCAACTAGGTAATATTTCTTTCTTTAAAAAAATCACACATTTAGGGGTGGCTAGGTGGTACAGTGAATAGAGCACTAGCCCTGGTGTCAGGAGGACCTGAGTTCAAATCTGGCCTCAGACACTTAACACAAAAACTAGCCATGTGACCTTGGGCAAGTCACTTAGGCCCAATTGCCCTAAAAAAAGCATAAATAAATAATCACAATTTCTTCAATAATACTTCTTACTCTAATCTTTTTTTTGGCTCCAGGCCTAGCTCTTTATCCACTGGGCTGCCTAGTCCTCTCTTAAGAGTATGGCATACAGATGCATGCATGTACACGTCTATGTACACATACACAAACACACAAAGAGAATGGAACAGAATTAAATGGCTGACCTATAGAATTCTTCCATCAGTATAACAACAACAACAATCATAATTCAATCACTGAGTCAATCAATAAACTTTTCTGAAGCACCTACTGAGTGTCAAGCACTATACTAAGCATTGGGGATACAAAAGGAGGCAAAAGACAGTTCCTGTTCTCAAGGAGCCTACAAGCTAATGGTAAAGAGAACAGGCAAATAAATAAATACAAAGCAAGCTCTGTGCAGGATAAACAGGAAATAATGAACACAGGGAAGGCACTAGAATTAAGAGGGATTGGGGAATGCTTTTAGTAAACATGGGATTTTAAACGGTACTTAAACCAGGGAGATCAGGAGGTAGAGAGGAGGAGGGATAGGGTTCAGTATGGTGGACAGCCAGAGAAAATACCCAGAACAGAGAGATGGGGTGTCTTCTTCATGGACATTAGGATGCCAGTGTCATTAGATTGAAGAGTATCTGCTGGGGAATAAAGTATAGGAAGACTGGGAAGTGAGGAGGGGGTTAGACTATGAAGGGCTTTGTATGCCAAACAGAACATTTTTCATTTGTTCCTGGAGGCAATAGGGAGCCACTGGAGTTTATTGAGTAGCAGGCCAACATGATCAGACATATACTTTAGAAAAATCTCTTTAGTGGTGGAATGGAAGATGGATTAGAGTGGGGGGAGACTTGAGGCAGGCAGACCCAACAGCAGGCTATTGAAATAGTTCAGGCTCAAGGTGATGAGGGCCTACACTAGAGGGATGGAAGTGTCTGAGGATAGGAGGGGATATGCTTGAGAGACGTTGCAGAGGTGATATGGTCAGGCCTTGGCAACTGCTTGGATATGGGCAGGGGGTGGGACTTAGTGGGGAATCCAGAATACTCCTACATTATGAACTTGATAGCATTTATACTGCACTTAAGATTTGCAAAGTGCTTTAGGGGAAGATGGTAGGGGAAAGGCAAGGAAAAAACCTAACATTTATAGAAGACCTATTACTTTACAAATATTATCTCATTTCATGCTTGTGAGGTGAGTAGGATTAGGACCATTTTACAGACCAAGGCAAGTAGAGGTCTAGTGACATACCCAAGGGCACAGGGCCAATAATTGTCTAAGGAAGGATTTGAATTCAGATCTTCTTGTCTCCAAGTCCAGAACTCTATACAAAATGACAGGCAGTGGAAATGAACAATAAGTTAGGTCAAGAATAAAGTAGTAGTAGAACTGGCTGAATTGTCTTTGGGAAATTGCAAAATTCTCTTAATGACCCCAACCTGTTTCCATAAATAAATGGGTTTTGACATTTAGCATTAAACAAAGGGGTTTTGTTTTTGTAATTTTTTTTTAGCAATTTTTGTGCTTTTTTTTTCTTTAAGAGTTCAAAGAAGACCTCCAGGGTATTGGGTAGAGCCTCTATGGAGAATTTATAAGGTGGCATGGACAAGAATTGCCCATGATAAGAAATTTTAGATAGATGTTTATCTATGCCATTAGAGGGAATACCTACATTGAAGAGATCATCGGTCCATTGAATTCAACAGCTGGTAAATATAGGGCTAGAAGGAATCTTAAATACTGCTTGGTCCACCCACAGGAGGGAAATGAGGCCCAACAGTGGTCAAGTGACTTGTCTAACACCACATAGGGAGTAAGTGGTAGAATGAAATTTGAACCCAGGTCTTCTGACTCTATACTCAATGTTCTTTTGATTTTCCTGGATTGCTTTCCTAAGTTGTTGACTGAATATTGGGCAGTGTATCAAAGTAGAAATATTTAGTTTGATCCCTATTTTCATATAACTTTAATGCAGTCACTACAATGAAGAAACCAAAAGACCCCGGAAACCACCTCAGTCAGTAAACACTTGGTGTCTGTGCCAAGGAGAAATACATAGTGGCTAAGGGCAACACCAATTTAGAACACAAACTAATTTTCAGAAAATTACAAAGGAGGATGGTGGAAAATTGCAAGCGGTATTATTACTTGACAATGGAGCAGAGGGAAGAATGAGTAAGCAGCAAGTTTGGCATGAGAATACTTGATCATCTTTAGAGCATTTGTAGAGAAAATTGGAAGGTGAAGAACTAATAGCAAATGGAACAGATTGGCCTATGTCTCTATAGCATGAAGTTACAGTATTTAAAAATATTTACTGTGAAAGTTTGCATTTCTTCCAGCTCTCATAAAGATGTTTTATTCATCTTTTAAAAAAACATTTCTTATGTTTTGCATGACCTCACATGTACAATCGATATCAGATTGCTTGCCTTCTCAAAGAGGAGGAAGGGGAGGGAGGGAAAGAGAGGATTTAGAACTCAAAATTTGAAAAAATGAGTGTTGAAAATTTTTAAACATGTAATTGGGAAACATTTAATAAAATAAGAAAGAAAAAATTGTGAACTTCACTTCCCTTTGTCTTTATTAATTTTGTTATTATTTTGTCATTAAGGCAGGGGTGTGCTGGTAAATATTTAATGATTGACTCTCCAAGAAAAAATGGAGGCATGGTATACTTTTAAACTTAATCTGAATTATAAGCATTTTCCCCATCATTTCTTAAGTCTAGACAATCAGCTAAACAATAGCCTACATTTACCAGCTTGTAGTGTTTGCCTGGTCTCCAAGTTCCTTTACAATGTTATGGTCTGTGTTGGTGTGTATAGGACTAGTTTGATCATTTTTACTCATCTTTATGGGTCAGATTTGATTGTCTATACAAAATAGACTTGGCTGTATGTACTGATCTATGTGGCACAGATTTGGTTATTGATATTGGTCTACACAGGAAAGCTTTGATCATGTTCATTGGTCTACACAAAGGGCTGTTTTGGTCATTTACAATTTTTTCAGAATTTATTTATTTATTTTTAGTTTTTGACATTCATTTCCACAAGATTATGAGTTCAAAATTTTCTCCCCATCTCTCCCCTACCCCCACCCCAAGATGGCAAACATACTCATTTACCTCTTCTCCCAGTCTACCCTCTCTTATGTTCCCCCTATCTCTCCCTCTACCCACCTTCCCCCTTACTTCTTGTAGGGCAAGATAAATTTCTATACCCCATTGCCTATATATCTTATTTCCCAGTTGCATGTAAAAACAATTTTTTGACATTTGTTTTTAAAAAATTGAGTTCCAGATTCTCTCCCTTCTTCCCTCCTCGCCCACCCTCACTGAAAAGACATGCAATTCAATAAAGGTTATACATGTGTAGTTATGCAAAACATTTCCTGAGTTCAAATCTGGCTTCAGATACAAACAGCTGTGTGATCCTGAGCAAGTGACTTGTTTGCCTCAGTTTCTTCATCTATAAAATGATCTGGAGAAACAAATGGCAAATCTCTCCACTATCTTTTCCAAGAAACCCCCAAATGGAGTTGGACATGACTGAAATGACTCAACAACAACAACAACAATAACTCTTCCATACATTTTGAGGTGGCTGGAGAGAACAAGCACTTCTTGTTTCAGTCCAGGACCCCTGATCCTTCTTTTCTCTATCCTTGAAGAAAAGCTTTTTGTCTTTCTTCATTACAAATGAAACTCACTACAGAGAAAGCCAGGCCTGGGCACATTCTAGTGAGCAATAAACCCTTAATGGTGGGTAGATAGATACATTACTTCTGAAAACCTCTGACACACATACTTAGCCATTTTTGTTGCCCTTTCTGGTAAGTTTTTCAGTTCCCTTCAGATGTTGACTTTTTCGCATCAACAAACAACATTCATGGAAGGTAGGAAGGGGGAATGAATGAATAATCATACTAGCTTGCATTTTCCATAGTGCTTTATGACTTACAAAGCCCCTTTTCACAACAGCCTTGTAAATAGATGGTATAAATATCATTATTACCATTTTATAGAGGATGAAATTGAGGCCAAGAGAGATTACAGGCCTAAGGTCACATACTTACTTAATAGCGGAGCTGGAACTTCATCTCAGGCAGAGCAGTGATGGTAAAGGTTTAATGACTAGGTTTTCGGGACAAGAAAAGTACGTGACAAACTTTGAAGTTTAATCTACATTTTAAATATTTTCTCCCTTACTTTCTTATGTCTAGTCAATCCACAAAACAAAACAAAGATCAATCCCTAATTGTAGCATTTGCTGATTTCTTAGGCATAAATGCTTATAGTGTATGTTAACAATTGGCTCTTGTGAGCTAGTTTGAGCTGGCTCAAACACACCATTGACAGGGTACTCTTGGTTCCCAGACTGTCACCCTTTTGACTCCACCACTGTCTTCTCACACCAAGTCTATTACCCTCCCAGCATACCTTTCAAAACCTATCACAGGGAATTGCTCTTTTATTAACTCCTCAAACAACCAAAGAGAAGCCCCATGACCATTTTTTTAGAAACACTTCTTTTTTTATTGGTAGTATTTGATATTATATCACATTCATTTTCAAATATATCTCTGATCTTCCCTCTCCTCTTGAGTAGCTTTCCATTGTAACAAAGGTAAAAAAAGAAAAAAGTTCAGCAAAGCCAAACAACATATTGATCACATCAGTAAGTATAAACAATATTTAACACCCATAGTCTCTCACCTCTGCAATAAAAGGAAAAAGAGAGAGATGCATTTTCTCAATTCTTCCCTGGGGTCAAGTTTGGCTATTACACACTTTCTGGTTCTGATTTATTGTTCTATTTTCATTGTTGTAGTCATTGTATAAATTGTTTTCTTGCTTCTACCTATTTCACTCTGTTCATATGTTTTCCTGTGTTTCTTTGAATTCTTCATATTTGTATTTCTTATGATAAAATAATATTCTATCAAATTTATGTATCTCATTCTCTCTAGGTATTACCTAACCAATGGATATGCACTTGGTTTCTATGTCTTTGATACCACAAAAAAGGTTACAATGAATATTATGGTATATTTGGGCTCTTTATTTCTGTTGTTGACCTCCTTGGGATAAATGCCTAGAAGTGGGGTATCTAGGTTAAAGGATATTAAAATTTTAGTCACTTTATTAGCATAAATTGCAAATTGCTTTCCATAATGTTTGGACTAGTTCATACTTCCACCAACAGTGCATTTGTGTGCCTGTTTTTCCACAGCTGATCCAGCATTGACTATTTCCATATTTTGTTATCTTTTTCAATTTGCTAAGTGTGAGGTAAAGTCTTAGAGTTGTTTTGATTTGCATTTCCTCATTAATATCTTGGAGCAATCTTTCAAATGTTTGTTAATGATTTTTAATTTTTCTTTTGAGAACAGTTTATTCTCTTCTGTACATTTATTCATTGGTTCATCTCTCATTTTTGTTAGACTGCTATCATACTAGGGTGCCCTTCCTGCTGACAGGTGCAGGTAGATGCCCAGTATACATTCTCAGACAGAAGAGAAACACTGAGGTATACTAGAAAGAGCATGGAATTTGGAATCAGAGGACCTGAGTTCAAAGTTCTGTTAATTACTACCTTTGAGGCAGTGGACTGTGGTGGTAGAGGTTAGACTTAAAGTCAACCAAGCCTGAATTTGAATCCTACTTGAGATGATTCTAGCTATGGAACCTTATCTGTAACATAGGTATAACAATAGCACATTGTGACCTAAGAGGCTGACCCAAGAAGAAACATCTAGATTTACAGAGAAAATGGGAACCAGCCACTAGATATTATAGGACACATTTATATGCATGAGGCCCCTTATCACTTTAACTATTAGATATAAAAGAGATGGTGGGCAGAGCCAAGATGGCAGAGTAGAAACAGCAGGTCCAAAGCACTCTCCCCCCAGATCACCTCCAAACTATGTAAAAGGGGACTCTGAACAACTTCTGGAACCCCAGCACCCACAGAATGACACAGAGAAGCTAACCTCCTGCTGAGGACAGCCCAGCAGCCCTGCAGGAAGGACCAGCACAGTGCTCTGGGAGCTGGTAGCACAGCACGTAGTGAGCGGAGAGCCGAACCCAGGTCTACTTGAGCCGTGGTTTTAGCCCCAGGGTGGCTGGGCCAGCAGTCGGCTGGAGGGACCTCAGAACACCAGCAGCTGTGGCGATTCCAGAACTGTGAACACAGACATGCCTAGGACAAAGTGAGAGATTAGTGCCCTATGGACTTTGGGACCAGTATTTGGGGAACGTGTCAGCTTCCTCCCCTGGGGGCTAGAAGCCGCTGAGGAGACACTCCATTTTGTAGTTTTCAGTGGCAGCTCCAGCTCCTGGCCTGTGAACTGTAGGGAGATCCAGTGAGCCGTCTTGGGGCGGGGGGGTAATCACTCTTGCTTTAACCTCCCTGGATCTGGATTGTGGTCTGGGGTGGAGGTTGTGGGGTGGTTATCCAGCTTGCCAGAAACAGAAGTTGTCCCCCCACACATTTGGGATGGAAGCTCCCTTGTCTGGTGGCAGAGACATACTGTGGCAACAAGCCCCAAAGTCAAGTAATTAAGTGGCAACATGCCAAGGCAAAGGAAACAAATTAAACAGAAAAATGCAACATTAGACTCCTATTTTGGGGGCAAAGAGGATAGAAGCATAGAACAGTCAGAGGACTGTGAGGTCAGAAATCCTGCTCCAAAAGCCCCAAAGGAAAATATGAGTGGGCTACAGGCCATAGAGCACCTTAAGAAGGACTTTAAAAATCAAATAAGAGAAGTGGAGGAAAAATTGGGAAGAGAAATGAGAAGGATGCAGGAAAAGTATGAAATGAGGGTCAACAGCCTGAGGAAAACAACACCTCAAAAATAGACTAACTCAAATGGCAAAGGAGGCCCAAAAGGGCAATGAGGAGAAGAATGCCTTAAAAAGCCAAATTTGCCAGATGGAAAAAGAATCTCAAAAGTTCACTGAGGAGATTCATTCCTTCAGAGTTAGACTGGAGCAAATGGAAGCTAGTGACTTTATGAGAAATCAAGATGCTGTTAAGCAGATCCAAACTAATGAAAGAATAGAAGGCAATGTGAAATATCTCATGGGAAAAAACACTGACCTGGAAAATAGATCCAGGAGAGACAATTTAAAAATTGTTGGACTACCTGAAAGCCATGATCAAAGAAAGAACCTAGAAATCACCCTTCAAGAAATTCTCAAGGAAAAGTGCCCTGATGTTTTAGATCCAGAGGGCAAAATAGAGGTTGAAAGAATCCACAGATCACCTCCTGAAAAAGATCCCAAAAAGAAACTCCCAGGAATATTATAGCCAGGTTCCAGAATCCCCAGATCAAGGAGAAAATACTACAAGCAGCCAGGAAGAAACAATTTCAATATTGTGGAAACACAATCAGAATAGCCCAGGACCTGGCAGCTTCTACACTGAGGGATCGAAGGGCATGGAATATGATATTCCAGAGGGCAAAAGAACTGGGAATGAACCCAAGGGTCACCTACCCAGCAAAACTGAGTATTTTGTTTCAGGGGAAATATGGTCATTCAGTGGAATAGAGGACTTTCAAGCATTCTTGAGGAAAAAACCAGAGTTGAATAGAAAATTTGACATCCAGACACAAGAAGGAAGAGATGCCTGAGAAGGTAATAGGGAAAAGAAATCAAAAGGAACTTATCAAAGTTGAACTATTTACATTCCTATATGGAAAAGCAATAACTGTGACTGATGATATCTTTCTCACTATGAAAATAATGGAAGTAGGGTGTGTGGTCATATGAATACATATGTGAATGTGTGTGTATATGGTTACAGTTATATATGGATAGAGGGCATAGGTTGAATTTGTTGGGAAGGGAGAATACTCAAGGGATGAAATTATGAGGTGAGAGAGGAAAGTGGCAAGAGGAGATGGGGAGAGACAGGGTAGGGTAAACTATCCCATGTAGAAGAAGCAAGGGGAAGTGGCTGCAAGCGAGAGGAAGAATAGGAGGGCAAAAATGCAAAACCACGTTCTCATTGAATTTGGATCAGGGAGAGAATGACATACATACTAAATGGGATATCTCAACCTGCAGCAGAATAGGGGGAAGGGGGATGAGAGGGGGGGATGATGGATGGGAGGGCATCCTTGGAGGGAGGGGAGGTTGGAAGTACCCACTATAGAAGAGGGACAGGATCAAGTAGGGAATGGACCAGGTGGGGGGTGGGATGGGTGGGAGGGAATTATAAGCTGCCTTGTACAATATATCTACTATGGTAATGTTTTGCATAGCTAGACATGCACAACATATACTGAATTACTTATCTTCCCAGAGGGAATGGTTGACAAGGGAGGAAGGGAATGGATCTGAAATTTGGGGCCTTAAAATTAAATGTTTCAAATATATATTAATACTATTATCAATACTCTTTTGCTTGTAATTGGGAGATAAGATGTGCAGACATTGGGGCACAGAGATTCACCTTCCTCTAATGGAAAAATCGAAGCGGGTAAGGGAGAAGATATGGGAGAGAGCATTTTGGAGGAAACGATATCTTGTGGGACTGCTATTCTGGGAGGGTGGGTAGGGGAAAAAAGGGGGAAAAATTGTAACTCAGAATCTGGTGGAAATGAATGATGTAAACCAGAAGTTAATAAAGCATTTGTTTAATTAAGAATAAATACTCATGTGTAAAATATTTTAAAAATATAAAGGAGACTCTCTCATTGTAAAACGAGCATTGGATTTTAAGTCAGAGAACCTAGGTTGGAATCCTAGTTTTTGCTACTTATTAGCTGTGTGACTATGGATAAGTCCTTAATCTCTCTGGACATAAACTTCTTGATCTATAATAGGAGTTTTATTAGATTGAATTGGATTATCTCTACAGTTTCTTTTAGTCCTAAATTCTATCATAGTTTTTACCTATTGGAGAGAAAGCCGAGTTTTTTTTTTTCTTTTTCTGTTTTTTTTTTTTTTTTTGGAGTGGGGAAGGCAGGGCAATTGGGGCTAAGCAACTTGCCAAAGGTCACACGGCTAGTTTTGTGTGTGTGTGTGTGTGTGTGTGTGTGTGTGTGTGTGTGTGTGTGTGTTAAGTGTCTGAGGCCCTATTTGAACTCAGGTCCTCCTGACTCCAGGGCCGGTGCTCTATTCACTGCACCACCTAGCCACCCCAAAAGCCAAGTTTCTAATAATCCATATGGGAAGACTGGAATAGACATATTATGTATGCCCCCTAATAAACCAGTCTTGTCCTGGCTTTTGTAATGTTGCAGCACTACTGCTCCCAGACAGGAGGGGCAGCCTCCCTACCATGCAGCCGTGGGCTATGTATATGGCCACTATGGAATACATCCTGATGCTCTAGGCTGCTTGTCAGGATATCATCTCTGCTCCCAGCTGCCTGAACCAGCTGCCACAGCTGCACCAGCATCTGTTCACTGTCAGCTTCTTCCATGCAGGCCCAAATACAGAAGCAGTGTAATCAATAGACAATTGATGCATGATTTACACATGGGCAGCTGTGAAAGGGAAAAGGGATGATGGCCTGAGATCCTTTGAACTTCTATAGCTCCTGTCTTCTGAGAGCTCAGGAGCAATTACTGTAGTAGAATGGGAAGAATAGTAGACTGGGTTCTAGCCCCTGCTCTGCCATTCACTTACATATGTCAACTTTTCCAAGTCACCCTTCACTTCTTTGAGACTTGCCTGTAACATTAGGAATTGGTCAGGATCTTCTTTCATGGGTCCTATGATCCAATGTGCTTTTCACTTTGGATATTTTATAAAAACTTTCTATTTTCAGGTCCCTTCTAGCTCTGCAATTTGTGTTCTTTGTTTTCAGGTCCCTCTACCTCTTCAATTTGTGTTTTATGTTCTCAAGTCCCTTTCAGTCCTAACATTTTGTATTGAATCTTCTTAGGTCCCTTCCAGGTTTGACGTTCTATATTTTATGTTCAAAGGTCTCTTGCAGTTCTACTGTTCTATGTTCCAAGGCCCCTTTCATCTTTAACATTGTATGATTGGATACAAAGCCAAGTGGTATCCCTTTTTAAAGTGTGAAACAAAGTCAACTTCTTTTTCTTTCAAATATATTACAATTTCCTTGATTAGGGTTCTTTTATTGATTCCAATCTCTGTATATAGTTATAATTTTCCTTTCCTTCAAAGTCACTTGAGGTTGGACTGGATGTTGCCACTGGACCAAACTATCTATGTTGGGATTGCCATTAGAACATAGAAATGCAAGTTCTTGAAAAATAATCTTGGGCTTGGATAAGTACTCTCCTGTTTTTTAAGTTTCCCTTGCGGAATTGAGCTTTGTGCTACTTAGATGTGGGGAAATATTAAAGCTAGCATGGCTGACAGTTCCATAATAAATTCCAAGATGAATTCCATGCATACACTGTATTAATGGGTGAAGTAGAGATAGACCCCAGAATAAGCAGAAGCAGGGAGTTTATTGTAAATTGAAGTTTGGCATTGAATATGAATGGGAGTTGTTGTCGTCTGGCAATAACAGTAAATTATGTTCAAAACTCATTGGGGGACAGGACAGCATGTTAGCTTCACCTCTCACAAAGCTGACTTGTTGCCTTGCTTGCCACTGTGTTTCATGATTGAGAGATCTGCTCATCTAGGCAGCTTATCAAAGAGATTGTGGCCTTGGGCAGATGACTGTCATTGAATGCAATAGAGGTTCATAGTACTTCTCCCCAGTGCTTGCATGGGCACATTTCCCCTTCCTAAATTTCTCCACCTCTAGGTTGTGGCTTCCCTGAATATTTTAGCAAAAAAGCATAAAGAAAGAAAAGAGTTTGTCTAATTATTTAGCACATGTAAACTGAGGCCAAACCACCTGAAATTTCTGTTTATGTGGCTCAAAATCTAGACAATTTTTGGGTCCTTCTGGCTCTGTAAGGGTACATTCTCTCCAACGAAAATGCTAAAATTAAAGCTGAAACCCCACTAGTCATTGAAATATTGAGTTAGAATTGAGATATGCTCTGCGTACCCCCCATTTACCCCATGGTTCTAGAGAATAGTGCAGTCTGTTAATATCACCAGTCTTATTGGCTTGATCAGAATCAACTAGCATTAAAACTATACCTGTGCACTTTTGTACAAATGAAGTTGATTCCACTGTGGTTTTTTTTTGTGGAGTGAATTTGTACTACTGCTAAAAAAGGCATATTTTTAAATGAACAGATCATTGCTATTGATAAAAAATTCATGTGGCCTGCAATATATGGATTTCTGATTATGTGGGCTTCATTATTGTAAAAAATATGGATGCCCTTGGGTTAAGTGATCTATAAGGCTCCTTTCAGTTCTAATGTTTTGTGGTTCCGTGATTCAATTTTGGTTTGGCTGAGACTAGCATTAAAATGGATTTTTATTTCCTGAGCCCACATTTGCTGGGAGCAGATATGTGATGGGGTCCAGAAAAAGACTGGGTTAGGATTTTAAATTGTGCTGCAGATACCTATATTGTGGATGAGTAACTGAGTCTTGTGTGGGATAACTGAAAGTCAATAGTATTCATGAAAGGGTTGGAAACGTTGTTTAGCCAAAGTTTCTCTACATTCCAACCAATAGTCATGTGCCCTCCACGACGTACTATGGCCAATCCTTTACTTTTCCCATATACATGTAAAGACAGCTTTTAACATTTGTGTTTTTTAATTTTGAATTCCAGATTCTCTTCTTATCTCCTTCCCTTCCCTTTCCCGGAGATGGAAAGTGATTTGATATAGGTTATCCATGTGCTATTATGTAAAACACATTTCTATATTAGTCATGTTGAGAAGGAAAACAGACAAAAAAAACCACCATGAAAAAATTAAAGTGAAGAATAGTATGCTTTTATTTGCATTCAGACTCCTTCAGTTCTTTCTTTGGAGCTGAATAGTATTTTTCATCATGAGTCTTTTGGAATTATCTTGGATCATTGTACTGCTATGAATAGTTAAGTAATGCATGGTTAATCTTCATACAATATTGCTGTTAATATGTATAATGTTCGCCTGGTTCTGCTCATTTCACTTTGTAGCAGTTCATGGAAGTCTTTCCAGCTTTCTCTGAAAGCATCTTATCATTTCTTATAGCACAATAGTATTCCATTACAATCCTATATCCCAATTTGTTATCCATTCTCTAGCTGATGGGTATCCTGGCCCCCTATTTCCAGTTCTTTACTACTATAAAAAGAGCCACTATAAATATCTACAAAGAGGTCATTCCCCTTTTTCTTTTACTCTCTTTGGGATAAGGACCTAGTAGTGCTACTGCTGGATCAAAGGGTATGCACAGATTTGTAGTCGTTTGAGCCTAGTTCCATATTACTCTCCAGAATGGTTGAATCAGTTCACAACTCCATCAACAATACATTAGTCTCCCAATTTTCCCACATCTTCTCTAACATTTATATTTTTCTTTTCTGTCATATTTATCAATCTGATAGGTCTGATGTGGTACCTCAGAAGTGTTTCAATTTGCATTTTTCTAATCAGTAGTGATTTAGAGCATTTTTTATATGACTATAGATACTTCTGATGTCTTTGTCTGAAAACTGCGTGCTCATATCCTTTGATCATTTATCAATTGGAGAATGACTTTTATTCTTATAAACTCAGTTCTCCACACATTTTAGAAATGAGGCCTTTATCAGAGACATTTGCTATAAAAATTTTTCCTCAGCTTTCTGCTTTTCTTCTAATCTTGACTGCATTGGTTTTGTTTGTGCAAAACCTTTTAAATTTAATATAATAAAATATATTTTATGTCTCATAATGCTCTTTATCTCTTATTTGGTCATAAATTATTTCCTTATCCATAGAACTGACAGGTAAAATATTCTATGCCCTTCTAATTTGTTTATGGTATCATTCTTTATATTTAAATTATGTACCCATTTTGACCTTATTTTTGCATACAGTGTAAGATGTTGGTCTATACCTAGTTTCTGCCAAACTGTTTTCCAGTTTTCTCAGCAGTTTTTGTGAAATAGTGAGTTCTTGTCCCAAAAGCTTGGATCTTTGGGTTTATCAAACACTGGATTACTATGTTCATTTACTACTGTGTGTTGAGTACCTAATCTATTTCACTGAACCACTGCTCTGTTTCTTAACCAGTACCAGATTGTTTTGATGATTACCACTTTATAATACATTTTGAGATTTGGTATGGCTAGGCCATTTTCCTTCACATTTTTTTCATTAATCCCCTTGATATGCTTGACTTTTTGTCCTTCCAGACGAACCTACTATATTTATGCAAGCTTCAACCATATTTTATTTTATTTCTTTGCCATACAACCCTGGAAGACTTAATTCTTTCAGCTGCCCTGGGACTCTACTCTCCAGATTGATGAGTGCCCTATGTAGCTTACTATATACCTCAGTGAGTTCCAGAGATGCATAAATCAGTTTACTCCCAGATCATCTTCTTGTCATTCACCTTGTGACTCTGTGTGTACCTTCTATTTCTATCCTAACTCTCCTGCTTTAAAGTTCTGGTTGTTGCTCTTGTTTAGTTGTTCTAGTCATGCCTGACTCTTCATGACCCCATTTAGGGTTTTCTTGGCAAAGATACTGGAGTGATCTCCCATTTCCTTCTCTAGATCATTTTTCAGATGAAAAAACTGAGGCAAATAGGGTTAAGTGACTTGCCCAGGGTCACACAGCTAGTAAATGTCTGAGGTCAGATTTGAACTCAAGGTAAGTCTTCCTGACTCCAGAGCTGGTGCTGTATCCATTATGCCACCTAGCTGTTCCTTTCTAGCTCTGGAACCATCATAAAACCTTTACTTCCATTGCTACTGGAAAGGTTATGGTGATCTTTGGCTTTACTGACCATTCCTTTAACTTGTCAGACCAAAATAGCCCCTATTGGTTAACATGTCCCTATATGCATTGCCTTTATCCTGGAGGAAAAGGACCATCTTCACATTTGTATTTGTATCCTCAGTATTCAGCACAGTCCTTGAAATATTGCTTAATAAATGCTTTTTAGATAATTCATTCAAAGACATGCAGGCATTGTCTTGCTGGGGTTTGCTTTTCTTTCCCTTACTCCCTTCTACCTAGGAGAATGATAGCAAATGACAGGGGAGAGTAGGGAGTAAAATATGGTTATAGAGATGATAGAAGAAGAAATAGAAAAAGAAGAAAATAAGGAGGAGGAGAAAAAGAGAAGAAGGAAAAGGAGAACAATGACATTGGCAAGAGAATCATAGAATTTAGAGCTGGCAGGATACCTAAAATATCATCTAGTCTAATACCCTAATTTTAAAGAGGAAGAAACTGATGTACAGATAGGCAAAGTGACTTGTCAGGATTCAAATCCTGGTCCCTTGACTTCAAATACAGTAGGTTTTCCATTGAGCCATGTATTCTCTGGAAATCTTTTCTTTTTTTATATATATATTTGAAACATTTAATGTTAAGACCTTGAATTTCAGATCCATTTCCTTCCTCCCTTGTCACCCATTCCCTCTGGGGAGATAAGTAATTCAGTATATGTTGTACATGTCTAGCTATGCAAAATTATCATAGTAGATATATTGTACAGGGCTGCTTATAATTCCCTCCCACTTATCCCACCCCCCACCTGGTCCATTCCCTACATGATCCTGTCCCTCTTCTATAGTGGGTACTTCCAACCTCCCCTCCCCCAAGGATGCCCTCCCATCCATCATCCCTCCTCTCATTCCCCTTCCCCCTATCCTGCTGCAGGTTGAGATATCCCATTTAGTATGTATGTCATTCTCTCCCTGAACCAAATTCAATGAGAATGTGGTTTTGCCTTTTTTGCCTTCCTATTCTCCTCCTCCCTTGCAACCACTTCCCCTTGCTTCT
Source organism: Gymnobelideus leadbeateri (assembly GCA_011680675.1). Lineage (NCBI taxonomy): Eukaryota > Metazoa > Chordata > Mammalia > Diprotodontia > Petauridae > Gymnobelideus > Gymnobelideus leadbeateri. Next base: position 16,452 of record WOXC01009356.1, on the reverse strand, counting down.
TCTACATGAGATAGTTTACCCTACCCTGTCTCTCCCCATCTCCTCTTGCCACTTTCCTCTCTCACCTCATAATTTCATCCCTTGAGTATTCTCCCTTCCCAACAAATTCAACCTATACCCTCTATCCATATATAACTGTAACCATATACACACACATTCACATATGTATTCATATGACCACACACCCTTCTTCCATTATTTTCATAGTGAGAAAGATATCATCAGGCACAGTTATTACTTTTCCATATAGGAATGTAAATAGTTCAACTTTGATAAGTTCCTTTTGATTTCTTTTCCCTGATTACCTTCTCAGGCATCTCTTCCTTCTTGTGTCTGGGTGTCAAATTTTCTATTCAATCTGGTTTTTTCCTCAAGAATGCTTGAAAGTCCTCTATTCCACTGAATGACCATATTTTCCCCTGAAACAAAATACTCAGTTTTGCTGGGTAGGTGACCCTTGGGTTCATTCCCAGTTCTTTTGCCCTCTGGAATATCATATTCCATGCCCTTCGATCCCTCAGTGTAGAAGCTGCCAGGTCCTGGGCTATTCTGATTGTGTTTCCACAATATTGAAATTGTTTCTTCCTGGCTGCTTGTAGTATTTTCTCCTTGATCTGGGGATTCTGGAACCTGGCTATAATATTCCTGGGAGTTTTCTTTTTGGGATCTTTTTCAGGAGGTGATTGATGGATTCTTTCAACCTCTATTTTGCCCTCTGGGTCTAAAACATCAGGGCACTTTTCCTTGAGAATTTCTTGAAGGGTGATTTCTAGGTTCTTTCTTTGATCATGGCTTTCAGGTAGTCCAATAATTTTTAAATTGTCTCTCCTGGATCTATTTTCCAGGTCAGTGGTTTTTCCCATGAGATATTTCACATTGCCTTCTAATCTTTCGTTTGTTTGGATCTGCTTAACAGCATCTTGATTTCTCATAAAGTTATTAGCTTCCATTTGCTCCAGTCTAACTCTGAAGGAATGAATCTCCTCAGTGAACTTTTGAGATTCTTTTTCCATCTGGCAAATTCGACTTTTTAAGGCATTCTTCTCCTCATTGCCCTTTTGGGCCTCCTTTGCCATTTGAGTTAGTCTATTTTTTAAGGTGTTGTTTTCCTCAGTCAGGCTGTTGACCCTCATTTCATACTTTTCCTGCATCCTTCTCATTTCTCTTTCCAATTTTTCCTCCACTTCTCTTATTTGATTTTTAAAGTCCTTCTTAAGGTCCTCTATGGCCTGCAACCTGCTCATGTTCTCCCCTGGGGCTTTTGGAGCGGGACTTCTGACCTCACAGTCCTTTTCCCACTCTATGCCCCCAAAATAGGGGTCTAGGGTTGCATTTTTCTGTTTCTTTTGCCTTGGCATGTTGTCACTTAATTACTTGACTTTTGGGCTTGTTGCCACAGTATGGCTTTAAGGCCAGATAGAAGAATTTTCGTCCCGAATGTGTGGGGGACAACTTCCGTTTCTGGCAAGCTGTAAACCCACCCACTACTTCCACCCCAGATCACAATCCAGATCCAGGGAGGTTATAGCAAGAGCGATTACCCCCCAAGACTGATCGCTGGATCTCCCTACAGTTAGCATGCAGGCCAGGAGCTGGATCTGCCTCTGAAAACTACAAAATGGCATGTCTCCTCAGCGGCTTCTAGCCCCCAGGGGAGGGAGCCGACACATTCCCCAAATACTGGTCCCAAAGTCCATAGGACACTAACCTCTTACTTTGTCCTAGGCATGTCTATGTTGATAATTCTGGAATCTCCACAGCTGCTGGTGTTCTGGGGTTCCTTCAGCTGGCTGCTGGCCCTGCCGCCCTGGGGCTAAAACCTCAGCTCAAGTGGACCTGGGCTTGGCTCCGCTTCTTGCGCGCTGCGCGCTGCTGGCTCCCAGACCGCTGCGCTGGTCCTTCCTGCAGGGCTGCTGGGCTGTCCTCAGCGGGAGGTTAGCTTCTCTGTGTTGTTCTGTGGGTGCTGGGGCTCCAGAAGTTGTTCAGAGTTCCCTTTTACATAGTTTGGGGGGAATCTGGGGGCAGAGTCACTTGGATGAGCTGTTTCTACTCCGCCATCTTGGCTCCGCCCCTGGAAATCTCTTCTTTATCTGATATGAGGGAGATAGTGCTGAAAGATGGATAGCCCTATAAACCCCTCCTTTCCATGTCTGAGAAAGTGATAGATTATGCGAATATCTTCAGAGCTAGGGAAAACTGTGAGGAATATCAGGAAGTGAAATCTGTCAATCAGTCAATAAGCATTTATTAAGCACTTACTACATACTAAACTATGGGGATATAAAGAAAAACAAAAGATAGTCCTTGCCTTAGAGGAACTCACAATCTAATGGGGGAAACAACATGCAAACAGCTATGTATAGGATAAGGCTATAATCACCAGAAGGAGAGGAAAAGGGGCTAGGAAGCAATAGAGAACAGAAGACTAGAACAGAATTTAAAGGATTTAGACCTAGAATATTTCCCTTATTTTACAAATAACCACACTAAGGTCTGAAGAAATGACATTGCTTGCCCAAGGTTACACCTGAAATAAATAGTAGAGATAGAATTTGAGCCTACATCTTCTGACTTCAAATCCCTCCACATTCACCCAATGCCATCCAGTTTCTCATGGGACTCTCATATTTGGGACTCTAAGTAAATGGGGGTTCACACTGATCTTTAGGAGAGGGATCCTTGTCAGAGAGCCCCATTTTCTTTCCAGATGTTTTATTTTATTTTCATTTTTATCTCCATACTTACCTTCTTTTTTTTAACATTAGGAACTTCATGTTGGCAAGGAGAGTTTGTGTTAGTATATTTAGGAGTTTCAGGTAATGATTTAGATAATATTTAACATATTCCTCACCCTTGTGACTTAAAAAAATATCATCAGCATTTTTGGAATACTTGAATTATCTTCCTTAAAGAAATCATCTTCTTAATGGAAAGTGTGACCATCTACATTCATGATAAAGAATTCTTTTTTGGAACTCCTGTGTTGCTTTAATAGGACCCTCTTTTAAAAAGCTAACTTTAAAGCGCATATCAGATGTTTTGATCATTTTGTATGTGTTGTAGACCCATTAAAATACAGTTATCAAAAATATTTTTTACAAAAGAAGTTCATGGACCCAAAGTTAAAAACTTTCAACCTTACGTACCCACACATGCACTCCCCCATATATGTATATAATACACACACACACACACACACACACACACACATACACACACACACACACACACATAGATACATATACATACACACATAGATAGATACGCATTATGGAATCATGCATCAACTAAAAATTTCTCCACTATTTGGGGGGGAGGGGCAAGCATCACACCTGAAATTTCATGTGTAAGGAACACGTTTGCAAATTCACTTTAGGAGCATGGATCAACAGAAACTTTGAAACTTTTATTCTTAGGCAAGTTGCCTTTGGCATTAAGAGATTAAATGACTTGTCCTAAGCCAGTATATGGCTATACTGCCTCTTCAGCTACAAGAAACTTTTAAAGATTGTGCTTCCTCTCTTCCAGTCCGATATTGAAATATAACAGAATATAAACAAATCAATCACCTTGCCGGGTGGATTGCTCCCCTTTTATCGTAGACCTCTCTGAGATCCTACAGCATTGTTGATTTTGCTGATACAGTATCTCTTGTTCTTGATATTTTCAAAGCACTTTCAGGAACCCTGACATTCCTCTCTGTCACCTACAAGTATTTTCCATGTAGAAAGGCCTGGTCTTTATGATACATTGTTGAAAATTAAAAAGGTCCTCGAATTCTGAGGATAAAATGTTGTTGCTGTAAGTTACAATGAGAAAGTCTGCTGTTTGTATCTGCCGTTCAAACTTGATGTCCCTCTTGTTAGAAATATCACATTATATTCAGGTTGCTTTGCAACAATGTGCAAACAAATGTTTAATAGATAAAAACACATTGGAGGAAAATTTTAAAAAGATTTTAATTTATATCCTTGTGTCTTATGTGCTTATATTTACCAAATAAATTATGCTTCCTCCTACTTTTCCCATTCAAGTGGGGCAGGAGAATTTGGTTTACATGGAAAAAACTGGAGATTAGGGCAGCTAAGGCATTGAATTGAATAGAGCGCTTGACCTGGAGTCAGAAAGACTTATGTTCCTGAGTTCAAACCTGGCCTCAGACACTTACTAGCTATGTGACCCCAAGCAAGTTATCTAACACTGTTTGCATCACTTTCCTCATCTGTAGATGAGTTGGAGAAGGAAATGGCAAACCACTCCAGTATCTCTGGCAAGAAAACTGTAAATGAGTTAATGAAGAGTCAGACACAACTCTGAAAAGGAGCGAATAGTAAAATCTGGAGATTAGTGACCAAGTGAAACAAAAATGGGTTGGAGGTCAGGAATAAGGGTTAGAGCTTATTGTATTTGTAACTTGAGTTACATTTCTCCAATTGTTAGTTTGTCATAGCATTTAAACCATAAAGGATAGCCAAGAGAGCTCCCAGAAAAAGACAAAGGACAATGGAACTTGCTTCAAGCAGACGTGGAAAGGAAGAAGAATTTTGCAGTGACCAGCAGAGAATTCCTGTGTTTTGCATTTCTGCCAGTATCATATAACATGCACATGTCACCCACACATGGGAACATGCACTCATATACAAAGTGCAAGTGGGTCTCCATCTTAAAGGCAAAGCAAAAGAAGTGGATGAACACATTTCTACTTTCTAGGCTATCAGAAAACTGAAGTGCTTCTTGAAAAAGAGTGTAAGAAATGCCCTAAGGAAGAAACAAGGAGGAAAAAGGAGATAAAGGGAGAGAGGAGAATTCTCACCTCTGTCTTAAGGATGGAGAGTGAAAATGTGTAATGCAGATGAAAATGAAAGGACTAAGGGACCTATTTGGACATAGGCATGTATCTCTTTTCCATAGAGAGAGTAGCTGAATGACCTCTAGAGGAAGCAGTTTCTTGTGTTCCCAGGGACGATGATGTGCAATTATAGGTGATATAGATAAGAGGTCAGCCCATAGTGATTAGAAGAAGAAGAGAAGAATGCATGAATGAATGGATGGGTAGGAAAAAATTTATTAAGCACCCACTGTATTCCAGATGCTGTGCTGGGCAATGTGTATATAAATAAAAATGTGAGATATAATTTGTCTTCAAGGAGCTTACAATCGAATAGAAGGAGACAACATATATATATATATATATGTGAGAGTAGTGGCCAGGAAAGGAAGTTTTTCTTGGGACATCACAGGGATGATGAGTGGAGGCAGGGAAGTTATTGTCATGCCATTTCTGATAGTAATGGTGGCCTCACAGGGAGGCAAGACATGTGTGTCTTGGGACAGATGGCAAGATGCCCAGGTAGGCTCTGGTTTTATCCTGGATGACTGGATGAGATGTAAAGCATAGTCTATAGGTATCATTAGATAAATTGGATTAGGTGAGTTTGTTTTCAAGCAAATCCTCACTAATCAGGACAGCTGAGCCACTTGAAAGAATTCTAAAGATTCATTCTCCCAAGAAGAGTAATTCAATTTAATAAAACCTTATTAAGTGCTACTATATAAAAGATACTGTGCTATATGCTAGGGATAGATAGACAAGACCAAAGAGTCTCTGACTTCAAGGATACTGGAGTAGGGAGAGATACAACATGTTGTCAGATAAGCATAATGCAAAGTAATTTGAAGGAGGGTGAGAGCACTAAAAATTTGGCAGTATCAAAGAAGGCTTCACAGAGGTGTTATCTGAGCTGACTACTTGTCAGGTATGTTATAGTGTTTGGATTGCACTAGATAATGTTTGAGGTGCCTTCCAACTCTTGGAATTTTATGATTCAGTGGAGATAGGAATTTTGAGAGGCAGAGATAATGAAGGGACTACATGCATCAGAGGTATAGGGAAATAGCCTATGAAAATACAGGAAGGTGGGAATTCAGGGGAACAGAAAGTAGGCCCTCTTGGTTGGAATGTACTCCACTTTTGGGGGGAACATCTTGTTTCTTGTTAAAAGACTTGAAATACATTTGTCTCTCTGAAAAAAAAATAAAAGTTCAGATGCTTCATAAAGATCTGATGACTCCCTGAGGAGGGGTACCAGGGCAGCTATTTGTTGAACTGAGAGGTCTGCAGTCTTACTGTTTGGGATGATGACAATCTAATTTGCAGTGTCCAGGCAACAATTCACTTTTGCTAAGGTGAATGTGGACACTAGTCCTTTTCTGTCCTTCAAGTAGTAAAAAGCAACACCATAGGAAAGCAAGTGCTTCCTTTAGAAAAGAAATTATATGACACACAACCTTATGTGGATTTGATCCTGCTTTTATTCAATTCTCCTTCCAAGATGATATGTTCCATAGCCTGCCAGGCCCGGGAAAGGAGAGGTATCGCTTTCTTTGGGCTCCTGATGTGTTACAGTTCAAACCCCACTGGACTTGTAGAGTCACAAACCAACCTCTAGCACTACACCTGTGAATAGGGAGATAGTGCCAAGAATGACTTGGTTTCTATGATTTTATACCACAAGGGCTCTGCTTTTGAGGTCTTGTATTGATCTCTGCTTCAAGATTTAGGCCTTGGTGCTTTGAGCCATCATCTTGTTTGATCAGGTTAAAAAAGGGTCTGACAACCTGTGGTTAGCTTCGAAGATAATCATATGCCACTTATGTATGGGAGCTCTGCCTATAGGACTTTTCAGGGTCCCTTATTTTATATCCATATATAAATCTACATCAAGGGTATTTTAATCTTTCTTGTATATTGGACCCTTTTAGCAGCCTGGTGAAACTTGTGGATCTTTTCTCAGAATAGTGTTTTTAAATTGATAAAATAAAATACACAGTATTGTCAAGGACAACAATTATTTTTAAATACAGATGTCAAAATATAAAAGTTCCAAGTTCACTGACCCCTTAAACTCTATTCATAGATCCCTAAGAGGGGGACTGAGGATGATCGGTAAAGCAGACCCTTGAGTAGTGAAGTCTTACAACTTTCTTGGAATATCACAAATAAGCAAGAGCATTACAAAAGAGCTTACTTAATGTACAACCATTTCTATCTTTATTTGATCTCTCTTGTTCACAGTAATACTTTTTGAGTTTATATCCCACATATGATCAAACAGAGTTGACCTAACATTAATTTGGGTTATAATTATGACACCCTTCTATTCTCCTTATACTGAAACATGCTTCCTGAGCTATGTGTTCAGGATATGCTAAAGGACCTTCTGAGAACTGTCAAGTCTGGTCTTCAGTACCCACTGCTAGTGATTCAGGTGGGGAGGAATGATGAGTGTTCTGTGGAATATTTTCAAGATGCTAACACTCAGAATCAACTGAGAATGGTTAGGAAAGTTATAAACAACAAAAAGTTTTTGTATTCATTTTTGATATATTGAGGAAAAGAAGATGATCAAAAGAAAAATGGAATGGCTAGCTGGAATAGATGTGATTATGATAACTGATGGCAGAAAGGAAGCAGAGTTCATTCTTAATTTGCTTCTTTTTTCTGCAAAAAAGAATCACTTAGGTTGGAAAATAAAAACACAAATGACTAATAGGAAACTGATACCACAAATAAATAATATTAAGAGAGACTAACTGTCCTTAAAGAATTTGTATTACTTGGCCTATGTGAACTAGATCCTTGAGTACTGAAAGAATTGTCAAATGAGACTGAGCCTCTGTCAATGATATTAAAAGATTGTAGAGACCAAGAGATGTACTACAAAACTGGAGAAGGGCAAAGGATGTACAGATTTTTCAAAAAAGGGAAAATAATAGAGTCTGCAAACTATAGGTTAGTGATCTTGACTTCAATTCATGGCAAAATTGTGGAATGTATTATTAGAAAGATGATTATTAAACATCTAGAAAAAGAAGTAGTGATCACAAAAAGTCAGCATGCCTCCATCAAGGACAGGTCATGCCAAACAAAACCTATTTCCTTATTTGAAGGGATTATTTAACTGGGTAGATCAGATTAATTTTCTAAGGCTACCTCAGTGACCTTCTTATGCTAGAGATACCTCTACTCTGAAACCTCACTTGAGAAAGTATCCATCACAGGTATGCTCATTCTCCAAAAAGTAGACTTTTCCACTCCTTCCCCCTTTCAACTGCTTTTGATGGACTATCTTCCCCCATTAGAATGTAAGCTCCTTGAGGGCACAGACTGACTTTTTTGCTTATATTTGCATTCCCAGTGCTTAACAGAGTGTCCGGCACTTCGTAAGTGCTTAATAATGCTGTGTCATCTATCTATCTATATCCTATCTTTCTATGTGATAGATTTTGCCTAGAAATGGAGTAATGTATTTTATCCAACAAGGGCCAATAAAAACATATTTACCTAGAGTCTTAAGAATCTAAGAGAGTCTTAATCTAAAAAGGAAGGAGAGAGAAAATTGCTTGTGTAGGTCTGATAATACATTACATAAGGAAGAACTGCAAATGGGAGGAACAATAATTGATGGGAAACTATCTAAGAAGAGAATCAGCAAATAAGCTTATGGCCTCAAATGTACAACTTATGGTTAATAAATGGGGTGAACTAGAGATCTTAGTGCAAGGAGGAAAACTATCTCATGGCTAAGATTTCATGGGATGGGGCTCATGGCTGAAATTTGGCTCTTGAAGTCTTTATTCAAAACAAAAAGCATATTTAAAAAGGGAATCAATGGAATACAATTAAATATTAAGGCTATATATGTGTGAGAAAATCAAAGAAAATGAAGAGAGAAATATGATAGAGATCATTTGGTGAAAATCAATCTCAGTAGAAACAGAAGCATTTTTATGATAGAGGTATGCTATGGACCACCTGGACAAAAGGAGAAACTGAATGAGTCTGGGAGACAGATCATGGTTGTGGCATGGAAACACAATATTGCAGACATGAGAAACTTTAATAACCTAAACATTTGCTGATTTTTTTTTCTGCCAGAGGCAGACCCACTAATTAATTTGTGATTTGCCTTAATGATAATATCAACTTTCAAGAGGGAATGACAAGGGAGCTACTATTCTGGAAATGCTATTCATTGTTGGTGGAATTGATGACTAAAGTAGAAAGGGTAGTATCTTTTTGGGGGGGGAATAAATGAATACTTTTCACTCCCCAAAATGCACTTTTATACCAAGCATTGACGTGCACCATGGATTTGTGGAAAGCAGATTTCTAAAGGTACAGACAAAGGAGAAGGGGGATTAAATTGCCTAATATTTTTCAGGGGAAATTGACTCCAGTAGAATAGGATGTCACAGGAGTGAAATTTTGAAAAGACAAGTAGACATTATTCTAATGAGGATGAAACCATCTTGAAGGCAGGAACTGTCTTTTACCTTGCTTATCAGTGTATGGCAGATAGTAGGCACTTAATAATTGTTCATTGATTAAAAAAAGGGAAACTTCTGACAGGAAACAATGAGATTGCACAGAAAACTCCATCAACAAACTCAGATTTTATTTTTTAAATTATTTATGGACATCTTTTGTTTTTGTATCAAATTTATTTCCAAATATACTCTTCCCTTCTCCTCTACCTTGTGATTCTCCTCTTGTATCAACAACAAAATGGTTTTGCAAAGTCAGTCCACAAACTGATGACATTTGACAAAATATTAAATAGTTTGTGTCCATTGGCATGCTATCCCCACCTCTCCATGAAAGCAGGCAGGTATGTGCACTTTGTCAACTGTTCTCCTGGGTCATGCCTGGTCATTTTAATTATATAGCATCAAATTTTCTTTTATTCTAGAACAAGTCATTATTCTATCCTACTACCCTTCCCTTGTTATTTCTACCTACCCCTGTGTTATCTTGGATGAGTCCAATTAAATCATAAGAACTTCCCCTAAAAGTGTCAAATAAAAGACCTTATTACTTTAAAAGAGAAAAAAAGAGAGATATGCTACCTCCTCCATGAAACCTTCTGTGATTACCACTAGGTGGTAAGTCTCCTTCAAAAGTCACATGGCTCTTTGTTTTGCACCTAATTATTATATATAATTGTTCATTATAGGAACCCACATTTTCCCTAAATTTTGTATCTCTCTCAGCACTTAACATAGCTAGCTCTCTGCACTCAGGGGGGATTAACATATATTTATTGTTGCTGTTCAAGATGGTAGACTTACCCATGAATCAAACTCACCTTTAATAGCATACCACATTTTGAAGGAATCAATCAACTCTTTGAAAAGTAATTGTAGAACAGGCAGACACATTGAAATGCTGAGTGGCCAAGCTGAAACAAAGACATCATTTCCATATACAGTGTGAACTCATCCCCAGAAAGCCCTGTTTTTCATTTTTGTCTTTGTACCTCTAACACTTAGCATAGTGCCTTGCACATAATAGGTTCTTAATAAATTCTTGTTGAATTCAATTGAATTGAATTGTTCACTGATGCATGAGACATAGGAAACCACATTCCAGCTTGAGTCAGGCAAACTGCAGCTACTGCCTTGTATACTTTCCTTCCTAGAGTGAGGAAGTCTCACTTCTTACAATTTTATTCATTATCAGTGAAACCTCTGGTAGGAAAGGAGCAATTCAGGGCATCCTTCAATGAACTTTCTCTTTTGCACATTTGGGAGTCCTCTCAGTAAGGCAACTGGGTAGCACAATGAATAGAGCACTGGGCCTCGAGGCGGGAACACTTTAGTAGCAGACTCTTTCTGACTGTGTGACCCCCAACAAATTATTTAACCTCTGTTTGCCTCAGTTGCCTCAACTGTAAAGTTGAAAAAATAACAGCACCTACCATGCAGGGTTATTGTGAGGATGAAATGAGATAACATCTGTAAAGCACTTAGCCTAGTGTCTGGCACATAGTAGGTGCTGTGTAAATACTTACTCTCTTCCCCCTCCCCCTCAGTACCCTTGGCCCTCAAATGTTCTTTTCTTACCCTTGACCCTATTCAATTTGTCTGAAGCATGTCCAGCAAATTCAATTCAGCAGACTTTTTTTTAAATTAAATATCTGTTGTATGCAGAACACTGTGTTAAGGCTGGGAAAGATATAAAGTTTAGATAAAAAATAATCCCTGCCTTCAGGGAGCTTATAGCTAAGTAGAAGCACAGGACAAAAACATAAATAGCTATTAATAGACAGTATAACATCAATGTATTAGGGAGGTGTAGGAGAAAGTACCTTGTGAGATCTGATGGGGGAGAGGTCTGGACTGCCAAGAAGAAGCACTAGCTCATTCCCTAGAGCTGGTGGGCCATCCTTAGGGGAAATCTGGCTTTTTACTTGTTATAAAACCTGGAAATTAGCTCTCAGTCCCTTAGCAGGGCAGAGGTAACAGACAAATCCTAAAGCAAATGAATGATCCACAAATCAGCCAATTAACACACATTTATTAAGCTCTTACTATGTACTCCAGTATTGGACTAGGCTCTGGGGGAGATCGGAGGGAGGAGGCACAAATACAAAAATATCTTGACTTTCATAGAGCCTCTGTTCTATCAGAGGATATGTGTGTGTGTATACATATATACACACATACATATATAGCTATATGATGTTCATGGCTTGTTCAGGACTCAGCTCAAGTGCTAGCTACTGCAAGAGGCCTTTCCCGGTGCCCGAACTGTTAGTGCCTTCACCAATATGGTTATTTTCCTTCTCCTCCATAGGCATTCTGTAGATGCTGACTTACACACATGCTGTTTCCCCCACTGGAGTAGAAGTCCTTAAGAGGTAGGGATGGTTTTTGTTTTTTCTTTATATCCCCAGTGCCTGGTACTTGGTGCTTAATAAATGCTTATTAATTGATTAACATAAGTAGATATAGAATATATATATATATAGTTATATATATAGTTATATAGAGTATATACATACAAATAAAATAATACAAATTTTGTTTTCAAAGAGGACCAGTTAATTGGCGGGGTTATGTCCTGACTCATGTGTAATGGATTTAAGGGAGGTAGAGTGGCACAGAGTTGTCAACTTTACTCTCTCTTCCAGAGTCATTGAAGTCTAGTGGCAACATAAGTCAAGATGATTGGCCATGGCCCTGGAAGCAGTGGATGACCTTGGCATCTTTGATGTCTGACCAAACTCTAAGGACTACACAGCACCTGCTTCAGCTGCCTTCATGGCCACTGGAGGAAATTGTTCTTATCCACCTATTCCATCAGAGGAAGTCTTCACATGCTTGGGGTAGACAACTCCCCTAACTCACTGACAGGTATGAGGTTACTCTCAACCTGGTTTAGTCCATGGGCTGAGATAGTTTTACCGGTGGGGGGGTGTTGCTCATACTATAGCTCTTGGAGCTGTAGGTGCTAGTTGAGTGCTAGGTTGATACCAAAGGTAGATGAACAGCCCTGAAAAGGGCTCTGCGGGCTCTCACATCAGAGGTGCTATCTTCTTTGAATAACCCATACATTACATACCAGGCAATTAAGAAAGGAGGGCACTAGCACTTGAGGATGATCAGGAAAAGCTTTGTGTATATGGTTGTGGTTGAACTCCATACTGAAGAAAATGAAGAATTCTATAAGGTAGATGTGAGGAGGGAGTGCATTTCAGGTATTGGGGATTCTGCTTTTCTTAGCTCAGGATAGTTTCATTTAGAATTCTCTATTCTCTCTGATATCTAGTCCTCAAGGACTCTATCTTGGTCTAGGCAATAGTTTTGATTTTCCAGAATCCTATCAATCAGTCAATCAGCATAAAAGCACTTTATATGTGCCAGGCATGGTACTCACCCCTGAATCAGGCTGACTGGTTGGAGGCTGACTACCCTATGTCAACTCACTTAATCACCAGGAGCAGGCTTACATTTCTTTCTGTTACAAAGTCTACACACCCTAATGGACTATGTACCAAGTGCTGCTTCTTGTATGAAGGAAGTTCCCTGCTCTCAGTTCCTTAGCAAAGCTGAGAAAACCATTGGGTCCTGAGGCCAAGGAATGATCATGCTATTCTCTGCTCCTTCTCTAGCTTCCCTCACATCTCCACATTCCATTTGGCACCTCATCTCTCAGGGCCCCTGTGCTGCCCTGGAAAATGGTTATAGTTGCCCAGAATCTCATCACCATGGTTATTTTTTTGTGGGGGGCAGAGAAGTGGGAAGGAGGTGGGTCTGGACTTGCAATTTCATGCATTTAGGGAATTCCTGGTGCAGGAGCTTCCTCTACCAGTGCAGGTTGGCAACTGTTCTATAATTTACAGCATTAATAGTGCTTGGAGTTCTGAGAAGTGTCTTGCTCAGGATCATATAGCCAGGATGTGAGAAACAGTGCAGATAGAGAAAGGGCCAGTCTCAGGGTCAGAAAGGCTTGGATTCACTATTTACAATAGAAAAATATTTGTTCTGAATATACTACCCTTCTTTAACTCCTAATCATGTTTGTAGAAAGTCTGCTTTAGCTTATAACCAGCATTAGTTTTTCAATGTCTATTCTGTGTGTGTGTGTGTGTGTGTGTGTGTGTGTGTGTGTGTGTGTGTGTGTGTGTATCTATCTTCTTAAATAGATCTAAGTTTTGGGATGCCACCCATTTTGTTGCTTTGTCAGTCATTTCAGTTACTCTTTTTTTTTCGGGGGGGTTTTCAAATTTCCTTTACTTCCCTCCGCCCTCCCCTCACGACAGCATATAGTACAGTATAGGGTCTGCAAATGCATTAATATTAGACATTATTCCAATTACAAAGGCATATTGTACTAGGTGGGATGAAAGATGGTAAAGAAGAAATAAAACCAAACAATGAAAAGAAAAAGATCATTTAGTTTGCTTCCATCAGGATTCAGGCTCAGTTCTTTCTAGTTATATCTCTGGATGGCATATTTCTCACTTTCTAGAGTCATTCGGGATTAACTTATATCACTGCATTGCTGAGAAGAGTCCAGTCTGTCATAGTTGGTCATCACAGATATGGTATGTCTGTGATTGTATACAAATTTCTTCTGATTCTACTCTTCTCGCTCAGCATCAGTTTGTATAACTCTCTCCAGGTAATTATGAAATCCGTCACCTCCTCGTTTCTTATAGCACAATAAAATTCCATTACATTCATATACCACAACTTGTTTAGCCATTCCCCAATTGATGGGCAGCCCTTTAGTTTCCAATTCTTTGCAACCACAAAAAGGGCTGCTAAAAATATTTTTGTACATATGGGTCTTTCTCCCACTTCTATGATCTCTTTGGGATATAACCCTAGAAGTGGTATTGTTGGGTCAAAGGGTATGCAATTATTTATAATCCTTTGGGCATAATTCCAGATTGCTCTCCAGAATGGTTGGACAAGTTCACAACTCCACCAGCAATGTATTAGTGTTCCAATTTGTCCACATCCTCTCCAGCATTTGTCACTTTCTTGTTTTGTCATCTTAGCCAATCTGACTGGAGAGATGTGGTATCTCAGAGTTGTTTTGATTTGCATTTCTCTAATTAATAGTGATTTAGAGCATTTCTTCATATGCTTATAGATATCTTCAATTTCTTTCTCTGAAAACTTCCTGTTCATATCCTTTGACCATTTATCAATTAGGGAATGACTTGTATTCATATAGATTTGGCTCAATTCTCTATAAATTTTAGAAATGAGTCCTTTATCAGAGACACAAGTTGTAAAAATTCTTTCCCAATTTCCCACGTCCCTCTTGATCTTGGTTACATTGGCTTTGTTTGTGCAGAAGCATTTCAATTTAATGTAATCAAAATTATCCATTTTGCATTTTATAATGCTCTCTAATTCTTATTTGGTCTTAAAATCTTCCCCTCTCCACAGATCCGTCAGGTAAACTATTCCTTGCTTTCCCAAATTGCTTACAGTATCATCCTTTACACCTAGGTCATGCACCCATTTAGACTTGATTTTGGTATATGGTGTTACATAGTGATCTATACCCACTTTCTGCCATACTGTATTCCAGTTTTCCCAGCAGTTTTTGTTAAATAGTGCATTCTTATCCCAAAAACTGGGGTCTTTGGGTTTATCGAACAATAGATTACTATATTCATTAACTGCTGGGTCTCCTACGCCTAATCTATTCCAGTGATCCACTACTCTACACCTCTGCCAGTACCAAGCAGTTTTGATGACTGCTGCTGTATAATACAGATTAAGATCTGGCATAGCTAGTCCACCTTCCCTAGCATTTCTTTTCATTAATTCCCTTGATATTCTAGACCATTTGTTTTTCCAGATAAATTTTGTTATTATTTTGTCTAACTCTACAAAGTAGTTTTTTGGTAAATTGATTGGTATGGCACTAAATATATAGTTTAGTTTGCGTAAAATTGTCATTTTTATTATATTAGCTCGACCCAGCCATGAGCAATTAGTATTTTTCCAACTATTTAGATCTGTTTTTATTTGTGTGAGAAATGTTTTGTAGTTATGATCATATAGATTCTGGGTTTGTTTTCCCAAGTAGATTCCCAAATATTTTATAATGTCTACAGTGACTTTAAATGGGATTTTTCTTTCTATCTCTTGCTGTTGAGTTTTATTAGAGATGTACAGGAATGCTGAGGATTTATGTGGGTTTATTTTATATCCTCCAACTTTGCCAAATTTATTTATTGTCTCAAGTAGTTTTTTACTTGATTCTCTAGGATTCTCTAAGTATATCATCATATCATCTGCAAAGAGTGACAGCTTGGTCACTTCTTTGCCTAATTTGGTTCCTTTGATTTCTTTTTCTTCTCTAATTGCTACTGCTAGTGTTTCTAGTACCAGATTGAATAAGAGGGGTGATAGTGGACACCCTTGTTTCACTCCTGATGTTATTGGAAAGGCTTCTAGTTTATCCCCATTGCATATAATACTTACTGATGGTTTTAAATAGATGCTAGCAACTATTTTAAGGAAGGCTCCATTTATTCCTATACTTTCTAGTGTTTTTAATAGGAATGGATGTTGTACTTTGTCAAAAGCCTTTTCTGCATCTATTGAGATGATCATGTGGCTTCTGCTAGTTTTATTGTTGATATGCTCAATTATACTGATGGTTTTCCTAATATTAAACCATCCTTGCATTCCTGGAATGAATCCTACCTGATCAGGGTGTATTATTTTTGTGATAAGTTGTTGGAGTCTTTTGGCTAATATTTTATTTAGAATTTTTGTGTCTAAATTCATGAGGGAGATTGGTCTATAATTTTCTTTCTCTGTTTTATCTCTTCCTGATTTAGGAATCAGTACCATATTTGTGTCATAGAAAGAGTTTGGTAGGACTCCTTCTTCACTAATTTTCCCAAATAGTTTGTAGAGTATTGGAATCAATTGTTCTTTAAATGTTTGATAGAATTCACTAGTGAACCCATCTGGCCCTGGAGATTTTTTCCTAGGGAGTTCATTGATGGCTTGTTTGATTTCTTTTTCTGAGATGGGGTTATTTAGGTAATTCACTTCCTCTTCAGTTAATCTGGGCAATTTGTGATTTTGTAAATATTCATCCATTTCACTAAGATTGTCATATTTATGAGC